>OX104123.1:11612342-12812342 GCA_944474755.1 Limnoperna fortunei | reverse complement strand
TATGTAATGACCTGTAAGATGATCTAAACAGGGAAACAATAAGATGCCTGTAAGAGGACCAAAAACAGGGAAATAATAAGATGGTATGTAATGACCTGTAAGATGATCTAAACAGGGAAACAATAAGATGGTATGTAATGACCTGTAAGATGATCTAAACAGGGAAACAATAAGATGGTATGTAATGACCGGTAAGATGATCTAAACAGGGAAACAATAAGATGGTATGTAATGACCTGTAAGATGATCTAAACAGGGAAATAATAAGATGGTATGTAATGACCTGTAAGAGGACCAAAAACAGGGAAATAATAAGATGGTATGTAATGACCTGTAAGAGGATCTAAACAGGGAAATAATAAGATGGTATGTAATGACCTGTAAGATGATCTAAACAGGGAAACAATAAGATGGTATGTAATGACCTGTAAGATGATCTAAACAGGGAAATAATAAGATGGTATGTAATGACCTGTAAGAGGATCTAAACAGGGAAATAATAAGATGGTATGTAATGACCTGTAAGATGATCCAAACAGGGAAATAATAAGATGGTATGTAATGACCTGTAAGAGGATCCAAACAGGGAAACAATAAGATAGTATGTAATGACCTGTAAGAGGATCTAAACAGGGAAATAATAAGATGGTATGTAATGACCTGTAAGATGATCTAAACAGGGAAACAATAAGATGGTATGTAATGACCTGTAAGAGGATCCAAACAGGGAAACAATAAGATGGTATGTAATGACCTGTAAGATGATCTAAACAGGGAAACAATAAGATGGTATGTAATGACCTGTAAGAGGACCAAAAACAGGGAAACAATAAGATGGTATGTAATGACCTGTAAGAGGATTCAAACAGGGAAACAATAAGATGGTATGTAATGACCTGTAAGATGATCTAAACAGGGAAATAATAAGATGGTATGTAATGACCTGTAAGAGGATCTAAACAGGGAAACAATAAGATGGTATGTAATGACCTGTAAGGTGATCTAAACAGGGAAATAATAAGATGGTATGTAATGACCTGTAAGAGGACCAAAAACAGGGAAATAATAAGATGGTATGTAATGACCTGTAAGATGATCTAAACAGGGAAACAATAAGATGGTATGTAATGACCTGTAAGAGGATCCAAACAGGGAAATAATAAGATGGTATGTAATGACCTGTAAGATGATCTAAACAGGGAAACAATAAGATGGTATGTAATGACCTGTAAGAGGATTCAAACAGGGAAACAATAAGATGGTATGTAATGACCTGTAAGAGGATTCAAACAGGGAAATAATAAGATGGTATGTAATGACCTGTAAGATGATCTAAACAGGGAAACAATAAGATGGTATGTAATGACCTGTAAGAGGATTCAAACAGGGAAACAATAAGATGGTATGTAATGACCTGTAAGAGGATTCAAACAGGGAAACAATAAGATGGTATGTAATGACCTGTAAGATGATCTAAACAGGGAAATAATAAGATGGTATGTAATGACCTGTAAGATGATCTAAACAGGGAAATAATAAGATAGTATGTAATGACCTGTAAGATGATCTAAACAGGGAAACAATAAGATGGTATGTAATGACCTGTAAGATGATCTAAACAGGGAAATAATAAGATAGTATGTAATGACCTGTAAGATGATCTAAACAGGGAAACAATAAGATGCCTGTAAGAGGATCCAAACAGGGAAATAATAAGATGGTATGTAATGACCTGTAAGAGGATCTAAACAGGGATATAATAAGATGGTATGTAATGACCTGTAAGGTGATCTAAACAGGGAAACAATAAGATGCCTGTAAGAGGATCCAAACAGGGAAATAATAAGATGGTATGTAATGACCTGTAAGAGGATCTAAACAGGGAAATAATAAGATGGTATGTAATGACCTGTAAGGTGATCTAAACAGGGAAACAATAAGATGGTATGTAATGACCTGTAAGGTGATCTAAACAGGGAAACAATAAGATGCCTGTAAGAGGATCCAAACAGGGAAACAATAAGATGGTATGTAATGACCTGTAAGATGATCTAAACAGGGAAATAATAAGATGGTATGTAATGACCTGTAAGAGGATCAAAAACAGGGAAACAATAAGATGCCTGTAAGATGATCTAAACAGGGAAATAATAAGATGGTATGTAAAGACCTGTAAGAGGATCTAAACAGGGAAACAATAAGATGCCTGTAAGATGATCTAAACAGGGAAATAATAAGATGGTATGTAATGACCTGTAAGAGGATCTAAACAGGGAAATAATAAGATGGTATGTAATGACCTGTAAGATGATCTAAACAGGGAAACAATAAGATGGTATGTAATGACCTGTAAGATGATCTAAACAGGGAAATAATAAGATGGTATGTAATGACCTGTAAGAGGATCCAAAAACAGGGAAAAAATAAGATGGTATGTAATGACCTGTAAGATGATCTAAACAGGGAAATAATAAGATGGTATGTAATGACCTGTAAGATGATCTAAACAGGGAAATAATAAGATGGTATGTAATGACCTGTAAGAGGATCTAAACAGGGAAATAATAAGATGGTATGTAATGACCTGTAAGATTATCTAAACAGGGAAACAATAAGATGGTATGTAATGACCTGTAAGAGGATCCAAACAGGGAAATAATAAGATGGTATGTAATGACCTGTAAGAGGATCCAAACAGGGAAATAATAAGATGGTATGTAATGACCTGTAAGAGGATCTAAACAGGGAAATAATAAGATGGTATGTAATGACCTGTAAGATGATCTAAACAGGGAAACAATAAGATGGTATGTAATGACCTGTAAGAGGATCCAAACAGGGAAATAATAAGATGGTATGTAATGACCTGTAAGAGAATCTAAACAGGGAAACAATAAGATGCCTGTAAGAGGATCTAAACAGGGAAACAATAAGATGCCTGTAAGAGGATCTAAACAGGGAAACAATAAGATGCCTGTAAGAGGATCTAAACAGGGAAACAATAAGATGCCTGTAAGAGGATCTAAACAGGGAAACAATAAGATGGTATGTAATGACCTGTAAGATGATCTAAACAGGGAAACAATAAGATGCCTGTAAGAGGATCTAAACAGGGAAATAATAAGATGGTATGTAAAGACCTGTAAGATGATCTAAACAGGGAAATAATAAGATAGTATGTAACGACCTGTAAGGTGATCTAAACAGGGAAACAATAAGATGGTATGTAATGACCTGTAAGATGATCTAAACAGGGAAACAATAAGATGGTATGTAATGTCCTGTAAGGTGATCTAAACAGGGAAACAATAAGATGCCTGTAAGAGGATCTAAACAGGGAAACAATAAGATGGTATGTAATGACCTGTAAGATGATCTAAACAGGGAAACAATAAGATGGTATGTAATGACCTGTAAGAGGATCCAAACAGGGAAATAATAAGATGGTATGTAATGACCTGTAAGGTGATCTAAACAGGGAAACAATAAGATGCCTGTAAGAGGATCCAAACAGGGAAACAATAAGATGGTATGTAATGACCTGTAAGAGGATCTAAACAGGGAAACAATAAGATGCCTGTAAGAGGATCTAAACAGGGAAAGAATAAGATGCCTGTAAGAGGATCTAAACAGGGAAACAATAAGATGGTATGTAATGACCTGTAAGAGGATCCAAACAGGGAAATAATAAGATGCCTGTAAGAGGATCTAAACAGGGAAACAATAAGATGGTATGTAATGACCTGTAAGATGATCTAAACAGGGAAACAATAAGATGGTATGTAATGACCTGTAAGGTGATCTAAACAGGGAAACAATAAGATGCCTGTAAGAGGATCCAAACAGGGAAACAATAAGATGGTATGTAATGACCTGTAAGAGGATCCAAACAGGGAAATAATAAGATGGTATGTAATGACCTGTAAGATGATCTAAACAGGGAAATAATAAGATGGTATGTAATGACCTGTAAGAGGATCTAAACAGGGAAATAATAAGATGGTATGTAATGACCTGTAAGAGGATCCAAACAGGGAAATAATAAGATGGTATGTAATGACCTGTAAGATGATCTAAACAGGGAAATAATAAGATGGTATGTAATGACCGGTAAGGTGATCTAAACAGGGAAACAATAAGATGCCTGTAAGAGGATCCAAACAGGGAAATAATAAGATGGTATGTAATGACCTGTAAGAGGATCCAAACAGGGAAATAATAAGATGGTATGTAATGACCTGTAAGAGGATCTAAACAGGGAAATAATAAGATGGTATGTAATGACCTGTAAGAGGATCCAAACAGGGAAATAATAAGATGGTATGTAATGACCTGTAAGAGGATCTAAACAGGGAAATAATAAGATGGTATGTAATGACCTGTAAGAGGATCCAAACAGGGAAATAATAAGATGGTATGTAATGACCTGTAAGAGGATCCAAACAGGGAAACAATAAGATGGTATGTAATGACCTGTAAGAGGATTCAAACAGGGAAACAATAAGATGGTATGTAATGACCTGTAAGATGATCTAAACAGGGAAATAATAAGATGGTATGTAATGACCTGTAAGATGATCTAAACAGGGAAATAATAAGATAGTATGTAATGACCTGTAAGATGATCTAAACAGGGAAACAATAAGATGGTATGTAATGACCTGTAAGATGATCTAAACATGGAAATAATAAGATAGTATGTAATGACCTGTAAGATGATCTAAACAGGGAAACAATAAGATGCCTGTAAGAGGATCCAAACAGGGAAATAATAAGATGGTATGTAATGACCTGTAAGATGATCCAAACAGGGAAATAATAAGATGGTATGTAATGACCTGTAAGGTGATCTAAACAGGGAAACAATAAGATGCCTGTAAGAGGATCCAAACAGGGAAATAATAAGATGGTATGTAATGACCTGTAAGAGGATCTAAACAGGGAAATAATAAGATGGTATGTAATGACCTGTAAGGTGATCTAAACAGGGAAACAATAAGATGGTATGTAATGACCTGTAAGGTGATCTAAACAGGGAAACAATAAGATGCCTGTAAGAGGATCCAAACAGGGAAACAATAAGATGGTATGTAATGACCTGTAAGATGATCTAAACAGGGAAATAATAAGATGGTATGTAATGACCTGTAAGAGGATCAAAAACAGGGAAACAATAAGATGCCTGTAAGATGATCTAAACAGGGAAATAATAAGATGGTATGTAAAGACCTGTAAGAGGATCTAAACAGGGAAACAATAAGATGCCTGTAAGATGATCTAAACAGGGAAATAATAAGATGGTATGTAATGACCTGTAAGAGGATCCAAACAGGGAAATAATAAGATGGTATGTAATGACCTGTAAGATGATCTAAACAGGGAAACAATAAGATGGTATGTAATGACCTGTAAGATGATCTAAACAGGGAAATAATAAGATGGTATGTAATGACCTGTAAGAGGATCCAAAAACAGGGAAATAATAAGATGGTATGTAATGACCTGTAAGATGATCTAAACAGGGAAATAATAAGATGGTATGTAATGACCTGTAAGATGATCTAAACAGGGAAATAATAAGATGGTATGTAATGACCTGTAAGAGGATCTAAACAGGGAAATAATAAGATGGTATGTAATGACCTGTAAGATGATCTAAACAGGGAAACAATAAGATGGTATGTAATGACCTGTAAGAGGATCCAAACAGGGGAAAATAATAAGATGGTATGTAATGACCTGTAAGAGGATCCAAACAGGGAAATAATAAGATGGTATGTAATGACAGTAAGAGGATCTAAACAGGGAAATAATAAGATGGTATGTAATGACCTGTAAGATGATCTAAACAGGGAAACAATAAGATGGTATGTAATGACCTGTAAGAGGATCCAAACAGGGAAATAATAAGATGGTATGTAATGACCTGTAAGAGGATCTAAACAGGGAAACAATAAGATGCCTGTAAGAGGATCTAAACAGGGAAACAATAAGATGCCTGTAAGAGGATCTAAACAGGGAAACAATAAGATGCCTGTAAGAGGATCTAAACAGGGAAACAATAAGATGCCTGTAAGAGGATCTAAACAGGGAAACAATAAGATGGTATGTAATGACCTGTAAGATGATCTAAACAGGGAAACAATAAGATGCCTGTAAGAGAATCTAAAGAGGGAAATAATAAGATGGTATGTAAAGACCTGTAAGATGATCTAAACAGGGAAATAATAAGATAGTATGTAATGACCTGTAAGGTGATCTAAACAGGGAAACAATAAGATGGTATGTAATGACCTGTAAGATGATCTAAACAGGGAAACAATAAGATGGTATGTAATGACCTGTAAGGTGATCTAAACAGGGAAACAATAAGATGCCTGTAAGAGGATCTAAACAGGGAAACAATAAGATGGTATGTAATGACCTGTAAGATGATCTAAACAGGGAAACAATAAGATAGTATGTAATGACCTGTAAGAGGATCCAAACAGGGAAACAATAAGATGGTATGTAATGACCTGTAAGGTGATCTAAACAGGGAAACAATAAGATGCCTGTAAGAGGATCCAAACAGGGAAACAATAAGATGGTATGTAATGACCTGTAAGAGGATCTAAACAGGGAAACAATAAGATGCCTGTAAGAGGATCTAAACAGGGAAAGAATAAGATGCCTGTAAGAGGATCTAAACAGGGAAACAATAAGATGGTATGTAATGACCTGTAAGAGGATCCAAACAGGGAAATAATAAGATGCCTGTAAGAGGATCTAAACAGGGAAACAATAAGATGGTATGTAATGACCTGTAAGATGATCTAAACAGGGAAACAATAAGATTGTATGTAATGACCTGTAAGGTGATCTAAACAGGGAAACAATAAGATGCCTGTAAGAGGATCCAAACAGGGAAACAATAAGATGGTATGTAATGACCTGTAAGAGGATCCAAACAGGGAAATAATAAGATGGTATGTAATGACCTGTAAGATGATCTAAACAGGGAAATAATAAGATGGTATGTAATGACCTGTAAGAGGATCTAAACAGGGAAATAATAAGATGGTATGTAATGACCTGTAAGAGGATCCAAACAGGGAAATAATAAGATGGTATGTAATGACCTGTAAGATGATCTAAACAGGGAAATAATAAGATGGTATGTAATGACCGGTAAGGTGATCTAAACAGGGAAACAATAAGATGCCTGTAAGAGGATCTAAACAGGGAAATAATAAGATGGTATGTAATGACCTGTAAGAGGATCCAAACAGGGAAATAATAAGATGGTATGTAATGACCTGTAAGAGGATCTAAACAGGGAAATAATAAGATAGTATGTAATGACCTGTAAGAGGATCCAAACAGGGAAATAATAAGATGGTATGTAATGACCTGTAAGAGGATCTAAACAGGGAAATAATAAGATGGTATGTAATGACCTGTAAGAGGATCCAAACAGGGAAATAATAAGATGGTATGTAATGACCTGTAAGAGGACCAAAAACAGGGAAATAATAAGATGGTATGTAATGACCTGTAAGATGACCAAAAACAGGGAAACAATAAGATGGTATGTAATGACCTGTAAGATGACCAAAAACAGGGAAATAATAAGATGGTATGTAATGACCTGTAAGAGGATCCAAACAGGGAAATAATAAGATGGTATGTAATGACCTGTAAGAGGATCTAAACAGGGAAATAATAAGATGGTATGTAATGACCTGTAAGAGGATCTAAACAGGGAAATAATAAGATGGTATGTAATGACCTGTAAGAGGATCCAAACAGGGAAATAATAAGATGGTATGTAATGACCTGTAAGAGGACCAAAAACAGGGAAATAATAAGATGGTATGTAATGACCTGTAAGATGACCAAAAACAGGGAAATAATAAGATGGTATGTAATGACCTGTAAGAGGATCCAAACAGGGAAACAATAAGATGGTATGTAATGACCTGTAAGATGACCAAAAACAGGGAAATAATAAGATGGTATGTAATGACCTGTAAGAGGATCTAAACAGGGAAATAATAAGATGGTATGTAATGACCTGTAAGATGATCTAAACAGGGAAACAATAAGATGGTATGTAATGACCGGTAAGGTGATCTAAACAGGGAAACAATAAGATGCCTGTAAGAGGATCTAAACAGGGAAATAATAAGATGGTATGTAATGACCTGTAAGAGGATCCAAACAGGGAAATAATAAGATGGTATGTAATGACCTGTAAGATGATCTAAACAGGGAAATAAAAAGATGGTATGTAATGACCTGTAAGAGGATCTAAACAGGGAAATAATAAGATGGTATGTAATGACCTGTAAGAGGATCCAAACAGGGAAATAATAAGATGGTATGTAATGACCTGTAAGAGGACCAAAAACAGGGAAATAATAAGATGGTATGTAATGACCTGTAAGAGGACCAAAAACAGGGAAACAATAAGATGGTATGTAATGACCTGTAAGAGGATCCAAACAGGGAAATAATAAGATGGTATGTAATGACCTGTAAGAGGATCCAAACAGGGAAATAATAAGATGGTATGTAATGACCTGTAAGATGATCTAAACAGGGAAATAATAAGATGGTATGTAATGACCTGTAAGGGGACCAAAAACAGGGAAACAATAAGATGCCTGTAAGAGGACCAAAAACAGGGAAATAATAAGATGGTATGTAATGACCTGTAAGATGATCTAAACAGGGAAACAATAAGATGCCTGTAAGAGGATCTAAACAGGGAAATAATAAGATGGTATGTAATGACCTGTAAGAGGACCAAAAACAGGGAAATAATAAGATGGTATGTAATGACCTGTAAGAGGACCAAAAACAGGGAAACAATAAGATGGTATGTAATGACCTGTAAGAGGATCCAAACAGGGAAATAATAAGATGGTATGTAAAGACCTGTAAGAGGATCCAAACAGGGAAATAATAAGATGGTATGTAATGACCTGTAAGAGGACCAAAAACAGGGAAACAATAAGATGCCTGTAAGAGGACCAAAAACAGGGAAATAATAAGATGGTATGTAATGACCTGTAAGATGATCTAAACAGGGAAATAATAAGATGGTATGTAATGACCTGTAAGAGGATCCAAACAGGGAAATAATAAGATGGTATGTAATGACCTGTAAGAGGACCAAAAACAGGGAAATAATAAGATGGTATGTAATGACCTGTAAGAGGACCAAAAACAGGGAAACAATAAGATAGTATGTAATGACCTGTAAGAGGATCCAAACAGGGAAATATTAAGATGGTATGTAATGACCTGTAAGAGGATCCAAACAGGGAAATAATAAGATGGTATGTAATGACCTGTAAGATGATCTAAACAGGGAAATAATAAGATGGTATGTAATGACCTGTAAGAGGACCAAAAACAGGGAAATAATAAGATGCCTGTAAGATGATCTAAACAGGGAAATAATAAGATGGTATGTAATGACCTGTAAGAGGATCCAAACAGGGAAATAATAAGATGGTATGTAATGACCTGTAAGAGGACCAAAAACAGGGAAATAATAAGATGGTATGTAATGACCTGTAAGAGGATCCAAACAGGGAAATAATAAGATGGTATGTAATGACCTGTAAGAGGACCAAAAACAGGGAAACAATAAGATGCCTGTAAGATGATCTAAACAGGGAAATAATAAGATGGTATGTAATGACCTGTAAGAGGATCCAAACAGGGAAATAATAAGATGGTATGTAATGACCTGTAAGAGGACCAAAAACAGGGAAATAATAAGATGGTATGTAATGACCTGTAAGAGGATCCAAACAGGGAAATAATAAGATGGTATGTAATGACCTGTAAGAGGACCAAAAACAGGGAAATAATGAGATGGTATGTAATGACCTGTAAGAGGATCCAAACAGGGAAATATTAAGATGGTATGTAATGACCTGTAAGGTGATCTAAACAGGGAAACAATAAGATGGTATGTAATGACCTGTAAGAGGATCCAAACAGGGAAATAATAAGATGGTATGTAATGACCTGTAAGATGATCTAAACAGGGAAATAATAAGATGGTATGTAATGACCTGTAAGATGATCTAAACAGGGAAATAATAAGATAGTATGTAATGACCTGTAAGGTGATCTAAACAGGGAAACAATAAGATGGTATGTAATGACCTGTAAGATGATCTAAACAGGGAAACAATAAGACGGTATGTAATGACCTGTAAGGTGATCTAAACAGGGAAACAATAAGATGCCTGTAAGAGGATCTAAACAGGGAAACAATAAGATGGTATGTAATGACCTGTAAGATGATCTAAACAGGGAAACAATAAGATAGTATGTAATGACCTGTAAGAGGATCCAAACAGGGAAACAATAAGATGGTATGTAATGACCTGTAAGGTGATCTAAACAGGGAAACAATAAGATGCCTGTAAGAGGATCCAAACAGGGAAACAATAAGATGGTATGTAATGACCTGTAAGAGGATCTAAACAGGGAAACAATAAGATGCCTGTAAGAGGATCTAAACAGGGAAAGAATAAGATGCCTGTAAGAGGATCTAAACAGGGAAACAATAAGATGGTATGTAATGACCTGTAAGAGGATCCAAACAGGGAAATAATAAGATGCCTGTAAGAGGATCTAAACAGGGAAACAATAAGATGGTATGTAATGACCTGTAAGATGATCTAAACAGGGAAACAATAAGATGGTATGTAATGACCTGTAAGGTGATCTAAACAGGGAAACAATAAGATGCCTGTAAGAGGATCCAAACAGGGAAATAATAAGATGGTATGTAATGACCTGTAAGAGGATCCAAACAGGGAAATAATAAGATGGTATGTAATGACCTGTAAGATGATCTAAACAGGGAAATAATAAGATGGTATGTAATGACCTGTAAGAGGATCTAAACAGGGAAATAATAAGATGGTATGTAATGACCTGTAAGAGGATCCAAACAGGGAAATAATAAGATGGTATGTAATGACCTGTAAGATGATCTAAACAGGGAAATAATAAGATGGTATGTAATGACCGGTAAGGTGATCTAAACAGGGAAACAATAAGATGCCTGTAAGAGGATCTAAACAGGGAAATAATAAGATGGTATGTAATGACCTGTAAGAGGATCCAAACAGGGAAATAATAAGATGGTATGTAATGACCTGTAAGAGGATCTAAACAGGGAAATAATAAGATGGTATGTAATGACCTGTAAGAGGATCCAAACAGGGAAATAATAAGATGGTATGTAATGACCTGTAAGAGGATCTAAACAGGGAAATAATAAGATGGTATGTAATGACCTGTAAGAGGATCCAAACAGGGAAATAATAAGATGGTATGTAATGACCTGTAAGAGGACCAAAAACAGGGAAATAATAAGATGGTATGTAATGACCTGTAAGATGACCAAAAACAGGGAAACAATAAGATGGTATGTAATGACCTGTAAGATGACCAAAAACAGGGAAATAATAAGATGGTATGTAATGACCTGTAAGAGGATCCAAACAGGGAAATAATAAGATGGTATGTAATGACCTGTAAGAGGATCTAAACAGGGAAATAATAAGATGGTATGTAATGACCTTTAAGAGGATCTAAACAGGGAAATAATAAGATGGTATGTAATGACCTGTAAGAGGATCCAAACAGGGAAATAATAAGATGGTATGTAATGACCTGTAAGAGGACCAAAAACAGGGAAATAATAAGATGGTATGTAATGACCTGTAAGATGACCAAAAACAGGGAAATAATAAGATGGTATGTAATGACCTGTAAGAGGATCCAAACAGGGAAACAATAAGATGGTATGTAATGACCTGTAAGATGACCAAAAACAGGGAAATAATAAGATGGTATGTAATGACCTGTAAGAGGATCTAAACAGGGAAATAATAAGATGGTATGTAATGACCTGTAAGAGGATCTAAACAGGGAAACAATAAGATGGTATGTAATGACCGGTAAGGTGATCTAAACAGGGAAACAATAAGATGCCTGTAAGAGGATCTAAACAGGGAAATAATAAGATGGTATGTAATGACCTGTAAGAGGATCCAAACAGGGAAATAATAAGATGGTATGTAATGACCTGTAAGATGATCTAAACAGGGAAATAATAAGATGGTATGTAATGACCTGTAAGAGGATCTAAACAGGGAAATAATAAGATGGTATGTAATGACCTGTAAGAGGATCCAAACAGGGAAACAATAAGATGGTATGTAATGACCTGTAAGAGGACCAAAAACAGGGAAATAATAAGATGGTATGTAATGACCTGTAAGATGACCAAAAACAGGGAAATAATAAGATGGTATGTAATGACCTGTAAGAGGATCCAAACAGGGAAACAATAAGATGGTATGTAATGACCTGTAAGATGACCAAAAACAGGGAAATAATAAGATGGTATGTAATGACCTGTAAGAGGATCTAAACAGGGAAATAATAAGATGGTATGTAATGACCTGTAAGATGATCTAAACAGGGAAACAATAAGATGGTATGTAATGACCTGTAAGATGATCTAAACAGGGAAACAATAAGATGCCTGTAAGAGGATCTAAACAGGGAAATAATAAGATGGTATGTAATGACCTGTAAGAGGATCCAAACAGGGAAATAATAAGATGGTATGTAATGACCTGTAAGATGATCTAAACAGGGAAATAAAAAGATGGTATGTAATGACCTGTAAGAGGATCTAAACAGGGAAATAATAAGATGGTATGTAATGACCTGTAAGAGGATCCAAACAGGGAAATAATAAGATGGTATGTAATGACCTGTAAGAGGACCAAAAACAGGGAAATAATAAGATGGTATGTAATGACCTGTAAGAGGACCAAAAACAGGGAAACAATAAGATGGTATGTAATGACCTGTAAGAGGATCCAAACAGGGAAATAATAAGATGGTATGTAATGACCTGTAAGAGGATCCAAACAGGGAAATAATAAGATGGTATGTAATGACCTGTAAGATGATCTAAACAGGGAAATAATAAGATGGTATGTAATGACCTGTAAGGGGACCAAAAACAGGGAAACAATAAGATGCCTGTAAGAGGACCAAAAACAGGGAAATAATAAGATGGTATGTAATGACCTGTAAGATGATCTAAACAGGGAAACAATAAGATGCCTGTAAGAGGATCTAAACAGGGAAATAATAAGATGGTATGTAATGACCTGTAAGAGGACCAAAAACAGGGAAATAATAAGATGGTATGTAATGACCTGTAAGAGGACCAAAAACAGGGAAACAATAAGATGGTATGTAATGACCTGTAAGAGGATCCAAACAGGGAAATAATAAGATGGTATGTAAAGACCTGTAAGAGGATCCAAACAGGGAAATAATAAGATGGTATGTAATGACCTGTAAGAGGACCAAAAACAGGGAAACAATAAGATGCCTGTAAGAGGACCAAAAACAGGGAAATAATAAGATGGTATGTAATGACCTGTAAGATGATCTAAACAGGGAAATAATAAGATGGTATGTAATGACCTGTAAGAGGATCCAAACAGGGAAATAATAAGATGGTATGTAATGACCTGTAAGAGGACCAAAAACAGGGAAATAATAAGATGGTATGTAATGACCTGTAAGAGGACCAAAAACAGGGAAACAATAAGATAGTATGTAATGACCTGTAAGAGGATCCAAACAGGGAAATAATAAGATGGTATGTAATGACCTGTAAGAGGATCCAAACAGGGAAATAATAAGATGGTATGTAATGACCTGTAAGATGATCTAAACAGGGAAATAATAAGATGGTATGTAATGACCTGTAAGAGGACCAAAAACAGGGAAATAATAAGATGCCTGTAAGATGATCTAAACAGGGAAATAATAAGATGGTATGTAATGACCTGTAAGAGGATCCAAACAGGGAAATAATAAGATGGTATGTAATGACCTGTAAGAGGACCAAAAACAGGGAAATAATAAGATGGTATGTAATGACCTGTAAGAGGATCCAAACAGGGAAATAATAAGATGGTATGTAATGACCTGTAAGAGGACCAAAAACAGGGAAACAATAAGATGCCTGTAAGATGATCTAAACAGGGAAATAATAAGATGGTATGTAATGACCTGTAAGAGGATCCAAACAGGGAAATAATAAGATGGTATGTAATGACCTGTAAGAGGACCAAAAACAGGGAAACAATAAGATGGTATGTAATGACCTGTAAGAGGATCCAAACAGGGAAATAATAAGATGGTATGTAATGACCTGTAAGAGGACCAAAAACAGGGAAATAATGAGATGGTATGTAATGACCTGTAAGAGGATCCAAACAGGGAAATATTAAGATGGTATGTAATGACCTGTAAGGTGATCTAAACAGGGAAACAATAAGATGGTATGTAATGACCTGTAAGAGGATCCAAACAGGGAAATAATAAGATGGTATGTAATGACCTGTAAGATGATCTAAACAGGGAAATAATAAGATGGTATGTAATGACCTGTAAGATGATCTAAACAGGGAAATAATAAGATAGTATGTAATGACCTGTAAGGTGATCTAAACAGGGAAACAATAAGATGGTATGTAATGACCTGTAAGATGATCTAAACAGGGAAACAATAAGACGGTATGTAATGACCTGTAAGGTGATCTAAACAGGGAAACAATAAGATGCCTGTAAGAGGATCTAAACAGGGAAACAATAAGATGGTATGTAATGACCTGTAAGATGATCTAAACAGGGAAACAATAAGATAGTATGTAATGACCTGTAAGAGGATCCAAACAGGGAAACAATAAGATGGTATGTAATGACCTGTAAGGTGATCTAAACAGGGAAACAATAAGATGCCTGTAAGAGGATCCAAACAGGGAAACAATAAGATGGTATGTAATGACCTGTAAGAGGATCTAAACAGGGAAACAATAAGATGCCTGTAAGAGGATCTAAACAGGGAAAGAATAAGATGCCTGTAAGAGGATCTAAACAGGGAAACAATAAGATGGTATGTAATGACCTGTAAGAGGATCCAAACAGGGAAATAATAAGATGCCTGTAAGAGGATCTAAACAGGGAAACAATAAGATGGTATGTAATGACCTGTAAGATGATCTAAACAGGGAAACAATAAGATAGTATGTAATGACCTGTAAGAGGATCCAAACAGGGAAACAATAAGATGGTATGTAATGACCTGTAAGAGGATCCAAACAGGGAAATAATAAGATGGTATGTAATGACCTGTAAGATGATCTAAACAGGGAAATAATAAGATGGTATGTAATGACCTGTAAGAGGATCTAAACAGGGAAATAATAAGATGGTATGTAATGACCTGTAAGAGGATCCAAACAGGGAAATAATAAGATGGTATGTAATGACCTGTAAGATGATCTAAACAGGGAAATAATAAGATGGTATGTAATGACCGGTAAGGTGATCTAAACAGGGAAACAATAAGATGCCTGTAAGAGGATCTAAACAGGGAAATAATAAGATGGTATGTAATGACCTGTAAGAGGATCCAAACAGGGAAATAATAAGATGGTATGTAATGACCTGTAAGAGGATCTAAACAGGGAAATAATAAGATGGTATGTAATGACCTGTAAGAGGATCCAAACAGGGAAATAATAAGATGGTATGTAATGACCTGTAAGAGGATCTAAACAGGGAAATAATAAGATGGTATGTAATGACCTGTAAGAGGATCCAAACAGGGAAATAATAAGATGGTATGTAATGACCTGTAAGAGGACCAAAAACAGGGAAATAATAAGATGGTATGTAATGACCTGTAAGATGACCAAAAACAGGGAAACAATAAGATGGTATGTAATGACCTGTAAGATGACCAAAAACAGGGAAATAATAAGATGGTATGTAATGACCTGTAAGAGGATCCAAACAGGGAAATAATAAGATGGTATGTAATGACCTGTAAGAGGATCTAAACAGGGAAATAATAAGATGGTATGTAATGACCTTTAAGAGGATCTAAACAGGGAAATAATAAGATGGTATGTAATGACCTGTAAGAGGATCCAAACAGGGAAATAATAAGATGGTATGTAATGACCTGTAAGAGGACCAAAAACAGGGAAATAATAAGATGGTATGTAATGACCTGTAAGATGACCAAAAACAGGGAAATAATAAGATGGTATGTAATGACCTGTAAGAGGATCCAAACAGGGAAACAATAAGATGGTATGTAATGACCTGTAAGATGACCAAAAACAGGGAAATAATAAGATGGTATGTAATGACCTGTAAGAGGATCTAAACAGGGAAATAATAAGATGGTATGTAATGACCTGTAAGATGATCTAAACAGGGAAACAATAAGATGGTATGTAATGACCGGTAAGGTGATCTAAACAGGGAAACAATAAGATGCCTGTAAGAGGATCTAAACAGGGAAATAATAAGATGGTATGTAATGACCTGTAAGAGGATCCAAACAGGGAAATAATAAGATGGTATGTAATGACCTGTAAGAGGATCTAAACAGGGAAATAATAAGATGGTATGTAATGACCTGTAAGAGGATCTAAACAGGGAAATAATAAGATGGTATGTAATGACCTGTAAGAGGATCCAAACAGGGAAATAATAAGATGGTATGTAATGACCTGTAAGAGGACCAAAAACAGGGAAATAATAAGATGGTATGTAATGACCTGTAAGAGGACCAAAAACAGGGAAACAATAAGATGGTATGTAATGACCTGTAAGAGGATCCAAACAGGGAAATAATAAGATGGTATGTAATGACCTGTAAGAGGATCCAAACAGGGAAATAATAAGATGGTATGTAATGACCTGTAAGATGATCTAAACAGGGAAATAATAAGATGGTATGTAATGACCTGTAAGGGGACCAAAAACAGGGAAACAATAAGATGCCTGTAAGAGGACCAAAAACAGGGAAACAATAAGATGGTATGTAATGACCTGTAAGATGATCTAAACAGGGAAACAATAAGATGCCTGTAAGAGGATCTAAACAGGGAAATAATAAGATGGTATGTAATGACCTGTAAGAGGACCAAAAACAGGGAAATAATAAGATGGTATGTAATGACCTGTAAGAGGACCAAAAACAGGGAAACAATAAGATGGTATGTAATGACCTGTAAGAGGATCCAAACAGGGAAATAATAAGATGGTATGTAATGACCTGTAAGAGGATCCAAACAGGGAAATAATAAGATGGTATGTAATGACCTGTAAGAGGACCAAAAACAGGGAAACAATAAGATGCCTGTAAGAGGACCAAAAACAGGGAAATAATAAGATGGTATGTAATGACCTGTAAGATGATCTAAACAGGGAAATAATAAGATGGTATGTAATGACCTGTAAGAGGATCCAAACAGGGAAATAATAAGATGGTATGTAATGACCTGTAAGAGGACCAAAAACAGGGAAATAATAAGATGGTATGTAATGACCTGTAAGAGGACCAAAAACAGGGAAACAATAAGATAGTATGTAATGACCTGTAAGAGGATCCAAACAGGGAAATATTAAGATGGTATGTAATGACCTGTAAGAGGATCCAAACAGGGAAATAATAAGATGGTATGTAATGACCTGTAAGATGATCTAAACAGGGAAATAATAAGATGGTATGTAATGACCTGTAAGAGGACCAAAAACAGGGAAATAATAAGATGCCTGTAAGATGATCTAAACAGGGAAATAATAAGATGGTATGTAATGACCTGTAAGAGGATCTAAACAGGGAAATAATAAGATGGTATGTAATGACCTGTAAGAGGACCAAAAACAGGGAAATAATAAGATGGTATGTAATGACCTGTAAGAGGATCCAAACAGGGAAATAATAAGATGGTATGTAATGACCTGTAAGAGGACCAAAAACAGGGAAACAATAAGATGCCTGTAAGATGATCTAAACAGGGAAATAATAAGATGGTATGTAATGACCTGTAAGAGGATCCAAACAGGGAAATAATAAGATGGTATGTAATGACCTGTAAGAGGACCAAAAACAGGGAAATAATAAGATGGTATGTAATGACCTGTAAGAGGATCCAAACAGGGAAATAATAAGATGGTATGTAATGACCTGTAAGATGATCTAAACAGGGAAATAATAAGATGGTATGTAATGACCGGTAAGGTGATCTAAACAGGGAAACAATAAGATGCCTGTAAGAGGATCTAAACAGGGAAATAATAAGATGGTATGTAATGACCTGTAAGAGGATCCAAACAGGGAAATAATAAGATGGTATGTAATGACCTGTAAGAGGATCTAAACAGGGAAATAATAAGATGGTATGTAATGACCTGTAAGAGGATCCAAACAGGGAAATAATAAGATGGTATGTAATGACCTGTAAGAGGATCTAAACAGGGAAATAATAAGATGGTATGTAATGACCTGTAAGAGGATCCAAACAGGGAAATAATAAGATGGTATGTAATGACCTGTAAGAGGATTCAAACAGGGAAACAATAAGATGGTATGTAATGACCTGTAAGAGGATTCAAACAGGGAAACAATAAGATGGTATGTAATGACCTGTAAGATGATCTAAACAGGGAAATAATAAGATGGTATGTAATGACCTGTAAGATGATCTAAACAGGGAAATAATAAGATAGTATGTAATGACCTGTAAGATGATCTAAACAGGGAAACAATAAGATGGTATGTAATGACCTGTAAGATGATCTAAACATGGAAATAATAAGATAGTATGTAATGACCTGTAAGATGATCTAAACAGGGAAACAATAAGATGCCTGTAAGAGGATCCAAACAGGGAAATAATAAGATGGTATGTAATGACCTGTAAGAGGATCTAAACAGGGATATAATAAGATGGTATGTAATGACCTGTAAGGTGATCTAAACAGGGAAACAATAAGATGCCTGTAAGAGGATCCAAACAGGGAAATAATAAGATGGTATGTAATGACCTGTAAGAGGATCTAAACAGGGAAATAATAAGATGGTATGTAATGACCTGTAAGGTGATCTAAACAGGGAAACAATAAGATGGTATGTAATGACCTGTAAGGTGATCTAAACAGGGAAACAATAAGATGTCTGTAAGAGGATCCAAACAGGGAAACAATAAGATGGTATGTAATGACCTGTAAGATGATCTAAACAGGGAAATAATAAGATGGTATGTAATGACCTGTAAGAGGATCAAAAACAGGGAAACAATAAGATGCCTGTAAGATGATCTAAACAGGGAAATAATAAGATGGTATGTAAAGACCTGTAAGAGGATCTAAACAGGGAAACAATAAGATGCCTGTAAGATGATCTAAACAGGGAAATAATAAGATGGTATGTAATGACCTGTAAGAGGATCCAAACAGGGAAATAATAAGATGGTATGTAATGACCTGTAAGATGATCTAAACAGGGAAACAATAAGATGGTATGTAATGACCTGTAAGATGATCTAAACAGGGAAATAATAAGATGGTATGTAATGACCTGTAAGAGGATCCAAAAACAGGGAAATAATAAGATGGTATGTAATGACCTGTAAGAGGATCTAAACAGGGAAATAATAAGATGGTATGTAATGACCTGTAAGATGATCTAAACAGGGAAATAATAAGATGGTATGTAATGACCTGTAAGAGGATCTAAACAGGGAAATAATAAGATGGTATGTAATGACCTGTAAGATGATCTAAACAGGGAAACAATAAGATGGTATGTAATGACCTGTAAGAGGATCCAAACAGGGAAATAATAAGATGGTATGTAATGACCTGTAAGAGGATCCAAACAGGGAAATAATAAGATGGTATGTAATGACCAGTAAGAGGATCTAAACAGGGAAATAATAAGATGGTATGTAATGACCTGTAAGATGATCTAAACAGGGAAACAATAAGATGGTATGTAATGACCTGTAAGAGGATCCAAACAGGGAAATAATAAGATGGTATGTAATGACCTGTAAGAGGATCTAAACAGGGAAACAATAAGATGCCTGTAAGAGGATCTAAACAGGGAAACAATAAGATGCCTGTAAGAGGATCTAAACAGGGAAACAATAAGATGCCTGTAAGAGGATCTAAACAGGGAAACAATAAGATGCCTGTAAGAGGATCTAAACAGGGAAACAATAAGATGGTATGTAATGACCTGTAAGATGATCTAAACAGGGAAACAATAAGATGCCTGTAAGAGGATCTAAAGAGGGAAATAATAAGATGGTATGTAAAGACCTGTAAGATGATCTAAACAGGGAAATAATAAGATAGTATGTAATGACCTGTAAGGTGATCTAAACAGGGAAACAATAAGATGGTATGTAATGACCTGTAAGATGATCTAAACAGGGAAACAATAAGATGGTATGTAATGACCTGTAAGGTGATCTAAACAGGGAAACAATAAGATGCCTGTAAGAGGATCTAAACAGGGAAACAATAAGATGGTATGTAATGACCTGTAAGATGATCTAAACAGGGAAACAATAAGATAGTATGTAATGACCTGTAAGAAGATCCAAACAGGGAAACAATAAGATGGTATGTAATGACCTGTAAGGTGATCTAAACAGGGAAACAATAAGATGCCTGTAAGAGGATCCAAACAGGGAAACAATAAGATGGTATGTAATGACCTGTAAGAGGATCTAAACAGGGAAACAATAAGATGCCTGTAAGAGGATCTAAACAGGGAAAGAATAAGATGCCTGTAAGAGGATCTAAACAGGGAAACAATAAGATGGTATGTAATGACCTGTAAGAGGATCCAAACAGGGAAATAATAAGATGCCTGTAAGAGGATCTAAACAGGGAAACAATAAGATGGTATGTAATGACCTGTAAGATGATCTAAACAGGGAAACAATAAGATTGTATGTAATGACCTGTAAGGTGATCTAAACAGGGAAACAATAAGATGCCTGTAAGAGGATCCAAACAGGGAAACAATAAGATGGTATGTAATGACCTGTAAGAGGATCCAAACAGGGAAATAATAAGATGGTATGTAATGACCTGTAAGATGATCTAAACAGGGAAATAATAAGATGGTATGTAATGACCTGTAAGAGGATCTAAACAGGGAAATAATAAGATGGTATGTAATGACCTGTAAGAGGATCCAAACAGGGAAATAATAAGATGGTATGTAATGACCTGTAAGATGATCTAAACAGGGAAATAATAAGATGGTATGTAATGACCGGTAAGGTGATCTAAACAGGGAAACAATAAGATGCCTGTAAGAGGATCTAAACAGGGAAATAATAAGATGGTATGTAATGACCTGTAAGAGGATCCAAACAGGGAAATAATAAGATGGTATGTAATGACCTGTAAGAGGATCTAAACAGGGAAATAATAAGATGGTATGTAATGACCTGTAAGAGGATCCAAACAGGGAAATAATAAGATGGTATGTAATGACCTGTAAGAGGATCTAAACAGGGAAATAATAAGATGGTATGTAATGACCTGTAAGAGGATCCAAACAGGGAAATAATAAGATGGTATGTAATGACCTGTAAGAGGACCAAAAACAGGGAAATAATAAGATGGTATGTAATGACCTGTAAGATGACCAAAAACAGGGAAACAATAAGATGGTATGTAATGACCTGTAAGATGACCAAAAACAGGGAAATAATAAGATGGTATGTAATGACCTGTAAGAGGATCCAAACAGGGAAATAATAAGATGGTATGTAATGACCTGTAAGAGGATCTAAACAGGGAAATAATAAGATGGTATGTAATGACCTGTAAGAGGATCTAAACAGGGAAATAATAAGATGGTATGTAATGACCTGTAAGAGGATCCAAACAGGGAAATAATAAGATGGTATGTAATGACCTGTAAGAGGACCAAAAACAGGGAAATAATAAGATGGTATGTAATGACCTGTAAGATGACCAAAAACAGGGAAATAATAAGATGGTATGTAATGACCTGTAAGAGGATCCAAACAGGGAAACAATAAGATGGTATGTAATGACCTGTAAGATGACCAAAAACAGGGAAATAATAAGATGGTATGTAATGACCTGTAAGAGGATCTAAACAGGGAAATAATAAGATGGTATGTAATGACCTGTAAGATGATCTAAACAGGGAAACAATAAGATGGTATGTAATGACCGGTAAGGTGATCTAAACAGGGAAACAATAAGATGCCTGTAAGAGGATCTAAACAGGGAAATAATAAGATGGTATGTAATGACCTGTAAGAGGATCCAAACAGGGAAATAATAAGATGGTATGTAATGACCTGTAAGATGATCTAAACAGGGAAATAAAAAGATGGTATGTAATGACCTGTAAGAGGATCTAAACAGGGAAATAATAAGATGGTATGTAATGACCTGTAAGAGGATCCAAACAGGGAAATAATAAGATGGTATGTAATGACCTGTAAGAGGACCAAAAACAGGGAAATAATAAGATGGTATGTAATGACCTGTAAGAGGACCAAAAACAGGGAAACAATAAGATGGTATGTAATGACCTGTAAGAGGATCCAAACAGGGAAATAATAAGATGGTATGTAATGACCTGTAAGAGGATCCAAACAGGGAAATAATAAGATGGTATGTAATGACCTGTAAGATGATCTAAACAGGGAAATAATAAGATGGTATGTAATGACCTGTAAGGGGACCAAAAACAGGGAAACAATAAGATGCCTGTAAGAGGACCAAAAACAGGGAAATAATAAGATGGTATGTAATGACCTGTAAGATGATCTAAACAGGGAAACAATAAGATGCCTGTAAGAGGATCTAAACAGGGAAATAATAAGATGGTATGTAATGACCTGTAAGAGGACCAAAAACAGGGAAATAATAAGATGGTATGTAATGACCTGTAAGAGGACCAAAAACAGGGAAACAATAAGATGGTATGTAATGACCTGTAAGAGGATCCAAACAGGGAAATAATAAGATGGTATGTAATGACCTGTAAGAGGATCCAAACAGGGAAATAATAAGATGGTATGTAATGACCTGTAAGAGGACCAAAAACAGGGAAACAATAAGATGCCTGTAAGAGGACCAAAAACAGGGAAATAATAAGATGGTATGTAATGACCTGTAAGATGATCTAAACAGGGAAATAATAAGATGGTATGTAATGACCTGTAAGAGGATCCAAACAGGGAAATAATAAGATGGTATGTAATGACCTGTAAGAGGACCAAAAACAGGGAAATAATAAGATGGTATGTAATGACCTGTAAGAGGACCAAAAACAGGGAAACAATAAGATAGTATGTAATGACCTGTAAGAGGATCCAAACAGGGAAATATTAAGATGGTATGTAATGACCTGTAAGAGGATCCAAACAGGGAAATAATAAGATGGTATGTAATGACCTGTAAGATGATCTAAACAGGGAAATAATAAGATGGTATGTAATGACCTGTAAGAGGACCAAAAACAGGGAAATAATAAGATGCCTGTAAGATGATCTAAACAGGGAAATAATAAGATGGTATGTAATGACCTGTAAGAGGATCCAAACAGGGAAATAATAAGATGGTATGTAATGACCTGTAAGAGGACCAAAAACAGGGAAATAATAAGATGGTATGTAATGACCTGTAAGAGGATCCAAACAGGGAAATAATAAGATGGTATGTAATGACCTGTAAGAGGACCAAAAACAGGGAAACAATAAGATGCCTGTAAGATGATCTAAACAGGGAAATAATAAGATGGTATGTAATGACCTGTAAGAGGATCCAAACAGGGAAATAATAAGATGGTATGTAATGACCTGTAAGAGGACCAAAAACAGGGAAATAATAAGATGGTATGTAATGACCTGTAAGAGGATCCAAACAGGGAAATAATAAGATGGTATGTAATGACCTGTAAGAGGACCAAAAACAGGGAAATAATGAGATGGTATGTAATGACCTGTAAGAGGATCCAAACAGGGAAATATTAAGATGGTATGTAATGACCTGTAAGGTGATCTAAACAGGGAAACAATAAGATGGTATGTAATGACCTGTAAGAGGATCCAAACAGGGAAATAATAAGATGGTATGTAATGACCTGTAAGATGATCTAAACAGGGAAATAATAAGATGGTATGTAATGACCTGTAAGATGATCTAAACAGGGAAATAATAAGATAGTATGTAATGACCTGTAAGGTGATCTAAACAGGGAAACAATAAGATGGTATGTAATGACCTGTAAGATGATCTAAACAGGGAAACAATAAGACGGTATGTAATGACCTGTAAGGTGATCTAAACAGGGAAACAATAAGATGCCTGTAAGAGGATCTAAACAGGGAAACAATAAGATGGTATGTAATGACCTGTAAGATGATCTAAACAGGGAAACAATAAGATAGTATGTAATGACCTGTAAGAGGATCCAAACAGGGAAACAATAAGATGGTATGTAATGACCTGTAAGGTGATCTAAACAGGGAAACAATAAGATGCCTGTAAGAGGATCCAAACAGGGAAACAATAAGATGGTATGTAATGACCTGTAAGAGGATCTAAACAGGGAAACAATAAGATGCCTGTAAGAGGATCTAAACAGGGAAAGAATAAGATGCCTGTAAGAGGATCTAAACAGGGAAACAATAAGATGGTATGTAATGACCTGTAAGAGGATCCAAACAGGGAAATAATAAGATGCCTGTAAGAGGATCTAAACAGGGAAACAATAAGATGGTATGTAATGACCTGTAAGATGATCTAAACAGGGAAACAATAAGATGGTATGTAATGACCTGTAAGATGATCTAAACAGGGAAACAATAAGATGCCTGTAAGAGGATCCAAACAGGGAAACAATAAGATGGTATGTAATGACCTGTAAGAGGATCCAAACAGGGAAATAATAAGATGGTATGTAATGACCTGTAAGATGATCTAAACAGGGAAATAATAAGATGGTATGTAATGACCTGTAAGAGGATCTAAACAGGGAAATAATAAGATGGTATGTAATGACCTGTAAGAGGATCCAAACAGGGAAATAATAAGATGGTATGTAATGACCTGTAAGATGATCTAAACAGGGAAATAATAAGATGGTATGTAATGACCGGTAAGGTGATCTAAACAGGGAAACAATAAGATGCCTGTAAGAGGATCTAAACAGGGAAATAATAAGATGGTATGTAATGACCTGTAAGAGGATCCAAACAGGGAAATAATAAGATGGTATGTAATGACCTGTAAGAGGATCTAAACAGGGAAATAATAAGATGGTATGTAATGACCTGTAAGAGGATCCAAACAGGGAAATAATAAGATGGTATGTAATGACCTGTAAGAGGATCTAAACAGGGAAATAATAAGATGGTATGTAATGACCTGTAAGAGGATCCAAACAGGGAAATAATAAGATGGTATGTAATGACCTGTAAGAGGACCAAAAACAGGGAAATAATAAGATGGTATGTAATGACCTGTAAGATGACCAAAAACAGGGAAACAATAAGATGGTATGTAATGACCTGTAAGATGACCAAAAACAGGGAAATAATAAGATGGTATGTAATGACCTGTAAGAGGATCCAAACAGGGAAATAATAAGATGGTATGTAATGACCTGTAAGAGGATCTAAACAGGGAAATAATAAGATGGTATGTAATGACCTTTAAGAGGATCTAAACAGGGAAATAATAAGATGGTATGTAATGACCTGTAAGAGGATCCAAACAGGGAAATAATAAGATGGTATGTAATGACCTGTAAGAGGACCAAAAACAGGGAAATAATAAGATGGTATGTAATGACCTGTAAGATGACCAAAAACAGGGAAATAATAAGATGGTATGTAATGACCTGTAAGAGGATCCAAACAGGGAAACAATAAGATGGTATGTAATGACCTGTAAGATGACCAAAAACAGGGAAATAATAAGATGGTATGTAATGACCTGTAAGAGGATCTAAACAGGGAAATAATAAGATGGTATGTAATGACCTGTAAGATGATCTAAACAGGGAAACAATAAGATGGTATGTAATGACCGGTAAGGTGATCTAAACAGGGAAACAATAAGATGCCTGTAAGAGGATCTAAACAGGGAAATAATAAGATGGTATGTAATGACCTGTAAGAGGATCCAAACAGGGAAATAATAAGATGGTATGTAATGACCTGTAAGATGATCTAAACAGGGAAATAATAAGATGGTATGTAATGACCTGTAAGAGGATCTAAACAGGGAAATAATAAGATGGTATGTAATGACCTGTAAGAGGATCCAAACAGGGAAATAATAAGATGGTATGTAATGACCTGTAAGAGGACCAAAAACAGGGAAATAATAAGATGGTATGTAATGACCTGTAAGATGACCAAAAACAGGGAAATAATAAGATGGTATGTAATGACCTGTAAGAGGATCTAAACAGGGAAATAATAAGATGGTATGTAATGACCTGTAAGATGACCAAAAACAGGGAAATAATAAGATGGTATGTAATGACCTGTAAGAGGATCTAAACAGGGAAATAATAAGATGGTATGTAATGACCTGTAAGATGATCTAAACAGGGAAACAATAAGATGGTATGTAATGACCGGTAAGGTGATCTAAACAGGGAAACAATAAGATGCCTGTAAGAGGATCTAAACAGGGAAATAATAAGATGGTATGTAATGACCTGTAAGAGGATCCAAACAGGGAAATAATAAGATGGTATGTAATGACCTGTAAGATGATCTAAACAGGGAAATAAAAAGATGGTATGTAATGACCTGTAAGAGGATCTAAACAGGGAAATAATAAGATGGTATGTAATGACCTGTAAGAGGATCCAAACAGGGAAATAATAAGATGGTATGTAATGACCTGTAAGAGGACCAAAAACAGGGAAATAATAAGATGGTATGTAATGACCTGTAAGAGGACCAAAAACAGGGAAACAATAAGATGGTATGTAATGACCTGTAAGAGGATCCAAACAGGGAAATAATAAGATGGTATGTAATGACCTGTAAGAGGATCCAAACAGGGAAATAATAAGATGGTATGTAATGACCTGTAAGATGATCTAAACAGGGAAATAATAAGATGGTATGTAATGACCTGTAAGGGGACCAAAAACAGGGAAACAATAAGATGCCTGTAAGAGGACCAAAAACAGGGAAATAATAAGATGGTATGTAATGACCTGTAAGATGATCTAAACAGGGAAACAATAAGATGCCTGTAAGAGGATCTAAACAGGGAAATAATAAGATGGTATGTAATGACCTGTAAGAGGACCAAAAACAGGGAAATAATAAGATGGTATGTAATGACCTGTAAGAGGACCAAAAACAGGGAAACAATAAGATGGTATGTAATGACCTGTAAGAGGATCCAAACAGGGAAATAATAAGATGGTATGTAAAGACCTGTAAGAGGATCCAAACAGGGAAATAATAAGATGGTATGTAATGACCTGTAAGAGGACCAAAAACAGGGAAACAATAAGATGCCTGTAAGAGGACCAAAAACAGGGAAATAATAAGATGGTATGTAATGACCTGTAAGATGATCTAAACAGGGAAATAATAAGATGGTATGTAATGACCTGTAAGAGGATCCAAACAGGGAAATAATAAGATGGTATGTAATGACCTGTAAGAGGACCAAAAACAGGGAAATAATAAGATGGTATGTAATGACCTGTAAGAGGACCAAAAACAGGGAAACAATAAGATAGTATGTAATGACCTGTAAGAGGATCCAAACAGGGAAATATTAAGATGGTATGTAATGACCTGTAAGAGGATCCAAACAGGGAAATAATAAGATGGTATGTAATGACCTGTAAGATGATCTAAACAGGGAAATAATAAGATGGTATGTAATGACCTGTAAGAGGACCAAAAACAGGGAAATAATAAGATGCCTGTAAGATGATCTAAACAGGGAAATAATAAGATGGTATGTAATGACCTGTAAGAGGATCCAAACAGGGAAATAATAAGATGGTATGTAATGACCTGTAAGAGGACCAAAAACAGGGAAATAATAAGATGGTATGTAATGACCTGTAAGAGGATCCAAACAGGGAAATAATAAGATGGTATGTAATGACCTGTAAGAGGACCAAAAACAGGGAAACAATAAGATGCCTGTAAGATGATCTAAACAGGGAAATAATAAGATGGTATGTAATGACCTGTAAGAGGATCCAAACAGGGAAATAATAAGATGGTATGTAATGACCTGTAAGAGGACCAAAAACAGGGAAATAATAAGATGGTATGTAATGACCTGTAAGAGGATCCAAACAGGGAAATAATAAGATGGTATGTAATGACCTGTAAGAGGACCAAAAACAGGGAAATAATGAGATGGTATGTAATGACCTGTAAGAGGATCCAAACAGGGAAATATTAAGATGGTATGTAATGACCTGTAAGGTGATCTAAACAGGGAAACAATAAGATGGTATGTAATGACCTGTAAGAGGATCTAAACAGGGAAATAATAAGATGGTATGTAATGACCTGTAAGAGGATCTAAACAGGGAAATAATAAGATGGTATGTAATGACCTGTAAGATGATCTAAACAGGGAAATAATAAGATAGTATGTAATGACCTGTAAGGTGATCTAAACAGGGAAACAATAAGATGGTATGTAATGACCTGTAAGATGATCTAAACAGGGAAACAATAAGACGGTATGTAATGACCTGTAAGGTGATCTAAACAGGGAAACAATAAGATGCCTGTAAGAGGATCTAAACAGGGAAACAATAAGATGGTATGTAATGACCTGTAAGATGATCTAAACAGGGAAACAATAAGATAGTATGTAATGACCTGTAAGAGGATCCAAACAGGGAAACAATAAGATGGTATGTAATGACCTGTAAGGTGATCTAAACAGGGAAACAATAAGATGCCTGTAAGAGGATCCAAACAGGGAAACAATAAGATGGTATGTAATGACCTGTAAGAGGATCTAAACAGGGAAACAATAAGATGCCTGTAAGAGGATCTAAACAGGGAAAGAATAAGATGCCTGTAAGAGGATCTAAACAGGGAAACAATAAGATGGTATGTAATGACCTGTAAGAGGATCCAAACAGGGAAATAATAAGATGCCTGTAAGAGGATCTAAACAGGGAAACAATAAGATGGTATGTAATGACCTGTAAGATGATCTAAACAGGGAAACAATAAGATGGTATGTAATGACCTGTAAGGTGATCTAAACAGGGAAACAATAAGATGCCTGTAAGAGGATCCAAACAGGGAAACAATAAGATGGTATGTAATGACCTGTAAGAGGATCCAAACAGGGAAATAATAAGATGGTATGTAATGACCTGTAAGATGATCTAAACAGGGAAATAATAAGATGGTATGTAATGACCTGTAAGAGGATCTAAACAGGGAAATAATAAGATGGTATGTAATGACCTGTAAGAGGATCCAAACAGGGAAATAATAAGATGGTATGTAATGACCTGTAAGATGATCTAAACAGGGAAATAATAAGATGGTATGTAATGACCGGTAAGGTGATCTAAACAGGGAAACAATAAGATGCCTGTAAGAGGATCTAAACAGGGAAATAATAAGATGGTATGTAATGACCTGTAAGAGGATCCAAACAGGGAAATAATAAGATGGTATGTAATGACCTGTAAGAGGATCTAAACAGGGAAATAATAAGATGGTATGTAATGACCTGTAAGAGGATCCAAACAGGGAAATAATAAGATGGTATGTAATGACCTGTAAGAGGATCTAAACAGGGAAATAATAAGATGGTATGTAATGACCTGTAAGAGGATCCAAACAGGGAAATAATAAGATGGTATGTAATGACCTGTAAGAGGACCAAAAACAGGGAAATAATAAGATGGTATGTAATGACCTGTAAGATGACCAAAAACAGGGAAACAATAAGATGGTATGTAATGACCTGTAAGATGACCAAAAACAGGGAAATAATAAGATGGTATGTAATGACCTGTAAGAGGATCCAAACAGGGAAATAATAAGATGGTATGTAATGACCTGTAAGAGGATCTAAACAGGGAAATAATAAGATGGTATGTAATGACCTTTAAGAGGATCTAAACAGGGAAATAATAAGATGGTATGTAATGACCTGTAAGAGGATCCAAACAGGGAAATAATAAGATGGTATGTAATGACCTGTAAGAGGACCAAAAACAGGGAAATAATAAGATGGTATGTAATGACCTGTAAGATGACCAAAAACAGGGAAATAATAAGATGGTATGTAATGACCTGTAAGAGGATCTAAACAGGGAAATAATAAGATGGTATGTAATGACCTGTAAGATGATCTAAACAGGGAAACAATAAGATGGTATGTAATGACCGGTAAGGTGATCTAAACAGGGAAACAATAAGATGCCTGTAAGAGGATCTAAACAGGGAAATAATAAGATGGTATGTAATGACCTGTAAGAGGATCCAAACAGGGAAATAATAAGATGGTATGTAATGACCTGTAAGATGATCTAAACAGGGAAATAATAAGATGGTATGTAATGACCTGTAAGAGGATCTAAACAGGGAAATAATAAGATGGTATGTAATGACCTGTAAGAGGATCCAAACAGGGAAATAATAAGATGGTATGTAATGACCTGTAAGAGGACCAAAAACAGGGAAATAATAAGATGGTATGTAATGACCTGTAAGAGGACCAAAAACAGGGAAACAATAAGATAGTATGTAATGACCTGTAAGAGGATCCAAACAGGGAAATAATAAGATGGTATGTAATGACCTGTAAGAGGATCCAAACAGGGAAATAATAAGATGGTATGTAATGACCTGTAAGATGATCTAAACAGGGAAATAATAAGATGGTATGTAATGACCTGTAAGGGGACCAAAAACAGGGAAACAATAAGATGCCTGTAAGAGGACCAAAAACAGGGAAATAATAAGATGGTATGTAATGACCTGTAAGATGATCTAAACAGGGAAACAATAAGATGCCTGTAAGAGGATCTAAACAGGGAAATAATAAGATGGTATGTAATGACCTGTAAGAGGACCAAAAACAGGGAAATAATAAGATGGTATGTAATGACCTGTAAGAGGACCAAAAACAGGGAAACAATAAGATGGTATGTAATGACCTGTAAGAGGATCCAAACAGGGAAATAATAAGATGGTATGTAATGACCTGTAAGAGGATCCAAACAGGGAAATAATAAGATGGTATGTAATGACCTGTAAGGGGACCAAAAACAGGGAAACAATAAGATGCCTGTAAGAGGACCAAAAACAGGGAAATAATAAGATGGTATGTAATGACCTGTAAGAGGATCTAAACAGGGAAATAATAAGATGGTATGTAATGACCTGTAAGAGGATCCAAACAGGGAAATAATAAGATGGTATGTAATGACCTGTAAGAGGACCAAAAACAGGGAAATAATAAGATGGTATGTAATGACCTGTAAGAGGACCAAAAACAGGGAAACAATAAGATAGTATGTAATGACCTGTAAGAGGATCCAAACAGGGAAATATTAAGATGGTATGTAATGACCTGTAAGAGGATCCAAACAGGGAAATAATAAGATGGTATGTAATGACCTGTAAGATGATCTAAACAGGGAAATAATAAGATGGTATGTAATGACCTGTAAGAGGACCAAAAACAGGGAAATAATAAGATGCCTGTAAGATGATCTAAACAGGGAAATAATAAGATGGTATGTAATGACCTGTAAGAGGATCCAAACAGGGAAATAATAAGATGGTATGTAATGACCTGTAAGAGGACCAAAAACAGGGAAATAATAAGATGGTATGTAATGACCTGTAAGAGGATCCAAACAGGGAAATAATAAGATGGTATGTAATGACCTGTAAGAGGACCAAAAACAGGGAAACAATAAGATGCCTGTAAGATGATCTAAACAGGGAAATAATAAGATGGTATGTAATGACCTGTAAGAGGATCCAAACAGGGAAATAATAAGATGGTATGTAATGACCTGTAAGAGGACCAAAAACAGGGAAATAATAAGATGGTATGTAATGACCTGTAAGAGGATCCAAACAGGGAAATAATAAGATGGTATGTAATGACCTGTAAGAGGACCAAAAACAGGGAAATAATGAGATGGTATGTAATGACCTGTAAGAGGATCCAAACAGGGAAATATTAAGATGGTATGTAATGACCTGTAAGGTGATCTAAACAGGGAAACAATAAGATGGTATGTAATGACCTGTAAGAGGATCCAAACAGGGAAACAATAAGATGGTATGTAATGACCTGTAAGATGATCTAAACAGGGAAACAATAAGATGCCTGTAAGAGGATCCAAACAGGGAAATAATAAGATGGTATGTAATGACCTGTAAGATGATCTAAACAGGGAAATAATAAGATGGTATGTAATGAGCTGTAAGAGGATCCAAACAGGGAAATATTCAGATGTTGTGTTCTGGAAATGTACTGACCACACATAACTTTTCAGAGTTAAGGGACGGTTTCGTCATAATATTTTAAAATTTTTGTATACAGACAAAAGGGAGGACGTTTGAGCATTGGAAAAACGTTAGTTCAGTCAGTAGTCAAGATATATGTCTTGCAGACGATGGTTGTAACCTAAACAAGTTCTATAAACAACTATGAAAATCTTAAAGGACCTGCATAACACCGACTTGAGGACGTTAATAGCTATATAACGATCACATGTGTATTGAAGTAAAAAAGATACATGTTTAGGTCAAGGTACATGTTTACGTCAAGGTACCAGTTTACGTCAGGGTACCAGTTTACGCCAGGGTACCAGTTCACGTCAATTGTGAAGAATAACCGATAAGGAGATAACGTTACGTCGAAATATTCTGTAAGTAAATATGGATAGGAGTCCCGGATGTTACTTGGTTAATTTATTGTCAAATCTGATCCACGAAAAAGCTATTCTAGTATATATGCGTGCATAGTTAAAGTAGAATTATGCCAATATTTTTTCCCATTAATTGAAATTTATTGTTTGGCAGAAATTATAGAATAGTAATACATGTACTAAAAGGGTTAAACATTCAGATAACATTTTTTTTGGTAGTTAGCCGTATAATATTGATGTCGCATGGAAATATTTTGAACGGGATTGAAGCTTTGTTAACACAACATCAACACGTGGATGGAATATTTGTGTACTCTAGTATTGTTTGTGTATTGTTTTTGTATTTTATATAATACGTGAATGGAATATTTTTATTCTTTTTTATTGGTTTTGTTTTTATTTATGTTGTCATTATCCCACAGGAAATGCTAAATACAAATGATTTCTTGTCATACTTGACGTTTTGTTGTCTGATTTATTAGACTTTTATTCATATAATATATAAATTACAATTGTGACTCAGTTCCGGTTTGGGATGGCATGCGCCATTTTAATACAACTAGTAACCAAATTTTAGACTTTTCCGTTATTTACATTTTTCTCTATCTATTATAATTATTGTACCAACTTAATACAGACATATCTAAGATTTGTTTGAACGGTGTCAATAGAGGAAAACCCCTGACCTTCAGTAGGAAAGCTGGCAATCCTTCAGTTAAGATTGTAGTACACGCTGCCAGCAGTGAGACTCGAACCCGCAACCTCAGTGTTTACAGACCAAGTGATGATTTTGCAAAAAAAAATAATAAATAAATAAATAAATAAATAAATAAATAAATAAATAAATAAATAAATAAAACACATAAAGAAGCTGCACTACAAAATCAGCAGATATTGGTTTTCTTTGTATGCTTGAATGATTTTTGTGCAGTTTTAAGCGATGTTTCAGATATATCATTTCGTTTGATCCATTGCTTAAAGGCGTCGGGGTGCTTTACTATAACTCTGAGCAACAAGCACATCCCGCTGCAGTAGGGATCGAACTCGCAATCTCATTAACACGTCGGTGATCAATAGCAGCTGAATAATTACTTTAAGGAGTCAGTCATTATAAATAAAATTATTTGTTTTAAATCAAAAGTTTTATAATATAGAGCTATTGTCTTAACTTTCTTCTAAATTAACTCGGAATATAGCAAAAGAGCGTGAGTACTTCCTCATATTGTAAATATATTATTATTTTTTTTAAAATTTAGTTTAAAGATTCTGAAAATATAACTAAAAGACTTATCTTAACGGGGCAAATTGCTATAGCAAATATGATCACTTCCGGTCGACTATTAATTTATCATATTCAAGTCAATGCCATTCTAGAGCAGAACGATGAATGCCTTTTTTCTAACAACGGTAATATCCGGAGTCACAAATTCCGGTGATATTTTTCTCAACATAAACATCCCAGTTCGTGTTTTCTTTATTTATCACGTACCACCAGGCTATCGTAATTGAAACATAAACAAACCACAGCGGGGTCAAAATTTAATATTCAATATTTAAGACAGAATATTTCAAAAGAAACGTGAAAATTTGATAGATTGGACTTTTACACATCAAAAACTTACACGTGTTTCCAAATACGGATTTCGTTTGATTTACCGAAGACTGATTTTCATCTTAATGAAAAATTCGTAAACGTTAAAATAAATTACGTGACGTCCGTTGCTGTCTTTGTCTTATTTATAAGTCATTAGGTTCAACTATTAGATTAATTTTAGAATCGCGTTTTACTGAAATACAAAAAATATATGCGCCCTGTCCATAACATGCCAGAAAACAAACGTTGCATAAAAATATTTCTTTAATTTCTTTACAAAATGGATCGGAATAACAACCGTAGTATTTGTTCAGGTCTGCTAATATTTTCAAATGGATATTTTGAGTACGTTTTATTTATAGATTTATGTGCACGCTCAAAGCCATAGCGTTTCAATTAAGAAAAATAAACATTGAAATTGGTTGTTTTAATTGTTGTAGCTTTTTTATTTTAATTAATTTTTTTTTAATAAAAATAATCTTTGTTTTGCTATTGATTATTTGTTCAGCTTTTTGATCCGCAGTATCTCAACTTTTCTAAAAGTCTCAGTGTCTGTGTTGAGGTTTTATGCCGCCGTCCGACCAAGGGCATTAAGTTGTCGGTGTAGGACGTAAAAAACTCCACAAGCAAGCAAGGTGTTATGCATGACAAATGAAATCTTTCTACCGCGTTTGGTCCAGCTTATGCTCCTTTTGTAGACCCAAAAAAATATGTTAATTGAATTCAACAATTTTCCAGAGTTAATCAGCGTTTGGAAATGCGATGTTTTTTCATTTTGATAAGGCGATTTTCAATAGTAAATTTTAACCTAAATTAGAACTAGAAGCAGGAAACAACGGTGTGTTCGAAACCTGTTGGACAATGTCGTTGGCGGTTAAGGCGGGAAAAGTCTCGCGGAATTTTGCAATACAGAGGTACACTATGTAATAACAAAGAAAAAAATGCAAGCAAATCATCTGGGCGAACGGGTGTGTAACTTTTAGTATAAATCATCTGTATGGCATTTCAATTAATTTGTCTTTTCGTACAAGAAGATGTCTTTCTATTTAACAAAAATCACAAAAGTCATTAACAAATGAAAGCGACAGATACTGATATCGCCTTTTTCAATTTTTTGTATTATCAACAGAAACAATTGTTTTTACATTAAGATTTATTATTATGCATAGATGCAGATTAAACAAAATAAAATCTCGTGAGATCTCGCAGCTCTAAGAAATGTAACACATGCAATAAATTTAACGCTGGCTCAAATTAATATTTTATGAAACAAATGAAAACAACATTTATATAAAGACGTGGAAGGAATACATTGTAAAGGCTTTGTTTTTTCTGTCGCTTTCATTTGTTTATTACTTTTGTGATTTTTGTTAAATAGTCATCGGAACTGAGGACGGGAGTCTCCTAGACTTGTTATTTTGTATAATTTTTGTTTTATTTGTGTATTATCTGTTCGCTGTCACAAATCATTTAAATGTTGATTAAATGACAATAAGGTATATAATTTAATCCATCACATTTCCCAACTTCATCGACAGCAACATTCCAGCAGCTCCAGCGTATGGTGTGTACATTTCACAACTTATACGTTATTCTAGATCCTGCGATCGTTATTCAGATTTTCTAGACCGATCACTGCTGTTGACTGCTAAACTACTCAAACAAGGGTTGTTGTACATAGGTTGATGTTATCTCTCCAGAAGTTCTATGGTCGGCACCACGACTTAATTGATCGTTACGGGAAATCAGTGTCTCAAATACGATCTGACATTTTCGCTGAGTCATAGGTAGTGTTTCCTATTCCTGGATTTGACTTTTCCCTAGACAAGACAATGAGTAACTCGACGGGTGTCTAATTAGAGGCAGGCATTGCTTACTCGTCCGGAGCACCTGAGTGCACCCATGGTTTTTATTGGGTTCGGGTTACTCTCTTTCTGTGTTTTATGTTTTTGATTTTTGTGTTGTGTTTGTCTATCCGGATTTGTAACTGTCCCTTGGTTTTTGGCTCTTGTTGTTCGGTCGGTTTTCTTTGCTACTTTCTTATGAAAGAAAAAAAGACATTTGCCGATATATACAATATCACCTTTCGGTTTTCAGATGGTCTTATCGCTGAATAACCTATGTTCGTTGACAACTTACATTTTATGTATACTAAAAAGCTTAATATTAAGAACTTTACCTATTTGATCAAGTCGCGTTCTTATCGGTAAACTACAAAGTAAATTCTGCGACAAGCCTGGTGAGTTCAATTTCCCAACTGTCACTTTCCGTTCGGTGATAGCAATATTTCATCAGCTTCCGCTTCATAACACAAGTTAGGCTAAATCTTGATCAGTATTTTAATTTTCTAGACCGGACTTCTCTGTTGATATAGATGCAACTAGAATTTGTTGCATCTAGGTTGTTGACATCCCTCATAAGTTCTAAGACCGTCATCTCGACGATATGATATTGTTCTTAAACAATCCAATTTCCAGACATTTTTTTCTGATCCATAAGTAGGTTATTCTATTCCAGGATTTGACTTTTTCACGGACACGAGTAACTTGACGGCTGTCTTATTAGATACTCGACCGAAGCGCATCCAGTATTTTACATTGCCATATACCGGTACTCTTTTTTGTTTTGTTGTTACTGATTATGTTTGTTTGTTTGATGGTGTTTAACGCCACTTTCAGCAATTTTTCAGCTATATCGTGGCGTCCAGTTTTTATTGGGGGAGGAAACCGGAGTACCCGGAGGAAACCCCCGACCTGCGGCAGGAAAACTGGCAATCCTGGTCAATTAAGATTGGAGTCGAGTACACCCTGCCTGCAGTGAGAATAGAACCCGCAATCTCAGTGTTGACAGACCACGTGATCAATAGTTGACGAACTGCCTTGACCACTCGGCCACCGAGGCCCCTACTGATTATGTAACTGATTAATTTGGTATTAATTGACCATTCGGTTTTCTTAACTTTTCGACATTCATTAAATAAACAATTTTTTCTACCAGTCAAGGGGGGTAACTTGTAGTATTTTAGAATTTATTACTAACCAGTTGGTATTTCTATGTGGGGGCGGAGGGGTCGGACAAGGGTGGGGGGCAGTGGGAGAGGGAGAGGGAGAATGGAAAAAGTAAGAAAATGGGGCAGCAGAAATCAGAAACAATAAACACTAGTAATTTGTACCTGAAAATCATTTCTTAAGTGCCAGTTTTTGGTTGACTGAAATAGACTAAAGATATTAATAGAAACTCTTGGCAATGCTGATACTAAAAAAATCTTCTCAAAGTAACGGGACCATGAGTGCCCTGATCAGTTTGATCAATTACTGTCTTTAAACTACAGAAAAAGTCATAAAAAATTGTGACTTAGCAGGATTTCACGAAGTTAAAGAAGCCTATTAATATGTTCATATCACTTTCCAAATGAACATTCAAAATTGCCAAAAAGTTAGAGACAAAGACGAACAATTTGATGATAATTGTGCTTAACGTTTGGTTCACTTTTCGGATATTTTAGTTTCTTGTCCGAGCTGGTTAATAAATGAATTAAGAAATGTGGTTTTTCATATGGAGCCGGTATGTAATAATCCTTGGTATTGCCCCGGGCCAATACTGTCAATTGTTATTAAAGACCTTGTGTATACAACCAATCCATTATACAAAAAAATCTTTTATTAATACTATATAAAAAGGTTTTTTCGGGGTAGGGGGGGGGGGAGTGGTCTTTTCGAGAGTGGGGGTGGTCAAAGGTGGTCAGCCATATTTTAAAAATCAACGGCTCGTCAACACCCGGGTTGTGAGTTCGAGCCCGACTTTAATCAAGGTGTGTTCAACTCGAATATTGATACACTATTTATAGTTTTCTTCCGCAAGGTTTGGGGTCTTACTGAGTTCTTCGGCCTCCTCTCCCGAAATAACATTGTTTTTGATATCCACGAACACATCTGACTGAATTACCAATCAACCTATAGTCTATATCAGAAGACAATTTTTACCTTGAACTTAGACCTATAAAAATCATCTTAAATTGGCCTTATTCAAAAACAATAAATGGGATTGTGCTGAAAATTAATCTTGATCATCTTTTTACAGTATTTTAAAGCTGTGCAAAGTATTTACAAAATCTGTTTTTCCAGTAATCGTTTAAAAACTGCAATTTTTGACAATTATTTTAACTGGCCTTAATCAAACACTACCAATGGGATTGTGCTAAAAATTGAACTATATCTTCATTTTATAATTCGTAACAGGTGTGCAATGTTTTCACAAAATCTGTTGACGCGTTTAGGTAATTATATGGAAACCCCACCGGGGCATGAACAGACGGACGGACGGATATTCATATCCAAACGGAGGGCATCACTAAATACCCCGCCACTTTGTGTGGTGGGATATAAAACTGATAAAAATACCGTGAAACTTCCTTCATGCATTCAAACTGTTTTCCAAACTTATATTGTTGTCATTTTTATTTCGTTCCTGAATACCGACAAATGGTGCCACTTGACGGCAAATAATGTTTTTTTCCTTCCGTACTCAGTGGTATCCTGGACGTCACGATAAAGCTGAAAATTTGACGGCGAAAGTGGTTTGAAACATGATACAAATAAAAAAAAACATGGTTTCTATAATTTTTAATATTGACGGTGCTGAACCGAACTTTCCGGACACATGGATGACCGCTACAAGAAGACAATTAAGCAAAGGAAACCGACCAAACAACAAGAGCCGACGGTCAATTACAGACCCGGATGTAGACAAACATTACAAGGAAAACAAACAAACAAAATAAATGTCAGTAATCCGAACCCAATAAAAACCATTGGTGCACTTAGGTGCTCTAGGGCACTAGAAAGCAGTGCCTGCCTTTAATTAAATTAGACGATGCCAAATTTTTAAAATAAACGATGACATTTTCCTGAAAATAAATGATGCTATTTTGTTATGTAAAAATGGCAATGTGTTTGCACGACATTCGTAGGTCGTCATTTTTCGAAAATATGAACACGCTTTTTGATATATTTGAAAACAATTCTTTGTCGAGCTTTTAGAACAAGATCGAATTTGTGCACACAAAAAAAGACGAGATATACATTTATTTTTTCAGCATTAAATATTATTTGATTTGTAATTGTGTTTTATTGTTTCTACAACTCCACGAAGATCAAGACTGACATAAAAATTCGGCACTTTTTGGGGAACAAAATTGTAAAAATTTGGCACTTTTTGACAACAATTGGGTAAATAAATGTCTAGAAGTAAATAAAAATAAAACAAAAAACCTCGTGGAAACGTCCTGGTATATTTTTTCATTAAAAAGTTATTAATTTGAATCCAAGTGTTATGTTGACAGAAATTGACATCTGTTACCCTGGAAGAAAACAACGATTTATATTAGTATTTATACGTGATATAACTAACTGCAGTTCGTTCCAGGTCAAGAGCGGTTCATCTTCCGTAAGATAAATCGCGCAAACTCAAGCTCTGAAGTCATACGAAAACGGTTTGATAAACGTTTTCGTTACAGTGACACGACGTGTCTAATTTGACATATATGAGGATAACTGTCATTACAATAGTTATTAATAGTTTTTGGAGAAAAACTAGGTGTCCGGTTGTCAACCATTACAATAACATTTGATATATATGTGTGGTATCTATGACAACGATCGCTGCTTAACCAATCGTAAATCTTTAATCGTTTGCATAATTAATTAGTTTTGTATTTACTTTAAACAAATTTTGACATATACAATTTACGTATTAATTATTACAAGTAGAAATCCTATTTTTGTAATTCGCGGTTTAACGTTTTTTACAATTGCATAATTGTGTTCGAAAATTTATTGCGACCCTTCGGTGACCCTCAGACGTGACATAGACCAATTAAACCAATGAATATTAATCTTAACCTTTCGGAATATATTTTCTAAGCTTATTGCCACTTTTTTTTGATACAGTAACGGATATGGTTCGGCCAACGGCGCGGGTCGCCATGGCACATGAAAAAGTTTCTAGAACATGGAAAGAAAAGTTAACATCAAATATAACTAAATCCAAGTAAGTAATTAAGTTTTAATATATTTGTTAACATTTTATTTTTATTTTTGAGTTTAAGGAGGGTTAAATTAATTAGTGTGCATTAATTATTGTATCACTGTATGAAATTAATCAAAGATGACTGGGTACAAAAAAAATCGTTTACAATATCTCTAGAAAAAAAAATTATGTAAATTTTTATTTAATCAATATATGTTAACGCAAAGGAATGCTTCCGACGGCCTCGAAATAATTGGATACCTTATGGCACGGTTCTTACACTCTATAAGTAATAATGGTCACCTTATGCCGTTTGCTGTTGATATTATTTTGTCAGATAGAACTAAAAATCTAAAAACTAAAAATCACATAAAAACTTTATTATTATTATTATTAGTATTATTATTATTATTAATTTTATTATTATGCGAGCGAAGCGAAGCTCTCTAATGTACAGAGTCTGCCAAATTGCACGAGACCCAAAATATGATCATCGAAAAAAAAACCTGGGCTACTCGGAATGCATTGGGAATTTACGAAAATACCGGGTCTCGCGTTAGCGAGACTCGGTATTTTCCCCCCTTTTTTTACAAACGGCTAAATTAAAGTGCTTATTTTTGAAATTACCACAAAAATGCCAGACAATTTTTTTCAATCTGAAACGCTGTATTTGAAATTGAGTTTTGTGACGTCACAAACACATTATTACGTCACGTCATCAATGGAATGTAGAGGCACTGTTAGGGGGCTCTGAAGTAACGACATGAACAATGTGCGATGCTCGCATTTAAGGCTGCGCCTGCATTCATATTATTATTATTATTATTATTATTATTATTATTATTGTTATTATTATTATTACTTGTATAACACGCGGATTTCTTCTTCTGAATATGGTGTTTGCTGTTGCTAGTGCTTTTTTTTAACATAAATGGAGAATAAGTTGCAACTTATGTCGTGTGATATGGTGATTTTATAAAAAAATCTGATTAAGAAAATTTACAGAAATTTTAAAACGTTTTTGTGAACAATTAATAGTGAACGCTTTTATAGTACAGGCGGTGTTTCAATATAAAACAAGAAAACATTTGATGCAAAGCATCAATTCGCCGCCGAATCATTCTACATGTTTGTCTGTATGATAATAATTTTACGGGCGCATTTAAAACATTTCATATCAATGTTACAGTAGTTATTATATATTTGTCTGTTTAAGTATTGTTTAACACCACTTTCAGCAATATTTCAGCTATATCATGACGTCAAGTTTTTATAGGGCTTTCTCAGGGTACTGTGGCTTCCTCCCCTCCCAAAAAACTGCGTTAAAAACCATTTAAACAAATAAAAACAATCAATGCAAAATACAGATCGTCTGGACAATATATCAGCTATAAGAGAAAGATAGTCTGATTTTAAAAAAAAGTTTGCAATTTTAGAATTGGCTAAATAAATAATCGCAGTATGCTGTTATATTACATAAAGGCATGCGTAGCAAGCATCTCGGATTTTAGATCGAAACAAAAACATACTCTTTGTAAGAACTATCTAATAGAATCAGAATTGCAATTTCTAAAAAGAAGGCATTTAATCTTTTCCCTCGCGAGGTCCTATGTGAAGCTTAGTCCTGCGGTTGGGACTAGTTTGAATTACCGATTTCTAAATTTGCGCATATTTTGTCATAAATATACTGGAATTAACAATAATGTTCAAGTGGTTCAACTAAATAAATTATTGACATAATATTTATTCATTGCATCTTACAAAAGACGGCATACTCCGGAATCCGGAATTGTATACATAAAATAGCTTTTTATTCTGGTCGAAATTGTATACACAAACTAGCCTTTTATTCTGGTTTTCGATTTTATAAAGGTACGCTTATCGATAGCGATATCACCGAAAGACAAGGTACCAGGTTAAGATGGTCTCCCTTTATTATTAACTTCCGTAAATTTATTTATCATTGCATACAAATTTTATATCACCCAAGAATTTTTTGCAGTCCAACGTTATATTTTTTCTTTATTTTTCACTCAACCCGAATGATTGACATTCTTTTCGCGAAATTCTGTTCATTCATGGTAGCTAAGTACATTTCGAAATATTTTCTCGTTCATCCATCCTTAGCAATGAAAGTGAATACCTGGGCGGCGATAATAAATGATGACTTCAGCACGCATGTCCAAAAATGTTTCTTAACTAAGTGTAAAACGTCACTCTCAATTTTGACATGTTTATTTTTTGTTTCGTTTAAAAGCAAATTTATATAAAATATAAAACGAAGTGACATTCGGTGAAGGCACGATGTCACATAACAAACCAATAAAACATATGCCATAGGATTGTTAAATTACAGTTAGTACATAGATCCATGAGAAAGCAAGGGACGGACCATTTTAATTGTGTTGGGTGTCCAGTTGATGCAAAAAAAAAAGACACAATGTAGAGTTCCCTAAATGTTTGATATGAATTTTGAAAAAAAAAAAATGTGCCGACATTTCCGAAGTGACAAAATATCCTCTCCCAAACACAGTTAGGAAAAAGTTAGCCTATACTTAGGGTACGAGTTAAAATTAATGTGTAAAATAAAAGTGGAGATAGGTTTTGAAGCTATTGTAATAACAGTTGGATGTTTTTGTATTGTTAATTAGTTTGATTGGAGGGCGAAATAGGAGTGTGTGTATGGTTGTGGTTGGGGGGGGGGGGGTAATTGTACAAATATATATCTGTTGTATAGGTAACACAAACCAGGCGGTTGCTTTTTGACAGACAGAATTCTTTGCTCTACACATTTACAGCTAATCTCCTTCGTGTTCATTCACTTGAATCTACCAAATAAATTTTGCTATTGAATCACGTGATTTAGATCAAAAGTGTGGAAAATTGATCAAATCCGTCACCGTCCTCGATTTTTTTTTGGTAAATTTATTTAAAAAGTCCTTATAAAATTCATCAGTTGTATAATTTTACATTTTGAAAACAACATTACGCGTTGAATCATACATAGAAAAATATTGTACAAGAAATGAAAATCCCCTGGCACCCACTAGATAAAATGACATCAAGATTAACGTCTTAAGTGTCAAAATGAAAAAAAAGAAAGAATTTGTAAAAAATCACGGCTTCTTGCAATCTTGTTCGGTAAAAATATTTCGTTACATGTTTTATGACCAAAAAAAAAAAAAAAGAAGTTTATAGTCATTTACACGACGGCCAAAAATAACTTTTATAATAATAGATTATTATATTTCCCACACAATTTTCACGACGTTAAATTTATAAAAAGTTATCGAATCAACTTCTGAATGAAATTGTACATTATATGAAAGAAATAGTACACTAACACACGAACAATCTTTCACGACGTTAATTTATATAAAGTTAGCAAATCGACTGTCTGAAGGCAATTTGAAATATGTGGATATAGACGAATATATACAACCAAAAACAAAAACCCCAAACACAAAAACAGAAAGTGAGTAACCTGAATCCAATAAAAACGATGCATGAAACCAGGTGCTCCGGACGATTTAGAAGTGCCTGCCTCTAATTAGACACCCGTCGAGTTACATTTGTCATGTCTTAAAATAAGTCAATTGGAGGAATAGGAAAGACTACCTATGACTCAGCGAAAATGTCCGACCGTATTTTAGATGTTGATTTGCCATAACAATCAATTAAGCCATAGTGACGACCATAGAACTTCTGGACAGATACCATTCACCTAGGTAAAACAAACGCTTGTTTGAGTAGTTTAGCAGTCAACAGCAGTGAGCGTTATAGAACACACGAATACGATGTATGATCACAAAAATGTCAATAAGCAGCTTTTGTCCCTAAATTAGGCGGGCACCTGCATGGCTATACTACAAATCAAAACGCAACTATTCTAATCAGAGGAATACATTTCTTACTCGTCCAGAGCACTTGAGTGCAGCAATTTTTTTATTAGGTTCGGATAACTCGCAATTTTGTTATACCCCCGCTCGACAGTGTCGGGGGTATATAGTGGCGCTCATGTCCGTCCGTCCGTCCGTTCGTCCGTCCACATTTGGTTTCCGGATGATAATTCAAAAAGTTTACATTCAATTTAAATGAAACTTTTGGATATTGTTATATATCAGGTTGGTAAGAAGCCTATCGATTTTGGGGAAATTCGTCAAATTTCAAGGTCGCAGTCCACGAAAAACGTTAGAAATTTTTAGAAAAAAGTTGATTTGAATGAAACTTTGGGATATTGTTATATATGAGGTTGGTAAGAAGCCTATCGATTTTGGGGGAAATCCGTCAAATATCTAGGTCGCAGTCCGCGAAAAACTTTAGAAATTTTTAGAAAAAAGTTGTTACCGGACAATAACTCAAAAAGTTTGCATCCGATTTAAATGAAACTATGGTATATTGTTATATATTATGTTGGTAAGAAGCCTATCGATTTTGGGGGAAATCCGTCAAATTTCAAGGTCAGAGTCCACGAAAAACGTTAGAAATTTGTACAAAAGCGGGGGTATCAGTGATCGCTAGATCTACTTTGTCTAGTTTTTGTTTTGTGTTGTATATGTTTTTAATATGCTATTTTTCAGCCCAGTAAAAATGAATGATTTATCTTTTTTCTTTGTACGACTCATTATTTGTTTACATTAAATGACTATGTGACTATCTGATATATCGCTATTCAGGTCAAAATAAAATGCACATATCTTAACTGGTGCTGTGTGCGCTTTATCTACAAATAGTTTGTGAGCGTAATGCGACTTTTGACAGGGTACCAGTCTACGCATGTTGAGGAATTTTAGAGGAAAACGGATTATCCGGATGCGGAAAATTTATTAAAAATGTAAAAGTAAAACTATGTTTAAACAATAAGAATTTTCAACTTTACTATCTTCTTAACCGTTTAACCTTTAGCCTTTAGTCTATTGTCAAATTTATTAAATTGCATTGCTGCGCTAGTATTTGATATGATGCACTGTTTATTGTTAGGTCATGTCGAGTTTACGCCCTGGTCGTACTAATGACCGGATATTTTGATTCTGTATCTTGTGACATGGCATGTACTACATGTATTTAGTTACATAACGATATCAATCAGTAGATGTAATTACACGGCCAGTACATGTTCTTGTTACTGCTAATGACTGACATCAAAGGGGGACAACCTAGACATAAAATAAAGTTTGATAAGGTAATAAATCGGTCATAAAGAAGTAGACAACATGGAAATTGATTGACACATACGTGATAATGGAAATCAACGTAGAATATTTAGACCATGACATCTTAACGGTATAAATGAAATTTGTTTTAGGTAACTGTCCAGACGGAATTAAAAACATTTCTTTATTCTGAGCAATACACCATTTCTTATATTTGTTTTTTTTTTTTTTTTTTGTGGTTGAACGCCACAAAATACAATTTTACTATATCATGGCGTACAGTTTATATTTGGAGAGGAAGACGGAGTATCCGTTGAAAACCTGCAATCCTTGTCGATTAAGGTTGGAGTCGAGAAAACAGTGCCCGCAGTAAAAAAACAACCCGATAACCTAAGTGATAACAACCATGCACGTGATCAAAGTAGATGACTACCCTAACCACTCATGTTGTAATGTTCTGGTACCTCGCTCTTTTTTCTATGTAATCTATATAAGTTTTGAAGGACAAATTCCAAAAATTGACTAAAAAAAATGTCCTGTCCGAATGGCTACGTAATAAAATAATATGACTGTCTGAAATGCAAAGCAAGGATCTATTATACTAAATGCCAAACCCCTAGAAAAAAATAGTTTGCTTGCATTTTTTAATTATTTTTTTATTATTCCATATTTTACCTTTTTATTACGAAAATTCAGTAGAAAAAAATTTAGATACGATAACCTGTCCATGTTGCATACTATGCCTCTGTTGTTTAGTTGTTACAAATCGTCCTTGACTTTTGCTACGGGAATTTTAGCCATTTTTGTTTCTTAAGGGACCTTGCGTTGTTTACAAATGTTCGGCTGCTGTCGCGACGTTCAATGGTATTTGGACAAACCGCGAGACTTTTCCCGCCTTAACTGCAGACGACATCACCCGAAGGATTTCGAGTAGACATCAATCGATTCTTCCTAAAATACACTTCCGTTCTATCAGGTCAAATTTTAGTATGGAAAATCGACCTATCAAAATTTTAAAGCGCCATATTTCAAAACGCTGAATATCTCGAGGAAATAATTGTTGATTTAAAAAAGTACCCTTCATGATGTATAAAAGGAGCATAAGCTGAACCATACGCGGTAAACAGTTTTCATTTGTCACGCAGAAAACCCTCGCAAAAATACGTCAACACTTACTATAATTTGATTCGACCGCATTAAGTTTTTGAACATTCTGTACGTTAACGTACACGACTGTATACTTACCACGGCCGTACACGTACACTAAATGTACACTTACCCGGGCCGTACAGTATCCCGACAGTATATTTACCCCGGCCCTACAGTACACGTATGCAAACAATGAATTAACAGTTGCCTTCGGTAGTTATACAAGAAAAGAGATAACAAATGTCCATCAGCGTCCATTAATATATGTGATATATGAAATATAATAGGAATATGAACACTTTTCCGACTGACAGATTGTTATTTATTATTATCGTTTATGTTATTATGGATAATGCAAACCGACAAAACAATGTGGTAATGTGATTACTAGGTAAACGAAAATTCAGTGTAGGAATAAACTGTTCTGGAGAAATTCATGGGTGTATGGACGATACCTATTAACTCAAAACCTAAATGATGTTTCTATACATCCTATACATTTCCAGCCACAATCCAAATATTCTGTCTGTTTTCCCATTATCTCCCATAATACCGCTGTTATTCTGCTAAATGAAATAAATAAATAAATAAATAAATAAATAAATAAATAAATAAATAAATAAATAAATAAAAAATAAATAAATAAATAAATAAATAAATAAATATTGAAAAGAGTATTCATCGCGGCCGCAGTAAAATATCGACCAGAATGCAGGATTAGTCGTTATTCATGTCAAGGCTTTCGGGGGGGGGGGCTTGAATGGCCCTCGGACCCCTGCCGTAAAGCCATATCTTACAAGGGGGGAAGGGTGGCTTTGCGACCATTTAGTCGATCATAATATGTTTCGTACATTTCATTTTGGAAAAGCCTGTGGAATATGTGCTTATATACACGCTGGCCATTCAATAACGACACAAAAATGTGACGTCTATCTGTGCAAACGCCATCATGAATTGTAAGACCCAAAATCCCGTTTATTGTATATGGACATTGCAATGAAATATACATCTATTAGAATGCAGCGTGTACATAAACAATCTATTATTGGAAGATACCTCTGAGCGCCGACTTAGACATATGCGCAGGCGGATTTTTAAAATATTAATTGAAAACTTCCCACAAGGATCTCGGAAAATTAAAGGAACAACGCCTTATAGACAAATTTTAGCCATCTCTCAATGAACAATAATAATTATAATATTAATATTTTTGTAAGTTTTCCTACCGAAGTTCAGGGGTTATATCCGGGTACTCTGGCTCCCCCTAAGTAAAAAAATCTGGACGCTATGATATAGCTAAAATATTGCTGAAAGTGGCGTTAAACAACAAACAAACAAACAATATACCTTAAACGTAACATTATAAACATAAACCTTAATATTACCGGAAGGCATGAAATTATTAGTAATTAAATTGTCAATATTTGATCATGTAAGATTTATTTATATAGGTCTAGTGATTATGACAACCATATAATATATCTATACGTCGGATTTCTGAAGCATCAGAAATACAAGGTTAACACCAAAAAATCATATACGTCTTCAAATTAAACCCAACACTGTTAGATTTAAATTTTTAATACTGTCAAATTTGTGTTACCCTCAGCGAGATTCGAACCGTTGTGACACTGTGACACCCATTCCTTGCCGTATTTCCGCTGTTCTAGACCACTCGGTCGAATCCGCTAAATAAAATGATTTAGCTATTTCAATCAGACATTCATGTTGAGGGAATATTTTTCTATCTGGGATTATTAAGTCGGTCAGATTAAAAACAAAATTAGTTGTTTGACAAAACATGAATATTTGTTCTGAGGTTTAGTCTCAGTAAAGCGTCGACAACTCTCGTAATTTTTAACAACCGTAACAACTCGGCCAACTTGCTGAAGTAGCGTTAATGGCCAAGTTGTTACGACGAGGTTTTGCAATTTAACATTTTTTATTAAAAACACAGGTATCATATTAAAACTGACATTTCAAGTTTTATATTTTAGCTTTTTGCTTTCTTTTTCAGATTTTTTCTTTCAGTTTTAACATTTTCATCAATTTTTTCATGTGCGAGTGCCAGAGGTCGAATGTTAGAGCCGTGCCAAAGGTCTAGTTTATGGCGTCTTGGATTTAATGCACCAATCAATAGAGACGACGCAGGATTGAACTGTGGGGGATACTGGGTAAGATATAACACGTGACTGTTGTGACGTCATTCTTAATATAAAATTTCAAACACACCGGTAAATAATATGTTTCTTCTCTTTTAATAATTTCTTATTTCCGGTTGATCACTTTTTTTGTTTTGGGGTTTGTTTTTCCTTAAATCTGGATTTGTAATTGTCCCTTAACTTTCTGCTGTCTTTGTTCTGTCCGTTTCATTGCTATTTTCTTTTTGTTGATATTTATTTTAGAAAAGTAATTTAGCTGAATACACATTTCGAATTTTAGTATCTATATTTTGCCTACACAGTACACATATAACAATAAATAAACAACCACAAAATATGTCACATTGTTGATTTATTTATCAACACAACAAGGAAACAAAGCACTTTTTATTTGACGTGTTTTATTAAAGAGTGTCGTAGGTCACGACCTTAAGACGTGACCCTTGACTTCTCTACATTAAAACCCGACATATGTATTACTGCTCAAGACCGCATGTGATCCGTCATCAAACTAGCCATTGCGTAAGAATAATGTCACGTGGCGTTGATAAATACATGTTATGTTAATCAAAATTATCACGTGCCTCCATAAAGACTAAATAGATTGTTGTTTAAAGTCCAGCAACAATATTTCAGCTATATTTAGGACGTGTACTAAATACTCTAGAAAAAAAAGATTGTAGAATACTCTCTATTCTTTTCTCTTGTAAATTATATACGAGTTGTGTCACTTATGAGTATTTCTTTTAGAACTTTATATTTTTTTTTTATTTTTAAGCACTGTACAAACACTCAATCATGTGAAACATATGGGGCTACATTTGAGAAATTAAGTCCCAAGTGAAAACGTCGCAAGTTTATAAAGATAGGGCACATCGAAATTGAGCCTACAAATTTAGTTGCATCAATTGTTTTAAAAAAATATTGAAAAATTGCGTCCAATAATGGCGACCTTCGTCTCCTAACATGATTGTTAATTAATTGTAAGTGTTGTTCTGGTCGATAAACTTATTGGAATGTATATATTGGACTGTACTTATTGGACTGTATATATTGGACTGTACTTATTGGGCTGTATATATTGGACTGTACTTATTGGACTGTACTTATTGGACTATATATTGGACTGTACTTATTGGACAGTATATATTGAACTGTACTTGATGGACTGTATATATTGGACTTTACTTATTGGACTATATATTGGACTGTACTTATTGGACTGTATATATTGAACTGTACTTGATGGACTGTATATATTGGACTTTACTTATTGGACTCTACTTATTGGACTATATATTAGACTGTACTTATTGGACTATATATTGGACTGTACTTATTGGACTGTATATATTGGACTGTACTTTTTGGACTGTATATATTGGACTGTACTTATTGGACTGCACTTATTGGACTATATATTGGACTGTACTTATTAGACTATATATTGGACTGTACTTATTGGACTGTATATATTGGACTGTACGTATTGGACTGTATATATAAAACTGTACTTATTGGACTGTATATATTGGACTTTACTTATTGGACTAAATATTGGACTGTACTTATTGGACTGTATATATTGAACTGTACTTGATGGACTGTATATATTCGACTTTACTTATTGGACTGTATATATTGGACTGTACTTATTGGACTGTATATATTGGACTTTACTTATTGGACTGTATATATCGGACTGCACTTATTGGACTGTACTTACTGGACTATTGGACTGTACTTACTGGACTGTATATATTGGACTGTACTTATTGAACTGTATATATTGGACTGTATATATTGCACTGTACTGACAGGACTGTATATAATTTACAAAATTAGATTAATACATTAACCAGAAGAGAACATAATACTATAAAGTCAGCATTGTTATATTGTCTTGTCGTGTAAAGTCAGCATTGTTATATTGTCTTTTTCTTCTACCCTTACGTTTTAAAATAAGGCTAGGTATTATAACAATAAACTAAATAATAAATAAAGTTAATGATATTATTGTTTTTATTTTAGCACCAGTGGCAAGTAAACAAAGGCAAATGTGGTGTATGTGGCGACCCCTGGGAATCAAACCCTCGTCCTAACGAGCAAGGGGGACAATTTGCTAATGGAATCATTTCTCGAACATATCATACAGATGATTCTCACATTAACATTGCAATTCAAATAGAAAAGAATAAACATGGATATTTTGAATTTAGACTTTGTCCGGAACTGTCCGAAACAAATCCAGTAACACAGGAATGTTTGGACAGGTTTCCGTTGGATATCGAAGGCCATGGCAAACGTTTCTATCCACAAACTAGCGGAATGGTATATTTGCAAGTATCTTTGCCAAAGTCTGTAGTGTGTGAAAGATGTGTTCTTCAGTGGAAATGGCACACAGGTAAATATCTAATTATAGAAAATATGCATAAGCTATTCTTTAAATCCCAATTTTGTAGATGAGGGTTTGTGTGTTTGTTTGTTTGTTTGACTGCAGTACACGAATAAAACACCTTACCTTCTTCAGGAAAATGGCAATACTTGCCAATTAGGAGTCGAGTACACCTTTCGACTACACCTTGAATATGTAGGAACAGAGAAGGAATAAATAAATAAATAAATAAATAAATAAATAAATAAATAAATAAATAAATAAATAAATAAATAAATAAATAAATAATAAATAAATAAATAAATAAATAAATAAATAAGTGGCCTTTACAACTTTAATAGAATCATTGCTTGGCTTAAATACCGACGATTTACAGTTTGCTTTTTTCCTCTGACTTCTCATTAAAAATCTTAAATTAGCGAATTAAAATACAATTGATGTGATTCGATTGAAAACACCCCTTATGATTCCTCTCGACATTGCAATCTCCCGAGATAATCGGTGATATTTCTAATCTTAGCCGTTAAAACACCAATAGTATATATTTATTGCACAATACAGCAAAGGCGACTATTAATATCATTTGATCTACGGTCACGTGATAGTTTTCAATATTTGTGATTGTTGTATACACCTTTTACTGACCAGTGTATAATATCCATCCATTTAAATCAACAAACCCAACTCACATACTACAGTAATGGAAGCGGAAGGTTTGGCATGCAATAAAACATGGTTTAACTCACCATTTCTTTTGAAATCCTGTACCAAGTCGGGACCATTGCTGCAGTTACTGTGTTTTTGGTTGTTGGTTCTGAAATTTGCCGGTTTATCAGGCTTTGATTTGTGGATTGTCTTTTTTGACAGTTTCCTCGGTAATCGGTTTTTTGTTATTATCTTCATTAAGTAGAGTTCGACGAAATACAGTTTTTTTTTCAGAATTAGTACATCCTATATCAATTTATACTTGATAAAAGAAATAGGTGGTTCGATACAATCCTCCCTTTCTCAATTCTTTCGTGAAAAAAAAACGAGTCTTTACTTTTTTTCATTTTTGTTAAATTATCGGGGATTGTTTGGTCCAGACCCTTCTGTCTGAGGCATGAAATGAAGAGGATTCGAAATCCAGGATCCTAATTTTATCGTATTAAAAAAAATATATATTAGTGTTTGTTTTGTCCATGTTTTGCCCCTGTCCATGTATCGAAGATTGATATCTGTTTTTCCCAAAAATATCTTACATTAGTCATAATGACGTACGTCTGAAATTCCTGTGGGATAATAAAATCATACTTCATGTCAGGAGTGCCTAAAGATCTATCACTTACTATCATATTTTTTATAGATGCCGATAGATCTATTAGTAATTTATGTTTAAGGTATCCATGTACTGATGCATAACGGTATAGGCGCGGCCATTTTATGAGCACAAGATAAAGCGTGAAAAAACTGTCAGGTTAAACGCGATTGGTCAATAATGATTTTAAAGGTAATTATATTTTGGAAAGAAATACAATCTTTGGTATGAACATACACAAAAGAGGAGTTTTAAACGCATGTTGGATGAAGAAATCGAATTTCGAATACATAGTGGCACCTCATGGAAATTAAAAAAATAACACCCGCATTTTTGACCCTCATTTTTCGGTCAGTAAAGCAACGCGAATCTATTTTTGAATAACACCAAACGAACCATGTATTCTGTAACATAGGTATGCTGCCTTAATTTATCATTATATGAACTTTTCCTGTCAACGAGATAATAATCGAATAGGGGCATCTCCATAAGGAAAGTAAAATTGAAATGCCAATGAAACTTTGTATTCTCTATTGGTAAGCAAAGGAGATATCGTTCTTTAAATAATTTTCGTCACGTGACAGTCAGACAACGCAATTTAAACTTTTAATATTTGTTATAAATTTAGGAGTCCTAAAAAATAGTAGTATATTATTATGTAATACACTAGTTGCGTATATACTTTCATTAGGCCTTATTTATCAACAGAAATCAAGTTGAGGTTGATTGATTCATTGATTGATTGATTGTTTGATTGATTGATTGATTGACTGACTCAAAAATATTAAAAATCCAAATAATAAAAAACTTGTAGATCTTTTATTATCCAACTGCCAAAACATATAACTAAGAATAATAATGTAATATTTATATCACGACGAGAGTTGGAAGGAAGTGTGGTGCATGTGCTATGAACGTTTTCACAACGCTGAGGTCCTAGTCCACTGAAACCAATAATTGAAACATTAGTTGGAAACGGTGCTGAAAATTCGTTGCCTAATCCCGTTAGTACTGTACGTGTATGCTGCGGTTGGGAGTTCAAGTACAACTGCGGGCATGGTGTGCTCTACTGAAATTATCTAGGATTGCCAGTTTTCCTGCCAAAAGGTGGGGGATTTCACTGGGTATTCTAGCTTCCTTCACTAATAAAAACTGTACGCCACGATATAGCTAAAAAATTACTAAATGTGGCGTTAAACCCTAAACAAACAAATAAACTATATGTGTATGTGGATACCAAGTATTTAGTTAGACCACAAATGGCTCGAACATTTGACCGTGATATCAGGTTCGACAACCACAGATGGCACAGATATTATATATTACGATCAAATGTTTTTCAACAATAGGTTTTTGATTGACACTTTTCCTCCAGTCTAGCAAAGAGCTATTACCATTGTGAGTTTGATCCCCACATACCCTACTTGTCTATTTTGGACAAGTTTTGCTTAACTTCACCCTTAAATGACAAAGATTGTGAGGTTCCTGTTGAAGGCAGCCCGTTTTCACTGAGAAATCATTCCTACTCCGCCTCCGTGAAATAACTGAAAACTTGCAATACGTCAAACAAACAAAAAAAAAAAAAAAAAAAAAAAAAAGGGGGACAAGCAAGAACAAAATAAAACCAACATAAAAACATTCATAACATGTAAAAGGATCGGGATTTACCTTCCTCTTCACATCCGGGGCTGAACTCAGTTCAAAGCTGGGATTAGTTAAGGTTGAAGCCGAGCACACCGTACCCGAAGTCAGGCTCAAACTCGTATGCTTAATAGCACACCAGTGATCACTTAACGTTAGCCTAGACAACTGTTAATGTACGCCATGATGCATCGATCTAAGGCACATTAAAACAAACAAACCAAACTAACTGTTGACACAATTAGCTCAACTTGGTAATACATGTTGTTTGGTAAATTTGATAAATGGAATATGATTTTCATAAAATCCTGAAAACTTCGTGCTTTCTTTCGCTAACGGAAGACTGCTTTCCAAAATAAAATCATTATAAAACATTAAATATTATTTATTATATGAATTAAAAGTACATTTATAATATGTTAATGAAATAACTGAGAAATTGCGTGTAAAATTTTTTTTGTTGTTTTTTAGCTTTGAATTGGGGAACATGTGAAGATGGTAGCAGTAAAGTCGGCTGTGGAGATCAGACTGAAATATACAACTGTGCAGACATTTCTATTCTTCCAGCGGAAACGGCAGCTAACACTCTAATAAAAGAGCCAACGATCACCGAAGTTTTAAATCCGGATTTATCTATGCCTGTTCAAAATGCTCCGTATGACATTACAAGCGAGTATGGAATTCCAATTATTCAGTTCTCTCATGAAACTTTAGACATCTCTCCAAGCGAGAGTCCGATAGGAAAATCAACAACCTATTCCGTCTTAATCGGAGAAGGTAATCCTTATGGGGTTCCAGTTTTAACCAATGGGAACCAGGCTATTTCTGATACAGAAACAAAATCAGTGAACCAAGAAATAGTTAATACCGACATCAATACGAAGACTGCCGAACCAGTCAGCAAGCGAATAGAAAAAGATACTTCTATTTTAAACGAAACCATGACAAATGATGTTATTAATCTCCCATATATTGGCTACACAACATCTGTAAAAACAAACGACCAGCCAAATGTCTCGCCAACCCAAAATCCTGGCTTGTTCCAAAACGCCGAAACAACTGGCGTTCAAAGTTTAGATTTGTCAATTTCAAAGACAATTAAAAGATTGAAAAGAAATGTAAACAATATGGCCGCCTCACCTTCAACTCAGACACAAGGCGCTGTCTCACCCGTGTTACTTCAGAAAACAAGTGCATCAAAGTCACCATCAACGGAAAGCAGAAATGAAGCAATGACACTTGCTCAAGCCGAGTCTACTGCAACAACTTCCTCGTCATCAACTCAAAAACAAGTAGAAAATGTTGCTGTCGATGCAACTCATAACGACTTTACTGGTGGATCTCTTCTATCACCTCACGTGACTGATATGGGAGGAGTTAATATGGGTTTCATGTATGACCCAAATCTGTCGTCATTTGGACAGGTGCAGCCTACGCCTTACGTAACCATGGACCCCTTATCGTATTACAATGCTAATATGAATTTGGCCGGTCTATCAATGTTTGATAGTGGGATTGTTAGTCAAACACAAAATCAGCAACAAGGTGGCTTTGTTGACAGTACTGCACAGGTATCATCATGGACAGAACAAACAACGCCGTCCACAATCCAAGATATCTCAACGTCACGAACTTTCACAACAGTTCAAGCAGCAGCAGTTCCGACCAACCGGATAGAAAATACAAAGCAACCCACATCACGCGATCAGGGAACCACAGTCCAGACAACAGCAGTACAATCCATAACTCCACAAACACCAACGACAACCCTAGACCCGTGGATTGAAACCAATCCACATTCAACAGGACAAAGCTGGGTAACAGAAGTACCCAGTCAACAACAACTGACCGGTGGAAACTGGGTTACGGTGTCACCTGGTCAACAACTGTTAACTCAGCCGGTCATGTTACAGGGACAAATTAATGTAAATTCTAGCTGGCAGAATCAAGGAAGTGACGCTACAATGTTGACAGGCGGAACACAAAGCACCGCAGGGTATGAAATGTTTAACACAAATGCTGCACAGGCTAGTGGCTGGTCTGAAATACCATTCACTACCGTTAAACCTCAGACACAGTCAACACAGAAAGCAACAACTGCAGCAGCTGGCCCCTCATCACCAACAACAAAATCAGAATCTTCTGTTGTATCAGTATCGGCAAAAGAAATGTCAGGTTCATCAACCGTGAAAGAATCAATTCAGCAATCAATAGTCTTTTCAAACAGTACAGAAACAGCTGCAGTTGCATTAGAAACACAACCATCAACGGCTCCAGAAACTGTGGGAACTCAAAGATCAATAGTTGGCGCAGTTGTGGAAGAGCTCCCAACAAAGTCTGTGGACGTTGCTGTTGAAAAGAGTATGCCAGTTACAACAAGTCCAGCGGAAGCTGTTGTGGTCGATAAGGTCACCAATGTAAGTCAAACTGTATCTCAAACAGCAGACATGGCTAAGCCTCCAGTCACCTTACCTGCAGCAAGTCCAGAACCACAATCAGTAGCAAAGTACGAGACAACTGTTGTGACCACATCGACCCGAAAAGCTATAGTTGTACCAGTAACGGAAACACAAACATCTGTCGCAGGTAAACCTCAAAACATCGCCGCACAGGAAACACAAACATCCGTCGAGGCTAAATCTCAAAACATTGCCGCACAGGAAACACAAACATCCGTCGAGGGTAAATCTCAAAACATCGCCGCACAGGAAACACAAACATCCGTCGATGGTAAATCTATGGTGAAGACAGTTGTTAGTCAAGGAAAGGACAGTGCACAAGGAATTGAAAGCGAAATAAGAGCATCGATTAAGGAACAGATCGGAACAAGACAGGAAACGACGGGAAAACAATCCCCGCAAGCTTTATTAGCAAACATGTTCCAAGTTTTGAATGAACTAATGGCAAAGGTGAAAAGTCAAACGCCCGTTCAAAGAGCAATTGAAACTAAAACAACACAAATAAATGAAATTCAACAAAACACTGCTTCAGCTACCGATGCCGCACAAGTTACACCAACCCGAAGCGAGGTGGTTCAAGCTGAAATCGTTCAGCAGTCAGTTCCAACAAAAATTACAGCACCACCTCCAACCACACCTAGATCTACAACAACAACAACAACAACAACAACACAGATTCCAACAACAAGAATGCCAGTTAGAACAACAGCAACCACAACAGTACCACCGACTTCGACAATGGCACCAACACAGCCAATAACAACAGATCCACCTGTTGTTGATGCCATTGGCGGGCCTTCCATGAGCTTTTTCAGTGGCATGTATAATCCAACACCAAAGCCAAATGCTTGGGACAACTCACCTACTAGCACGCCTTCGTCTTTGATGTGGATGGATACAGTGCAGTCTTCTTCAATGATAAATTCTCAAAATGTGGCTGATATGATGAACGCCTCACCTACCTCCGTGGTGCCAAACACAGTCTCTATGATGGATGTCCAAAACGCAGCTGCCATTTTAAATGCAATAAACGCACAGAACGCAATGTCTACATCCGGCAATGCTATGACTGGTCAAGATACTAACTCGCTACTAAATCAACAACTTTCTGGTTCTGTAAATACGGTGCCACAAGGTACAAAATCTACAGGCATCAAAAAGACCTCGAATGAATCTACAAACATCAAAAAGTCCTCTAATGTTATTGCCTCATCTTCTGCTAAGGCTTCCGTCTCACAATCGGTAAAAGGGCAATCAAGCGCCAAGACACGATCAACATCCGCTCCAAATCCATGGCAAATGGCAGCAGGCGGCATGACACATGTAAACTGGGATGCCATTAGCTCCTTAACAACAAACAAAAGGGGTAATCAGGCAAATGCAGCACCGCCAACGACAGGAATGGAAGCCTTACTTCAAATAATGAAGAGTCAAGGCTTAATACAGGCCCCGATACAAACAACAGCTAGTCCTACTACAACAACTGCTTCTCCAACAACAACTTCCATGGCAACAACTACAACACATCCTGCACCAACGCCACCGCCAGTTATATACGACGCCAATGAACTTACTCCACGACACGTTGATCCCATTTCAAGGGCTGTAATGTTAAGAATGGTCAAACAAATGGCCCCAACTAGACAAGATCTCTTCACTGTATTGTATACAACTGGACCAGACTTACTCAGTTCAATGGGAATTAATCCCAAACATATACGTGGCTCCGTGCACACTGCTTTAATGAACGTCATGCCAGAGATGAGAAGGTTTTTAGGTTTACCACCTCCAAGAAGGGAACTTCCGGTTGACCCATATAATCACTATCCAGCACAACAACCGTATCAACAACCAGCCGTAGATCAGCACGCTGCTACATCAGCAGGCACAATAACACAACATACCGGAAACCAAGCTTATCCCGAGCACAGTGCTGTACCTCAACCTCAAGCCTCTATTCAAGGAGCAGCTCAGTCTTATCGCACTCCAGTTCCAACTGTTGACCCTATTCAAAGAGCTATGGAAGCAGCTATGACTAAGCAAGTTTTACAAATGCTTGGTTTAGTTCCAGAACCTCCGGATGTACCCGCTGGTGGCAGACAAAGAGGAGGAGGAGGTAGAGCACCATACGACCCCTTCGATCCTCTGGATCCAGCAGCTGGCGGTGGTGCAGGTGGCGCTTACGATCCTTACTCACAACCATATGGCGCTGATCCATATGCGCAGGATCCTTACGCTCAAGGCGGAGCTCACGATCCTTGGCAACCAAGAGGAAGACCAACAATGACACCTGAATGGGCTGGCGTCTTGGGTCTCGGACCAGAACCCGGGGATGCGCTCCCTGCGGGAGGATCGGGCGGTGGTGGTGGTGGCGGCGGCGGTAGAGCAAGAGGTCGAATGGCGATGATGGATCAAATGATTGAAATGATGGGATTATAAACACAAAGCAGCGATATATTATCGAACCCCCTGACAACCACATATTAAATTTGTGAACACTTAATTTAAAAAAAAAATGTTAATGGGGCATTGCTACTAGAAATTATTTTCTTAGTTCAGGGGTTCAATTTTGTTGATTAAATGAACCTAATGCATCGATAACAAGGAACATCATACTTCAACTATTGAAGGCTTGTTCAAATAAATATACGTTGTTAAACAATTAGCTGTATGCAACGAGCCGCCATTTTTTGAAAAACAGCATCGACACATTCTAAAAGTTATAATGAGGTCAACTTATTAGTTATGTATTACTAATATTTAAATCAGTATTTTTCTGGAAAGGAAAGCTGTAGTTATTTTATTTACTAGTTATACATTTGAAGGGAAAATTACTGTACAGTGGTGCATTATTTTTATTTCAGAGAAAGTACAGAAAACACTTCTTTAAATTTGCTTTGTAAGTTTTAATCTGATTGGCTAATTCTTTAAATTTGCTTAGTAAGCTTTAATCTGATTGGCTAACTCAAAAAGAGCGACACATGTTATATGGAATAACTTGCATTGATCACAGGACCTATTCCTACGTCATTACAAATAGTTCCATTACGTCATTGCTATTTTTACCTCTAAACTTGTCAGGTACGTTCAAAAAACGAGTTCAAAAGATCAGGTCAATATGATCTCATTGAGATAAAATGGTACCCGTGTCTATATTTATTCAACATTCATGGTATCTTAAGTGCTTTATGAGGTGTCGTTTTGTTAAAATAATGCGAAAAATATACAATGTAAACTTAGCTTTATTTTAATGTTTTACGTTTAGTATTAAAACATAAAGACATTTTAATATTAAAATAAAAATTGGATAGATAAGTCCTGTCTGCTTTTCAGCCAATTTCAAATGTATCTATTCAATTTATTGTTGTGCTATTTCCTTGATTTCATTAAAACTGCGTTGTCGTGAGTTCCCCCCCCCCCCCCCGTATACATTTATCTCAAATCCAAAAGGATACTTTAGTTGCGTGACTTTAGTTTGAAAAAACAACTTATAAGGACCTTATAATGACTTCGTTCTGCTACACAGCTACATTTAAAAAAAAATGCATGCATGCTGTTTACGCACGTGTGTATTTTTTTTTAGTTTTTAATATGTAAAATTTAAGTGCTCTAAATCCTGGTCCAAATTGTAGCTAGAAAATCGATATATTTTACCCATAATTCATTTGGTCCCTTTAATTTACGTCATTATTCTATATCTTGTTTTTAATCGTTGTACATTATATATTGTATTTATATATGTGAGAATCATCTTCATTCATAATAAAAAATAATCACCCAATATGTATATTCAGTTGTTTTTATGTATTAAATGGTGTTTAACGCCACTTTCAGCAATTTTTAGCTAAATCACGGTTTCCAGTTTTTGTCGGGTTAGGAAGAAGGGTACGCAGAGAAAAATTTCCGACATTGGGTAGAAACATTGGCAATCTTTGTCAATTAAGATTGGAGTCGCGCGCACCCTTCCCGCAGTGATCGAGACAAGAATCCGCAACCTCGGTGTTGACAGACCACGTGATCAATAGCAGACGAACTACCTTAACAGAGATCAGTGAAGGTAAATATGACCTGATTAATTGAGAGAGAGCGTTGCCATGGATTCAGGATCACGCGTCTGAGTGAAGTGCCGTGTCACTCTGCAAGCAGTAACTGTTACAGTCCAGCCAGGTGTTCTAGCCTTAAACACTCAGTAACTGTTACAGTTCAGCCAGGTGTTCTAGCCTTAAACACTCGGTAACTGTTACAGTCCAGCCAGGTGTTCTAGCCTTAAACACTCAGTAACTGTTACAGTCCAGCCAGGTGTTCTAGCCTTAAAAACTCACATGAATTAAATTCACAAAACTCGTATTGATTTGTTTGAATGTTGTTTAAGCAATTTTTTCAACTATATCACGGCGTCCTGTTTTTATTGGGGGAGGAAGCGGAGTACTCGGAGAAAACCGCAACCTTCGGTATAGCAAAGTCGTTTTAATACTAATTGTATATGAGAAACACACCTACCCGTAGTTAGGTCAAACTGAACACAAAACAAAACAAGACTACAACTTTGATAAACTTGGCCCTAACGCAGTACTTTTTATGTAAAACTATATCAAATATCAAATATATATAGACAGTCTAAATAGAAATAAATACGTTCTCGTGTATGTGTCTACAAACACATCTCTGTATACAAAACATCACAGGTAGGCGGTAAATTTAGGGCCTCAGTACACGCGTAGATGTCTTGCAGAGGTTATATCTGGGAACCAGTTATGTTCTCTGTTCCAGAGAGTGAGGTTACATCTGGGAACCAGTTATGTTCTTGGCCTCGAAGAGTGAGGTTATATCTGGGAACCGTCAGTTATGTTCTTTGTGCCGAACAGTGATGAATTGTAATCGTGTTTTATTATGTTACGCAATTGGTTACACGGTACAATCTTAGTCCACGTAGGAGATTTACACCATTAAATATTTTGAAAGCCAACTTCACAGCTTCTCATTCTTTACAAAAAAATACTATTTCAGCTCTTACTGCGTTTCTTAACGACAGTCATAAACACATACACCCTTTAAAAAGTAGGCAACACAAATTAATTTCAGACAAATTTTTGCAATCGAAAACATAGCATTAAAATTTTTAGCGCACCAATCAGGTGTCAATCAACTATAACACTGTAGGAACTATTTTTACAACTAATTACTTAGTCCTGAACACATAAAGAGAATGATTACTATTGAATCGACTGGTTGGCTTGAAATCTTTGTATGTTTTATGTGTCGTACTATGTTGCGTCATTGTCTACATTTTCACTGGATAACTTCCAATCCATTTTTATTTTGAAATATTTAATTTAACCTTCTTTGTAAACTAAAATCTGATTGGACAATTCAAATGGAGAAACCCATATTATACGATATATCTTCTTGTAATGTAGAATCCCTCCAATGTCTGAAGCAACCATCAACAGTTGATGTATACTGTAGCAACTTTGTGAGAGCATGCGCAAATTACAATAATATATACAACAAATATAAAAGGTAAAACACTAAAAGTGATCCAGTAGGTCGGTCCTGAATAAATGTCCCAAGCAGAAAAAGCGACCACTGGCTGAAATATACTACGCCCAGCACTAACCCACCACCTATCTACATGGTGCTCATAGCGAGTTTAAACAGTAACCTATCACCAACACATATACACCGAATTAAGGTTAATGCTAACAACGTTATAGTTATGCAAGAACCATTATTGTAGCTTCACAAGTAGAGAGCTTAGAGCTTATGGTAAAAACACGAGGAAGTTAGCTATGAATAGACTTGACTTAAATCCATAACCTAGCATTATTAAAGGATTACTTAAACCTTCATTATAACAACATAAGGGTGTGAATTCCTAATATATAAAAAAAAGAGAAATGGTATAATAAAATAATAAAAAAACAATCATTAATCGATATAACATGGTTTTGTTTTGTTTACACCATTCATAAACCGCTTCGTGCTTTATTAGACGTAAACAGACCCAAACCATGCTGTATCGTATAACCTGATCAGAAATTTAAAATATTCCTTAAATAATTTAAAATAACGTTCCGGGTAATAATCATTGTGGGTGTTGCATTCTGTAAAATCATCATTACATACGAGAAATTCAATATCGGCGAAAGTGGAAGGTAAAATTGCATATAATAGAAAGTTAGTTTAAATCAATACTATAATAATGTAACGCGATATTTGCATTTAGATATAAACTAATTCGAAATAAAAAATAAAGAATTTAAAAATCTTACAACTTCTAATCTGATAATGCCGCGTCAACAAAGTTGAAGATTTAAACAAATTGCATGACTGTAGACCTTAAGAATAGCAAAACATTTATAACTGGGATTGTCATTGCAACTATCCTAAAATATCTTTGGACATAATGTAGGAACGACATTGGACAATCTTAGGGCGTGTCTTATACTTCACACCGAGGGCATCAGCAGACGATCATAGCATAACTCTGTCTTAAGTGTTCTTATAAAAGACATCCGATTCTTTTGTGATTAATTTATAACGTCAACCAAATTTCAAGGTGCACTGCATTTACAAAATTATAATACAAAATTAATCCAAGTTAAAATTATGACCGTCTTGATACCCTGTTACCATATCAGTAATAATGTAGGATACAATGAAGACATGTCCTGAATTGCGACCTCTTCGGGGACAGGACTTAGGACACAGATTTAATAATAACCCCGAATGAGAGTCTTCTAGTTATATGGTACTGTTTGAGTTTACCTATAACTATATGTAGTTTATGTATGTATTGATACAATTTCCTTGTTGAAAAATATTCAATCTCGTTTGAAAGTATGATTGCAGATAGTTTTACCAATTTTTATATTCATTACACAGTGATTCAGCTATGATGAATGTTGGATACACTTATTTCCTGACTAGTGGTTTATGATACATATCCATTTTCATTATACAGTAATGGAAGCGGGAGGTTTGGCATAACATAAAACCTGGTTTCACCCACCATTTCTTTTGAAATGCATGTACTAAGTCAGGACCATTGCTCTAGTTGCTATATTTTGTGTTGTTGGTTGAAACGTTTCCCAGTTTCTTGGACTTTTATTTGTGGATTGCTTTTTTTGACAGTTGCCTGGATGTTCGTTATTTTGTTATTACCTTCAATTCTAAACTTAAATTATTTGGGTAAAGGGATGTCGTATTGTGTACAGTTGACACCATGTATGTCTTATATAGCCACACCGTTTGGAACATTCGACTGTTGGGGTTATAGAGATATGTTGGACAGTGCTTATCTGAAATGTAATGTATTAAATTATACATAATGTGATACAAAACAAAACAGAAACATTTTAAATGTTTTCCTCGCCATATCACAATAATACTTCAAAACATATGGTACTCAGAATGGAAAAAATGACGTCACTTTTGTTGGAATGCCGACGAAATTTACATCGGCACATACACAGTTTCACTACATCCATCAACAGACTTTTATTCAATATGTATAAGACCCGAAATTTGCTGCCCTTCAAGTATCGTTGTGAGATAAAATCATTTTTTTTTCAATTTAATAAACATTAAAAAACCACATCCTGGTTATTTAGTAATTATATTTGTTTGTTTGACTGGTGTTTAACGCCACTTTCAGCAATTTATCAGCTTTATCATGGTTTCCAGATTTTATTGAGGGAGGAACCCGGGGTACCCGGAAAAATCACACGACCTTTGGTGGGAAACTGGCAATCCTTGTCAATTTAGATGAGTTTAAACATATTTTATTTGTAATAAAACAAAATGGATTGGACACAAGTAAATTCATACTTGCAGAGTCCTCTCCTCAATTCAATAATAGACTTTACAATGAAATATATAATAATAAGGCACAAGATCGTGCATTTTAAAAGAAATAGAAAGAAAAACAAATTTACGAGCTACACGCAAATAATAAAACAAAAATAGAAGTATACAAAATAAGGAAATTTCACAAAAAAGAAAAAAAGAAGAGACTCAGAGTGAGTGAGAGAGGGAAAAAGACAATTAAGATTGGAATTGGCTCCGGCTTCATCGCCAGATAAAAACCGTCCATCTAACTTTATCGGCAATAAACCTATTTTATCGATGCTGATGACAGGTCGAGGGTTCTCTCCTGGTACTCCGGCTTCCTCTCCCAATAAAAACTGGACGCCATGATATAGCTAAAAAATGCTGAAAGTGGCGTTAAACACCATCAAACAAACAAAACATGTACCGGTAGAAAAATCGTTATTATCCGAAACACAAACTAATTCACAATATTTGATATACAAGCGGGAAGGGAAACCCTATAACAAAAACATTAAACATATCAAAGCACATCCTCCCAAGTCAGGGGTTCTGAGTCCGCGTTCGCTCCATCATCACCCCTGACATCTTACATATATATTTTTCGGGTCGGAAGTGAAGTTGCTTCTGACCTTGAGAAGTACCAATCAAAATCGGTTTTACAAAATCTGCTTGTCGAACGTAAACAAACACACGAGGTTTAAAGCACATGCGAATACTTCGCTAATTTGATTTGAAATTGATAAAAATATATCATGTATCTTATATTTAAACGTGCGCCAACACAAAATAAGGTGTATGACAGCTAATGATACGTTTTTTTAATTTTCTTCTCGAATATTTTGGACCTTGTCAATTCCACGACGACGAAGCTTATATTTGTATGTGTGTACTATAAATCGTAAATAATATTAATCTTATATCCATATATGTAACAAGACATTAGCTATGTAAGCAAGTGTCAGTATATGACTCTGTAGGGACCTACTACTTTTTATAGAAAAGGGGAGGGGGGGTAGGATTTTTTTTTTGGACACAATAAGTCCAGAAGAACCACACAGTCAGTAATTCTAAACTGAGCAAAAAAGAGCATATAGGGAGAAAAGAAGTGTTCTAAGCAGTATTATATTTAAGACCTCACATTATTTCCTAACCCCCCCCCCCCAACAAGTCTGCATAAAGGATGTGATTGGTTATTTGTCATGTACCTTTTACAGATGTAAAAAATCCAGAAATTAAAGATGTTAATGATCTATTTTTGAAATATTTCAACAAGATATTGACTATTATACCAAAGCAGTACTTGTGTATACACTTACTGGGTACTTCTGCCTAGCTCCATCAAATAAAAACTAGATATCAGTATATAGCTAAAAAATTACTGAAAGTGCCATCGAGTTCCATTTAAACAATTGTGTGTGACTAATTGATAATTGTTATTTGCAAAAGTATAATTCAGTGTCTGCTGATATAAATTGAGGGATCAATGAAATGGGACACTAGAAAATTTAGCCATTATTAGCATTTATAATCTTTTCATACATGTACATAGTGGTGTACATGCTATATTGTATTTGCCTGCATTACACCAAAAGAATATTCCTTTGATATATATATATATATATATATATATATATATATATATATAGACAAGCTTCAACAAGTTGCAATTTTTGCAATTGCACATTTAGTTAGATTTTAGACCTTATGGGCCTGTACCATAACAAGTTAAACAATCTTAAATACATCCCATGTCATAACTAAGCTGCGTGCCATGTTGACTTTAAGCTGCATACACATACAAGAATCACAGCTCATTTTAACCTGAAGGAGAACTAGTATATATTATGACAAGCCCCAGCATAGGACAGTTTGCTTTAAGCGTGGTTTTAATTCTATGACTTGCATATTTTTTGAATAATTAAAAACAAGTGCAATTGTCACAGTAAAAAAATTGCACTTGCAGCTTTTGCATTTATTCTTTTTAACTAAGCAGTATTGAAGTAAATAATAAGATTTATGTGTACTAGTTCATGTTCAATTCCAAAACATGACCATATACATGTTCATAAAACTACACTATATTGATATGACATATATCTTGTATCAACAGATTCAATATGCAAAATCAAGATTACCAAATATATTTTTTTAAACCCCAATTTGGAGCCCAAAACTAAATGTATTTTTCAATTTAGTTAAGTTAGACTTGCAATCATATTTAACTTTCACTTCCCCAAATAGGACACTTTAAAGTCCACGCTTTTGTTAATTGGGTCCTCTAGAACTTTAATAAGCAGATCATCAACCTTTAATTGTGGTCTAGTAATAAGCATACATGTACCAGTACTTATAAATTATTCTTGGATACAATTATGTAGCTCATGTGACAATTTATGATCTGCTAAGAGGTCCCATTACCCTGAATGAAGCAGCTGGTTGTGATTCAACACCCAGGGGTTTACAAATATTATCTGTTATTGAACTGTTTGCACTGTTTTATATTTTTTATTTTTTTCTGCCACTTATTGTATGCTTCTAGAACACCTTGTTAATTAACTTAACACTGCATTCATAACCACCCAGTCCTTTGCTTAAGAAAACATGGGTTATATTCTTTTAACTGGTCCAGCAGATTGGTCTCATTCTTGCCATGAAACACATGTACATGTACTAGTATATGAAAAATTATTTCACTTGGGGTAATTAAAATCACTCAGAGACTGAATATTATAAGACAGGGACTCCGTGGCAGAGTAGTTGAGGTAGTAAATCATCTAATTTTTATCACTGTCAATACAGGGGTTGCAGGTTTGGCTTGGCTGCTGGCAGGATGTGCATGACTCCTATCTTAACGGACAAGGATTGCCAATTTTCCTACCGAAACATAGTCTATACTCCTTCTTTCTCTAAAAATTCCATGACTTGTAAAGAACTATGTGACCATTTCCCATGAATGTTTCTAGCATGACAGTGTCATTGACACTTTCTTGCCATGAAATACATGTACATGTACTAGTATATAAAAAATTATTTCACCTCAGGTCATTAAAATCACTCTGAGACTGAATATTTATAAGACAGGGACTTGGTGGTAGAGTATTTGAGGTAGTTTGTCATCTACTATTGATCACACTACTGTCAACACTGAGTTTGCAGGTTGGGCTTAGCTGCTGGCAGGGTGTACTTGACTCCTATGTCGACTGACAGATTGCCAGTTTTTCTACCGAAACATAGTCATACTAATTCTTTGTGTAAAAATTCCATGACTTGTCACAGAACTACTAGTATGTGACCATTTTCCATGAATGATTCTAGCATGACAGTGTAATTGACACTTGCAATTTAACACAAAATATGAGATAAGGCACAGTAGAAATTTTTCGCCTGGAACTTTGTTGTAATTTTTTATACTGATAAATTCCATGACTTTTCCAGGATTTCTTGACCCATTTGGACCTTGTGGAAAGTTAGGAGTTTTCTCCTGGTAAACTGGCTTCCTCCCCAATAAAAACTATGGCATTATAAAGCTGAAAAATTTCTGAAAGTAGGATGAACACAACAAACAAATAAAAATATGACAAAATGAAATGGAAATTAATGTGATAATCTGCAACAGGTTTTGAAACTATGAACATAATCCACATGCATGATCATGAATACATTTTATCTTTTAAACCAGTACACATAATTTAAAAATCAGTCAGAATAGGAAATTTGCTTTCATGTGATAAAGTTTGACTAGTGTGCTGCATGATCAATTTTTAATATCCCTCACATTCTTACATGTACAGTATATATTATTAAAACATTATCCATGTCCATTTAAAAGTTGAATGTTTTCCTCCAATAATCAGCAGTTTTAACATGGTGCATAATTAACCAAATGTAAAACTGTTCACTAAATTTTACTTAAGTCTTGAATGTGATGATGTGTTGAAGATTACATACAGGTGTGTAAAACATGTAAATGTCAACATAAATATTTTGTAAAATTTAAATCACATATAATCCATTAAATGAACAAATTTTGGTTGGAATATTTACAAATTGACATTCTTCTGTCACTGACAGATCTGTCCAGTGTTAAAACAATCTCGTTTAGGGTTACTTCTACCACCTCTTTCTCAGTCCTTTTTCAGTTCTAAGAAGTACGTCCGGATTACAGAAAATTTTAATTGTCTATTAATTTGTAATTATGATTCAATCATTTACTACTGCTTTCACATACTGCACGTACATAACTCCATTTCATTCTATACTATAGTCCACTAGGCCTACTTTAACAATATCACGTTCAACACGTGGAAGTATTCGTATGCAAATTTTTATATGCCATTGCAGTCGTCCTCATTTCATTTGAAAAACAAATGGCTCCAGTGTCATCGCTCATACAGCTTCTTTTTGGGGTCCGGAGGGAATCTGTCAAACATGTCGTTAAAAAAAATCCACGATACAGGGCGCAGACATTTTTTGTTTACATCTAAACATTTGGCGAAGGTTACGATAAATTTCATTGGCTGATGTTAACTCCGGTCACCGCCAGATGGCGACACTCAGACCCGAAAAATATATATGTATGTTGTCAGGGGTGATGATGGAGCGAACGCGGACTCAGAACCCCTGACTATGGGAGGATGATCAAAGCATGAAAACAAAATAACTGTCTGATATTGATTGGAAAATTCACGCGAATGCTAACTAACAAGTCATTGAAACCAAATGGCAAGTTATATGAGATTAGGCTTAATTTTGAAATTCAGTGGTCGGTCGAGCGGTCTTCTATTAATCACGTGCCTGTCAACACTGCTCAAGGTTGCTGATTCGAGTCTAATTGCGGCAGAGTGTGCTCCAAACTTATCTGACAACGATTGTCCGTTTTTCTACAGAATGTTGAAAGCTAAAAACACGTTTGGTCAGGTAGATCCTTTTTAATTTCAGTAATTAATTACATTACGCACCACCTCTGATAAAAATACAATGTTTATTTTAAAAGTAGACTTTTCGGACATGTATTATTCGAATTCTCTAAATTATCTATATGGACTGTAATTCTTTTTAACTTTGTGAGGTGAAGTTAATAATCACTTGACATTCGTTTTAATATTAATGACTTAACAACACGTGATTCATCACACTGTTACACGTGACCAAGTTTAGGTCACATAATTATACGCCATTAGAACAAACACAGATTGGATCGATACTTCATGACCGATTTTATTTGAAAAAAGCAAATGGCGGTTTCATCAGGAATGTAATATATGGATAGAAATTTTAGATGATAAAATATGTTAAATATTATCGATTTAAACATGAAATAGTATGTGAATAAATCTAATTATGTATACTATTATAAAGATACATTTAAATTCAGCGTGTATAATGAAAGATAAATTGCTTTAAAAAACATAATATCAAATTTAAATACACTAAAAAAAGAAACAACGTAAACAATATTTAAGACGGTTGAATTTCATTTTAATATTTAGATAAAGCATTACTAATATACTGCTATACGGAAAAATTCTGATATCGAAGTCTTATTACCATTCAGAATGTGTATAGTTTTATCATTGGTTTTTTTCATCTGTTTTACGAAAGTGTGTAATGGACAGAATTCGACAGATCTAAAAAATCTATTACAACAATTATTTGTGACCAAAGGGTATAATAAGAATGTTCGTCCAAGTTCAGACTTTGTAACTCCCACACATGTCAGTTTGGATTTTTACCTTTGTGGAATAAACGATTTGGATGAAAAGAATCAGAAACTAACAACTACGGGATTCCTGGAAGTTATTTGGATAGATGAACTTTTGGTATGGAATGAAACGGAATATAACGGTTTAAAAAGTTTTTATATTTCACAAGATAATATTTGGAAACCGGACTTGGCGTTAAAGAATGGATTTACGAAAATCACGGGATTTGGCGAAAGTTTTATATATGTGGAAGTAATGAGCACCGGCGAAATATGGTGGTATCCGTTTGAAGTATTCGAAACTAAATGTTCAATTGACATTAAATATTTTCCATTTGATTTACAAACATGTGAGGTAATATTTGTCACGTGGATGAGCAATATATATAACGTTAATGTTACTAAGGGAAACAACGGAATTCATCTAAGTGATATGGAGGTAAATGGAGTCTGGCGTGTAATATCCACATCGGCTTCGGAAGATGTATATTGGACAGAATCTATGGTAAAATTCAAAATGACAATGCAGAGGAGTTCAAGCTATTATGTGATGAACATGATCGCTCCTGTTGTTCTTCTTGGCGTCCTCAATATTTTTACTTTTGTACTTCCGGCTGACAGCGGAGAGAAAATGTCATATTCTGTTACCGTATTTCTTTCATTTGCCGTGTTTTTGACAATTGTTAGCTCGGAACTTCCTAAAACGTCGGATTCAATTTTAGGCTCTTATTTAATTTTTCAAGTAGCAATGGGGGCGTTTGTTGTTTGCGTCACCGCATTGGAATTACGGCTACACCATAAAAAAACCGCGGTTCCACCTAAATTATTAAAATTATGCAGGCAGCGTCAAAAAAACTCCTTTCGTGTCACCGACCTTGAAGAAAAAAGTGAAAAATTAACATGGAAAGACATGGTATCAATGATAGACTTCGTTTTATTTTGGCTTTCACTTTTAGTTGTATTATTTGTTTCAATTGCTACGTTTGTAGGTATGGTCAAACACAATTAATAGCCTTCTAAAGCACTGCATCGTTACTTGTCAATAACATCTCATAATATTTTATTTTTTAAATATTCAATTGCAGAGCAACTTGGAATTTTAGCCACGCCTCTCCGTCTAACTGATTGATGATGCTGACTATATACATGTCAGAAAACGTAATTTTATAAGTCAAAAAAGCAACGCAACCTTTAAGAATTTGGAAAAAAAATTACTCACTTTGCTATAGCAGACATTAAAAAAGAAAGAAATATTGTACTTTCGTGAGTGCATTCTGCGCTACAAATCTATAAACTATGTTTGTACGAAGAAAAACGCACCCTTTACTTCTAGACATTTCTAGCATATACACATTTTTCACAAGTATCTTTTCCCTTGATTCGGTGAGCATATTATTTATTTCTTCAATTTGGAAAGTAAGTTAACCTCTATCTTATTGGATAAATATAATTTTATTATCATGTCACATTTTTGCGATTTGCGATTTTGTGTAATCCGAGTCCTAAACAAAAATGGCGGGAACGTATTAATCCCATAATGTTCTAGAAACTTTACATTTTTGTAAACATAAGTTCGATAGTTATCAGTTAACAATTTAAATTTGTCACAGTTAGGTATTAGTTACTTACTTATGCGGGTTTTTAACGTCCTTGACTACCGTAAAAAGGTATTTGTTTATTCACAATGCGATATATTAACAATTTACGATAAATATAAATGACAGGTTTTCTCTGGTTTTTGCTTGTTATTTAAATTTCAAAATTACACCCGGCCATTCTCTAAATGAAATAAAAATGGTTAACTTAACTTTCGAATAAAAATATTTCAAAATTTAAATTGTAAAAATAATACAAAAAGGGCAAGAAAACCGAACAACTAAAAGCGAAAATCAAAGGACGATAACAAATGTTAATCCTGACTTAGACAAACACATAAAACACAAAACGAAAAAAAATAAATAACAACAAAACCTGAAAGTGAGTAACCCGAATCAAATAAAAAACTATGGATACACTCAGGTGCTCTGAACGAGTAAGCATTTATTGCTTTACTAAGACAATGGTCGAGTTACTCATGCAATATCTTAAAAGTAAAATCCAACAATAGAAAATACTATCAATAACTTAGTGAAATGCTTGATCAATTAACATTGGGACGGCCATTTAAATTCAACATAGTTACAACAAACCCTTGTATATTGAATACATATAGGATCTTACATTGGTACGAGTGGATTATAGGATTTCTCCAATCAAGATAGTTAAATTATGGAATTTTAAGTCCGGGCTTTGGTGAGGACTTAAATTTCCATAATTTAACTATCGAGATTGGAGAAATCCGATAATCCAAGAGTACTAAAGTAAGATTCTGTTTCTCTAATTTTAAAAAGTAGTAAAGTACAAAATTAATTCTCCCAACCTCAATTTTACGTTCATGACTTGAATACGCGGTAAATGGAAGGTTTTATTTGTTTGTTTGATGGTGTTTAACGCCACTTTCAGCAATATTTCAGCTATATCATGGCGTCCAGTTTTTATTGGGGAGCAAGCCGGTGTACCCGGAGAAAACCCCCGACCTGCGGTAGGAAAACTGGCGATCCTTGATTAATTAAGATTGGGGTCGAGTACACCCTTCCTGCAGTGAGAATCGAACCCGCAATCTCAGTGTTGATAGACCACGTGATCAATAGTAGACGAACTACATTAACCACTCGGCCACCGAGGCCCCGTAAATGGAAGGTGTTTTGTTTATGACGTCATGAGTTCTTATTATTACGTTATTATTTTAAACCAATCAACTGCTGAGAACAAGAAATTCATAATTGACGAGAATTATATTTTACACACCAGTCAAGCAGTTGAAATATGACACCAAATTTAGAGAAATATATATATATATATATATATATATATATATATATATATATATATATATATATATATATATATATATATATATATATATATATATATATATATATAGTAGTTTATTGCATACATTCTTAATTTTTAAAATGTTAGTTTAAGATTAATTAAATTAACAGTAAATGATAACAAGCCATATTACCGAATGTTGCTCAACTGGACAAAGCTGTTTTTGAGTATGCAGTGCCTGTCTCTAATTGCACTCTAGTTTGCTATTGAAGGCGGATCCTATATGGTACTCAGTCTTATTTGCTCCATTGCCCTCTCTCTCCCCACACAATAAACTGGACGTCAAAAGTGCCATAAAAGCCATAAGCTTTACACCTTATTGTCCAATTTCAAACCTATAGCGTTTTACTATATCTTTATTATTTATTCAGCAACTACATACAAAGACTCATTTGTGTCGTAGTAGTACAACACAAAAAAGTACACGCTATCAACACAAAGTAAAATATTATATTAAGTTCAATATTAAACCAAGGGACATGTCCCAAAATTAATCCAAAGTCAGGTTCCAGGACATAATGGTCTTGGGATCGGTCTTAGTCCTAGGACCGTCTCGATGGCATGTGCCTAACCATATCTTCTCTCCTCAGTTCTAATGACTGTTTTATAAAAGAGATCTAATATATCTACTGGAATTAAAGGATTTAGTATAATAACAAGTTGTTCAGTTTTGCTCTTGTCTGTATAATTCAGAATAATTTTCTATATAATAATGAGTTTGGTAGCATCGTTGCAGCTTATTCATTTTACATATTGAAATAAATGAAATCATCATTTATTTGGTTACATGTAGAACACAGTCTCTGACAACGGGAAACATTTGTATATTTTATATATCTTCCTGTTTCTATCAATAAACTACGTTTGTTTCATTGTTTGATGGTGTTTAACGCCACTTTCAGCCACTTTTTCAGCTATATCATGGCGTCCAGTTTTTATTGGGGAAGGAAGCCGGAGTACCCGGAGAATACCCCCGACCTGCGGTAGGAAAACTGGAAAAAAGGCCTCAAACCAGTATTTCCGAGATCCGTTCATACTTTGATAAACGACTGTTGGGGAACTAATTTTTTGTTGCTAAACGTAAAATATGGCGGCCATGTGTTGTGTACGCTTCAGATAATAAATTAAACAAGTACACTCGAATTTTGGCGATAAAAATAAAATATCTTGAGCGATGTTTACAGAAATACACAATAGCAAATATCAGATGATCAAAGATGTAAAAATGTTCAGAATGAGATTCCTTTGTTTAGACTTCCAATAATCCCTTTTAATAGAAAGTTTCTCTGCAACAAACGTATGTTGAAAAGCAGGGGTAAAATAATTCAGGGCCCTATTAAACAAGAACACTGAAACTGACAATGATAACATACTGAATAACACATAGCAAATCTGTCAGCTGGGTTAATTTTAGATGAATATCGGCGTACAGGGTTTCATGCCGGAGGAAGACAGATTACCCGGAAAAACTCCGGCCAACTGGCAATACTTGTCAAATCAGATTGGAGTCAAGCACATCCAGCCCGCAGTGGGACTATAAACCGTAACCCCATTGTTTACAGGCACGTGGTCGATAACAAATGACTAACTACTGTTATCCCTCTGCCAACTAGGCTCCTTGTGACATAAGCAGAATATTACTGCAAAACATGGGGTTCCTTGACCGGAAGAAATTACATCAATTTACCGTATAACTGGTAATGTTTTGCGGTAATTTAATTTTTGCGTTATATCGTGGTTAACACTCGACCGCAAAATTTAAAATCGGATAAAAAAGTATTAAGTATTCCTATCCGTAAATAACGGTAAAGTTTCACAAACTTGTGTCGATCGATAGTTTTTTACCCATTCGGGATATTAATTATCTCGGTTGTAAATAAAAATCATCGAAGCGAAGTGAATAGTTTTCTCCTTTTCGGAGTTTTAATAAAATATTAAACCTAAATCAATTCATCTCCTAGTCGTCAACAATAACGCTGTTAAAATATTTACAGAAAAAGATGGACCTTTACCGAATCCAAACTGAAAATTATCTGAACGTATAAGTCCTAGGACTATTGAAGACTGTAATAAGAAAGTGTCGAAAATTATAAAAGTCGCTGACAGTACTCCTTTATTGTTATTGTCTACCGGTATAAAACAAAGGATGTTTATACAAGAAACTGTTATTAATCCGTTATTTAACCGTTATTATTACCTGTAAATATCGATTTCCAATTGAAGCACCTACCTGTCATTTGTCCGCGTGTATTAACCAAGTTCTATCAGAAATTGACTGTCAATTCAATACCAATTAATAAAAAACTCACTTTATTTTACCTGTTTTGCCGATTTTTTTCTGCGCTTTTTTTTCATTATTTTAGGTACACTTACAGGTGAATTTATTCCACCACAAGTCATATATCAAGGAACAATAGAAGCTTGTCATGATCAATGTGATTTTCCTTTAGCGTGGAACATAACTCATAGCCCCAATCACTTGGCTTATCAGGATACACAGTCGCAAAATCATGCTGCCCCATATAAAAAAACTAAATGTTATCTAGGTTTACCAGAAAACCAAAAGGCACTTTGCATATTTGATGTATTCCGTGCACAAATGGCGAAGATTTCATACAAGAACTTAAAGATAATAGCATCGAAATAGTATATGTTCCTGTCTCTTGTACGGACAGGTTACAACCTATTGATATATCAGTACAAAAAGTTGTTATAAACAAAATGAAACAACGTTTTCAGTCATGGTACTCAAAGTGTATCTGTAAACAACTTGATAAAGGGGTAAAAATAGACGAACTAACACCTGTTGACCTACGACTTTCAATCATGAAACCTTTGGCTGCAGAGTGGCTTTTTCAGACATATACGGACATAACAAGCAGTTAATATATAAAGGTTTTGAAAAAGCTGGCATCGCAAAAAGTTGTGGATTTTGACTGAATAACTGACTTGGATCGCCAAAGTTGTAGATTTTGAATTTGATTGACTGTTTTTAATGCTTTTAATATTTTAATGTATAGAAAAAAAACGATCTTGTATACATTGATAAAATGTGGTTGAATAATAAAATATTCCTTTTATCTCTTTAGCATAAATAAATCTGCCTTTTGATTCACTCTATCAAATTCCGGTAAATATATACGACAATTTTTTGGTTAAAGATGTAAAACCGCAAAAATTAAAATAAGCAAAAATAAAATATCAGAATTTCAATCACAATCCGCAAAAAATTTCACACCGGAAAAATTACCGGATATACGGTAATTGAAACGCTGAGGAAATATAAATCGCCATTTAAAAAATCGAAGAAACGTCCGCAAAGTTTCTAATGAAACGTATTTTTTTAGAAGACATTTCACAAAGACGGTAAGTGTTTATTTAAATGCGATACAGAGTTTGCCGTTCAGTATATGTTACAAAGTAAGTTTATGACCTTATCCAAGATAGGATCAGGTAATTTTGTTTCGAGAATTATCTGATAGAATTAACAAAAACAGCAACATTCTATTTCTAATTCAATTTGCAAATTGTTAACGTAGTTTTAATAGAACAATAACACTTATTTCATTGTCAAAGCAACTTACAAGAAAAACTTATTAACTTTACATTTACAAGTAGTACAGGCGTTACTATTATGATTATTATTTTGATAAAAACTTGTGTGATTCTATTTACTATGACTGGTATAACGTGCATTTCAGAGCTTATTAAAAGTGAACTAAACAACAGTCATAGGATAGTAGAACATTATATGCTGTATGTTATTAATCAATATAGATACTCTTTTGACATCAAACAGAAAGATTGAAGGACTTCAATTATATATTTATTTATTTTTGTTTTATTTTGTCAAATAATTTATCTTCTGCGAAATGACCAAATGTGGCTACAGCAAACCAGAATATTTTTCAAAAATCTATGCGTCAAATAAATCCCAACCACCGTTAGAAAATCCAATAGTCTATGCCTGCTTTTAATTAACGGTTTAATACAAATTGCCTTAATCCGAATTAAATGGACATCCGGGTCACTAAATATGATCACGTGGTCAATTATGATCCGGATATCTTAACATACATGGATAGGAATAAAAATAGAGCAAAACATGCGTTTACCTTTACACGAGAATACAATGAAAATGTATCTGGTATTAAGGTATCCGGACCAAAAGTGAGAATGTGATCATAGCTGGTGTCCTAGATGAATTTTGTGTGAAATTCTGCCACTATGCTACAAGTATTAGAATATAGTAGTTTTGTGGATTGAAGTGTAAAAAGTACGTTATGTACAAAAATCCCACCATGATTTTGTTTCTCATTCACACAAGATTTGTACATTTGTTCGACCAATAAATACCGCGGAATTAAATCTCAATGTATTGCTAATTAATAATACAAATTAAATATAGTTTTACTTTGAGTCAATGTCAACAGTTTTGATTAAAAATGTAACTAAAATGGCATTTCCAATGTTTGCCGAACATTACCTTGGTCTGCTCCATTGAAAATCAACGGACATCTGAGACACCAGCTATGATCGAGATGTCAATTGTGGTCCGGATATCTTAAAGTACATTGATACGAATGAAAATAGAGCAAAACATGTCATTACTTTTACATGAGAATACAAAAGATGTATATAACAAACATGAACATTTTAAAATTAAAAAATCCCCAAAACATACTTTGTACTTTTATAAGAAGTCTGTTAATATTTCTTTTATTATTGAAATTGCTCAAACATACTTCTTATTATGTAACATTATGATCGATTTAAATTTAGTTCGGTTATAGACGTTTCTATGTTTCGCTATATGTATTTACATGTTTACCTGTTGTCAGGCTATACATAGTTATTATTTTACCTTTCTTTATTACTTATGATGTTTTTATGAGAGATTATTTAATAAAAGAAACAAAATAGCATGATTACATACATTGAAAAATCAAACGACGTCATCAATTTTTGAAGCATTTAAACCACTTGTTAAAACCATTTTATCGCGGAATGTTAATATTTGTATATTAATACATGTATTATATTGCTTCACAAAATTCAATGATGAGAAATTGTTACAATGTTATGTTATAATTCAGAATGCATACAATTTTTTTATTAGTGTTTGGCATATGTTCTGCGAAATTGTGTAATGGACAGAACACAACAGATGTAAAGAATCTACTCCAACAATTATTTATTTCAAAAATGGTACAATAAAAATATTCGTCCAAGTTCAGACTTCAAAATACCCACCCATGTTAGCTTGGATTTTTATCTTTGTGGAATAAACGATTTAGATGAAAAGAACCAGAAATTAACAACTACCGGATTTCTGGAAGTTTCTTGGATAGATGAATATTTGGTATGGAATGAAACGGAGTATAACGGTTTGAGAAAGTTTTATATTTCACAAAATGACATTTGGAAACCGGACTTGGCATTAAAAAATGGATTTACAAAAATCACGGGATTTGGCGAAAGTTTTGTCAATGTGGTCATATATAACAATGGCGAAGTGTGGTGGTATCCTTTTGAAGTATTTGAAACTAAATGTTCAGTTGACATAAAATATTTTCCATTTGATTTACAAACATGTGAAGTAATATTTGTCACGTGGATGAGCAGTACAGATGACGTTAATGTTACAATTGGAAACAATGGAATTAATTTAAATGATATGGTGGAAAATGGAGTATGGTGTGTTATATCGACATCTGCTTCGGAAGATGTATATTGGACGCAATCTATGGTTAAATTCCAAATGAAACTGCGGAGAAGTTCAAACTATTATGTTATGAACATGATCGTTCCGGTTTTTCTTCTTGGCATCCTAAATATCTTCACCTTTGTACTTCCCGCTAACAGCGACGAGAAAATGTCATATTCCGTTACAGTTTTTCTATCATTTTCTGTGTTCTTGACTATTGTTAGCTCGGAACTTCCATAAACGTCAGATTCAATTTTAGGTCATTATTTAATGTTTCAGGTAGCAATGGGGGCGTTTGTTGTATGTATTACCGCAGTTGAATTACGACTACATCATAAAAAAGATGCAGTTCCACCTATAATATTACAATTGTGCAGATGGCGTCGAAAAAACTCCTTTAGTGTCAAAAGCTTTGAAGACAAAAACAAAGAAGTAACGTGGGAAGTCATTGTAGCATGGTTAGATTTTGTTTTGTTCTGGATGTCACTTGCGGTAGTACTGTTTGCTTCAATTGCTACGTTTGTAGGTATTGTCAATCAAAATTAATATCTGTCTGATTTGATGCGCACCTGTAGTCGACCTGAACAAAATTGATATAATATTTGGAATGTTAATGATGATACAAGATCAACACATCGTGTTCATTTGGATTTAAAAAAAAACTTTTTGGGTTTGAGCATAACTGACAAGTATGGATTAAACAAAACGCTTGTCTAGCATATTTAATGTTGTGTCCTTGGTATCTGTGATGACATCGTACCTCTATAGCTTTGCATATTAGCAATTGTTGGTGTTAATAACATCTTTATATACTACATCTCCGTTTTTTCCCTTTTTAGAAGTAAAATAAAAACAGAACATCTATGTTTTGCTGTTGTAGACCTTGTTATACAAATACAAGGTCAGACAAGATCGTACATACCAGGTGATTTTTTACATGATGGATATTCAAATTCCTTACAGTTGGGCTCTCTTCCATTTTCAAGATCTTACATACCAAGAGATTTTTTACATGAGAAATATTATAATTCCTTAAAGTGGGGCTCGGACATTCCAGCTGCCGAAAAATTCTGTATGTTTGAGTAGTAAGTTGCTTCAGGTACCAGAACCGAAATTGAACACGTGATCATAAATGATTTCCTAGATGAATTTTGTGTGAAATTCTGCCACTATACTACAAGTTTTAGAATATAGTAGTTTTGTGGATTGAAGTGTAAAAAGCACGTTATGTAAAAAATCCCACCATGATTGTTTTTCTCATTCACACAAGATTTGAACACGTGACCAAATTTATGTTACGTCAACACACCACATTAGAGGTCAGACGTAAACAAACACACATAAACGTTTTGTATTAAGGTATCTGACCCATAATTGAAGTTTTTGTATGACCAATAAATACCGCGGAAGTAAATCAATGTATTGCTAATTAATAATACAAATTAAATATAGTTTTACTTTGAGTCAATGTCAACAGTTTTGAGTAAAAATGTAACTAAAATGGTATTTCCAATGTTTGCCGAACATTACCTAAGTCTACTCCATTAAAAATCAACGGACATCTGAGACACCAGCTATGATCGAGATGTCAATTGTGGTCCTGATATCTTAAAGTACATTGATACGAATAAAAATAGAGCAAAACATGTCATTACTTTTACATGAGAGTACAAAAGATGTATTTAACAAACATGAACATTTTAAAATAAATAAATTTTACGAGAATACTGACTTTTGATTGGCTGGAAAATATTTTCTATCAGAGGATGGAAAACAAATTTGATCGTCATGGAGACACGTGCCATTTGACGTCATATATTACTCCACGGGAAACTTAACAGTTTTTGTGTTGATCTCTTTTTTTCAAAAATGTCCAGTTACAAAAATAAAATTGTTGAGTTTGTTCTATTGTTTGAATTTATTTATAAGTATTAACTACAAAAAATATTTTCTCCATCGAGGGATAACACAATTTCCGTTGTGCTCATTTAATATAATCCGCTATGCAATGTGCAAAACGGAAATTTTGTTATCCCTCGATGGAGAAAATAATTTTTGTAGTTAATCCTTCAATTAAAAAAAATCCCCCAAAACATAATTTGTACTTTTATAAGATGTCTGTTAATATTTTTTGTATAATTGAAATTGCTTACACATACTTCTTATTATGTTCATTATGATCGATTTAAATTAAGTTCGTTTCTGTTTCACTATATGTATTTACATGTTTATCTGTTGTCAGGCTATACATAGATATTATTTTACCTTTTTTATTACCTAACTTGATTTTATGAGAGATTATTTCAAAGAAACCAAATAGTATGATTAAATCCATTGAAAAAACAAACGACGTCATCAATTTTTGAAGCATTTAATCCACTTGTTAAAACCATTTTATCGCGGAATGTTGATATTTGTATATTAATACATGTATTATATTGCTTCACAAAATTCAAAGATGAGAAATTGTTACAACGTTATGTTATAATTCAGAATGCATACAATTTTTTTTTATTAGTGTTTGGCATATGTTCTGCGAAATTGTGTAATGGACAGAACACAACAGATGTAAAGAATCTACTCCAACAATTATTTATTACAAAAGAGTACAATAAAAATATTCGTCCAAGTTCAGACTTCAAAATACCCACCCATGTTAGCTTGGATTTTTATCTTTGTTGAATAAACGATTTAGATGAAAAGAACCAGAAATTAACAACTACAGGATTTCTGGAAGTTTCTTGGATAGATGAATATTTGGTATGGAATGAAACGGAATATGACGGTTTGAGAAAGTTTTATATTTCACAAAATGACATTTGGAAACCGGACTTGGCATTAAAAAATGGATTTACAAAAATCACGGGATTTGGCGAAAGTTTTGTCAATGTGGTCATATATAACAATGGCGAAGTGTGGTGGTATCCTTTTGAAGTATTTGAAACTAAATGTTCAATTGACATAAAATATTTTCCATTGGATTTACAAACATGTGAAATAATATTTGTCACGTGGATGATCAGTACAGATGACGTTAATGTTACAAAGGGAAACAATGGAATTAATTTAAATGATATGGTGGAAAATGGAGTATGGTGTGTTATATCGACATCTGCTTCAGAAGATGTATATTGGACGGAATCTATGGTTAAATTCCAAATGAAACTGCGGAGAAGTTCAAACTATTATGTTATGAAATGATCGTTCCGGTTTTTCTTCTTGGCATCCTAAATATCTTCACCTTTGTACTTCCCGCTAGCAGCGACGAGAAAATGCCATATTCCGTTACCGTTTTCTTATCATTTTCTGTGTTCTTGACTATTGTTAGCTCGGAACTTACAAAAACGTCGGATTCAATTTTAGGTCATTATTTAATGTTTCAAGTAGCAATGGGGGCGTTTGTTGTATGTATTACCGCAGTTGAATTACGACTACATCATAAAAATGATGCAGTTCCACCTATAATATTACAATTGTGCAGATGTCATCGAAAAAACTCCTATAGTGCCACAATCTTTGAAGTCAAAAACAAAGAAGTAACGTGGGAAGTCATGGTAGCATGGTTAGATTTTATTCTGGATGTCATTTGTGGTAGTACTGTTTGCTTCATTTGCTACGTGTGTAAGTATTGTCAATCAAAATTAATATCGTTCAGATTTGATTCGCTACCTGTAGTCGACCTGAACAAAATTGATATAACCTTTGGAATGTTAATGATGATAAAAGCTCTACAACATCTTGTTCATATGGATTTTAAAAAAAACTTTATGGGTTTGCGCATAACTGACAAGTATGGAGTAGAAAAAACGCGTGTCTGGCGTATTTAATGTTATGTCCTTGGTATCTTTGATGACATCCTACCTCTATAGCTTTGCATATTAGCAATTGTTGGTGTTAATAACATCTTTATATACTACATCTCCGTTTTTTTCCTTTTTTAGAAGAAAGTAAAATAAAAACAGATTATCTATGTTTTGCTGTTGTAGACCATTTATGCCTTGACCTTGTTATAGAAATACAAGGTCAGACAAGATCGTACATACCAGGTGATTTTTTACATGCTGGATATTCAAATTTCTTACAGTTGGACTCTCTTCCATTTTCAAGATCTTACATACCAAGAGATTTTTTACATGAGAGATATTATAATTCCTTAAAGTGGGGCTCGGACATTCCAGCTGCCGAAAAATTCTGTACAGTCCCTGGAACGTATAAGTTAACAAAACGCACGATGCACGAACGATGTACGAACGATGAACGGACGATATACGGACGATCTACGCACGATATACGAACGATGTACGCACGATGCACGAAACGATATACGATACGATATACGATAGAAACGGTGAGACGGCGTTTATCGTTTTAATATATCGTTTCGTCTATCGTATGGTATATCGTATCGTGCAACGTTTCGTTTATCGCATGGTTTATCGTATGGTGCATCGTTTCTTATGTCGTCATTGCAGGGTTGAATGATTGTTCTTGGTATAAATGGTTTATTTTTCAGTATTTTCTTCAGTATTGAAGGCATTTACTAGTTTTACTAGATCCATAATAATTTAAAAGGTACTTAATTGATAACGGAGCACAATCATGTGCGTAAAATTTAGCATCCATATATAACGCTATGTATTTTGTTATGGAACTTCGTTGATTAATAACATTACTTTGACTTCTGTTTTAAATAAATTGAAAAAAATAACTTAAACCTTATCTACATTTCTTAATAAAAGCGTTTACATTCATTCGATTGAAAAAGCCGACAAAGTTAAACAATTATGTCTATATGTTTTAAAAGCAGTAACTCTTATACATGTACCTTTCATCAAGTTCCTAACTTACTAAACGCGCCAGTCATTTACAAATTGTATCATTGTTGCGGTTTAAAAAATTTGATTAAACTTTTTCTGTTGCCGTATGTCATGTATGTGTACCTGAAAATTTCCTTTTGTGCTGAGGGTAAATTGATTCAACATAAATCTTAGATCTCTAACATTAAATATGTACTTTGTTTATATGTTAATTCAAATATTCGTAATTCCCCCAAAATAAGCTAAAATATTGCTTGCTGGAAGTCAAGCAATCCATCAATCAATCAAGCAAGCAAGCAATCAATCAATCAAATATTCATATATTCAGCTATAATTGTTTATTCTTTAAACTATATTCTTATTTATTAATATTACTGACACCTCTTTCTAAAATTTAAAAAGATTGTTAACTATATTCACAGACGCGTTTTTTGTACAGTAGTACTAAGTGTTAAACTATAAAATTGTTGTCACTGCATGTTCTTTGTTTTAGATAGAACTATTTTTGTTTTCTTATCTACATCTACTGGTTGTTTATATGTCTTAGATGGTAAATAAGTGTGCGTCGCAGTGGTAACTTACCAATCGTAAAGAATGACACATTTGTATATTTTATGACAGGTAATTTTGCGCGATCATCCAAGACAACGATTCAGATTCATACTTTATAATGTAATTCAACCATTTGCAGTTATGAATTTAAAAGCAGTGTCTTTTAACAAGACGTTTTTTCGTCACCAGTTGTAAATATCGTATAACTGTATGTAGCGTTGTGAAGGTACATATATGTAGGAGCCTGGCTTTTCATTTTGTATTGTCGAAAGTATACCAAACTAGCTTTAAAATCGAACACTTTAAATCTTTACATAGGACGACAGAGAGAATCACCGACCCTGGACAAGTACCTGACAAACATGAATTCAAATCGAGTGCACCATTTGTTTTCACCGTACAATGTCAAGTACGAAACAATACGTATGCATTTGTAACATAGAGAATTCAGTTAGATAACATATGAGCTAATCAATCAACCTTATAAAAATAACAGTAATGTACTGACAAAATTTTTTTAAAGATTGTAATTAGCTCTGAATCAGACGTATTTCCAAACAAATCCAATCGCCAATGTCTTTTAACAGTTTAATGAGTTGTTAATACACTTTAAAGCTCAAAATATTTGCACTAAAGTTTACCATGAGTTTAGGTTTTTGATTACCTGAAAAATAATTTGATTTCTTGTTTGAAGTTATAAGCCACTTTCAGCACTTTTCAGCATGGGGGGCCTCGAATTTTTAATGGAGAAGGAATAGCGAGGACCTGGTGGAAGCCCTTAACTTTTCGGCAAGGAAAGTGGGATGAAGTCGAGCACACACTTTTTAGTTAGTTTTTAGTCGCACAGTTTTTGAATATTTCTTCACAACACTTTAATAATACAAGTTCATAGATGCATTTTGTGTTCCAATCATTCGTTTATTTTAATAAATTTCAATTTATAAAATAAAATTTTAAAAATAAGCACGAGACGCGTGATTCGTCATGCACAATAAAGTTAGTTGAAAATTCGAAAACGTAATTTTATTGTAATGATTGTTACTATGTATAACAGGTGTTATTTATTTAATGTATATGTGTCATTTACGTGTAGCTACCTGGGGTGCAAAGGTGCACAAGTAAGATAGGTTAATTGTTAATATGTTAATTGCAATCACCACAGGTAATAGAGGATAACGTGTCCCTTTGAAGTGATTTTATTACAGTGTAATTTATATAACCTTTTGATAAGTACTCTAATTTCGAAGTAACGATGTCATACGGCCGACATCATATTTAGTTGATGGAAAGGTGGAGATAAGTGTATTTATTTTAGATATCTCGTAAACTAACCGATAGGGAAGACAAAGAAAAAACTCTTAATTGTCGGTATTTATATTTCATCGTTTTGACAGAATGTTATTAGACATACGAGTAAATATTTTGGATTAATGTTATAATTTAAAATCAATTCGGATATTCAAAGTTCGAACAAATACATCCAGTTTTCGTTCAATTACAAACTAACATAGGTACTTATGAAAAATCCTTATATTTTAACAAACATAATATACTAGTCCCCCTTGTTACATGCGTCTGTTCCTACATATATGTACAAATACGCATCAATAAGACAGCTCAAAATTAAATATAGAAAAAATATAAAAAAATGTATAAAATCATTTTGAAATAGGAGTGTCTCATACATGCAATAACGCACAAAAGGAGCATTAATTAACTCCTTTGAACATTGTTTTATGTCGGCGGAGCTAAATTACTGTAGCAATTGCACACAAGTGTAACGGTTACTGCTATCTGTAGCATCTACTATAAATATTTTATTTATAATTTATCAATGAATTTATTTATTACTTGTATCATTTAAGTGCATATATAAACTACACATAGATGGTCATGTTCCCTAGGACAATGTCGGTTAAACAGCTCATGAGATAGCTGGTGTTCTTATTTTATAAACCATATTGACTTTAAATAAAACTTTGTTGTATGTTCCGATGTATATGTATCGACTTAAAGAATATTTATTTATTTATTTATTTATTTATTTATTTATTTATTTATTTATTTATTTATTTATTTATTTATTGTTCCGATGTATTCGTATCGACTTAAAGAATATTTATTTATTTATTTATTTATTTATTTAAGACAACTCAATTGCAGTTTATATTATGTAAAAAGAAAATTCAGATCCTGTTTAATGCAATTAACTTTTTTACATCAATGATTCAAAGTTATTTAAAAACTATTAATGCACAGTTATTATCCCTAGAGCAGAAATATGTTATTTAATGTTGCATTTTACTAAACGTAAATAACGATTAGCATGTAAAATCAAATTACCCAAGCATTATACAATGTACGCAAACGATAAACCATACGATGTACTATAAACCATACGATGTACGATAAACCATACGATATACGCTAAAATAAACGGAAAACCATACGATAAACGATAGGACAAACGATCCACCATACGATGCACGCTGGTGAAAACGATGCACGATATACTATACGTTATACGGTACCATATACGAACGATATACGCACGATGTACGAACGATGTACGGACGTTGTACGAACGATAAACGCACGATGTACGAACGATAAAATCGTTAACTTATACGTTCCAGGGACTGTATGTTTGAGTTGTAAGTTGCTTCAGGTACCAGAACCGAAATTGAACACGTGATCATAGCTGGTGTCTTAGATGAATTTTGTGTGAAATTCTGCCACTATGCTACAAGTATTAGAATAGTGTAGTTTTCTGGAATGAAGTGTAAAAAGCACGTTATGTACAAAAATCCCACCATGATTTTTTTCTTTTCACACAAGATTTGAACATGTGACCAAATTTAGGTTACGTCAACACACCACATTTGAGGTCAGACGTAAACAAACACATATAAACGTTTTGCATTAAGGTATCCGACCCATAATTGAAGTTTTTGTTCGACCAATAAATACAGCGGAACTAAATCAATGTATTGCTAATTAATAATACAAATTAAATATAGTTTTACTTTGAGTCAATGTCAACAGTTTTGAGTAAAAATGTAACTAAAATAGTATTTCCAATGTTTGCCGAACATTACCTAGGTCTGCTCCATTAAAAATCAATGGACAGCTGAGACATCAGCTATGATCGAAATGTCAATTGTGGTCCGATACCTTAAAGTACATTGATACGAATAATAATAGAGCAAAACATGTCATTACTTTTACACGAGAATACAAAAGATGTATTTAACAAACATGAACATTTTAAAATAAAAAAAATCCCCAAAACATAATTTGTACTTTTATTAGAAGTCTGTTAATATTTATTTTATTATTGAAATCGCTTACACATACTTCTTATTATGTACATTATGAGCGATTTAAATTAAGTTCGGTTATAGACGTTTCTATGTTTCACTATATTTATTTACACGTTTACCTGTTGTCAGGCTATTCATAGATATTATTTTACCTTTCTTTATTACTTAAGCTGTTTTTATGAGAGATTATTTATTAAAAGAAATCAAATAGTATAATTAAATACATTGAAAAAACAAACGACGTCATCAATTTTTGAAGCATTTAGACCACTTTTTAAATCCATTTTATCGCGGAATGTTAATATTTGTATATTACATGTATTAAATTGCTTCACAAAATTCAAAGATGAGAAATTGTTACAACGTTATGTTATAATTCAGAATGCATACAATTTTTTTATTAGTGTTTGGCATCTGTTCTGCGAAATTGTGTAATGGACAGAACACAACAGATGTAAAGATTCTACTCCAACAATTATTTATTACAAAAGGGTACAATAAGAATATTCGTCCAAGTTCACACTTCAAAATACGCACCCATGTTAGCTTGGATTTTTATCTTTGTGGAATAAACGATTTAGATGAAAAGAACCAGAAATTAACAACTACCGGATTTCTGGAAGTTTCTTGGATAGATGAATATTTGGTATGGAATGAAACGGAATATAACGGTTTGAGAAAGTTTTATATTTCACAAAATGACATTTGGAAACCGGACTTGGCATTAAAAAATGGATTTACAAAAATCACGGGATTTGGCGAAAGTTTTGTCAATGTGGTCATATATAACAATGGCGAAGTGTGGTGGTATCCTTTTGAAGTATTTGAAACTAAATGTTCAATTGACATAAAATATTTTCCATTTGATTTACAAACATGTGAGGTAATATTTGTCACGTGGATGAGCAGTACAGATGACGTTAATGTTACAAAGGGAAACAATGGAATTCATTTAAATGATATGGTGGAAAATGGAGTATGGTGTGTTATATCGACATCTGCTTCGGAAGATGTATATTGGACGCAATCTATGGTTAAATTCCAAATGAAACTACGGAGAAGTTCAAACTATTATGTTATGAACATGATCGTTCCGGTTTTTCTTCTTGGCATCCTAAATATCTTCACCTTTGTACTTCCCGCTAACAGCGATGAGAAAATGTCATATTCCGTTACCGTTTTCCTATCATTTTCTGTGTTCTTGACTATTGTTAGCTCGGAACTTCCAAAAACGTCAGATTCAATTTTAGGTCATTATTTAATGTTTCAAGTAGCAATGGGGGCGTTTGTTGTATGTATTACCGCAGTTGAATTACGACTACATCACAAAAAAGATGCAGTTCCACCTATAATATTACAATTGTGCAGATGGCGTCGAAAAAACTCCTTTAGTGTCACAAGCTTTGAAGACAAAAACAAAGAAGTAACATGGGAAGTCATGGTAGCATGGTTAGATTTTGTTTTGTTCTGGATGTCACTTGTGGTAGTACTGTTTGTTTCAATTGCTACGCTTGTAGTTATTGTCAATCAAAATTAATATCTTTCTGATTTGATGCGCAACCTGTAGTCGACCTGAACAAAATTGATATAACGTTTGGAATGTTAATGATGATAAAAGCTCTACAACATCTTGTTCATTTGGATTTTAAAAAAACGTTTTGGGTTTGAGCATAACTGACTAGTATGGATAAGACAAAACGCGTGTCTGGCGTATTTAATGTTATGTCCTTGGTATCGTTGATGACATCCTACCTCTATAGCATTGCATATTAGCAATTGTTGGTGTTAATAACATCGTTATATAAAACATCTCCGTTTTTTCTTTTTTTTAGAAGAAAGTAAAATAAAAACAGAACATCTATGTTTTGCTGTTGTAGACCATTTATGCCTTGACCTTGTTATACAAATACAAGGTCAGACAAGATCGTACATACCAGGTGATTTTTTACATGATGGATATTCAAATTCCTTACAGTTGGGCTCTCTTCCATTGGCAAGATCTTACATACCAAGAGATTTTTTACATGAGGGATATTATAATTCCTTAAAGTGGGGCTCGGACATTCCAGCTGCCGAAAAATTCTGTATGTTTGAGTTGTAAGTTGCTTCAGGTATCCGGACCGCAAGTGACCACGTGATCATAGCTGGTGTCCTAGATGAATTTTGTGTGAAATTCTGCCACTATGCTACAAGTATTAGAATAGTCTAGTTTTCTGGAGTGAAGTGTAAAAAGCACGTTATGTACAAAACTTCCACCATGACTTTTTTCTCTTTCACACAAGATTTGAACATGTGACCAAATTTAGGTTACGTCAACACACCAGATTTGAGGTCAGACGTAAACAAACACATATAAACGTTTTGCATTAAGGTATCCGACCCATGAATGAAGTTTTTGTTCGACCAATACATACAACAGAATTAAATCAATGTATTGCTAATTTATAATACAAATTAAATATAGTTTTACTTTGAGTCAATGTCAACAGTAAAAATGTAACTAAAATAGTATTTCCAATGTTTGCCGAACATTACATAGGTCTGCTCCATTAAAAATCAATGGACATCCGAGACACCAGCTATGATCGAGATGTCAATTGTGGTCGGGATACCTTAAAGTACATTGATACGAATAATTATAGAGCAAAACCTGTCATTACTTTTACACGAGAATACAAAAGATGTATTTAACAAACATGAACATTTTAAAATAAAAAAAATCCCCAAAACATAATTTGTACTTTTATAAGAAGTCTGTTAATATTTATTTTATTATTGAAATTGCTTACACATACTTCTTATTATGTACATTATGAGCGATTTAAATTAAGTTCGGTTATAGACGTTTCTATGTTTCACTATATTTATTTACACGTTTACCTGTTGTCAGGCTATTCATAGATATTATTTTACCTTTCTTTATTACTTAAGTTGTTTTATGAGAGATTATGTATTAAAAGAAATCAAATAGTATAATTAAATACATTGAAAACACAAACGACGTCATCAATTTTTGAAGCATTTAAACCACTTTTTAAATCCATTTTATCGCGGAATGTTAATATTTGTATATTAATACATGTATTATATTGCTTCACAAAATGCAAAGATGAGAAATTGTTACAATGTTATGTTATAATTCAGAATGCATACAATTTTTTTATTAGTGTTTGGCATCTGTTCTGCGAAATTTTGTAATGGACAGAACACAACAGATGTAAAGATTCTACTCCAACAATTATTTATTACAAAAGGGTACAATAAGAATAATCGTCCAAGTTTAGACTTCAAAATACCCACCCATGTTAGCTTGGATTTTTATCTTTGTGGAATAAACGATTTAGATGAAAAGAACCAGAAATTAACAACTACCGGATTTCTGGAAGTTTCTTGGATAGATGAATATTTGGTATGGAATGAAACGGAATATAACTGTTTGAGAAGATTTTATATTTCACAAAATGACATTTGGAAACCGGACTTGGCATTTAAAAAATGGATTTACAAAAATAACGCGATTTGGCGAAAGTTTTGTCAATGTGGTCATTTATAACAATGGCGAAGTGTGGTGGTATCCTTTTGAAGTATTTGAAACTAAATGTTCAATTGACATAAAATATTTTCCATTTGATTTACAAACATGTGAGGTAATATTTGACACGTGGATGAGCAGTACAGATGACGTTAATGTTACAAAAGGAAACAATGGAATTCATTTAAATGATATGGAGAAAAATGGAGTATGGTGTGTTATATCGACATCTGCTTCGGAAGATGTATATTGGACAGAATCTATGGTAAAATTCAAAATGACAATGCAGAGGAGTTCAAGCTATTATGTTATGAACATGATCGCTCCTGTTATTCTTCTTGGCGTCCTCAATATTTTTACTTTTGTACTTCCGGCTGACACCGGAGAGAAAATGTCATATTCTGTTACCGTATTTCTTTCATTTGCCGTGTTTTTGACAATTGTTAGCACGGAACTTCCAAAAACGTCGGATTCAATTTTAGGTTCTTATTTAATGTTTCAAGTAGCAATGGGGGCGTTTGTTGTTTGCGTCACCGCATTGGAATTACGGCTACACCATAAAAAAACCGCGGTTCCACCTACATTATTAAAATTATGCAGGCAGCGTAAAAAAAACTCCTTTCGTGTCACCAACCTGGAAGAAAAAAGTGAAAAATTAACATGGAAAGACATGGTATCAATGATAGACTTCGTTTTATTTTGGCTTTCACTTTTAGTTGTATTATTTGTTTCAATTGCTACGTTTGTAGGTATGGTCAAACACAATTAATAGCTTTCTAAAGCACTGCATCGTTACTTGTCAATAACATCTCATAATATTTTATTTTTTAAATATTCAATTGCTGAGCCACTTTGTCCGTTACTTGGAATTTTAGCCACGCCTCCGTCTGACTGATTGATGACGCTGACTATATACATGTCAGAAAACGTAATTTTATAAGTCAAAAAAAGCAACGCAACCTTTAAGAATTTGGAAAAAAAATTTACTCACTTTGCAATAGCAAACAATAAAAAAGAAAGAAATATTGTACTTTCGTGAGTGCATTCTGCGCTACAAATCTATAAACTATGTTTGTAAGAAGAAAAACGCACCCTTTACTTCTAGACATTTCTAGCATATACACATTTTTATATTATATATTATTTATTTCTTCAATTTGGAAAGTAAGTTAACCTCTATCTTATTGGATAAATATAGTTTTATTATCATGTCACATTTTTGCGATTTGCGAATTTTTGTAATCCGAGTCCTAAACAAAAATGGCGGGAAAGTATTAATGCCGTACTGTTCTCGAAACTTTACGTTTTTGTAAAATTATGTTCGATGGTTATCATTTAACAATTTAAATTTGTCACAGTTTGCTATTTGTTTATTCCGAATGCGATATATTAACAATTTACGATACATATAAATGACAGGTTTTCTCTGGTTTTTGTTTGTTATTTAAATTTCTCAATTACACCCGGCCTTTCTCTTAATGAAATAATTAAGGTTAAGTAAACTTTCGGATACAGATATTTAAATATTTAAATAGTAAAAATAATACAAAAAGGACAAGAAAACCGAACAGCTAAAACATATCAAACACAAAGCCAGAAAGTGAGAAACCCGAATCAAATAAAAACTATGGATACACTCATGTGCTCTGAACGAGTAAGCAGTGAATGCATTTAATTAGACAACGGTCGAGTTACTTATGCAATATCTAAAAAGAAAAATCCAACAATAGAAAATACTATCTAGGACTTAGTGAAATGCTTGATCAATTAACATTTGGACGGCCATTTAAATTCAACACAGTTACAACAAACCCTTGTATATTAAATAAATATAGGATCTTACATTGGTACGAGTGGATTATCGGATTTCTCCGATCAAAATAGTTAAATTAGGGAATTTTAAGTAGGAGCCTTCGAGAGGACTCAAATTTCAATAATTTAACTATCGAGATTGGAGAAATCCGATAATCCAAGAGTAGAAATGTAAGATTTTGTTTCACTAATTTTAAAAAGAAGTAAATTTGCGAAATGAAGTGCAAATTCTCCCAACCTCAATATTACGTTCATAACATAAATACGCGAGAAATGGAAGGTGTTTTGTCTATGACGTCATGAGTTCTTATTATGACGTTACTATTATAAACCAATCAACTGCTGAGAACAATAAATTCACTAGTGACGAGAACTATATTTTCCACACCAGTCAAGCGGTTGAAATATAACGTCAAAATTAGAGAAATACATAGTTGTTTATTGCATACATTCTTAATTTTAAAATGTTTATTAGTTTAAGATTTATTAAATTCACAGCAAAGGATTACAAGCCATTTTAACGAATGTTGCTCAACTGGACGCAAAGCTGTTTTTTGAGTATGCAGTGCCTGTCTCTAATTACACTCTAGTTTTCTATTGAAGGCGGATCCTATATGGTACTCAGTCTTATTTGCTCCATTGCCCTCTCTCTCCCCACACAATAAACTGGACGTCAAAAGTGCCATAAAAGCCATAAGCTTTACACCTTATTGTCCAATTTCAAACCTATAGCGTTTTACTATATCTTTATTATTTATTCAGCAACTACATACAAAGACTCATTTGTGTCGTAGTAGTACAACACAAAAAAGTACACGCTATCAAACACAGATTCAATATCCAACACAAAGTACTATATGTTATTCGGGATCTTCACAGGGGATACGGGTTCATATTCCCTGTTTGTGTTTTATATTCCCTGAGCCATGGGCGAAGGGAATATAGAATATAGAACCCGTATCCCCTGTGAAGCCCGAATAACAATTATATTCTGTTGAAGTCTTCATGTACTAATATTCTAGAGTATATAATTAGATTATAGACATTTCTCATGCTTGAAGAAAAAACTTAGTTTGGACTATTACTATTGGAGAACCTAAATTTAAATTTTATAACCTTAATATTTTTGACGACCTTTTATTCCCAGTAAAGCTTTTAATGATAAATTTCACTTTCGAAGTGCGATTCAAATGTTTATTTGCCATTTTGAAGACTTTAAGTTATAGGTTATCTCCCTTTTTAATTTCAAGACAAATCGCAGACGGAGATGATATATTCCGTAAAATGCATGTATTTTAAATCGATATTTGATATCTTTATATTATGTTTAACTATTTATATTATGTAAAACAAATACATTATTCAATGAAAAGACGCCATTTTGAAACTGGTTTCAATATCCCCGGGGTTTCACAGGGAATACGGTACAATATCCCCGTCTTGATTAACCAATCAAATTGTAGGGATTCACTAGATACATTACTTCAACAGAATATAATATTATATTAAGTTCAATATTACACCAAAGGACATGTCCCAAAATTAGTCCAAAGTCAGGTTCCAGGACACAATGGTCTTGGAATCAGTCTTAGTCCTAGGACCGTCTCGATGACATGTGCCTAGCCATATCTTCTCTCCTCAGTTTTAATGACTGTTTTATAAAAGAGATCTAATATATCACTATCCGGCACAGAGAACATAACTGGTTCCCAGATATAACCTCTGCCACACGTCATTCTCCATTACTGCGGGACTACATTTGTCGTCTGCTTGTAACGTTTGTAAACAAAGAATGATGTTTGTAAAATAATACACGAGCTCTTTTTCCGATGCAGTCTGTATTATATTCACTTTTTACCCTTTGACCTCATGACACTTCACCTCTCGAAAAAGCAAGTCACGTGATCGTAATTCTTTTTCATGAGTAGTCAAAAACCAATTGGTGAGGAGATTGGAACAGGGTGGTAAATTGGACAGGGGTTCGGAACAGGGTGGAAAATTGGCAATTCACCTTACAAATTGTGTACTATTATTATTAGATTTTGCCGTCTGTTTATTTATTAAATTATTTCATAGTGCAATTTAAGTATTAAGAACTTAATAATTTACATGTAGTTGGTCAATTAAAGATTGAACTAACATAGTATGATAGTCTTAAACACATTCTTTCACCTATCGTTTAAGTTTAAATGTGTCTTTTAAAGTTTGACAATCGCTCATAATATCCAAATTAAAGTCTTTCATATTTTAAGCGTAAGTGAACCATGAGTAGTATCCTTCCGAGTCCGGGTTGTTATTTAATCGTGAAAAATATAACATTGATTGTGTTTTAATAAATGTTTCGATCGGTAATATACCAAGTTCCTGTCAAACTACAAATTAGTTTGTAGATGACTTTTTTGTTTCTAGTACATTCTTTATGAAATTAAGTTGCAATTTTTCAAATGGGGTTTTATCTATAAATGATAATTCATAATAATTCTTATCTTATATTCGTTTACGTTTATAGTCATTTTTGATTTGTCAAAAGGCCTTAAACCAGTACTTCTGAGATCCTTTCATACTTTGATAAACGACTGTTGGGGAACTACTTTTTTGTTACTGAACGTAAAGTATTGCGGCCATGTGCCTTGTACGCTTCAGACAATAAATTAAGCAAGTACACTCGAATTTTGGCGATGAAATATCTTGAGCGATGTTTACAGAAATACATACAAGAAAATATTTTAACAGCACACTTCGTTTTGGATTCGTTGTTCACATTGCTGAATGACGGAAAATAGCCGAATTCGAGTGTGGACGAAATGCGGTGTGAAGGCATATATAAACGATACTTAAAAATTGCGTTTTTGGTAATTTCAATTTTGAATCATATCAAATACACACAATAGCCGTAATGGTATTACTACATTCTGTTTTCTCAGTCACATCAAGTCAACGAAATGAGAAAGATGCACGGATTTGCCACCAACTCCATGTCTCAGCACAGCTCCATCAATTCTCACTGATAAATCCATTCGTATATAGTAAGAACGTCTAACTAGGTTTACGTTGCGTTTGAACAGATATGACGTTACATATAAACCGTATATGTTGTCAATGCCAGTTATTCCATTTAAACCGACCACGACTTCGTCTTCAGTTCGATGTATATTCTTACGCGTCACACACTTATAATAAAATTGTATGTTGGGAAAAGATTGGAAGAATTATAAGGATTAAACGCATTTTTTCGATAATTCATCGATGTATGAACGAGGTCGACTCACTCACAAACTTATCAAAAACCGCGTTTAATCCTATAAACAACTCTATTATTTTTAGAAGCTCTAAACCTTGCTCTGTAGACCTTCAAGAATATATCCATACGCTTTTTACATTTTTCCCTCTGTCAGTATTTTCCTACTTGCCAGGGAAAACGTTAACATCTTGTTGTTATTTCTGTACAAAAATGTTCACCATTTAGTTTCCAATTTTTCCGTAATATGCTGAAAAGTGCACCCTACTTCAATACGTTTTTCCTGCAAGGGTATTAACCTAGATTACGCACGAAGTTTTTAAAGTAAATTTTATATACCGAAACAAACAGCACAACAAGAAAAATAATTCGATAATAAAACATTTGTTTACAAAACTAGCTTGAAGTGGATAGAGAAATCAGACATTTCTATTTATTAAATATGGTCTTTCCCACTCAAATATACTGATTTTTAAATTATGTCACATGGCGTTTTAGAAGAAGCACTAAAAACAACGTGATATTATATTTAAATAAATCCACTGTTATCTATCATGTCTATCGGCTGCAGTTGTATCCGTGTAGGCTATTTATAGAACAATGTACACTGCAGTGAACAAAGAAACATGAATTAGGGAATATCTCATTAATAATTTGATGAATAAAAAAACACCGTTCGTCTAAAGTACTAACTGGGACCGATAATCCATGCCAGTTTGAGCTCTTAATATTGCGTAGTTTTTGGATAACGGTCTCGCACAACATCTGTGACGGACAAAATTTTGCCAAAGTGAATACATTACTTACCCGCCTTCTAATGGAGGGAGGGTAAGTAAATAGGACAAACTAAGGCTTCAAATAAGTTACAAGCCACTTTCACTGGCACTTTATTAAGGTTAGAAGTATATATCATAATTGTGAAGAGCAGTTTACGAGCTTTATTTGTCAGATCTTGACTACATGTTGATAGATTCACATTTCTCGAGATCAGACAAACGAGAAATCAGTATTCATTTCACGGGGTGGGGGGGGGGGGGTAACTAAGGATACTTTTAGGTACAGGTCTGCGGACGGAGATTTGAAAACACACCCTATTCATATATTTTCTGACATTATGAAACGGGACCTAATCATATATTGAATTATTAAATCAGACCTATTCATATCTTTTATTACTGCACATTCCCATTGAAAAAAAAGTACATTCACTACAAAAATGATCAAGTGATGTTTATGGAACACTTAGTTTGTAAAATCACGGTGGTTTACATAGGCTTAACATGCTTAAGATTAGAATTGAGGCATGGATATATTTAGATAATTTAAAACTACCCAATGATATATTTTTCAACGAAAAAAAGCTACCTATTCATATATTTTGGAGAGGTAAAAAAGTGACCCATTCGGGCCACACATCCGTATTACCCTATATATACCAAGTTACCTCCCCCCCGTGATTCATTTGTATTTTCAACTTTCTTATTTTAAAATTTCAATAAAATATTTTCAAATATTAATGGGTTGTTTTGTAATATCATAGTCTTAGATTTGTTAACATTAACAGCTAACTGCCATTTATTACAATATTCAGATAGATAATTCAAACTTGTAGACTTTCATCCGATGCTGTAAGGATAACAATCATCTGCAAAGAGCAAAGGAAACTTAATAAATAGATAGAAAGATGGATGGATGGATGGATGGATGGATGGATATTTAGACATAATATAATATATTACAATATACAACACACTCACATAATTATACATATACAAGACAGTTGACAAGACAAGACATTACAATAGACATAAAACATAGAACTCTTAAAATAAATTTTATATAAATTTGTATATATAATTATGTATATTATACTGGCATAGATATTACATCAGGGATAACCCATGAAAGCCAGACAGCTTATTTCCAATGGGGTCCACATGTAGTAAATAACATAATATATAAATAAAAATAAGGTGATAGAACGAGTTCATCAATATTCTAAAAATCAAACAAGGGTAGGAAATTGCATCATGATAGTAAAAAGAATACAATGTTATAAAATCAAGTACTAAATTCACATTGATATTCAGACCTCGGCTTTTCAAATAAAAATTCTTTTACGCCTTTTTTGAATGCATCATGATTTCGAATACCTTTTAAGTCATTTGGCAGACTATTCCAATCTTTAATAGAGTTGTAATAAAAAGTATTTATTGCCATGCCCTGAACAGGTGGTGCAAAGAAGTTATGTTGGCTGGATCTTGTGTTATAGGAGTGACAGTCACTTAGTTTGGTAAAATTATTTTTCATATATGGTGGGCATTTATTTAACATAATTTTATGAGCATGATTTAAGAGCAACTGCCGTACCATGTTTTCTACGTTAAGAAAACCGATCTCAATTAGTTTAACTGACTGATGTCATTTATATAAATATTAAACAATGTGGGCTCATCGAGTCCCCTTGACGTACTACTTTATCTAATTTTAATGGTCTGGAAATCATATTATGATATTTAAAAAAGTTTATTGTGCATTCAAACTGGCTTTTTATAACACTAAAAAGAGCTTTTTCTAATCCTAGTTCCATTCTCCATAAGGAGTCAACAGCTTTTTTGGAAATCTATGAAGCAAATATACAGTTTCTTTTTATTTTTGTGTAAATATTTGTTAATAACTGATTTTAAAATAAATATCGGTTGTTCTGGGGTCTGTTTTAAACCCAAATTGTGACATATTATATTTATCTTCCATGAACGCTTTTAATCTATTGTTTAATAATGAACTATACACGTTTGCTAAACAGCTCATCAGTGAGATTCCTCTGTAGTTATTTAGATAATATTTATTTGTGAATTGGTATTATATAGGATAACAACCAGTTTTTTTAATCATATTTTAAAGTTTTGTGACTACTTTTATAGTTAAAGGTGTACTCATTTTAAATATCTCATTTAGAATGTTGTCAGGCCCCCAGTTTTGTTACTTTTTAAGTGATTTATTCCAGTTTTAGTCTCTAAGGTTTATCATTAATTTCTGAATAAGTAATATTATTACCAATATTTTGGAATTCTAGTTCAATTTGTCTGGCAAATTCAATTTCAAAATCTTTACAATTGCCTAGATTACGCACGACGTTTTTAAAGTAAATTTTATATACAGAAACAATAAGCACAATAATAAATATAATTAGATAATAAAACATTTGTTTACAAAACAAGCTTGACGTACATAGAAAATCAGACATTTCTATTTAATAAATATGGTCTTCAACTCAAATATTTATAGTGCTCTTCTAATTTAGGCAAGTTTTGATAAATTTCTTTACTTTCCCTTTCAGTATTCTTTTTTCCTTTCATATTTTTATTAAGTCCCAATATTCTTGGGCTTTGTCTTGTTGGAAGTGTTCACGTTTTTTTTATATATTTCTTCCGCAATTGTTTTGTTTTTCTGTTTAATAAGCTGCTTGAGTTGTTTCATCGATTGAAAATGAAATATCTTACTCTAAAATGTCTGGGGCCTCGGTGGCCGAGTGGTTAAGGTAGTTCGTCTACTATTGATCACGTGGTCTGTGAACACTGAGATTGCGGGTTCGATTCTCACTGCAGGCAGGGTTTACTCGACTCCAATCTTTATTGACAAGGATTGCCAGTTTTCCTACCGCAGGTCGGGGGTTTTCTCCGGGTACTCCGGCTTCCTCCCAGAATAAAAACTGGACGCCATGATATAGCTGAAAAAATGCTGAAAGTGGCGTTAAACACCATTCAAACAAACTCTTAAATGTCCTATATCAATATGGATTTTCTTTAAGTTTGCTATCTATATAGTTTACATAGTATTTTACCATAGGATCATTAGTGTATGGTTTCTACTTATGTTTAGTTTTATTATTAGTTCTTTTAGTTTGCTACCTATATAGTTTACATAGTATTTTACCATAGGATCATTAGTGTATGGTTTCTACTTATGTTTAGTTTTATTATTAGTTCTTTAAGTTTGCTACCTATATAGTTTACATAGTATTTTACCATAGGATCATTAGTGTATGGTTTCTACTTATGTTTAGTTTTATTATTAGTTCTTTAAGTTTGCTACCTATATAGTTTACATAGTATTTTACCATAGGATCATTAGTGTATGGTTTCTACTTATGTTTAGTTTTACAATAACAATACTTTTCTGTAAGGTTTGTAATGATATCTGTAAAAGTATTGGTTGCAAAATCTACACCAGTCTGATTTTCTTGAAATACTTTAGTTTCAAAGTTGACAATTTCTGTAATCGATTTGTTATTAGTCAGATTGTTAATAAGTTTATGTTTAAATTTAAACGTATCCTTTTTATAGGATACAGATTTTGACAAATCTTTATCTTGAAGTGAGAATTTTTACCTAGCAGATTGACACTTAATACAAAGCTCCATTTTTTATTATCAGGTAAATAATTAAAATCATGAGTTCTAAAATATACAACTGAGGAGAGTAGACATTCATTAATAATAAAATAATCCACAACCTTTCGGAGAAAGTATGTATAAGTACCAAGAATATCACCTACATATCTGCCATGTAACATTCTTAAGCCTGAAGCAATGCAAATTTCAATAATCTTTTACCATGTGCATTAATAATTTTATCACAATTTGATCTGTTTGTATCGACATCAAATTTATAATTTTCTGGCAATAACCCATCCCTTGACAAGTGGTTAAGATCTTTACTATCATTTTTAAACATGGCAGGTAACAGTCCTTGCATTTAAATTTCCAGCCACAATAATATTCCCTTTATTAGAGAACCTACTAATTTCTTTTCCAACTAAACAAAATCAGTTTCATAATGTGGGGAGTTTAAAGGAGGTACATATACTGCACATATAAAAATATTTTCTTTTACTCCAAATAATTATTTCTCCTTTTTTATCCACATTCTATTTGGGGAATTAGATCCATCATTTATATAGGATAATCCCTTATATAGAATTTTTTTATACACTATTGTTATTCCCCCACTAGCACGTCTTTCTGTGAGTTTTGTGAGATGATTTGAATCCAGGTACAGTAATATCTATATTACCTGAATCCCCTTCCATGTCGGTAATAATATGTTGACGTCAGCATTAAGGCTATTTATAAAACTGTCATCTTCAAGTTTTTTGCCAAGCCCATGAATGTTCCAAGCAGATATGTGTTTTCACTTTCATATTTGTCAATAATAATTTCCAATAAAATTGAACAATTATGGCCTACAATAAAATCAAATCACATTTGTTTTAAAATCAATTATGCAACCTTTATGGTCTCTCATATAAAACAAATCTCGGAACGTCTCTTGCTTATTATATTAAATATATGATGCATAGTACAAAACACAGCAAATCCATATCGCACGCCTTATCACAACTCAACCAATATCAGCCCTCGAGGTTGATATTGGCTCCTCTTGGTGATGCAGCATGCGATCCAGAGTTTGCCGTGCATTATTAGTTACACAGGAAATTGCTGACCTAATCCAAGATAAACACGGTAAGTAAGTTGTATATGAGTCGAGTGCATAATGTAATTAAGGTGTCATCCGTGCACTCTCTGGTATCAAACCGGAGATTTTTGTCAATTAAAGTTAGAGTATAGCGCAGTAAGGCTGCATTTGTAAAGCAACTGTCAAAAAAAAACAAGAACCGAAAGTCAAGGGTCAACTACAAATCCTAATATAGACAAACACATACCAGTACACCGCAAAACCAAAAAACCATTAAAAACGACGAGTGAACCCAAGTGCTCCGTACGAGTAAGCAGTGCTTGCCTTAAATTAGACATCTGTCAAGTTACTTATTACCGCTTGTTTGAGTAGCTTAGAAGTTAATAGCAGTGACCGGTCTAGAAAGTGGGAATACCATTAGCAGGATCAATCATAACTTATAAGTTGTGAAAAGTACACACCATACTCCGGAGATGCTGGAATTTTGCTATCGATGAACGGGAATTTGACCATTGGAAAGTTAAGTCATCACGTTTATTGGAGTAGATTAAATACAAATAGTCACCGAATTAGCATTGTTCAGAGACAAAGCATCATCAATATATCTGATATGAATTTAAAGGCCTAGGTCAGTGTTTTTTTCTGTCTTCATCTGCAGGCCTACACAATTTCGGCGAGGAGTGGAGCCTAATTAGTACCCATTTGAATACCAACAATCTGTTGCAAAACATGTCCACTAAACATGAGAAATATGTTATCAATAAGAAAATCTGACATAAGATATCAGATGATCAAAGATGTAAAAATGTAAAGATGTAAAAATGTTCAGAATGAGATTCCTTTGTTTAGACTTCCACTAATCCCTTTTTACAGAAAGTTTCTCTGCAACCAACGTATGTTGAAAGGCAGGGGTAAAATAATTCAGGGCCCTATTAGACAATAACTACCACTGAAACTGACAATGATAACATACTGAATAACACATAACAAATCTGTCAGCTGGGTCAATTTTAAATGAATATCGGCGTACATGGTTTCTTGCCGGAGGAAGACGGATTACCCGGTAAAATCTCCTACCAACTGGCAATCCATGTCATTTCAGTCGAGCACATACAGCCCGCAGTTGGACTATAAACCATAACCCCAGTGTTTACAGGCACGTGGTCGATAACAAATGACTAGCTACTGTAATCCCTCTGCCAACGAGGCTCCTAGTGACATAAGCAGAATGATACTGCAAAACATGGGGTACCTTGACCGGATGAAATTACATCAATATAATTGAAACGCTGAGGAAATCGGCATTTAAAAAATCTGTCAATAAATTGTTAATATATAATACAGACGACCGAAGATACGTCCGCTAAAGTCTCTCATGTAACGTATTTTTGTAAGAAGACATTTCACAAAGACGGTAAGTGTTTAATTTAATGCGATACAGAGTTTGCCAAGTAGTATATGTTACAAAGAAAGTTTCTGACCTAATCCAAGATAGGATCAGGTAATTTTGTTTCGAGAGTTACCTGATAGAATTAACAAGAACATCAACATTCTATTTCTAATTCAATTTGTAAATTGTTAACGTAGTTTTAATAGAACAAAACACACTTATTTCATTGTCAAAGCAACTTACAAGAAAAACTTATTAACTTTACATTTACATGCAGTACAGCCGTTACTATTATGATTATTATTTTGATAAAAACTTGTGTTTTTCTATTTACTATGACTGGTATAACGTGCATTTCAGAGCTCATTAAAAGTGAACTAAACAACAGTTATAGGATAGGAGAACATAATAAGCTGTCTGTTTTTTTATCAATATAGATACCCTTTTGACATCAAACAGAAAGATTGTAGGACTTCAATGATATATTTATTTTTGTTTTATTTTGTTAAATTAATTAATCTCTTGCGAAATGACAAAACGTTGCTAGAGCAGACCAGAATATTTTTCAAAAATCTAGGTGTCAAATAAATTCCAACAACCGTTAGAAAATCCAATAGTCTATGCCTGCTTTTAATTAACGGTTTAATACAAATTGCCTTAATCCGAATTAAATGGACATCCGGGACACTAAATATGATCACGTGGTCAATTATGATCCGGATATCTTAACATACATTGATAGGAATAAAAATAGAGCAAAACATGCGTTTACCTTTACACGAGAATACAATGAAAATGTATCTGGTATTAAGGTATCCGGACCAAAAGTGACCCTGTGATCATAGCTGGTGTCCTAGATGAATTTTGTGTGAAATTCTGCCACTATGCTACAAGTATTAGAATAGAGTAGTTTTGTGGAGTGAAGTATAAAAAGCACGTTATGTACAAAAATCCCACCATGATTTTTGTCTCATTCACACTAGATTTGTACATGTGACCAAATTTAGGTTACGTCAACACACCACATTTGAGGTCAGACGTAAACAAACACATGTGAACGTTTTGCATTAAGGTATCCGACCCATAATTGAAGTTTTTGTTCGACCAATAAATACCGCGGATTAAAATCAATGTATTGCTAATTAATAATACAAATTAAATATAGTTTTACTTTTAGTCACTGTCAACAGTTTTGAGTAAAAATGTAACTAAAATAGTATTTCCAATGTTTGCCGAACATACCCTTGGTCAGCTCCATTAAAAACCAACGGACATCTGAGACACCAACTATGATCGAGATGCCAATTGTGGTCCGGATATCTTAAAGTACATTGATACGAATGAAAATAGAGCAAAACATGTCATTACTTTTACATGAGAATACAAAAGATATATTTAACAAACATGAACATTTTAAAATTAAAAAATCCCCAAAACATACTGTGTACTTTTATAAGAAGTCTGTTAATATTTCTTTTATAATTGAAATTGCTTAAACATACTTCTTATTATGTAAAATTACGACAGATTTAGATTAAGTTCTGTTATAGACGTTTCTATGTTGCACTATATGTATTTACATGTTTACCTGTTGTCAGGCTAAACATAGTTATTATTTTACCTTTCTTTATTCCTTATGTTGTTTTTATGAGAGATTATTTAATAAAAGAAACCAAATAGCATGATTACATACATTGAAAAACAAACGACGTCATTAATTTTGAAGAATTTAAACCACTTGTTAAAACCATTTTATCGCGGAATGTTAATATTTGTATATTAATACATGTATTATATTGCTTCACAAAATTCAAAGATGAGAAATTGTTACAACGTTATGTTATAATTCAGAATGCATACCATTTTTTTATTAGTGTTTGGCATCTGTTCTGCGAAATTGTGTAATGGACAGAACACAACAGATGTAAAGAATCTACTCCAACAATTATTTATTACAAAAGGGTACAATAAAAATATTCGTCCAAGTTCAGACTTCAAAATACCCACCCATGTTAGCTTGGATTTTTATCTTTGTGGAATAAACGATTTAGATGAAAAGAACCAGAAATTAACAACTACCGGATTTCTGGAAGTTTCTTGGATAGATGAATATTTGGTATGGAATGAAACGGAATATAACGGTTTGAGAAAGTTTTATATTTCACAAAATGACATTTGGAAACCGGACTTGGCATTAAAAAATGGATTTACAAAAATTACGGGATTTGGCGAAAGTTTTGTCAATGTGGTCATATATAACAATGGCGAAGTGTGGTGGTATCCTTTTGAAGTATTTGAAACTAAATGTTCAATTGACATAAAATATTTTCCATTTGATTTACAAACATGTGAGGTAATATTTGTCACGTGGATGAGCAGTACAGATGTCGTTAATGTTACAAAGGGAAACAATGGAATTCATTTAAATGATATGGTGGAAAATGGAGAATGGTGTGTTATATCGACATCTGCTTCGGAAGATGTATATTGGACGGAATCTATGGTTAAATTCCAAATGAAACTGCGGAGAAGTTCAAACTATTATGTTATGAACATGATCTTTCCGGTTTTTCTTCTTGGCATCCTAAATATCTTCACCTTTGTACTTCCCGCTAACAGCGATGAGAAAATGTCATATTCCGTAACCGTTTTCCTATCATTTTCTGTGTTCTTGACTATTGTTAGCTCGGAACTTCCAAAAACGTCAGATTCAATTTTAGGTCATTATTTAATGTTTCAAGTAACAATGGGGGCGTTTGTTGTATGTATTACCGCAGTTGAATTACGACTACATCATAAAAAAGATGCAGTTCCACCTATAATATTACAATTGTGCAGATGGCGTCGAAAAAACTCCTTTAGTGTCAAAAGCTGTGAAGACAAAAACAAAGAAGTAACATGGGAAGTCATTGTAGCATGGTTAGATTTTGTTTTCTTCTGGATGTCACTTGCTGTAGTACTGTTTGTTTCAATTGCTACGTTTGTAGGTATTTTCAATCAAAATTAATATCTGTCTGAGTTGATGCGCAACCTGTAGTCGACCTGAACAAAATTGATATAATATTTGAAATGTTAATGATGATACAAGATCTACACATCGTGTTCATTTGGATTTAAAAAAAACTTTTTGGGTTTGAGCGTAACTGACTAGTATGGATTAAAAAAAACGCATGTCTAGCATATTTAATGTTATGTCCTTGGTATCTGTGATGACATCCTACCTCTATAGCTTTGCATATTAGCAATTGTTGGTGTGAATAACATCTTTATATACTACATCTCCGTTTTTTCCCTTTTTTAGAAGTAAAATAAAAACAGAACATCTATGTTTTGCTGTTGTAGACCATTTATGCCTTGACCTTGTTATACAAATACAAGGTCAGACAAGATCGTACATACCAGGTGATTTTTTACATGATGGATATTCAAATTCCTTACAGTTGGGCTCTCTTCCATTGGCAAGATCTTACATACCAAGATATTTTTACATGAGGGATATTATGATTCCTTAAAGTGGGGCTCGGACATTCCAGCTGCCGAAAAATTCTGTATGTTTGAGTTGTAAGTTGCTTAAGGTATCCGGACCGAAATTGACCACGTGATTATAGCTGATGTCCTAGATGAATTTTGTGTGAAATTCTGCCACTATGCTACAAGTTTTAGGATCGTGTAGTTTTCTGGAGTGAAGTGTAAAAAGCACGTTATGTACAAAAATCCCACCATGATTGTTTTACTCATTCACACAAGATTTGAACACGTGACCAAATTTAGGTTACGTCAACACACCACATTAGAGGTCAGACGTAAACAAACACACATAAACGTTTTGTATTAAGATATCAGACCCATAATTGAAGTTTTTGTTCGACCAATAAATACAGCGGAAGTAAATCAATGTAATGTTAATTAATAATACAAATTAAATATAGTCTCATTTTGAGTCAATGTCAACAGTTTTGAGTAGAAATGTAACTAAAATAGTATTTCCAATGTTTGCCGAACTTTACCTAGGTCTGCTCCATTAAAAATCAATGGACATCCGAGACACCAGCTATGATTGAGATGTCAATTGTGGTCCGGATACCTTAAAGTACATTGATACGAATAAAAATAGAGCAAAACATTTCATTACTTTTACATGAGAATACACAAGATGTATTTAACAAACATGACCATTTTAAGATAAAAAAAAATCCCCAAAACATAATTTGTACTTATATAAGATGTCTGTTCATATTTCTTGTATTATTGAAATTGCTTACACATACTTCTTATTATGTACATTATGATCGATTTAAATTAAGTTCGTTTCTGTTTCACTGTATGTATTTACATGTTTACCTGTTGTCCGGCTATATATAGATATTATTTTACCTTTTTTATTACTTAACTTGATTTTGTGAGAGATTATTTAAAAGAAACCAAATAGTATGATTAAATCCATTGAAAAAACAAACGACGTCATCAATTTTTGAAGCATTTAAACCACTTGTTAAAACCATTTTATCGCGGAATGTTAATATTTGTATATTAATACATGTATTATATTGCTTCACAAAATTCAATGATGAGAAATTGTTACAACGTTATGTTATAATTCATAATGCATACAATTTTTTTTATTAGTGTTTGGCATCTGTTCTGCGAAATTGTGTAATGGACAGAACACAACAGATGTAAAGAATCTACTCCAACAATTATTTATTACAAAAGGGTACAATAAGAATATTCGTCCTAGTAAAATGTCGTCAAAGTTCAGACTTCAAAATACCCACCCATGTTAGCTTGGAATTTTATCTAGATGAAAAGAACCAGAAATTAACAACTACAGGATTTCTGGAAGTTTCTTGCATAGATGAATATTTGGTATGGAATGAAACGGAATATAACGGTTTGAGAAAATTTTATATTTCACAAAATGACATTTGGAAACCGGACTTGGCATTAAAAAATGGATTTACAAAAATCACAGGATTTGGCGAAAGTTTTGTCAATGTGGTCAAATATAACAATGGCGAAGTTTGGTGGTATCCTTTTGAAGTATTTGAAACTAAATATTCAATTGACATAAAATATTTTCCATTTGATTTACAAACATGTGAGGGAATATTTGTCACGTGTATGAGCAGTACAGATAACGTTAATGTTACAAATGATATGATGGAAAATGGAGTATGGTGTGTTATATCGACATCTGCTTCGGAAGATGTATATTGGACGCAATCTATGGTTAAATTCCAAATGAAACTGCGGAGAAGTTCAAACTACTATGTTATGAACATGATCGTTCCGTTGTTTCTTCTTGGCATCCTAAATATCTTCACCTTTGTACTTCCCGCTAACAGCGACGAGAAAATGACATATTCCGTTACCGTTTTCCTATCATTTTCCGTGTTCTTGACTATTGTTAGCTCGGAACTTCCAAAAACGTCGGATTCAATTTTAGGTCATTATTTAATGTTTCAAGTAGCAATGGGGGCGTTTGTTGTATGTATTACCGCAGTTGAATTACGACTACATCATAAAAAAGATGCAGTTCCACCTATAATTTTACAATTGTGCAGATGGCGTCGATTGATTGATTGATTGATTGATTGATTGATTGATTGATGTTTAACGTCCAGCAAGCAATATTTCAGCTATATTCAGGACGTGAAAACCATAATTTTTAAATTAGTAGAACGTCATGCCTCCTTCTTATACTAAAACGTGATCTCATACAATAATATGAGAATATACACAGATAAAAATGGTAGTTAAAACAATAAAAAATATGAAGTATCACAATTAATAGTGAAATTAAATTTTATTAAATAAATTAATTTCCTTCAAGAACTTTAAAATTGTGTCGCCTGCGACAGTTTTAAATAAATTAAAATACGTATCCGCACTATAGAAACGTTCCCGAATGTGGGCCACGTCCACACAGTCCATCAAGACATGCTTAATGGTGTATGGACTGTTGCATGGCACACATTCGGGTCGTGGCTCATTGTGTAAAATATAACTATGTGTCGTCCAAGACAACATCTTGTTAAAACAACTTGGTCTCTTCGACCTCTAAAACATTTAAAATTATTTGTGTGCAGTAGTGGCTGGATCTCATGAAGTTTATTATGAACTTGGAGATCCCAACCACACTGTCACAAATTAGAAATATATTTAAAAATCAACACTTTAAAATCGGTAAAAGGAATATTACAGTTAATGATGGTATCCTTTAATGCATTTTAGCCTCCTGATCCACGACTGTGTTTCCGTGGATTCCGACATGACTGGGAATCCAGAAGAAGGTAATCTCTTTTCCCAAAGCAACAAGAGATTTGTAGATTTGAATAATTTTTAAAATGTAAGGATTTTTAATTTTGAAATTTTCAATAGCCAGTAGACAAGACAGGAAATCGGAGCAGACAATAAATTTGCATTTGTCTGACGAAGCAACTATTTTCATCGCAAGAAGAATAGCTTGCGCCTCTGCTGTAAATACAGATGAAGCAGACGGAAGGCGGCGAGTTTCAACACGCTCTCCGAAGACAGCGGCCGAGGCGACTTTATCACCGTCTTTTGACCCGTCTGTGTAAATAGTACTATAGTCAGGGTAACAAGATTTAATTTCTGCATAATGTTGTTGTATTATTAAATGGTTTGTGTCGGACTTTTTATGTTTTCTTAGATCATTTAACCACGGGGGATTATGCGGAATTTCGATTGCAGCAATTTCATCTAAATTTATACCAGAATTTTCCAAATGAGATTTAATTCGGAGGCCAAAAGGTTGAATTTTGTTTGGATGTTTTTCGAAAATGTTTTGATAAAGAGGTTTGAAAACACAGTCGTGGCCGGGTTACTAGGATATGCCTTTAATTTGGTTGCATATTGCAAAGCGAGCTTTATTCTTCTTTGATACAAAGAAGGCTCGCCTGCTTCTACATATAAACTCTCAACAGGTGTGGTTCTGAAAGCTCCAAGGCATAGTCGCAATCCTTGATGGTGTATAGTATCAAGGATTTTGACATATGACTTGCGAGCAGAACCATAAATAAAACAACCGTAATCCAATTTCGATCGAACCAGCGATCTATATAGATTGAGTAAAACATCACATTCAGCACCCCAGTCGGTGCTGGATACGACTTTTAAAATATCTAATGCCTTTAGGCATTTATTTTTTAACATTTTGATATGGGGAAGAAAGGTTAGCCTTGAATCAAATACGAGACCAAGAAAAGTAGTTTCTTTTACAATTTTGATAGGATTATTATATAATTTTAATTCAGGATCAGGATGCATCTTACGTTTATTACAAAAATGCATCCCAACAGTTTTTGCAGTGGAGAATTTAAAACCATTCTCCATTGCCCATTTCTCTATTCTATTTAAACACAACTGCAGCTGACGTTCGATATTATTCATATTTTTCCTTCGGTAACATATGAGGAAGTCGTCAACATATAGAGAACCATCAATATTATCTTTTAAAACTTGAGCAAGGCTATTAATTTTAATACTAAATAAAGTGACAGAAAGGATGCTGCCCTGAGGAACACCCATTTCCTGTACAAAAGGGTCAGATAACGTAGAATTGACCCTAACTTTAAATTCTCTGTTAGATAAAAAGTTTGAGATAAAGGTAGGAAGTCTACCTTTCAACCCCATATCAAAAAGATCTTTTAAAATACCATATTTCCATGTTGTGTCATATGCTTTTTCTAAATCGAAAAAGATAGACACAACATGTTCGTTTTTGGCAAATGCGTTTCGAATATATGTTTCGAAACGCACCAGATGACCAATAGTACTACGACCTTGTCTGAATCCACACTGAATATTCGAGATTAGGTTGTTCGATTCTAAAAACCAGACAAGGCGATCGTTGATCATCCTTTCCATGGTTTTACAAAGACAGCTTGTGAGGGCTATAGGCCGATAGTTGGACGCATCCGAGTGATCTTTTCCTGGTTTTGGAATAGGCACAACAGTGGCCATTTTCCAAATAGATGGTAAGTCACCCGTTTCCCAAATGTTGTTAAGAAGATTTAGAAGACATTGAAGAGAAGTTTGTGGCAGATGTTTGAGAAGTTGATAATGGATGTCATCTGGACCACATGCTGTATCGTGAGATTTGTTCAATGAAGTTTTTAGCTCTTCCAAAGAAAAAGGTTTATTATAATCTTCTAAATTTTTTGACTGGAAATTAAGCTTTGATTTTTCTTTTTGAATTTTGATCCGCTGAAAAGTGGGATGATAATTTTCAGCAGAGGAGTGTGTTGCAAATGTTTCGGCCAATTTATTTGATATGTCTGACTCTGATGTTAACAAGTCTTGTCCATCCTTTAAATGATGGACATTTGCTTTACTGTTTTTACCTTTAATTTAACGAATCATGTTCCAAATTTTATTCATGGGGGTATGGTTATTCAGTTTAGAAACAAAGTTACGCCAAGAAGTGCGTCGTCTTTGTTTCGTTACCCTGCGAGCTTTCACTCGAAAAATTCGGAAATGGTTAAGATTATTTTGAGTTGGGTGTTTATTAAAGCGTCGTTAGGCCTTTTTCCGGTCTTTAATAGCGTCCTCACAGCTGTCATCGAACCATGGTTTACTAGGATGTTTTGGATTTGTCGAGGTCTTAGGAATAGTTTCGTCAGCAATTGAAATAAGTGTTTCATTGAATTTTAAAATTGGATCAGAAATAGTTTCAAAAGTATCCGAGTTAAGTCGCTCTATACAGAGTTGTTCAAATAGAGGCCAATTGGCCTTGCCGAATTTATACCGAGCGACTCGTTCTATGTTTCAAGAGTGTAAAGATTCCAAGATAATGGGAAAGTGATCACTGCCACAGAGATCGTCATGGACTTTCCATGAGAAATCGGGCAACAGAGAAGGATCTGCTATTGTAAGATCAATAGCCGAATATGATCCATTCCCAGGATGTAAATATGTATTTGAACCATCATTAAAAATACACAGATCTTCCTGATTCATTAAGCCTTCAATAATTTTACCTTTATCGTTTATTGTGTTACTGCCCCATAAAGGGTTGTGTCCGTTGAAGTCCCCAAGTAATATATAAGGGACCGGAAGCTGATCAGTAAGATGTTTCAACCGACTCAAATCCAATGAAGAATTCGGAGGGATATACACAGAACATAAATTAATTGTTTTGTCTAAAGATATTCTAACAGCAACCGCCTGAAGATCAGTGTTGAGATCTACAGGGCTATGTAGAACTTGATCTTTTACAAGAATGGTAGAGCCGCCAGCAGCTCTATCATTCTCGTCTACATATGTGCTGTATATAGAGTAGTTTTTTAAAGATATATTATCACTTCGTTTTAGGTGGGACTCTTGGAGGCAAAATGCAACAGGAAGAAAGTCTTGAACTAATAATGTAATTTCCAGAAAATTAATCTTAAGACCTCGACAATTCCATTGTATTATTGTACCCATTATGGTTTGCGAATAGGGGAATAGTTGACAGATTTTTTGGGGCTATTCCGCCGGTTTCTGCTGGGGGATCTACCATTAGATCCAGTATCTGGGGGTAGTGTATCCATGGGATCGCCCCAGATAGTGGTGTCTAGATGATCTAGACTTCCAAATCTGTTGTGGACCTTAATGGGATCCCGCAGCAGTTTTGGAGTACGATCTCCTTTTTGATTCGAGTTTTTATTAGAATTTGAAGAATTTGAATTGGAAATAGTATTTTTTGAATTTTTTTTTGGGCTGCTTGAAGAATTAGTTGATGATGTAGATGGTGCCGAAGATGTAGCAGTTTGAGAGGATGAAGATTTCCTGGAAGATTGAATTATTTTGTCTGTTGTTTGAACTGCTTATTTGAAAGGTTCTTTTTTGTCAATAGGCCAGGTGATAATTGTCTGCGTTTCAACTGTAGTGAGAACGCGTTTGGCCACACTGGCGTATGACGTTGATGCAGGAGACGAGAGATTGTTTGAATTGAAGAGGCGACGTGTCTCAGGGTATGTGATATTTTTTTCGGTTTTTAATTTTTGAATTTCTTTTTCTTTTTTGAAGTGAGCACAATCCTTGGATGAGGACATGTGGGCTTCACCACAATTGGCACACTTTGGATTATTTGTGCATGTAAAGCCCTCATGTCCTACCTCTGCACATTTAAAGCACACCAAGGAGCCTCTACATTGTCCTTTTCCGTGGCCAAATTTCTGACATTTAAAGCAGCGCACAGGATTTGGAATGTATGCGCTGACTTTAATATTGTACAGTCCAATTTTGATTGATTTAGGGACAGATGGAGTATTGAAATTTAAAAGAAAGGTATTCAGTTAAATTTGTTGATTTTGTCTTTTTGCAATAAATCTTTTTACTTTTGTAACATCCGGAGGTTTCAGTTCAAAGCAAATTTCTTCATCTGTCAGTTCAGAGAGATCATCGTCTCTGTAATGAATAATACCCTGACAGGAATTTAATGTTCAGTGAGGCGTTGATGTAATTTCCAGATCTAAAATTTTATGTAGTTGTAATAAATTTACGGATTGCTGTTTTTTAGAAACTTCAATAAGTAAAGGGCCAGATTTCATTTTAGTGACGTTTTTAACGTCTCCTGCACAACCCTTGATGGTTTTTTCTATGACAAAAGGAGAAATTTTACATAAAGGTTTGTTAGAATCCTTACTAGTCAATACAATAAACCTTGTCCAGTGTTCATCATCAACTATGTCTTCAAGCGGAATTTCATTTTTTCTTTTTTTGGAACTTGTTTGTATTTAAGGTGCATCGGAAGCCATGATGCAAAAAATGTTTCACCACCCTTGTCACCCACCCGCCTCGGAGTGCCAACAGGGGCGATGCTTTGTGTCTGCGGATCACCAGCAGAAAGCATCAGGTGTTCCAAGGGTGGTATACTCAAATAGATGAATTTCTTCACGAACGCAAGCTTCGTGCCAGAATTAACTGGCGAAACAAAGGTTCGAAACTCTATCTACTCGATTGACCCATGAGCCACCGCCTTCTTAACAGCTTGTAACTGAACAACTTTGGAACTGAAATTCACAAGATATGATCAAGTGATAAGAAAAATGACGACAAGCTTGTTAAGGGCTCGGCATGACAAGCCGATTGACCGAACCGGGTCCATCTGGTCTCCCGTCTAGTTGAAGTCAGGGCCAAAGTGGTGTATTGAAAATCAAACCCGCCGACCCGCACTAATGGATGCAGCAGAGAGTGATCTCTCAACCACCAGGATCCCTTCCTCCACCATCACGGGTTGCAACACACGGCAAACATGTCGCCTCTATAACGCTGAGGAAGCTTTGCCCTTCAGCCACCGCCTTCTTTGCAAATCCTGTAAGGAAGCCGTCTATTAAATGGTACATACATTTCATGGAACAGTTTGAAGGAAAATAATGTAATAGAGTAGCTCTGAAATTATAAGGATTCACAAAGGGCAAGACGTGACATGCCGATTCATCGAAGTCAGGGCTAACTCGATTTCCCGTCTAGAAAAAGTAAGGGTTCAGTAAGTTATCGGGACCGTTTACCCGGCCTACTGAAATCCCGTCCTGTAATCGACACGGGTCGCAACACACGGCAAGTGTTGCCTCTGTTAGCAGACTCTTACTGCAGGCTGAGGAAGCCGTGGGCCTATTCCCCTTTCCCCCTTGTCCCACACATATGGAGTCGAAAAAACTTCTTTAGTTTCAAAAGCTTTGAAGACAAAAACAAAGAAGTAACGTGGGAAGTCATGGTAGCATGGTTAGATTTTGTTTTGTTCTGGATGTCACTTGTGGTAGTACTGTTTGTTTCAATTTCTACGTTTGTAGGTATTGTCAATCAAAATTAAAATAAACCAAATAGTATGATTTAATACATTGAAAAAATAAACGACGTCATCAATTTTTGAAGCATTTAAACCACTTGTTAAAACCATTTTATCGCGGAATGTTAATATTTGTATATTAATACATGTATTATATTGCTTCACAAAATTGATATAACGTTTGGAATGTTAATGATGATAAAAGCTCTACAACATCTTGTTCATTTGGATTTTAAAAAACTTTTTGGGTTTGAGCATAACTGACTAGTAAGGATTAGACAAAACGCGTGTCTGGCATATTTAATGTTATGTCCTTGGTATCGTTGATGACATCCTACCTCTATAGCATTGCATATTAGCAATTGTTGGTGTTAATAACATCGTTATATAAAACATCTCCGTTTTTTCCTTATCTATGTTTTGCTATTTTAGACCATTTATGCCTTGACCTTGTTATGCAAATACAAGGTCAGACAAGATCGTACATACCAGGTGATTTTTTACATGATGGATATTCTAATTCTGTACAGTTGGGCTCTCTTCCATTGGCAAGATCTTACATACCAAGAGACTTTTTACATGAGGGATATTATTATTCCTTAAAGTGGGTCTCGGACACTTCCAGCTGCCGAAAAATTCTGTATGTTTGAGTTGTAAGTTGCTTAAGGTATCCGGACCGCAATTGACCACGTGATAATAGCTGGTGCCCCGATGTCCATTGATTTTAAATTTAACAGACCTCGGTAATATTCGGCAAACATCGGACATACTAGTTGAGTAACTAATTTTGTTTTACTCAAAACTATTAACATTGACTCGAAGTAAAACACTATATTTAATTTGTTTCATTAAGTAGGAATACATTTCTTTAATAAAGCTATATTTCTTGGTCGAAAAATAAAATTAAACGGTTACTTCACCGTAACGTCCAGAAAGCAGTATTTCAACTATATTCAGGACAAAAACTAGTTAGCAATTAATGAATACGGCAAATGGAATGAAACAAACGGTAGAAATGTTTGACTGCCTCTGGAAAAGTACGGAATGTTAGGGAAAATGTAACCTTTTATAGCGGCCTACTTTTTTTGGAAACTACAAAAGAGGACAGGCTTTCCTTATTAAAACCTTAGCCGTCTTTTGGTAGAGAACTGGGGCCCTACAAATAACCACCAATTCATTCTGATAGTTTATATTACAACATAATACAATCTGTCATGTAAATTTTTAATATATATAGCTGTATAATAAATGCTGTCATGTCATGTTTTATGAAGCCTAAACAAGGTTGAAATGTCTTCAATTGCAAATGTACTCCGGTAAGTGATTTTGTTTACCAGTTCGACATTAATTTTTTTCCTTGTTGGGTTCCTTTTCACAAAGAGCTCAACCAGCTTTCTTCAATTCAATTTCTTTTTTATAGAAACTAACAATGTATAATACTTGCTGTCATGTCAAATTTCTTAAGACTAAAACACGATGACGGATCCGTCTTGAATTGCGCATGTTCTCCGATAGGTATCTTGATACTTAGATTTACCATATTTTTCTCTGTTAGGTTTCGTACAAACTCACACCTCTCAAAAACAATATCCTGGTCAGTATCACAGGTAACTTCTGTTCACTCTTTGACACTTATCTGCAATGAAACATTTGATAAAGGTCGAGTTAAAAACAATGTCTTGTATTCCAAGAAAAGCAAGTAATACCGCATCTTTTCTATAAATATCTGTTCCATTATTATACAATAATAGCCTTTAAATTAGGTTGATATTTTTCATATCGACCGTATTTAAAGGCTACAATTGTTATATTATTAATTGATACTGTGTATTTCCTATGTTTGCCGAGCATTACCATTGAAAAATGAATTGACATCCTGGACACTAAATATGATCACGTGGTTAATTGTGGTCTGGATACCTAAATACTAACACTTATTATTCCAATATGCATTGTTACGTCAATTTTATCGTTGTTTTGTCGATGAATGCTTTTGCAATAAACAAGGGTTAATTTAAATAAAATCCCTAAAGTCTGAAATGACCGGGTTGCAAAGCAAGTGCCTTAATAAATAGGGACGACATTCATGACAAATATGTTGTTGTGCCATCAGATAAGACCCCTAACAACATTATAGGCTTCCGGGTATATTGTTAAATGTTAAACTAACAATGGATGTACATGAACCTTTTCTCATTATATGTACTCAGAAGGCTTCCAGGTATATGGTTAAATGCTAAACTAACAATGGATATACATGAACCTTTTCTCATTATACGTTTATAGGAGTCTTCCAGGTATATGGTTAAATGTTAAACTAACAATGGATGTACATGAACCTTTTCTCATCATATGTACTCAGAAGGCTTCTAGGTATATGGTTAAATGTTAAACTAACAATGGATGTAGATGAACCTTTTCTCATTATATGTACTCAGGAGGCTTCCAGGTATATGGTTAAATGTTAAACAAACAATGGATGTACATGAACCTTTTCTCATTATATGTTCTCAGAAGGCTTCCAGGTATATGGTTAAATGTTAAACTAACAATGGATGTACATGAACCTTTTCTCATAATATGTTCTCAGGAGGCTTCCATGTATATGGTTAAATGTTAAACAAACAATGGATGTACATGAACCTTTTCTCATTATATGTTCTCAGGAGGCTTCCATGTATATGGTTAAATGTTAAACTAACAATGGATGTACATAAACCTTTTATCATAATATGTACTCAGAAAGTTTTCTCGTATAAGGTTAAATGTTAAACTAACATTGGATGTACGCGAACCTCTTCCCATTATGTATCTACACAAGGCTTCCTGGTGTACTGGCGTTAGTATTTGTTGTACAAAAGTACACGAAACTATTTAATGATTTATTCAAATCAATTCCATCCGGTTTATTTATTTTTAACCTTACTATGACAAAACGTTTTACCGGAAGTTTTTTTTAAAGGTTTAATACATTAAATAACATCACAGGCATAGTTCTAGTGCTAATGATTCTTTAGATGATGATTGTAAAATACTACATGTACATGTACATAGTGGGTTTGTATTGGCACGTTCGACAGTCCAATTGATCAACACTAATCCGAACGTTCACTGCGACGGACACTTTATAAGAGGTCAATCCTTTTCTAAAATAAACACATTAATTTATACTAAAAATGGATGTACATGAATCTTTAATTTATAAATAATCTTATGGAAATTTAAAAAAGAAGAATACAAACATTGAAACTACACTAAAAGTAGAATAAGTGACGAGACTTACTGCAGACGTGCTATTACGTGCTATTACGAGGTTTCTCCATTATATGGCTCTACAATTTTGAATAATTTGATTGTTTAATTATTACAAGTATATGTAATTAAATGTGAAATTGTAAATATTTTCAACCGGTCCATGTGATCTACAGATTAAATCTGCACGTCATCATGTGATAGATAAGGCGTTTGGTTTTTGGTTTTTTTTTTTTTGGGGGGGGGGGGGGTTGTAAGGCTATACTACAAAAAGCCTTACCGCTAGTGGATAACTCGTGTGTTGCATGCCACACAATACAATCGTTCAGTAGACTCACAAACGTCATGTGTTAGGTAGACACGAATAACCTACAGACGCGGTACTTTAACAATCATGAAATCAAAAAAGTCAACATTACTTACTGTCGGGACTACAGACAGCAAACCTACCTGCCGGCCGGGGCACATCGGTGGCGGAATGGTTAAGATGGTTAAGGTAGTTAGTCTACTACTGATCACGTGGTCTGAGGTTATGGGTTCCAATCTTAACTGACAAGGATTGCCAGTTTATTATGAAGAGTCGTCTTTCTTCTTTGGTATTTATAAATACCTTTAGTAGTGATATCAAGTAGATATCCATATTATATAGGCAACAACATTATACAAGGAAGTAACTGCCAATGCCAGAACATCTATGTATACTGGTGGACAATCCTTTTCACATTCGCAGAAAAAGTCATGAAGAGGATCTCCACTTACATGCAAAGGAAGAAGACTTTCTGGGACAGTTTGCTTCATATATTTCTAGAATATCAAAAATAATACAATCGTGCGGGAAACTCAGAAACTGTTCATGCATTACATTGTTTTGCATAAAAAGTCTGATGCAAACAATAATAACCAATGTGGTACTATATACCAATCACGAAACAAAAAAAGTAACATTACTTACTGTCGGGACAACAGTCAGCAAATGGATCATAGCTACATGAATATCATGGTGGACAGACCTGGTGGAATGGTTCACGCCCACAAAAATATTAGGTAGAGGTTTGCCATTAGAGCAACTTCCTATAACGGTCATTTATTAGTAATTATTATCTTGTGAGTCATAAACTGACATTTATCCTCCGCCAAAATGAATTAGAAACGTATCCAAATTAAAGGCCTTGGTGATTTAAATGAGGTATTATGTAGGTTTAAGTAATCATTTAAAGGTGTGTATATATATTTTAAAGTCATCAAATTATTTGAAAACGAATATTGTGCTAATTAAGGAACAAGAACCAACGTACCACCGTGCTACTTGTAACTTTTGGCGGATGTGTTTGTCAGCAGAAAATCGGAATTCCAATGGGTACAAACTGTGCCCCACTCGTTGCCAATTTGTTCCTGTATTCTTAGGAAAATGAATTTCTTCGACGTCTTATTAGAGACAAGATTTTTGAATTCAGTGTACAGTAAATGTGCTACGATTATTGTTGGATACACCTATTAGTGACTAGTGGTATATGATATCCATCTATTTTAATAATTATAACTAATTGTAACTAACCAACTCACATTCTACAGTAATGGAAGCGGGAGGTTTGGCATGCCAAAAAACCTGGTTTAACTCACCATTTCTTTTGAAATGTCTGTACCAAGTCAGGACTATTGCTGTAGTTGCTGTAGTTTTGGTTGTTGGTTCTGGAGTTTGCTGGTTTCTCGGACTTTGACTTGTGGATTGTCGTTTTTGAGAGATTCATCGGTGTTCGGTATTTTGTTATTACCTTCATCCACAAGTGAGTATTGTAAACCTATTAATTACCTTCTCTTATTATTTATAAAGGCTTGTCTTTCTTCTTCATAGATATACAGCTTCAATGATGTAGATATTTATATTTGATATGCAGCATAATTATTTAAATGCAATATTATAAAAAAACTAACAAAGAAAATGTGTCAGTTTGATGAGTAGACACTGGTGAACAATCCTTTAATCTTATTACAGATTCACAGTAGAGTCCATGTATCGGATTTCCTTCAGAAAATTATATGTAAAAGACTTACTGTGATACGATAGAAGTTAATTTTATAATTTCCCACAATTCACAAAAATAATGCAATCTCTTGGGAGACTCAGAATTTTTTTAAAATCTGTTACAGTGTTTTGGGTAAAAACCAGTCGTGCACATAAACGATTAACTTAATAATTAAGTACTTGAACGGTCTCGAAAAGAACCAAAAAAATTATGTTAATTTCTGTCGGTACAATAAACAACAAATCTATCCGCTAGATCAATGTTACATAAATACTCGGTGGACAGTCCTGTTGTGATGGCCAACACACAAAGATATTATAAGGTAGCTGAACAGTTACCTACAACGGTAATATTTTAGTAAACATTTTCCTGTTCTAAATTAAGGGTTATGAATATTTAGATCAGATATTCTGCTGTGTCAATGTTACATAAATATCGAGGTGAACTGTAGTATCGTGATAGTTCCACCCCCCCATAAAATGTTAGTGGATTGCCATTTGCGAAATTAACTGTAAAATATTGTCAGTAATTAATTCATGTTTTGACAAAATCATCGGATTTGCTCAGAAATCAATTTTGAAATTCTCACTTTTCCCGTAGATACACAACACTGGAGCATGACAATTGACTTTAACATAATTACTTAATAATTAAGTTTTATTTTGTGTGTTTGTCAGATAATTTTTGAAACGAAAAAAAGACTTACCAAGTCGTTGAGGGAGTGGCTCTGTGTGTTACTGGATAAACTAAAATATGACAAATATATTAACAGCTTTAGTCCACAAATCAGGTCTAGAAAAAGGTAAATTCCAAGAATAGAAATGACTACTTATGACTCAGTGAAATGTCTAATTGTATGTGAGAGATTGATTTTCCATAACGATCAATTAACATTGTGACGACCATTTAACTTCAACATAGTTACAACAAACTCTTGTATATTGAATACATATATAGTTGTTCATTGCATACTTTCCTAATTTCAATTTTTTGTTACATTAAGATATATTGAGGCATCTGACCCATAATTAAAGTAACGGTTAAATTTTATTGAAATACAGCTGTATTAAATCAAATGATTGCTTATGATACAAAACATATTATTTTACCTTGCGTTAACAACAAATGTAGCAAAAGTTAGGCTATATAGTATTTTCGATGTTTGCCGAACATTACCGATCTCTGATTAATTAAAAATCAAGGGACATTCCGGACACCAGCCATGGTCACGTGGTCATTTGTGGTCCGAATACTTTAATTAACATTGTTTTGTTAGTTAAATATTTATTAAATTAACAGCAAATGACTACAAGTAATATGAGAAAATGTTGCTGAAACTAAAATCGACTGCACGCAAGTCTGTTTCTTTTTGAGTATTCTATGCCTGCCTTGAGTTAGACTCTCGTTTTCTATTGAAGGCGGATCTTGTGTTGTTCTTAGTCTGCGTTGCTCCATTGTACTCTCCGCTACAATAAACTGGATGCTTGTGTATATGAAAAATGGCAAAAAGCGACGTAAAACGTCAAACATACACATAATTGATACCAAAGATGACAAAAAAACACGATTAACATTTAGAGCTGTTTGGAAATCAGAAGTTGTTCTCAATGTAGATGCTAGCTGCGCACGATTAAACAAGCCTTGGGCGTGTTTTTCAAGTCATTTTTGCATTTAATAAGTTTTAGACCTTATTGCCCAAATTAAAGCCTAGTGTGTTTTACTATTCATACTTTAACAACACGACAGGTTGTTCTCCCATGTATTCCTTCTTGGGCAACATACTGCAAACCTACCGATATAGTCGACATTACAAATAGAACTCTTGTGGTCTATTTTGTCTGCAATGAAACCGACCAAAATTACTTTTAAACAGCGGCATTCCTGCATCGTAATCTGTTTTTAAATTTAAAATTTATTTATGACATAAGAGCAAAGCCAAAGATAAGATAATCTGACTTGTTATATGCTATTTTCATGGAGAGCTTAAATACCCTTTATTGCAAACACCTGACATGTGTTTTCTGAGCGCAGTTTGATATGACGGAACGCGTAAAGTGTTTTTTACCTTAGTGTCATTGATTCTGTTTTATATATTATTTGTTTAACTTTTTGCTTTATATTTTAAATATGAAATCAATTTTAGGTTGCCCTCAGGCAATACATCACAAGGCACACTAATACATACACAGGGACATTGTTTGCAGAATGGCCCTCATAGCCATTCAGTATGATCATGTAAATATTGACAAGGTATTTTCAACAATAATTTACATGTATTACAAGTTTTCTTTAAAAAATCGGACAAGTACTCAGGCTTCCCTTCTTATTAAAGTTGACGCCATATTGTAGGTGAAAATTATTTAAAACAGCGCAAACCTCAACGCAATCAAACATATACATATTTGTACACAATAGATTGGCAAGCCGTTTAATATGTAATCTACATTTAATCTACATCGCTTTCATCACAAAACAAAAAAAAAGAAAAAGACTTGTCTTTTAAACAATTTAATTTTTAAAAGTTACCTATCATAGTCGACAAAATACACAATACCGACCCCATAACACAAAAAAGAAATTAAATACTTATCAAATACCGTACGTACGTATACTATAATAATAGTATCATTTTCCGTAACTAAATCGTGACCTAATTTGAATAAATCAATTCCGAATGCCACAAAACACGACTGAACTTCACATATGAGAAAACACTTGAAAGTTTTGCAGCACTTTATACTGCAGAACATCTTTAAATGGTACAATGCGTATATTAAAAAATTGCGTGAACATAGATAAAGGTTATTTCGCTCTGTTTCGTATAATCATTGTGGGCGACATCTTGTCTTTTTTCACGACTATTAATGTTAGTAATAACAAGTTGGTTTCATATATGTTATTGATTTTATGATATTTAGTCCTGTATTGCAATTTCAAATGAAATATGCTTCGTTAATTCAAGTAAAAAAGTGTGCAACCTTGTAATTGTTCCATCATTTAAAAACATATAAAATTACCACCAGACGGCGTGTTCTAGTAGTGCTGGTTAAAGCATTAATAAACTGATGTTGGGTAGGGTCACTCTTGTCAGAAACTGTTCTAAATATGAGCTGATTGGTGCAGTGGAATTGCTCTAAGATAAGGGATCTCTAGATTACAGATCTTCTGTTAAGATATTCTACAGTTAAGATGCTCAACAGTAGATCTTGCTCTAAACGGTTCTGTGAAAGAGCGAGGCATAATCATTACTATATACATCTGCCGAGAAATCAAACCATCATTACCTTAGCAACCGCAATTAATCAATTCCACCAATCTATTTTACACGACTTCCTTTTGCAAAGACAATAGTTTAAATCATTCTCCGGCGCAGACAACATAACTGGTTCCCAGATATAACCTCTGCCACACGTAATCCCCCATTTACTGCGGGACTACATTTGTCGTCTGCCCGTTACGTTTGTAAACAAAAAATGATGTTTGTTTGAAAATACACGAGAACATATTTATTTTTGATACAGTTTTACATTAAAATTACTGTGTTTCTACTTGAAGCCTATCGGACATGAGAGATATCTCCCATGGCGTGATACCAATGTATGGCAGAGGTGATTGTGGTTGACGTAGGATACCCATAATCCTTTGCCTGGAGATTGAATTTAAATATGAAACAAAGTTTGCTTCCTAGCAGTGGTATTATTAGTTAAATACGTTCATATCAGTAGATATGAATATTTTAGCACCTGAAGTGTCCAACGTGCAATTCTAAGCCGACAGTTAAGTACATTTCTTAATTGGTAATGAAAGCTTGATTAAATTCGAGTCAAATGTGTATTTTTTGCAAAATGTAGGGTACTACCGCAGTTGTCAACAAATAATATTTATTGATTGAATTCAAATTGATGTTGACTAATTTTATTTTGGTGCCGAATATCAAAGCGGGAACGTCATAAGTGGTGTGACGTCGACGTATTTCAATTGCATACGTTTTGTTTGCTTTTCTCATGTAAATGAATATATTTGGATATTTTTCTAAGACTTATTGCTCTTTATCGAAGCTTGCCAATTCGCTTTAATGTTTTGAAAGCCTCTTACATAATAGGATAAAACCAAAGTTCAGCAACACTATTTGGGTATATGACGTAACAATACCCTAAGCGGCTTGTATATTGGTCCTAAGACTTTAATTAACATTGTTTTGTTAGTTAAATATTTATTAAATTAACAGCAAATGACTACAAGTAATATGAAAAAATGTTGCTGAAACTAAAATCGACTGGACGCAAGTCTGTTTCTTTTTGAGTATTCTATGCCTGCCTCGAGTTAGACTCTCGTTTTCTATTGAAGGCTGATCTTGTGTTGTTCTTAGTCTGCGTTGCTCCATTGTACTCTCCGCTACAATAAACTGGATGCTTGTGTATATGAAAAATGGCAAAAAGCGATGAAAAAGTCAAACATACACATAATTGATACCAAAGATGACAAAAAATACGATTACCATTTAGAGCTGTATGGAAATCAGAAGTTGTTCTCAATGTAGATGCTAGCTGCGCACGATTAAACAAGCCTTGGGCGTGTTTTTCAAGTCATTTTTGCATTTAATAAGTTTTAGACCTTATTGCCCAAATTCAAGCCTAGTGTGTTTTACTATTCATACTTTAACAACACGACAGGTTGTTCTCCCATGTATTCCTTCCTGGGCAACATACTGCAAAACCTACCGATATAGTCGACATTACAAATAGAACTCTTGTGGTCTATTTTGTCTGCAATGAAACCGACCACAATTACTTTTAAACAGCGGCATTCCTGCATCGTAATCTGTTTTTAAATTTAAAATTTATTTATGACATAAGAGCAAGGCAAAGATAAGATAATCTGACTTGTTATATGCTATTTTCATGGAGAGCTTAAATACCCTTTATTGCAAACACCTGACATGTGTTTTCTGAGCGCAGTTTGATATGACGGAACGCGTAAAGTGTTTTTTACCTTAGTGTCATTGATTCTGTTTTCTATATTATTTGTTTAACTTTTTGCTTTATATTTTAAATATGAAATCAATTTTAGGTTGCCCTCAGGCAATACGTCACGAGGCACACTAATACATACACAGGGAAATTGTTTGCAGAATGACCCACAAGCAGATAGATAGCCATTCATTATGATCATTTAAATATTGACAAGGTGTTTTCGACTTCAACAATAATTTACATGTATTACAAGTATTAAAAGTTTTCTTTAAAAAATCGGACAAGTACTCAGGCTTCCCTTCTTATAAAAGTAGACGCCATATTGTAGATGAAAATTATTTAAAATAGCGCAAACCTCAACGCAATCAAACAAACATATACATATTTGTACACAATAGATTGGCAAGCCGTTTAATATGTAATCTACATTTAATCTACATCGCTTTCATCACAAAACAAAAAAAGGAAAAAGACTTGTCTTTTATACAATTTAATTTTTAAAAGTTACCTATCATAAAATACACAATACCGACCCAATAACACAAAAAAGACATTAAATACTTATCAAAATACCGTACGTACGTATACTATAATAATAGTATCATTTTCCGTAACTAAATCGTGACTTAATTTGAATAAATCAATTCCGAACGCGACAAAACACGACTGAACTTCACATATGAGAAAACACTTGAAAGTTTTGCAGCACTTTATACTGCAGAACATCTTTAAATGGTACAATGCGTATATTAAAAAATCGCGTGAACATAGATAAATGTTATTTCGCTCTGTTTCGTATAATCATTGTGGGCGACATCTTGTCTTTTTTCACGACCATTAATGTTAGTAATAACAAGTTGGTTTCATATATGTTATTGATTTTATGATATTTAGTCCTGTATTGCAATTTCAAATGAAATATGCTTCGTTAATTCAAGTAAAAAAGTGTGCAACCTTGTAATTGTTCCATCATTTAAAAAAAAACTATACAACAGTACATATAAAATTACCACCAGACGGCGTGTTCTAGTAGTGCTGGCTAAAGCATTAATAAACTGATGTTTGGTAGGGTCACTCTTGTCAGAAACTGTTCTAAATAAGAGCTGATTGGTGCAGTGGAATTACTCTAAGATAAGGGATCTCTAGATTACAGATCTTCTGTTAAGATATTCTACAGTTAAGATGCTCAACAGTAGATCTTGCTCTAAACGGTTCTGTGAAAGAGCGAGGCATAATCATTACTATATACATCTGCCGAGAAATCAAACCATCATTACCTTAGCAACCGCAATTAATCAATTCCACCAATCTATTTTACACGACTTCCTTTTGCAAAGACAATAGTTTAAATCATTCTCCGGCGCAGACAACATAACTGGTTCCCAGATATAACCTGTGCCGCACGTAATCCCCCATTTACTGCGGGACTACATTTGTCGTCTGCCCGTTACGTTTGTAAACAAAAAATGATGTTTGTTTGATAATACACGAGAACATATTTATTTTTGATACAGTTTTACATTAAAATTACTGTGTTTCTACTCGAAGCCTATCGGACATGAGAGATATCTCCCATGGCGTGATACCAATGTATGGCAGAGGTGATTGTAGTTGACGTAGGATACCCAGAATCCTTTGCCTGGAGATTGAATTTAAATATGAAACAAAGTTTGCTTCCTAGCAGTGGTATTATTAGTTAAATACGTTCATATCAGTAGATATGAATATTTTAGCACCTGAAGTGTCCAACGTGCAATTCGAAGCCGACAGTTAAGTACATTTCTTAATTGGTAATGAAAGCTTGATTAAATTCGAGACAAATGTGTATTTTTTGCAAAATGTAGGGTACTACCGCAGTTGTCAACAAATAATATTTATTTATTGAATTCAAATTGATGTTGACTAATTTTATTTTGGTGCCGAATATCAAAGCGGGAACGTCATAAGTGGTGTGACGTCGACGTATTTCAATTACATACGTTTTGTTTGCTTTTCTCATGTAAATGAATATATTTGGATATTTTTCTAAGACTTATTGCTCTTTATCGAAGCTTGCCAATTCGCTTTAATGTTTTGAAAGCCTCTTACATAATAGGATAAAACCAAAGTTCAGCAACACTATTTGGGTATATGACGTAACAATACCCTAAGCGGCTTGTATATTGGTCCGAAGACTTTAATTAACATTGTTTTGTTAGTTAAATATTTATTAAATTAACAGCAAATGACTACAAGTAATATGAAAAAATGTTGCTGAAACTAAAATCGACTGGACGCAAGTCTGTTTCTTTTTGAGTATTCTATGCCTGCCTCGAGTTAGACTCTCGTTTTCTATTGAAGGCGGATCTTGTGTTGTTCTTAGTCTGCGTTGCTCCATTGTACTCTCCGCTACAATAAACTGGATGCTTGTGTATATGAAAAATGGCAAAAAGCGATGAAAACGTCAAACATACACATAATTGATACCAAAGATGACAAAAAATACGATTACCATTTAGAGCTGTTTGGAAATCAGAAGTTGTTCTCAATGTAGATGCTAGCTGCGCACGATTAAACAAGCCTTGGGCGTGTTTTCGAGTCATTTTTGCATTTAATAAGTTTTAGACCTTATTGCCCAAATTCAAGCCTAGTGTGTTTTACTATTCATACTTTAACAACACGACAGGTTGTTCTCCCATGTATTCCATCATGGGCAACATACTGCAAACCTATCGATATAGTCGACATAACAATAGAACTCTTATGGTCTATTTTGTCTGCAATGAAACCGACCACAATTACTTTTAAACAGCGGCATTCCTGCATCGTAATCTGTTTTTAAATTTAAAATTTATTTATGACATAAGAGCAAAGCCAAAGATAAGATAATCTGACTTGTTATATGCTATTTTCATGGAGAGCTTAAATACCCTTTATTGCAAACACCTGACATGTGTTTTCTGAGCGCAGCTTGATATGACGGAACGCGTAAAGTGTTTTTTACCTTAGTGTCATTGATTCTGTTTTCTATATTATTTGTTTAACTTTTTGCTTTATATTTTAAATATGAAATCAATTTTAGGTTGCCCTCAGGGAATACGTCACGAGGCACACTAATACATACACAGGGACATTGTTTGCAGAATGACCCACAAGCAGATAGATAGCCATTCATTATGATCATTTAAATATTGACAAGGTGTTTTCGACTTCAACAATAATTTACATGTATTACAAGTATTACAAGTTTTCTTTAAAAAATCGGACAAGTACTCAGGCTTCCCTTCTTATAAAAGTAGACGCCATATTGTAGATGAAAATTATTTAAAATAGCGCAAACCTCAACGCAATCAAACAAACATATACATATTTGTACACAATAGATTGGCAAGCCGTTTAATATGTAATCTACATTTAATCTACATCGCTTTCATCACAAAACAAAAAAAGGAAAAAGACTTGTCTTTTATACAATTTAATTTTTAAAAGTTACCTATCATAAAATACACAATACCGACCCCATAACACAAAAAAGACATTAAATACTTATCAAAATACCGTACGTACGTATACTATAATAATAGTATCATTTTCCGTAACTAAATCGTGACCTAATTTGAATAAATTAATTCCGAATGCCACAAAACACGACTGAACTTCACATATGAGAAATCACTTGAAAGTTTTGCAGCACTTTATACTGCAGAACATCTTTAAATGGTACAATGCGTATATTAAAAAATCGCGTGAACATAGATAAATGTTATTTCGCTCTGTTTCGTATAATCATTGTGGGCGACATCTTGTCTTTTTTCACGACCATTAATGCTAGTAATAACAAGTTGGTTTCATATATGTTATTGATTTTATGATATTTAGTCCTGTATTGCAATTTCAAATGAAATATGCTTCGTTAATTCAAGTAAAAAAGTGTGCAACCTTGTAATTGTTCCATCATTTAAAAAAACTATACAACAGTACATATAAAATTACCACCAGACGGCGTGTTCTAGTAGTGCTGGTTAAAGCATTAATAAACTGATGTTGGGTAGGGTCACTCTTGTCAGAAACTGTTCTAAATAAGAGCTGATTGGTGCAGTGGAATTACTCTAAGATAAGGGATCTCTAGATTACAGATCTTCTGTTAAGATATTCTACAGTTAAGATGCTCAACAGTAGATCTTGCTCTAAACGGTTCTGTGAAAGAGCGAGGCATAATCATTACTATATACATCTGCCGAGAAATCAAATCATCATTACCTTAGCAACCGCAATTAATCAATTCCACCAATCTATTTTACACGACTTCTTTTTGCAAAGACAATAGTTTAAATCATTCTCCGGCGCAGACAACATAACTGGTTCCCAGATATAACCTCTGCCACACGTAATCCCCCATTTACTGCGGGACTACATTTGTCGTCTGCCCGTTACGTTTGTAAACAAAAAAAGATTTTTGTTTGATAATACACGAGAACATATTTATTTTTGATACAGTTTTACATTAAAATTACTGTGTTTCTACTCGAAGCCTATCGGACATGAGAGATATCTCCCATGGCGTGATACCAATGTATGGCAGAGGTGATTGTGGCTGACGTGGGATACCCATAATCCTTTGCCTGGAGATTGAATTTAAATATGAAACAAAGTTTGCTTCCTAGCAGTGGTATTATTAGTTAAATACGTTCATATCAGTAGATATGAATATTTTAGCACCTGAAGTGTCCAACGTGCAATTCGAAGCCGACAGTTAAGTACATTTCTTAATTGGTAATGAAAGGTTGATTAAATTCGAGACAAATGTGTATTTTTTGCAAAATGTAGGGTACTACCGCAGTTGTCAACAAATAATATTTATTTATTGAATTCAAATTGATGTTGACTAATTTTATTTTGGTGCCGAATATCAAAGCGGGAACGTCATAAGTGGTGTGACGTCGACGTATTTCAACTGCATACGTTTTGTTTGCTTTTCTCATGTAAATGAATATATTTGGATATTTTTCTAAGCCTTATTGCTCTTTATCGAAGCTTGCCAATTCGATTTAATGTTTTGAAAGCCTCTTACATAATAGGATAAAACCAAAGTTCAGCAACACTATTTGGGTATATGACGTAACAATACCCTTGTATATTTGTCCGAATACTTTAATTAACATTGTTTTGTTAGTTAAATATTTATTAAATTAACAGCAAATGACTACAAGTAATATGAAAAAATGTTGCTGAAACTAAAATCGACTGGACGCAAGTCTGTTTCTTTTTGAGTATTCTATGCCTGCCTCGAGTTAGACTCTCGTTTTCTATTGAAGGCGGATCTTGTGTTGTTCTTAGTCTGCGTTGCTCCATTGTACTCTCCGCTACAATAAACTGGATGCTTGTGTATATGAAAAATGGCAAAAAGCGATGAAAACGTCAAACATACACATAATTGATACCAAAGATGACAAAAAATACGATTACCATTTAGAGCTGTTTGGAAATCAGAAGTTGTTCTCAATGTAGATGCTAGCTGCGCACGATTAAACAAGCCTTGGGCGTGTTTTCGAGTCATTTTTGCATTTAATAAGTTTTAGACCTTATTGCCCAAATTCAAGCCTAGTGTGTTTTACTATTCATACTTTAACAACACGACAGGTTGTTCTCCCATGTATTCCATCATGGGCAACATACTGCAAACCTATCGATATAGTCGACATAACAATAGAACTCTTATGGTCTATTTTGTCTGCAATGAAACCGACCACAATTACTTTTAAACAGCGGCATTCCTGCATCGTAATCTGTTTTTAAATTTAAAATTTATTTATGACATAAGAGCAAAGCCAAAGATAAGATAATCTGACTTGTTATATGCTATTTTCATGGAGAGCTTAAATACCCTTTATTGCAAACACCTGACATGTGTTTTCTGAGCGCAGCTTGATATGACGGAACGCGTAAAGTGTTTTTTACCTTAGTGTCATTGATTCTGTTTTCTATATTATTTGTTTAACTTTTTGCTTTATATTTTAAATATGAAATCAATTTTAGGTTGCCCTCAGGGAATACGTCACGAGGCACACTAATACATACACAGGGACATTGTTTGCAGAATGACCCACAAGCAGATAGATAGCCATTCATTATGATCATTTAAATATTGACAAGGTGTTTTCGACTTCAACAATAATTTACATGTATTACAAGTATTACAAGTTTTCTTTAAAAAATCGGACAAGTACTCAGGCTTCCCTTCTTATAAAAGTAGACGCCATATTGTAGATGAAAATTATTTAAAATAGCGCAAACCTCAACGCAATCAAACAAACATATACATATTTGTACACAATAGATTGGCAAGCCGTTTAATATGTAATCTACATTTAATCTACATCGCTTTCATCACAAAACAAAAAAAGGAAAAAGACTTGTCTTTTATACAATTTAATTTTTAAAAGTTACCTATCATAAAATACACAATACCGACCCCATAACACAAAAAAGACATTAAATACTTATCAAAATACCGTACGTACGTATACTATAATAATAGTATCATTTTCCGTAACTAAATCGTGACCTAATTTGAATAAATTAATTCCGAATGCCACAAAACACGACTGAACTTCACATATGAGAAATCACTTGAAAGTTTTGCAGCACTTTATACTGCAGAACATCTTTAAATGGTACAATGCGTATATTAAAAAATCGCGTGAACATAGATAAATGTTATTTCGCTCTGTTTCGTATAATCATTGTGGGCGACATCTTGTCTTTTTTCACGACCATTAATGCTAGTAATAACAAGTTGGTTTCATATATGTTATTGATTTTATGATATTTAGTCCTGTATTGCAATTTCAAATGAAATATGCTTCGTTAATTCAAGTAAAAAAGTGTGCAACCTTGTAATTGTTCCATCATTTAAAAAAACTATACAACAGTACATATAAAATTACCACCAGACGGCGTGTTCTAGTAGTGCTGGTTAAAGCATTAATAAACTGATGTTGGGTAGGGTCACTCTTGTCAGAAACTGTTCTAAATAAGAGCTGATTGGTGCAGTGGAATTACTCTAAGATAAGGGATCTCTAGATTACAGATCTTCTGTTAAGATATTCTACAGTTAAGATGCTCAACAGTAGATCTTGCTCTAAACGGTTCTGTGAAAGAGCGAGGCATAATCATTACTATATACATCTGCCGAGAAATCAAACCATCATTACCTTAGCAACCGCAATTAATCAATTCCACCAATCTATTTTACACGACTTCCTTTTGCAAAGGCAATAGTTTAAATCATTCTCCGGCGCAGACAACATAACTGGTTCCCAGATATAACCTCTGCCAAACGTAATCCCCCATTTACTGCGGGACTACATTTGTCGTCTGCCCGTTACGTTTGTAAACAAAAAATGATGTTTGTTTGATAATACACGAGAACATATTTATTTTTGATACAGTTTTACATTAAAAGTACTGTGTTTCTACTCGAAGCCTATCGGACATGAGAGATATCTCCCATGGCGTGATACCAATGTATGGCAGAGGTGATTGTGGTTGACGTAGGATACCCAGAATCCTTTGCCTGGCGATTGAATTTAAATATGAAACAAAGTTTGCTTCCTAGCAGTGGTATTATTAGTTAAATACGTTCATATCAGTAGATATGAATATTTTAGCACCTGAAGTGTCCAACGTGCAATTCTAAGCCGACAGTTAAGTACATTTCTTAATTGGTAATGAAAGGTTGATTATATTCGAGACAAATGTGTATTTTTTGCAAAATGTAGGGTACTACCGCAGTTGTCAACAAATAATATTTATTTATTGAATTCAAATTGATGTTGACTAATTTTATTTTGGTGCCGAATATCAAAGCGGGAACGTCATAAGTGGTGTGACGTCGACGTATTTCAATTGCATACGTTTTGTTTGCTTTTCTCATGTAAATGAATATATTTGGATATTTTTCTAAGCCTTATTGCTCTTTATCGAAGCTTGCCAATTCGCTTTAATGATTTGAAAGCACCTTACATAATAGGATAAAACCAAGGGTTAGCAACACTACTTGGGTATATGATTTAACAATACCTTTGTATATTGGGTTGTAAAGATGTCTCATTGACCAATCTATAGACTTCAATTTCATACTTATACTTACAACCACATAAAATGAAGTTCATTGTAAGTTTTAGTTTTTACGCACAACCGTACAAGGCGTGGAAATACATCAAGACCTTAGAGTAAAACGGAAACTGTCCTTAGCTAAAAACGTTGCCAATAGTTATGTTTGTTACGTTTATTTTACATTACGTGACCAAAAACGTATAAAAATATCGTTTTCAGAATTTAAACTGGAATAACACAGATATAACTACATCCTTGTCTACAGCACTTTCTTCCATCAGTGCAAGAGTAGTCGTCCTTGCAATCTCTTGTATATTCATAACATATGGAATCTACAGGAACTGCAGGACATACCTCTGAAAGAAAACAAAGAACCAGAGATTTTTAATCTAACAAACGAATGTAATTATATAACAAATCAAAACTTTTTAAGGTTTTTCTACTTGCCATGTGTATAGACAGAACAAGCATTTTGTTTTAAATTTAAGTGATCACTTCCCAGTTAGTTGGTGTTCCGGTAAATTTGACTTAAACACAAGTAATTAGACTTGTATAAGGAAACGTACATCAGGCGTTGTAAATTATATAAGTTTGGTATCATTGATGACATTTATTTGACAAACAATATCCAGACAAGAGACCGGATTAGTAATTTTGCGATACAAAATACAGAACACATGAATGAGACCTGCAACATCGTAGGCACAATATCATGGAAAAGGACAAGAACAACACGATCTGAAAACGAAGCAACGATTACTGAATTTAACGAAAGTACACCAAAAAAAAAAAAAAAAAAAAAACGAAAAGAAAACGAAAAGACCCCAGAAGCGACTAATCAATACCTAATAAAACCATGGATGCACGAGGAAGCGGTATCTGCGTCTCATGAAAAACTTGTCGAATTACTTCTCATTTCATGTCTAATTCCGAAAGGGGAAATACCTACTTTATATATTAATATATATATGGGGAGTACATATATTTTATTTGTTGTTTATTAGTTTAGAATATTCGTTCAAAGTAAACAACGATTAAATGCTCCTGTTTCAAACCGTTGTAGATGCCAAAGAACTGAAAACGTCAAACCTTTCATGCTAACTCCAACCTGAATATAATCACTTAATGTCTTTACGCGGCTTGATCTTGTATCACACGGGACACTTTTCACTATCAATAATTCTATATTTACTTACTTCAACCTAAATAGTTATCACTTACTTTCTTTACATGGTACGATCTTGTAGCACGCAGGACACTTATCACCATCAATGATTCTACATTTTCGTATTTTAACCTAAATAGTTATCACTTACTGTCTTTGCATGGTACCATCTTGTATCACACATGACACTTATCACCATCAATGATTCTATATTTTTGCACTGCAACCTACATAGTTATCACTTACTGTCTTTACACGGAACAATCGTGTAGCACGCAGGGCACTTAACGCCATCAATTATTGTGAATTGCGGCTCTATACAAGCACCTTGTGGTGGTGGGGGACACGGTGGTGGAAAGCAAGGACCTGTAATAAATCGTTATCAATTATAGCACAAATAGTCTTCTATCGAGAACTGAACTTAAGTTTGACGAAACAAATAGTTATTTAATTTATTTATTAAAGAATATTTCGCAACTTCAATTCTTTTTCATCTGTATCAATTTAAAAATAGTTTCTGTTACACGTGAAAAAAATTCTCTCGTAACCTCCTGTCTGTGAGATTTCTCTAACTGTGTGAAATAGCTCATTATAACGTCAAGGTTACGAGTATAGAAATCACTCGTTGAAAGATGATTAAAACCTTCTCAAACCCGCAGGCAAAATAACATTTTGTCCATAACCATGACAGAACCTCGCCCAATACCATGACAGCCTCGGGGTGAACAATATCTCTTTGCCCTTGAGTTAGCGATTTTCGCCTTTCTACTTGTAATATATAATATTTATCTTATTTTGTATAATGTTTTTATTAATGTTATATGCTAAGCTAGACTGCTGTATAACTTTTTAAAAAGAATATGACATTTACGGAAATTATTTTATGATAAATGCTTCAAAGAGAAAAATGACAAAGGAAACAGACCGAACAACAAAAACCAAAAGTTAAGGAACAATTACAAATCTGGATATAGACAAACATATACAACGCGAAAAAAAAATCAAATCAAAAAAAAAAAAAAAAAAAAAAAAAAAAAAAAAACAACAGAAAATGAGTAAACCAAACCTAATTAAAACCATGGATGCACTCAGGTGCTTCTAAATGTGTTCTAAAGTATCTGGCTGGGTCTTATTTATAGAACATACTATTCTTAGTAGTCTTACTTAAAGGTTTATAAAAAAATTACGAACACAATACTTCATACAATTATGTAATAATTACAAAACGGAATTGTGGCCTCGGTGGCTAAGTAGTAAAGGCAGTTCGTCTACTATTAATCACGTGGACTGTCAACATTGAGATTGCGGGTTCGAGCCTCACTGTGGGCAGGATGCACTCGACTCCAACCATAATCGACAAGGATTGTAAGTTTTCCTACCGAAGGTCGGGGTTTTATCCGGCTTCCTCCCCAAATAAAAACGTGAGGCCATGATATAGCTGATCAATTGCTGAAAGTGGAGTTAGACAACATTCAAACAAACAAACAGACAAATATAACGGAACTATATGCATTCCGACACCACAATGATCCGACTTTTAACAGTTGCTCCTTTATCCTTTCAGTCTGTTCTTTACTGCTGGTTACACACCCGTGATGCGAAAAGTCTTTCAACACATTTTGAGTTCAGGATTTTTATTTAAATTTTTAAATTAGTTTTATGAAAATTATAAAAAATATGAATCTGAGAATTATTATTACTATTATTTTCAATGTAACAACTTTTTTCGCGCCTATATGCCCTTCAAACACAGATGACTCAACAATTGACATTTTGTGAATAAATAGTAATAATTGTGCATTTCAAATTTGCATCAAACTAAGGTAAATGTAAAAGCCTTATAGTTTTCTCGTACTATTTAAATGTAAGCTGGAATAAAATATGCGTACAATGTCTTGTTTTACATTTTAAAATACTTACTAGCTATGCAATCACACGTTATACATCCATCACTATCAATAATATGTCCAAATTCGCACTGCCTATTACATTTTTTCGGGGAACATTCTACAATAAAAAATATCTAAATGTACATCTAGGTAAAATATGTACAACGCAAGAAGCGCGTTTCGTCTTAACAAGACTTATCATTTGCAATATAATTGAAATGAAATATAATTGAAATCCAATTACGCTGTTGATAAGATTTGATCATCAAAATCCGTATACCAACATATAAGTGTTTAATTGGTATTTCATTCAGATTTGCAGATTGTAAATAACGTGGTGTTCACCCCTATAAGGAAAAATTCTTTGTCTTTGTTCTAACTCTATGATCATATATCATTCCAAGCTGCCCGCGCCATGCTACTTATAATGCGATTAAAAGCGACGGATTTGAGGGCAAAGATTATTGATGATCAACATCATTCAGAACTTAATGTATTATTAAAAGAAGCCTCTAGCCAACCAGACTATCTCATCTTTTTGTCGACTTGATTCCATTGACAATTAAGCACTTTATCTTACGTTAAGACGTTGACTTCTCTGTGTATTAGTATTCAAATTACATAAATTCTTTCATCGATATCCTAGATTTCTATTGGTTCAAACCGTTACGAATGACGTAGAATCATTCTTTTCATTCCTCTGTCAAACATGTAGCCACGAAGAGCACGCACTTTTCTGGACATCCCCAGAAAACAAACAAGCAGAGTAGTTTAAATCAACAAAAATACATTGTGCATGATTTAAATCATGACCCCGGCATTTTTTAAATAAAATAAAATATAAATATAAGAATTGAATGCATTGTTTTCAAGTTTCATTGACGTATAAAACTTCAAAAGAATGCATTTAATTCTTAAATAAAGCTAAATAATGATGTCAATTGAGCTATTGTCTAGTTTAAAGCAACATCATTGGCAGTTATATACGGGTACGTCTATTCTGAGAGGTATCCAAAGCTTAATGTTATCTTTAATGTTAAGCAGAATAAAAATTGCTCCTACCCAACCCTATGTAAGCAGATGACACACCGGAACTGTAACATTCATTAAACGAAAAGAAGCTAACATTACTTACTGTCAGGACAACAAACAGCAAATCTGTCTGCTGGGTCAGTATTACATGAATATCCCGGTGGACAGTCCTGGTGTAATTGCCCTCGCCCACAAAAAATACTAGGTAGAGGATTTCCATTCGGACATCTACCTGTAATTGTAAATTTACATGATTAATTCGTTTCATGTCTGTATTCAAGACTTGAACAAACTGGAAAATAAGGGTTGCCATAGGAATAGGATACTGTGAAAGGGGTATTAAGGTATTCGACCATAATTAAAGTTACCGTTTAATTTTACTTTTTACCAAGAAGTACAGCTTAATTAAATCTATGTATTGCTAATTAATGATACAAATTTAATAAATTGTTTTACTTTGAGTCAATGTTGACAGTTTTAAGCAAAAAACTTAGTTACTCAAATAGTATTTCCGCTGTTTGCCGAACATTACTAATGTCTTCTCCATTGAAAAACAATGGCCATCCGGGACACCAAACATGTTCAGTTGTGGTCCGGACACCTTAATAATTGCCTCATAGAGACAATTTTCTACCCAATGTCTCCTGCAAATATTTTACGTGATAACTTCAAAAGAGGGACCTTATCGTTTTACTCAATTAAGAGAAAGCTATGTCATATTATTGAACCCAGTTAGTCCGATTCGGTAGGTATAAATGTCATGCTGTAACACAAAGTTAAAAACAATATTTTTACATCTAACACAGCTATGCTTTAATTGTAAAATATGTTTACCAACAGATTCATTAGGGCAGCAAGCCTGATATGCATTAGCCGGATGTGCCAGACACGAATAGCCTGGAGGACAGTTGCTAGACCCGGCGACAAATCCACATAATAACATCGGAATTGGACTGCCATTCTTGCACGCTGAAGAATAAAGATTTTTAAACTTTACAAATAGGTTATATTAACAATAAATTAACTACCATTTAACCTCTGCTTGCCATTTACGTTTCGAAAGTGCAAAATGAAAGTGCTTTACAAAAAATTGTGTAGTTTATAAGTTTAAAAACGATACAAAACCCATTTCTGCTGCTCCATATGTATTCTAAAGATCTAAAAAAAATATTTTGTAGTTTTATCATTTGTTTCATTCATTAAGGTAGTTTTATTTAAAATAAAATCTTTTAAAATCTTTCGCAATCTACACGATAACTCGTATCGCACATAATTTCATTCTACCAAACAATTAGTATTAGATGCCAATTCTGCTAGTAAAGTTCTTGAGTAAATGAATAAACTTACGAATCTGACAACACACATCATCGTTACAGTAGTAACCATCAGGACAGGTTTGACCAGCAAGTCCACAAAGTATGTTATTTAAAGGAGTTCCTTTCTCACAAGCTATAAATGTAAACATGTGACTTATATATTTAAACTTAAAGATATGTTTTTTAACAACACAACAAATAATCAAATCTTATTGTTTTAAAAGTAGGTCTGATATCATCGCTGTGCGGTACAAGTCTCACTTCGTGTAGGGTGCTCCCGACTACAATCGTAATTGATAAGAATTGCCAGTTTTCCTACCGCAGGTCGGGATTTTCTCCGGTTGCTCCGGCTTCCTCCCCAGCAAAAACTGGACGCCAAGATATAGCTGACAAATTGCTGAAAGTGGCGTTAAAAACCATTTAAACAAACAAAAAACATCTTCCATTATGTTGAAGATTAATCAAAATCATGATGATCAAACTTTAGACTAGTTTCTTAGTTACTTTAACAACCTTTTGTGTTTATCATACAGAATCTTCAAATGACTTAGATGGTGGTGTAGTTGGTTCTGTAGGCCCCTGAATACACTAAAATATCAAAAACATTTAATCATCGAAACCTATTTTCAGTCCACAAAACAGGTGTCAACCAGAAGCAGAATTAGTGCAAATCCATTATAGTACTAACACAACATGGATACAGTGCTTAGAAATGAAAGAAAAGCAAAAGAGGTCGATAATCTTCTATAATAATACGAAAACAATTACCGCAAGATAAATGGAAAAATCATTAAAAGTAAATTAATTTAATAGTAATTTTAACACACACACACACACACATATTATGTCAAACAAATATTGTAATGTAGTTTAAAATTAAACAAAAAACAGAACTCAGTTCTAGGCAAACGCATTGTTGTTGTTTTAACTAATCATCGTCGTGGCAGTCCAGAAATTTTTATTCAGTGAGAATATTTTGTGGTGATAAGCCAGCAAAAAATCTGCTAATTTAATATTTGAATTTTGTTTTAGACGTAGGTACTTATACTTTATTTATGCATTATGTACTTACATTAGTTGGGGGGCACATAGGTAATGGTGGAAACAAAGGACCATGCTCACATCTCACTTTACACCTGACACCATCAATGTCTTCGTATATATAGAGGCACTGTGGTGGACACATACCAGGAGATTCTGGTGGAGGTATAGGACATGGGGGATCTGGTGGGCAGGGATTACCTGCAAATGTAATGTGAACAAACGTTAACATTTTACAGGAATTTAATGTACCTGTGCATCAATTTTCATACCGAAGGTAGTGGGTTTTCTCCGGATAAAACGGCTTCCTCCCACTAAACAATGAAGCCGTGATAAAGCTGAAAAATGGCTGAAAGTGCCCCGTTAAACACCATTAAAACAAACAAACAATCTTGCATCAACATAAACTGCAAAATATTTGATGAAATGATAACACTATAATTGAGACCCAAATACATTGCTGTTTTATCGAATGTTTAGAAAAATGCATAAATAGAATATCCTTATATAAGACAATCAATTGAAGACATGTCCTGCAAAGCGCTTTTTATATGTCAATTTGAAAGGTGAACCTTCACAATGGTGTTTAGTAGTATTTACCAAGGAGACACTAATTTATCCACTTTCGTGGCGGCCAAATGGAGACTATCATTTACCCGATAACTCTTGCAATTTGTTTACGTAATGACAAACAAAGTTCAACATCTGCCAATAATAAACCTTAAATTTATAGCAAGAGATTATAACATTTAGAATGCATAAATAGAATATGCTTATATAAGACAATCAGTTGAAGACATGTCCTGCAAAGCGCTTTTTATATGTCAATTTGAAAGGTGAACCTTCACAATGGTGTTTAGTAGTATTTACCAAGGAGACACTAATTTATCCACTTTCGTGGCGGCCAAATGGAGACTATCATTTACCCGATAATTCTTGCAATTTATTTACGTAATGACAAACAAAGTTCAACATCTGCCAATAATAAACCTTAAATTTATAGCAAGAGATTATAACATTTAGAATGCATAAATAGAATATGCTTATAAAAGACAATCAGTTGAAGACATGTCCTGCAAAGCGCTTTTTATATGTCAATTTGAAAGGTGACATTTCACAATGGTGTTTAGTAGTATTTACCAAGGAGACACTAATTTATCCACTTGCGTGGCGGCCAAATAGAGACTATCATTTACCCGATGGCTCTTGCAATTTGTTTACGTAATGACAAACACAGTTCAACATCTGCCAATAATAAACCTTAAATTTATAGCAAGATATTATAACACGAGAAGGAGCAAGTTGCACATACGATTAACCAAATTTACTCGAATGCGGTTTGTTCTAATGTCAATTGAAACAAAATAAACAAAACACACTTAAAAAATTTTGGCACCTATTACAGTTATGCTTCAATTGTACAAATTTCCTAAAGACTCATCAGGACAGCAAGCAGAATAAGCACCAGCTGGATGTACTAGACATGCATAGCATGGGGGACAGTCGATAGATCCAGGAGATTGCCCACATGTAAGCATAAGAAGTGGACTGCCATTCTTGCACGCTGAAGTATGTTATCTAAAGGAGTTCCTTTCTCACAAGCTATAAATTAAAACATGCAATGAATGGTTTTACTAAACAATGTTTATGTCGGACAGCAAGAATAATAATAATGAAATTTCAAAAAAATAGATTTGATATCGCCATGTGGCAAAATCATCTGCTTTGTTTAAAATTAATCAGAAATGCATATTTGCAGATTATTCAGAATTATGATGATTAGAATTAAAACAGTTTTACAGTTACTTAAGCAGATTGTTGTGTTGTTCATAAAGAATCTAGGGAAAGCTTCGGTGGCCGCGTGGTTAAGGTAGTTCGTCTACTATTGATCTCGTGATCTGTCAGCACTGAGCTACGGTCTCGAGTCACACTGTGGGCAGTGTGCGCTCGACTCCAATCTCAATTGACAAGGATTGCCAGTTTTTCTACTGAAGGTCAGGGGTTTTCTTCGGTTTCCTCCCCCAATCTCCCTCAATAAATACTGGACACCAATGATATAAATGAAACGAAGCTGAGAGTGGCGTTACACAACATTCAAACAAGCAAAAAATCTAGAAATTACTTACTAGTGGATGTTGGTGGTGGAACTGTAGGTCCACGGATACACTTTAACATAATTAACAGTAAAATATTTGACAACGGAACTTTATTAATGTTAACATTATTTACTTTCACCTAGGCACGTACCGTTGAGTAATGAGAGACCCCTTAGAACGAGTGGAATAATTTCAGCAATATTACATTAAAATTTCGCGTTGAAATGACAGAAATTTGTTTTCGCAAATTTAGAAACCACTAAGGATGAACAAGGAAACGCACAAACATCCCTAAAATAGTTCAGCAATGGACTGTGCACAATCAGCTAAACAAAAAAACCCCAATACATTTACTTAATTATCTAAATAAATTTATTTTCAACTATATAAGACTGCATTTTAAAAACAGCTCCAATATGAAAATTCCATTGAATAATCAATCCTGTTGTCCATGACACAGTTCGGCGCAGCCAAATATCAAAATAAGAAACAATTTCTTCTCCCACAGTCAATGTTCACTTACAAGGCCGTTGTCATTGTACACCCGCTTCGAAGAAGAAGGGGTATACTGTTTTACCCTTGTCCGACCGTTCGTTCGTTCGTCCGTAAGAAAAATGTCTGGCGCAGTTTTCTAAGCAACTACAGAATGCAGAAGCCTAATATTTTGCATATTGTGTTCTATCCTATAGTACCAAATGGTGTATAGAGATTTTGCTTCTTGGCCATCTACTTCCTGCTTATCGAATACATTTTGTGAAGCGGAGGTATCATTAGTGATTATTTAAACTATTATCAGGTCTCAAAAAGGTCTTAACTATAAAGAATAAGAGTGGCTAGCTCGTAAGAAATTGTACTAACAAAATATTGATGCTTTAACAGTATTATAAAGCGATACTGTTTTAAAAGGTATTTCGACTTACTAGGACTATAGTATAAAAGAGAATATTTGTATTGTGTTTACTTGTATATTTTAAACATATGTGTTACAGAATCTACATTCTGAACAATAGAATGTCGAACGACTTTCAACACAAAAACGAGACAAAATCTAGACAAATGTAACCTAAAAAATCAAAGGGAAGGTCACAAGTGTAGTACTTATATTTAAGCGTATGTGTTCCATAATCTACATTCTGAATTTTCATAGAAGAACAGTAGAATGTCGTTAGACTTTCAACACAAAAACGAGATAAAATCTACTCAATATTAAAGGTAACCTAAAAACTCGAGGGAAAGGTAACTCGACAGTTGTCTAATTAGCGGCAGGTACTGCTTACTCGTCCGGAGCAACTGAGTGCACCCATGGTTTTTATTGGGTTCGGGTTACTCTCTTTCAGTTTTTTATGTTTTTGGTTTTTGTGTTACGTTTTTATATATCCGGATTTGAAACTGTTCTTTGACTTTTGGCTCTTGTTGTTCGGTCGGTTGTCTTTGCTATTGTCCTCACAAGTGTAATACAAATTAAAAACCAGTTTTGTCTATGTTATTTACATGAAGTTAGACATGAAATATATCACCAACACTTTTCGAGATTGTTAACTTTATAATGATTAAGAAATATCAAAACCTTTTTTCATCTAATTTGAGTCGTTAAAGCTGATTTAAACCTGTGGTCCTTCAGAACTTAAAGGCGTTTTAAACTGGTTGTGTTGGACGTACGCTACGCAAAAAGTACGAGATTAGGTTGTAAGCGAAATAAAATCTGCTTATTAATCAGTTCTGTGGTTTTGATTATTGTATATAATATTTGTATAACTTACATAAGTTGGAGGACCACGATCACACCTAACTTTGCAGCTGACACCATGTATTATTTCGTAAGTATAGCGACACTTTCCTGGACATGTGCCTGGAGGTCCTTGTGAAGGTATTGGACATGGAGGATCTGGTGGACAGGGATTACCTGTAATGTCAAAAAGTATTTATTTTTTGTTTGTTTGAATGGTGTGTAACGCCACCTTTAGCAATTTTTCAGCTATATCATGGCGTCCAGTTATGTTGGAGGAGGAAGCCGTTGTACCCAGAGAAAACCCCAGCCTGGAGTGGGACTTGAACCCGCATCTTTGTGTTGACAGACCACGTGATGAAAAGTAATAAACTAACTACCTTTTCCACTCAGCCACCAAGACCCCATAAAATATTTAAGAAACTGATTAAAAATTAAAAGAAAATTAGATGTCATTAAGAAAAAAGTGAAACAAGTGTGGGAACTATTAATAGAAAGAAGGCATCGAATTGATCACAATACGATAAGTCAAGGATAGACAAAACAATGGTTAAAAAGGAGTGGACAAACAAACAGACACATAACAAAAAACCTAAAATATATAGCAACACCTACCTCACTAAAGACCGGGGTTGCGTCCATGTGCTCCGTAGGGGAAGAAAATTTACATCACTATAATGGCAACGCTGAGAAATTATATATATATATATATATATATATATATATATATAGAGAGAGAGAGAGAGAGAGAGAGAGAGAGAGAGAGAGAGGGGATTTGTCAATTGTTTAGAAAAAATTCAAAGTCAATATATATGTTCAGCAACGCGCTTTTTATATGTCATTTTGTAAGATAAGTCTTTGTAAAGGCTCGACAACGCTTTTAACTATGGTCTCGAGACGCGTCCCGGGTAGGAGCGAGCCTGGCTGCTGAAATTTGTTTATTTCGTTTTTTTACTCCGGTAATTTATTTTAGCTAAGTTTTTTTCGTGAGATTGATTGTTATTCTTGTCACATTTTATTTGCATACAACTTTCAGTTACAAAAATACCTTGACATTCACAGGTACGGCAACCGTTACTATCTATCACATGACCAAATTCACAAAATATGGCACAAACTGGCGGGCACATAGGTCCTGCATAAAGAAAATCACACATAATCTTGATTGAAGCGGATTTATTTTGTAATGTTCAGGCCAGTACAATAGTTAACATCATTCTTTCGCCTTTAAATATGATAAAACATGCAATGAAACTTTGATCATGTTTTGAAACAGAAAAGAATAAGACGCTTTAGAAACCTATTTTAACTGGTGGGATGATCACAAATAGATGTACATGCCATACATTATATGTAGATAAAACTACCCGTATCACGTAATATGCGTATAATTGCAAGATGAGAATGCATAAAGTATTAAACTGTTGAGACGTGATACAGATTGATTGATTGATTGTTGTTTTACGTCCAGCAAGTAATATTTCAGCTATATTCAGGACGTCGTGATACTGTTATTGTACTTTGACGTATGTTATAAGTTATTTAAAATTATTAAGTATAAAACATGCAGAACAAAAATGAATCTAAACGTTTAGACATGAAAGGAACCAAATCAATGTTTTCGTCCCAATATCAACTGTTTTCTTTGTTTATTTTTATGTTGTATTATTTCTAGCTCAGAAAGTCACAATATCCTGAGACATGACTTCAAATCAACAAAAATATTGTGCACAAACTAAAAACGTCAATACAAAACCAACAAACACACAAAATTTCATGGTAAATTAATCATGTGTCCCGGAAAAAAACTACTGTCTTGTCCACAACCTTAAAAGCTCCAGAAGACGACAAATGTTTCCAGTAAATGCAAAAACATAGAATAATGACGAAATTTACTATTAGATTAAATTGATACCCAACACTCATTACTATAGTAACGGAAGCGATGGTCGAAGACTATCTGTAACAGCGTAGAACGCTGTTAAATAGTGTTCCATAGTTAATCAAGTGCAGTTTGATAGAATACAATACGAATTTTGTGTAATATTACCACTGAGCTTTGTACTACATTTTTCTTCACATTCTTGTAATAAGTGAAAATTGTTGTTGTTTCCTTGACAACCACCGTAAACAAATTCTCTGCACGAGTTTGTATCCACATCGTAATAATATCTTTTAAAGGATCCTTTGCAAGGTCCAGGCTGCACTGGTAACAGGCAATCTACAATATAAATATATCTGTATGATAACGGGAAGTGTTGATAACACAGAACCTCAAGTTACCTGTCGTTAGAGTGGTGTCTGTAATGTAAATTATTGAAACATAAAATATCAGTCTCGTCTGTGTTGCAAGTGGGGTCTTTTCCTAAGCATATTATTTACGAAAACAGTTCTCAAATAGTTACACATTTTACTATGCCAAACTCCGGTTTCATCTGATAACTTTGACTCATTTGGTGCTTTCAGACAAAGATTTGGATTATGTAAGATGTTAAAAAGTGTTTTTGAGAAAAATTAAAAAAGGATGTGCAAATTCGTCACTGAGATCATTTACCTATTAACGTTGGAAAGGAAAATGTAGTTCCTAGCAGTATATTTTAATTTTGTAAAGATAAAATTGTGGTTGCCTAGGGGTAAATTTGGAGACTATCATTCTAGCAGACACATCTACCAATAGGATGCAAAAATGGCAAAAAATATACTTTTCGCCTGACAAACGTCTTGTCAAATCAAACTTATCAGTGGCACTCAATCTACAAATATATTTGAGATAAAGGAAGATTGTATAATGCACATTCTATTACGTTATGCCAGATTGTAGTCATTTATGCCTTTGCTAGAGAAAAACCATTGAGTTAGTATGAATTTCTATTTATGTTTTTAATGGTGTGATTCATGAAAGCTCCTTAAGGTATCCAGACCGCAATTGACTACGTGATCATATTTGGTGTCCCGGATGTCCATTGTTTTTCATTGGAGTAGACCGGTAATGTTCGGCAAACGTCGAAAATACTATTTGAGTAACTAACTTTTTTGCTCAAAACTGTTAATATTGACTCAAAGTCAAAAAATATATTTAATTTGTATAATTATTAGCAATACATTGGTTTAATAAAGCTGTCAATAAAATTAAACGGTAACTTTAATTATGGGTCGAATACCTTAATTTATGTTTCAGATCACCTATAAATAATCAACACAATTTATATGTTCGCAAATCGCATTTATTCTTTTACATTTAATATTGCTCTGAATTATGGAAAGAGAGGACTAACAACTCATAAGATGAAGCATTTTTTGCTGTTGAAGGTCTAGCAAGCAATATGTAATCTATAATCAGGACAAGAATATATCCGTAAACAAGAAATCATTTGGCTGGTATATTTAAAATCTTACCTCAAAGAATCAATTGTGGGAAACAAAACAAAATATGCATTACAGTCAACGACGTTCGGACCTGATTCAGCGAGTTCTATTGATTGTCAATGGTATTTCCTGCAACGCCAGACCTGAGAATAGCTATTTTCAGTTTTTGTAAAATTGTTTATTAAAAATATCGCTAAAATGCCTGGTTTTGAACATTCCTGATATCGTTTACATTACCTTTATTACATGGAATGATGGATGGACACAAGGGACATCTGACACCACCATCGATGATCAGGAAATTGTCCTTCGTACAAGCGCCAGGTGGAATAAAATTGCAAGGTTGAACTCGAGGTGGACACGTTTCTGAAAAAAAGTCTTACCTGCTTCTTTCAAATGTACAGAATATTTATGTTTAGTCATATGAAATGCAATCAGGTTAGCGAGCATCTCAGATGCAAGCTATACGGTAAAAAGAGTGTGTAAAAAGTCACGTGATCTATAAGACTAGATTACGACAGTACTTTGTAATGATTTTAAAACAAAAAAAATGTAGGTATGATATGATCTGTAAAATCAACAGATAATATAAAGGCCTTACCGTCATATGGAGGTCTGTACGGAGTTTTGCATGATGTACCACACTCAACGGAGCAACAAATATCTCCTGTAGATAAATCAGATGTCCTTTAGTGGTATTATACGCAATTAAATACATGTCTTTACTTGTATAATGCTTTGCCCAATAAAAATTAACCGGGACTTATGAACGATTTTTGTTTGGATTGCCTATTGTTATACATATTTATGTGGAGGTGACACATACTATGCAAGAATACTTTAATAACGTAATGTGAATTAACCAAACCATGAAAATTTTGGTAAAATCGTTAACATGTACAATACAATATGTCCGAATGGACTAAGTAGTTAGCTTACACTGAGGTTCTAATCCGACTTTTTGTCTGGGTATTTCGTCTTCCGCCTCCAATACAAAATAGATACCACGATATCGCCTTAAAATTGCTGAAAGTTACCCCAAATCTAAGGCAAACAAATTTAAATTATTATCGTTACATGCGCAGGTAGGTTAAGGCAGTTTAAGGTATTTTTTCAAAGGAAATCGTGCATAAGGTACATGTTATAATAAATCACAGCTGTTTTTATAACACAATCATTTTAAGGAGTTGTTTTATACTGAATGGACCGTTTAGATTTATTTTCAAGAAAAATGTATCTGTTACAAGCGTCTCATGTGTTGTCACGTGACTTGAAATAGCCATTTTTATCATCAAAAGACAAATGATTTTTGCAGTATATGTAAACCAAAAGTTATTGAAATCAAAAGAACGTTTCTTAAATATTATGAAAAACAGCACGCGCGGAAGATGTATTAAATATTGCTGTTTAATTTAATGTTTTTCCGTTATGCTAACTGAATTTTGTTATGATTATCGGACTACTTTTACATATAACTTTACTTTTTAATTAATCGCGTAGCACTTTTCTAAATAGTTACAGTTTGCCAAGTAATAACATATATTTAAAAAGATTAACCGTTTTCGGGAATCATTTGTGCTTTCACTTTTTTGCTAAAAATCTGAAGGTCGGGATTGTCCTTGTCTTTCAAACGCACAGGTGATCTTTAAAGGGACGCAATTAGTACAAAAAGAAATATTTGGAAATACGCGGCGATGCCGTAAACACGCAATATTTCAACATTTTCAATACAATTTAAAAGGCAAACTTGGCCATTAAGCACACACACACATAAATATATACATTATATACACACAGAAACGCATCGCTTTAGGTGACGAACATTTCATTCTTTGATTTAAGTGGGGGGAAGGGGTGGGGGCGGCTGGATTTGAAAATAAATAAGTAAATATTCCAACCCCTATCAGGTTTGAAGTAATCTTGCCTTATTATAGAAAATAAATATGCTGGCCTTGTATGATAAATGGACATAGATAGTCTGACATCAATGATTACAGTTGGAAATGTTAATATTTTGACTCTGAAATTTTCAAATGAACTCGCCATTAACATGCTTTTTATATTGTCTTATATAGGCATCTTCTCCATATTTTATAATTTAAAAATAATTAATTTAACAAATAAGGTTTAAATTTGGTGTTGTTCATTTTTTTTTATGATAATATAAAACACAGCAAGAAAAGTAACAAATATTAAAAAGTTAACTACATCAGGGACAGTCTATACTAGTACTTATTATAGACTGTCCCTGACTACATGTAATGATTGCATAATATAATATTATTAAAGATAATTTTTTTAAACAAAAACTCAAAAAATATTAAACCGAGCATTAAAAAAACCCAGCAAATGTAACAAGCTTAATTAAAACATACTTGGCTCATACACACACCTATCATGGTTTAGAAATAAATATTCTGACCCTCATCTGAGTAAAAGCTATAAAAGATTAATATTCTGAATAGTGTCTAACTGAAGAGAAAATCTGACCAACCTTAGATGAAAATAAATATTGTGACTTCACCAAATTTGACAAGCTCCAGTCAAATGTTAGTCCCCTTAATAAATAAATACAAACCTTACTCGGCAGAAAATTAGTCATTAATGAAAGTTTAAATGATAGTCATACCTATATAGTATCGCCATATTATATATATGCAACTGCAAGGTGTTTGAGTAAATAAAGTTGAGATTTTTATTAACAATTATTAACCAACTAAGTAAATTATCAGTATTTCTGCCCATACTTAATGAAATGCCAAACAGGGCCATTATGGGAAAACAGGGCATTATGACAGGGCCATTATGACATAATGCCCTGTTTTCTCATAATGGCCCTGTTTATACCCATCGATGTCATTTTATTGACATTTTGTTTGCCTGTATGTCCATCTGTCTGCCTAGAATAATCTGTAATTACTTAATATATACTACGAATCTGAAATGAAATTTCATATACTACTTGATTTAGTACAATGGACATGTAGCATTAAAAAAGTTGCTTATCCAAAATACATGTATGTGCAGATTTGTGAAATATAATGAAAAAAAAAATACAAAACACAGCAGATGTAAAATGTTTTGAAAATTGATCTGACTTTTAAAATACACACTGGTTCAGACTTGTTATAGGCCCTTCTTAGTCTGAAAATATGGTTTTTGGTGGGTGTACCTGGCTTATTTATGGTCAGTTGGTTAATAAAAGTATTAAGAAATGGGTGTTTTCATAATGGCCCTGTTATATGTTCTCGATCTGCAATAATGGCCCCGAGATGTTTGTAATGGCCCGAGGCAACGCCGACATATAACAGGGCCATTATGAAAACACCCTTTATTAATACTATAATAAAACATGAGTTGCTTATTATATCCTCAACTTTTGTAGATATAAATGATAAAGATACCAGTTCACTATGAAATAAATAAATTTAAATTAGAAATTATATAATTGTAAATTTAACATGTTCTATGAAATATTGTCTCATGGCAATGGTGTCAGAAGAAGAATAATGTTTGAAGCAGCAATTTCGAACACAATATTCTGATTTTTTATTATTAAAAAAACATGCATACACTATAATTGTTGCAAATTATTTAAAATTTTGTCAGTTTAGTTCTAAATACTTGTATGTTGCATATATCTTTTTTCCATCAAATTTTAAATACATCATGGAATCTCAGCTGTATAATCTTTTGTGGCACTAAGAAATAGGTCACATGACTTCTAATTATCCATATTAATTGCTAAGCAACATATATATGCTCACTTTAAAATAAACTGTATGTATCATTGTCAGCACAAAATTAAATCCATGACTCTGGCAGAAATTCCTGCTCTAGAATTTTTTAAAATTTTGTCAATTTAGTTCCAAATACTTATGTTGTACATGGATGTATCTCTTGTTTCCATCATACGACTTTTAATTATCCATATTAATTGTCAAGCAACATGTATACTCAGATTTTCTGTACAACTGTATGACTGTATCACTGTCAGCACTGTTCTAGAATTTCTATACTGGAATTTGTTTCATTTCTATACTTGAATGCATTTCCTCACTTATAAATTGCTTAACCTTAAAATAAACAAACAACCAACTTTATAAAAACAAGTGTTGATTGTTAGCACGCTCACAAAGGGATACCTCCCGCTTCGCTTTCGTCCAATTATCTCCACATAATGATATCCGAGGTCAATAAAAATCCTTCGTGCACATCTACATAAAATGTACTTCCTTTATGCTAAGTTTCATTAAATTTCATCAAGCGGTTTATGAGGAGTTGCGCTTACAAGGGATGTGGACAGACGGACAGACAGACAGACAGGGTGATTCCTATATAACCCCCAAACAAGTTTTCGGGGGTTATAATAATTCATCTAACATGTCTAATATTATAAATGCATCCAATAAAGATGTATTTATGATGTCAAGATACCCAATTTATTTTTTAAAGTCTTATTTTTGGAGATCTGGATAATAAAATTGATAAATGGTTAATGAAGGGGAATTTAGTTTTATTGTACTCTGGATCCATTCCATCTGTCCATTTATGAATATTAAAAGGATTTAAATATTGTTAAATACAGACAATTATGTAATGACTAAAAAAACCAATTATACAATGGGTCAAATTTTGACCTATTTTAAATTATACTGCTGTGAATGAGTTATAAAAACCTCAGACATTAAAACCATTTAAAAAAAATTAATTCATACTGTCAATCAGTGAAATCTTTCACTCCTTATTTCTACACCAGAATTGGTCAGTAAATGATGAATTGATAATGTTTATATTCAATAAACCAATTTATGGGTTATTTCTAGTAATTGATCCATTATAAACTACAAGTCCAAATGCCTTTTAACTTAAACAAGGTATATAACTCTTTGGGCAACCACATACATTCTATAGTATTTCTGTGTTTTCTGCTTAATTGGCATCAAAAGTGTGATGATGTAAACTTAGCTGAGTTATGCAAAATATATATAGCTATTTTATGTTCACTTGACTTGGACCAGGTTTGATTCTTTAGCATCTATTGTGTGTGTTTGGGGAGGGGGGGTTGTATGGGGACTGTGATAACGTCTATGCATATTATTCAACAGTTATTTTGCAATTCTGATATTAACTATGTCAACTATACGGGTTTGTAGCATACTTATAAACAACTTTGGTCGAAATGGGGCAGTAAAGACAGGTACATTGTCATTCCTGCATGAGCACGTTGTTGGCAACAACTCTTAAAGAAAAATTGTACAATTATTATAATGATGGTAACACAGCATATTTTCACAGACATACCTTAGTATTCATCTCTTTGGTCCAGCTTCGCTTGACTCAAGGTAGTTTTACAAGTTACTAGCTGATTTTAACCAGCACGTTAAATGCATGGCGATGAAGAATATTTTCTACGTTGAACGTTACCGGAAGCCGCAGTAGTTTACGTAGTATTATCATAAATAAATGTCAACAAGTTGGCGAAATTCGAATAAATGAAAAACGTTCAAGTCGTTTTAAGTAATCTGCATCATAAGAATACAAAACAAAGTGTAATTTTAATATAAAAACAATTTTTCATGAAAGTTTTCATTTTCTCCCAACCAAAAACAATTGACCAATCAAAACACTGTAACCATAGGAATGAGTGTTGTTGGTAGAGTGCAATGCGATCATCAAAATACACAAAAAAGTTGCCTTAACCTACCTGCGTGATCAGAAAATGCACAGATTGTTTGTACTTGTCTCAGAAACAGCGGCACCCTTCATAGCATTTCTAGCCCGAATTACGAGTTCAAATGGTTTTCGAACAATATACAGATATTTGAACCTTTATCCAAAATATTTTAAAATAAAGCGATTTCTAATAATTTCTGATTTAAAATTTGATTACTCTTTGCTTTACAAACAGATCGTACTTAATAATTAATTCAATGTTACATTATGTTAATGTCTTTTCTCCCTCTAACTGTATATAAACAAAGACTTACCTTTTTTACAATCATCGTGGGTTAAAACGTATACATATGACATCTTTTCTGCAAGAAGGGCAAATAGAATTCTGCAAATATACAAGTCTGTATTCGGGGGTAAATTAACAATAAAAATCTCAATATAATAGTCAAGGGTATACTCCAATGCTAGACGTTAAATTACCAAGAGAGGTATGTAGGTTAGCAACGTTTTATTGTCTTAAAGATACAAGAAGATATTTCTTGGATTCTTCTACAGTATAGGAATGTACTACACTATCAGCAGCAACGAGACGCCGAGCAGCAATAACATTACAAGTCTTTTTGTGGTCTATACTGGGAGAAATGTTTTTATTACAATCATTAAGTCATCAATTGTAGCAATAATAATTTCGACGGCTGATCGCTTATATATCCAATTTTCGGGGATGACAAATGACTGTTGTAATGAATGTGACATTTTCTTGTCCCGAATAATACTACCCGCTGCATACGTAACATTACCTAATTACCCAATCTGCCAGTGATATTTTGACAAGCATATTAGCAATAAATTGGATTATGTTTGCTTTATTTATGGTTCTGCTCGCAAGTCATATGTCAAAATCCTTGATACTATACACTATCAAGGATTGCGACTATGCCTTGGAGCTTTTAGAACCACACCTGTAAATAGTTTGTATGTAGAAGCAAACGAGCCTTCATTGATCAAAGAAGAATAAATCTCGCTTTGCAATATGCAACCAAATTGAAGGCTTATCCTTGCAAACCTGCCACGACTGTGTTTTCAAACCACTTTATCAAAACATTGTCGAAACGCATCCAAAACAAAATTCACCATTTTGCCTGCGGATTAAATCTCATTTGGAAAATTCAGGTATACATTTACATGAAATTGCTGCAATCGAAATTCCCCCCTTAATTAAACCCCAAGCCAGTATTTATTTATGACCAAAGAAAACATAGCAAATCGGACATAAACCCATTAATTATACAACAATATTTTGCAGACATTAAATCTTGTTGCCCTGACTATAGAGCTATTTATACGGACGGGTAAAAAAAACGACGATAAAGTTGCTTCAGCCGCTGTCTTCGGAGAGCGCGTTGAAAATTGTCGTCTCCCGTCTGTCTGATCTGTATTTACTGCTGAGGCGCAAGCTATTTTTCTTGCGATGAATATAGTTGCTTCGTCAGACGAGCACAAATTTATTATCTGCTCTGATTCTCTGTCATGTCTTCTTGCTATTTAAAACATCAAAATTCAGAACCCTAATATTTTAAAAATTGTTCATATTTACATATCCCTTCTAGCTTTGGGTAAAGAGGTTTCTTTTTCTGTATTCCACGCAGGAATCCATGGGAACACGGTCGTGGACGAGGAGGCGGCCAAAAAGGCCTTGAATAACGATATAAACAATTGTGCCATACCTATTACTGATTTTAAAGCAATAATTTTTAAATATATTTCTCGTTTGTGGCAGAGTAATTGGGATCTAGAGGTTCATAATAAACTTCATGAGATCCAGCCACTACTGCACAAAAATAATTTTAATTGTTTTGAAGTCGTCGAGACCAAGTTGTTTTAACCTGGTGTCGTCTTGGTCATACCAGGACGACTCATAGTTATATTTTAAATAACGAGCAACAACTCGAGTGTGTGCCATGTAACAGTTTATACACCATCAGGCATGTCTTGATGGACTGTGTGGACGTGCCCCACATTCGGGAACGTTTCTATACTGTAGATACGTGTTTTAATTTATATAAAATTGTCGAAGGCGACACAATGTTGAATTTTTTAATGAAAATTAATTTATATAGCAAAATTTAATTATACTGCAAATTGTGTTATTGAATACTTTTTATTATTTTCATTACAGTTGTATCTGTATATATTCTCATACTATTGTATGGGATCTTATTTTAGTATTAAGGGATTGATATTAAATTGTTGTTTATCATCAAATGTGTGGACATTTTTTCTTATTATCACGTCCTGAATATAGCTTCAATATTGCTTGCTGGAGTAAAACAACAATAAATCAATCATTAAGTTCTATCCACATATCTTTCTCGCCACCGAACGACATATCAACTTGTGTCTAAGATAGATGTTCACCAAACATGATACTTGTTGTTAGTGTTTCCTTTTTCAAAGTGATAACAAATGTGAACAGACAAACCAACCATGTTGTACATACTGATAGCGGATATGAAATGGCTTGACAACTTGTCCCACAGGAAGGATGGAAACAACACTGTTTACCTGTCAAAGGTAAAAATGTATACAACCAATGCATAACACTGAGTTTTTCAAAGGCTTTTGTATATGAGTCCCGATATTATTCATATTTCCTAGATTGAATGCAAATATTTCTGAGGGCATTTTTGAGAGCGCAACACACTTAACTTATATAATATATTAAGTCTTGCAAAATAGTACGTTTTTCTCTCTGGAAAATTGTCTTGGGTCAAAACAAATGTTCTATCTACTAAACCGATAAAATATGAAAAAAAATAGATTAAAACAATGTGATCCTTATGAGCTGTTTAACAGGTCTTTGACATTTGAGATTATAAGACCAATTCAATCTTTTTCAATATACTAACCTTCATCGCAGTCTCTGTCAGAATTACACTCTTGTTGGAAGACGATACATCTTAAGTCTGGACTAATAGCTGGACATCCGGGTCTGTTTCCCTGTAGTTTATGTAGTTAAAATCTAATTTTACAATGAATATAAATCTGTAGTAAAAGCAATTGTCCTTTCAAAACATTACTGTCGAGTTACTTGTTTCTAATTTTTAGGGGTTCACAGATAAATAGCATGAGCTAAAATTGTTGATTTTTATTAAAATGATTGTGTGTGTCACAAAAAATAGGTTTAAATTGGTCAGAAAATATGTCGTGCATTTTACATCTTTTGTTTGTTGACGTCAGTGATAGACTGTAAAAACAACTTATGCGCTTGCAAAAAAACTAAAAATATTCGAAATGTGTAAATAGTTTTCAGTCTGGCAGTACGTATAAATAGTTTTCAGTCTGGCAGTACGTATAGTTTTCAGTCTGGCAGTAAGTATAAATAGTTTTCAGTCTGGCAGTAAGTATAAATAGTTTTCAGTCTGGCAGTACGTATAAATAGTTTTCAGTCTGGCAGTAAGTATAAATAGTTTTCAGTCTGGAAGTAAGTATAAATAGTTTTCAGTCTGGCAGTACGTATAAATAGTTTTCATTCTGGGAGTAAGTATAAATAGTTTTCAGTCTGGCAGTAAGTATAAATAGTTTTCAGTCTGGCAGTAGGTATAAATAGTTTTTAGTCTGGCAGTACGTATAAATAGTTTTCAGTCTGGCAGTAAGTATAAATAGTTTTCAGTCTGGCAGTAAGTATAAATAGTTTTCAGTCTGGCAGTACGTATAAATAGTTTTCAGTCTGGCAGTAAGTATAAATAGTTTTTAGTCTGGCAGTACATATAAATAGTTTTCAGTCTGGCAGTAGGTATAAATAGTTTTCAGTCTGGCAGTACGTATAAATAGTTTTCAGTCTGGCAGTACGTATAAATAGTTTTCAGTCTGGCAGTAAGTATAAATAGTTTTCAGTCTGGAAGTATGTATAAATAGTTTTCAGTCTGGCAGTACGTATAAATAGTTTTCAGTCTGGCAGTAAGTATAAATAGTTTTCAGTCTGGAAGTAAGTATAAATAGTTTTCAGTCTGGCAGTACCTATAAATAGTTTTCAGTCCGGCAGTACGTATAAATAGTTTTCAGTCTGGCAGTAAGTATAAATAGTTTTCAGTCTGGCAGTACGTATAAATAGTTTTCAGTCTGGCAGTAAGTATAAATAGTTTTCAGTCAGGCAGTAAGTATACATCGTTTTCAGTCTGGCAGTACGTATAAATAGTTTTCAGTCCGGCAGTAAGTATACATAGTTTTCAGTCTGGCAGTAAGTATCAATCGTTTTCAGTCAGGCAGTAAGTATAAATAGTTTTCAGTCTGGCAGTAAGTATAAATCGTTTTCAGTCTGGCAGTACGTATAAATAGTTTTCAGTCCGGCAGTACGTATAAATAGTTTTCAGTCTGGCAGTACGTATAAATAGTTTTCAAACTGTCAGTTAGTCTAAATAGTTTTCAGTCTGGCAGTACATATAAATAGTTTTCAGTCCGGCAGTACGTATAAATAGTTTTCAGTCTGGAAGTAAGTATAAATAGTTTTCAGTCCGGCAGTACGTATAAATAGTTTTCAGTCCGGCAGTAAGTATAAATAGTTTTCAGTCTGGCAGTAAGTATAAATAGTTTTCAGTCTGGCAGTAAGTATAAATAGTTTTCAGTCTGGAAGTATGTATAAATAGTTTTCAGTCTGGCAGTACGTATAAATAGTTTTCAGTCTGGCAGTAAGTATAAATAGTTTTCAGTCTGGAAGTAAGTATAAATAGTTTTCAGTCTGGCAGTACCTATAAATAGTTTTCAGTCCGGCAGTACGTATAAATAGTTTTCAGTCTGGCAGTAAGTATAAATAGTTTTCAGTCTGGCAGTACGTATAAATAGTTTTCAGTCTGGCAGTACGTATAAATAGTTTTCAGTCTGGCAGTACGTATTAATAGTTTTCAGTCTGGCAGTAAGTATACATAGTTTTCAGTCTGGCAGTAAGTATACATAGTTTTCAGTCTGGCAGTACGAGAGAGTTATCAAAATTAACAAATGCATTCGGATAAAAACAGAAACATTTACAGTGTACAGTTATCTGAGGGGTTCAACATGAATGAATTAACAAAAAGTATTTGCCATTTTAACTAGTGAATATAAATAAGTGGTAACTAACTGTGATAGGTTCCTGACACCTCTGGGAATTGCACAATCCTGGGCAACATTTGTGTCCAGCTGTTAAATATAATTCAAAACACAATATGAATGAGTTAGTACAGGTATTCAAGACCACGTAGTTCAGATGCTGTCACTTTAAAGTGTTTGCGATCTTTTATTATAATATACTGTATGTACACAGTTTACATGGCGCAAATATATGATAACAGTACAAGCGAAAATATATGATAACAGTACTATCGTCGTTTTTCACTTACATTAGTCGTTACAAAATTGTTTCATTAGTATTGGTTTATATTTATGTTTTATATTGCGTATTTGTCTATATTTTAAAACCCAGGCTAATCACGCAAAGAATGTTATATAGCTTGCATAATATCAATAAAATTATGTGTATTGAACAGAAAATAAATTCGTGTCACTAATTAAGTTCCCAGTCCAATCTATAAATGCATGTATTTGCCCAACATTTCTAGACTTTCCGTGAACTGAATCTGCACATGCACCATGTATACAGCAAGTAAATCTATTTACTATTCTGTCCTTTAATTTATATATATGCACGTGGTCTGTCAACACTGCGATTGTGGATTCGATTCTCACTGCAGGCAGTGTGTACTCGACTCCACTCTTAATTGACAAGGATTGCCAGTTTTCCTACCGAAGGTCGATGGTTTTCTCCGGCTTCCACCCCCAATAAAAACTGGCCACGATATAGCTGAAAAATTGCTGAAAGTGGCGTTAAACACCATCAAACAAACAAACAAACAACAAACTTTATATATATGAACACACAATTATGTGTTAACACTGCTAGTATTTCAATGTTAAGTGTGTTTAAATGAATGTGCCTGCACTTACGTGTTGCACATTCCGAGTCTTTACCAGTACAGTCTGACATGAATACAGCATTACAAATCACATCTGTTTTAACAGGTGGACACACACCAGCCCTAAGTTCCTCACCCTAAATAAAGACATACAATTAGTGTATAATAGAGCATTATCTCTTCTTACTTGGAATTTGTTTTAAATACATGACATTGGAGTTGTATAGTACTTAAACGTCTTTCCGCGTTCAAAAGTATAATCAATTCCTAGCATACGAAATTGTCCATTGATTTACATTTAAATATTTGAAGTGTTTATCTATACCAACAGAGGGGACACATTTATTTCTAGTTTATCGTCCTTGTAGACAAGTATATATGTATCATGATTTTATATAGAACACAGAACGCACAGACGTTAGACATGAGTATACAGACGTTAGACATTAGTACACAGACGTTAGACATTAGTACAAAGACGTTAGACATTAGTACACAGACGTTAGACATTAGTACACAGACATTAGACATTAGTACACAGACGTTAGACATTAGTACACAGACGTTAGACATTAGTACAAAGACGTTAGACATTAGTACACAGACGTTAGACATTAGTACACAGACATTAGACATTAGTACACAGACGTTAGACATTAGTACACAGACGTTAGACATTAGTACACAGACGTTAGACATTAGTACACAGACGTTAGACATTAGTACAAAGACGTTAGACATTAGTAAACAGACGTTAGACATTAGTACAAAGACGTTAGACATTAGTACAAAGACGTTAGACATTAGTACAAAGACGTTAGACATTAGTATACAGACGTTAGACATTAGTACACAGACGTTAGACATTAGTACACAGACGTTAGACATAAGTACACAGACGTTAGACATTAGTACACAGACGTTAGACATTAGTACACAGACGTTAGACATTAGTATCCAGACGTTAGACATTAGTATACAGACGTTAGACATTAGTACACAGACGTTTGACATTAGTACACAGACGTTAGACATTAGTACAAAGACGTTAGACATTAGTACACAGACGTTAGACATTAGTACACAGACGTTGAACATTAGTACACAGACGTTAGACATTAATACACAGACGTTAGACATTAGTACACAGACGTTAGACATTAGTACACAGACGTCAGACATTAGTACAAAGACGTTAGACATTAGTACACAGACGTTAGACATTAGTACACAGACGTTAGACATTAGTACACAGACGTTGAACATTAGTACACAGACGTTAGACATTAGTACACAGACGTTAGACATTAGTACACAGACGTTAGACATTAGTACACAGACGTTAGACATAAGTACACAGACGTTAGACATGAGTACCCAGACGTTAGACATTAGTATACAGACGTTAGACATTAGTACACAGACGTTAGACATTAGTACACAGACGTTAGACATTAGTACACAGACGTTAGACATTAGTACAAAGACGTTAGACATTAGTACACAGACGTTAGACATTAGTACACAGACGTTAGACATTAGTACACAGAGGTTAGACATTAGTACTCAGAGGTGAGACATTAGTACACAGACGTTAGACATTAGTACACAGACGTTGAACATTAGTACACAGACGTTAGACATTAGTATCCAGACGTTAGACATTAGTATACAGACGTTAGACATTAATACACAGACGTTAGACATTAGTACACAGACGTTAGACATTAGTACAAAGACGTTAGACATTAGTACACAGACGTTAGACATTAGTACACAGACGTTAGACATTAGTACACAGACGTTAGACATTAGTACACAGACGTTAGACATTAGTACACAGACGTTAGACATTAGTACACAGACGTTAGACATTAGTACACAGACGTTAGACATTAGTACACAGACGTTAGACATTAGTACACAGACGTTAGACATTAGTACACAGACGTTGAACATTAGTACACAGACGTTAGACATTAGTACACAGACGTTAGACATTAGTACACAGACGTTAGACATTAGTACACAGACGTTAGTCATAAGTACACAGACGTTAGACATGAGTACCCAGACGTTAGACATTAGTATACAGACGTTAGACATTAGTACACAGACGTTAGACATTAGTACACAGACGTTAAACATTAGTACACAGACGTTAGACATTAGTACACAGACGTTAGACATTAGTACACAGACGTTAGACAATAGTACACAGAGGTTAGACATTAGTACACAGAGGTGAGACATTAGTACACAGACGTTAGACATTAGTACACAGACGTTGAACATTAGTACACAGACGTTAGACATTAGTACACAGACGTTAGACATTAGTACACAGACGTTAGACATTAGTACACAGACGTTAGACATTAGTACACAGACTTTAGACATTAGTACAAAGACGTTAGACATTAGTACACAGACGTTAGACATTAGTACACAGACGTTAGACATTAATACACAGACGTTAGACATTAGTACACAGACGTTAGACATTAGTATACAGACGTTAGACATTAGTACACAGACGTTAGACATTAGTACACAGACGTTAGACATTAGTATAAAGACGTTAGACATTAGTACACAGACGTTAGACATTAGTACACAGACGTTAGACATTAGTACACAGACGTTAGACATTAGTATACAGACGTTAGACATTAGTACACATACGTTAGACATTAGTACATAGACGTTAGACATTAGTACACAGGCGTTAGACATTAGTATACAGACGTTAGACATTAGTATACAGACGTTAGACATTAGTACACATACGTTAGACATTAGTACACAGACGTTAGACATTAGTACACAGGCGTTAGACATTAGTACACAGACGTTAGACATTAGTACACAGACGTTAGACATTTGTACACATTATATAATTTCAAATGGTTTATGATTTTATGTGATATATTTATTTGTTTTAGAATAACTTTTATATCAAGATAACTCACACTTTAGATAATATTTTGGACTGTACGCTTTTATATCTTTATACCGTTCACTCGGAAAGAAATTGTGTTGCACTTTCGTTTATTTCAAGAAAGCATTTGATATGGTTTGGATATTTTAGATACTTTTTTTTTACAGTTTTATGTTATTGTCATTCACAAATGTATTTTTATCATAGTCTTTTAAAAGAAGAAAATGAAGAAAACCCGTTCGCTTTTAATTCAACACTTTGATAGTACAAAGTACAGAATTATATAGCATAACACTTACGTGTACAGAATGAACAATTTCCGCTAACAAGAACAATACTAGCATCATTGTTCTGTAATTAACTTGTCCCTTAATTGGAATAACTGCTACTACGAATGTTTTTAAAAGACAAGTTTGCTAGACAAACATCTGTAAAACGTCAATGTACAACGCACATTTTGACATTAAATATCCGTAATATATACTAATATAATGTAGATATATTAAAGTAGCCCGAACAAGCTAATACCGATTCGCACGATTGAGCAAAAAGATGGTGCATATTTAAACATGAAAGGATAATTGTCATTATCCTCATTTTGCTGCAACATCTTGTCTATTCGTATGACACTTAAGATAGCTCTGTAACTTGCCACACAACGCAAGTTAATAATCTGATAAATAAATGTGTATAATATTTTATTTAATCTAACTTTAGAAAGGATATGCTATGTGCACTGAAAATTCAACGCAATAGGAATATAATATATTATGGTATAGTTTAACAGGTATGGAACCTTCTAAAAATACAGTAAACACATATCTACCACAGCTGAAAATCTAACGAAGAAAGTGACCGACTGTCAAAAGGCTTTTCTAAACATCCAAAACAATAGTTCCACGGTAATAAAAGAAAACTAATTAAGAGTAGAACCGATATTGCTATTGGTACCTTTGTATAGTTTGTCTGTCAATTACGATCAGACATTTACTAGTCATTGGTTGTCATTTACATTACTTGATTAAACATTTTTCTAAACACAACAATGACTAACTCGAGGATGTCCAAATTACAGTAATTATGTGGCAGTAGACTTAACAGTGCTACAAACGTATTTTTTGGAGCTTTCAAATTACGTTTCCCATTTCTCCTGTCAAAACACTCCTTTTAAAATAGTCACATAGTGTTTGCTGATTTCCAACTAGTTACAGCAAATATACGACAAATTTCATTACTTATCTGATTGATGTTTCCTTGATGCTTTGGTTTATATTATATGTGCTCTATGTAAAACAAGATTTAAAGTTTAGATCAACGTCCTCATTTTGTATTTGGTAACCTTTTCCAATAAGTTTCTAAAGACGTTAGAGATGCGTTCTCTGCCGTCGTATTTAAAGACATTGAAGGTTCGTTCTCTGCCGTGGTATCTAAAGACGTTGAAGCTTCGTTCTTTTACCTGGTATCTAAAGACGTTGAAGCTTCGTTCTCTGTCCTGGTATATAAAGACGTTGAAGCTTCGTTCTCTGTCCTGGTATATAAAGACGTTGAAGCTTCGTTCTCTGTCCTGGTATCTAAAGACGTTGAAGCTTCGTTCTCTGTCCTGGTATCTAAAGACGTTGAAGCTTCGTTCTCTGTCCTGGTATCTAAAGACATTGAAGCTTCGTTCTCTGTCGTGGTATCTTGTAGAAATTTGCATTGTTGTTAATAAAGTAGGTATCATAATATAATATAATATAATATAATATAATATAATATAATATAATATAATATAATATAATATAATATAATATAATATAATATAATATAATATAATATAATATAATATAATATAATATAATATAATATAATATAATATAATATAATATAATATAATATAATATAATATAATATAATGAATATGTATGCAGTCATGTAGGTTTAGTTATGGCGAAATTACTAATTCGAGAAACGTTGAACGTTCAATAAATCTTTTTTGTCATAAATCTTTATTACATTATGGTTATTAGTACTTGTGTCAAAAGACGTGAAAGCTGCCTAGTGCGTCCTCATGTGGCGGGGAAAGGTATGCACTTTCGTTTGTTGGATGATTGATAATACATAAATGTCTAGACGTGGAGTTGAATTAAAAATAGTAGTATCATTTTAACCGCAATAAGGTGCTAAATTCGTCGTTTATAACCAATATTCAATACATCGTCTGTATTGGCAGTCACAAATGTGCTCCCTTTTGTCTATCCCACTTTCCCCTAGGCTTTTCTCATTACTTTCATTGCCAGAAATCGTTAAATTATTGCTCGCTGGATGTGAAACAAAGATTCAATTTATCAATTCTAAAAAAGTATTTTTGTGCCGCATGTCGGATGCTTCACCAGGTACTGCGGCTTCCCACGCAAGAACAGCGTAATGATATAGCTGTCTGTTTTAATCACAAAGTTACAAGATTTCTATAATTTAGTGACGAGCCTTCATGTTTTCGCCCTTTCATTCTAATAAACTGTAGTTTTCTCAAGTAATCTTTAGACTAGATATACTAATTAGGTAAATTACATTCATCAAGATGTGATGACTTTCTCAGGTACTAAATTAGATGTCAGATGCTATTAAAGGAGTAAAAAATAATATTTATTACTTTGTTCCCACGCACACATGTCGCTGCAGACGTTGTGTCACGTTTGCGCAAGATGTTCATAGCCATTAAAAAGTAATGTTGAAATATACATTCTAATGTTTATTTGATGAAATACTCTTGTACCTTACACCATGTGTCGTTATACAATGATTTGAAAACGATAATAAACGTAAAATAAACATCTCACAGTTGTGCTACACATTTATTATCGTGCGACGTATCATTTATATGCAAACTACATTTACCACATTCTTTTTACATCGTTACACCAGGAGCAATATAAAATGCATATTCTTTGCATGCAATATACACCGCTACTAGTCATTGGCCTGCTGGTTATAAAATGTCTGAAAAGATGGGTTAGTTTAGTTTATGTTCTTATATAAAATTGAAAGACTTTATGCCTATTTTTGGTTTTTGTGTTGCGTTTTGTCTATATCCGATTTGTAACTGTCCCTTGACTTTTGGCTCTTGTTGTTCGGTCGGTTTCTTTGCTATTTTTCTTAGTAAGGAATATGCTTTATGTATGGCAAATTTAAAGCGCTAGGAATATATTGTATTCCATTTTTTTTTACTTCGAACAGGTATTAAACCTTATAATTATGCAGAATTAAAATTAAAATATCCCATATAAGAAAAATAGTAAAGGAAACCGACCGAACAACAAGAACCAACAATCCAGGGAGAATGATAAATCCGGATATAGACAAACATATCAAGCGCAAAACAAAAACCAAAAACACAAAAACAGAAAATGAGTAACCTGAAGCCAAGAAAACATGGATGCACGTAGGTGCTCCGGACAAGTAAGAAGTGCCTGACTTTAATTAGACTCCCGTTCGAGTTACTCATTGTCATGTCTAGTAAAAAGTCAAATCCATTAAAAGGAAAGACTACATATGACTTAGAGAAACTGTCCGATGGTATTTGAGAAATTGATTTCAAATAACAAACCATTAAGTCATGGTGACGGCCATATAACTTCTGGAGGGACACATCAACCTAGGTACAACAAACTTGGGTAGTTTAGTAGTTTGGCACAGAGTCTATTGTGTAATTTTCCCGAGTCTATTTCTAGAAGTAGGTCTAAGTAAGAAATCAACCTAAGTGTATTGGTGGTGGCTTGCTAGGGTAGATTGAATGCAAAAAGTCACCAAATTTATCATTGTTAAGGGACAAAACATCATAAATATAGCCGAATGTGACATTAAAAATCTGGAACAGTTTTTTATTCTTCTTCAGCAGTCCTTATAGTAACTCAGCCTCATAATAGTACAACAACAACAGTTCGGCAATGAGAGGAGCGCAATAAGTTCTCATTGGAATACCAACAGTATGCTGAAAAATGCCTTCTTAACATGACACATATGATGTCAAGCAGTAAACATTTGACAGATTTGGTCTTCAGTATGTTTATTATTTGATTAAGAGTCATTTATGAAAAAAAAAGTTGTGCGATGACTAATTACCAGGTATTTGTATCGTCTCATTCTGTTTTTTTCTCGAAAAAGTAGGTTTAATAAAATCTTTAAGCCTGCGTTTGAGCTGCATATAAGGGATGGCCTTATAGAGAAAAATCAAATGTTTTAATTCTGTTACATTTGGAAAGAGATCTAGACATCCACATTTCGTTAATGCCACTCCTTGAGGAGAATGTGTCACTGTATTTTTAAGTCACGTTTTTATTGTTGTTAAAATAGTGGTCAGGATTTGCGATAATGGTTTAGAGGTAAAATTAGACGATCCTGCTATAAAACGCTTTATGGATTTTTGCAAAGTGTTGGCATAACGGCATATTTGTCATAAATGTCGAACAAAGTTTCAACAGCATCAAGCTTTCTTAAGATTGATGATGCTTTGGTACTCATAGACCTTCTTAAACGACTTATTCTTATTTGAATCAATGACCTCAAGGTCTTTGCTCACTCGGGCAAGTTATTACCTTCCTGGTCTTTTTGCTTTGCCCATTATCTGACAAAGTCCTCTATTGAATCCACCAATAATTTGAAATTGATGGATTTATGCACAAGGTATTTGTGTCCGTTAGAATCTTTAATTGTCAACAATGTTAATGTCTCCAGTTACCACATAATCTGAAAAACTATATATGAATGGGATATTAGGCAAGAGCAGTCAGGAGCTTTGGCTTTGAAGTCATTGATCAAAAAGATCCTGCAATACACGTTGATAATTTAAGATTATGGGTGCAGTAAGGCTAGTATAGGTATAAGATATAATCGAACGGATTTGTTTTTGAAGTATGGTGGAATTTTGGAAGTAGCAGAATGTGATGAAAGATATTACCAAGATTGATAGCATCCATAGACGAGGTTCTTGTTGATCTTAGTGTGTGTTAACCGGCTTGAACAATTTGTTATTTTTAATGTCTAAAATAATAGCTTCTAATCTATACAAAATGGACGAAGGGTCCGTTACAGATGACTGGAGACATTCTTTATAAAGATAATGTAGTGTTTTGAGTGGAATATTGTACAGTGTAGTGCTCAGGTGTGGAGCTACCTCAAAGTTGTCTAGGGTAGAGCTGCGCGTAACTTCTAAAGTAGACTACTATTAACTGCTCTAACACAAAGTCGAAGTTGTGGTACACAATAAAATTGATAATGTCGTAGAAATTTTCAACTCATATGCAGTGACGAACAATTCGCTTTTAAGTGATATAATAATATCTTGATACACAATATGTATAATGCATGTATAGTGCAATTAAAAGGTACAGCATCTACATTGGCAACACCATTTGCGTCATGAATGTCAACAGAGTTTAGCAACTATATACCTTTTTATTCTAATATTGTAGCGATATTCTGTTATAATTCTATATCGGGTACATCAATAATTTAAAGCTGTAAAGATCAGTTTATGGTTTCGGTTACCATATTTGGTCCTTCACACAAAAAGTTTAGCCCAGCGCGTCCCCAGGTGGCGGTTAGAGATGACCTCTCGTTTGTTGTTGTCATATTATTATACGGAAAGCCTGACTGCAGACCAAGTGGGTAACGTGTTTGGAAGTTGCCATTCTTCCCTTAAATGTAGGTTCGTTGTAGCCGTACAAAAGAATAAATTTTCAGCCCGTACGCATGCCCCATACTTTTTCAGTGGAATTTAAAACATGTCTTCCGAATATTTCGATTTATTGTTTGTTAACATGTTCTGGTCCTGAATATAGCTGAAATACTGCTCGCTGGATGTAAAGAAAACATCCAATCAACCAAACCATACAACTTTATGACCCACAAATTAATTAACAGTACTGAAACGAAATTTGGTGGCGGAACATATTGAGGAAAGCCGTCAGATTTGCCAAAACATCCCACAGGAAGTTATTTGTAGATGAATTGAAAATAAAATAAATTATGTATATATGGGCATAGCAAAAATGATAGTCAAAAAAGAATTTTAACTTAAATAAAATAGGAAACAAATATGTTGGAATGTTACCGAAAATGAATATAATAATGACACTAATTATTCTTATTGTTTTTCTTATTTCAAGTTAAAAAAATTAATATGTATATTTGCGTGTTAATAAACAAGTACGCTAGTTGGGAATTAAAATAGAAAATATTACTCTCAGAATCTTATTCGAAAAAAGACATCTGAAATGAACCCTTATTTTACAATCATGGCAAGCGAGAGAAATAGGTTAAATTTTTTTTCAATAGTTAACAAATTGCAGGACGACGACAAAAGATCCATACAGTCTGTGATGAAATACGTTGAAACAAATTTGTTGTATAGTATTTATTTAACAGTACGTTTTAGGTAACGTATGAAAGACTTGATTTAATGATTTTAAAGTGGATTAACACAGACATAACTACATCCTTGTCTACAGCACTTCCAGCCATCAGTGCAAGAGTAGTCGTCCTTGCAATCTCTTGTATATTCATAACATATGGAATCTGCAGGTACTGCAGGACATACCTCTGAAAGAAAACAAAAATAACAATATATTTTTTCTTACACAAAAAGACGCGTATGTCATCTAAATCAAACACATTACTGGTACTTTAATTAGAAATATATTTTAAAATTTTAGGTTTTTTCAATTACCGAGGTGAAAAAGGGCCTTTGCTGGAATATCTGGAATAGACACAATTTTAGTTAGTGATAAATGTTCTTGACCAAAATAATAACTTAGTTGTCTTGTAGCCTTTGTTTAAACATCTGTGATGAATCTTGTTAAGTTCACCGGGCATTGCAATTTGTATAATTGTGGTACATTTGTGACTCTTATTCTTCTATAAAGGGACAAAACTAGACTATAAGAATCTGGACCTGAACATTCTTGGCTGTGAAAAATGCTTATGTAAAGGCCTTACTTTTTGCCGTTGTTGATTAGGTCGGATATAAGTTGAAAGTAACGACTGTGTACACATTACAATATTAATTTTAATGGAATTCTTGATATAACGTTTATTATGATTGCACAACGTGAAAAATATCATGGCATCCTCGATTGATTTCAGGTATATAAAAATTCCCATTTTGGTCGCTTAATTTAGGTTTTTTATTGACGTAGCATTAGAAAACAGATAGCCGTAATGTATTTGAAGATTTGCCGGCATCAATTATTGATTTGATGCGTCACCAGTATACTTGATTTTCGACCATAACATCAACAATTGATGACGGCAAATCTTCAAATACACTACAGTTTTCTCCTAATGTAAGGACATGCACACACCTGAACCAGTGTTGTACTACTTCAACTTGAATAGTTATCACTTACTGTCTTTACATGGTACGATCTTGTAGCACCATGGACACCTAACACCATCAATGATTTTATATTGTGGCTCTGTACAGGCATCTGGTGGTGGTCGAGCACAAGGTGGTAGCAAACAGGGACCTGGTAATAAACACATTCTTGACATTTTGCATATTTAAGTTTTTACAAAAAAAATCCATTGAAATCAGTTTATGACACGATTTCAATTCAAATTTATTTCATATTTAACTAAAACTATCACCTTTTGGAAGGTTTACTTACAGACAAAGCTAGCAAGTTATTATTTGGTACGATTATTAATGTAAATTCCTTGTTAAAATTGGTATTATAAGGTATCAAATCTATTTTTCACAACTACTTGTCAAAGTAAAATATACATTGATTTATCGTTTACATAATATTAATTACAAGTGTTTCAATTGTTAGAAACATTACAATAGTTTACAACTCATACCAAAAATTACATTAGCGTTTCACAACAGAAAAAAACTACTCGTTCCTGAAGTTATGTTCGGTCATTTATCTGCGCGTTACTACTGGCTGTTCTATAACGTTTGTAGATGTCGTAACCAAGTTATCGTTTACTTAAAATTTCTAAAACTTTTAACAGAAAAATTAAATGTAAGTTAATTTTTTGGACGATTTAGTTTTGCAAAATTATAGTTCAAACATGTACTGCACTAAACAATTGTCTTTTATATCAAACACAAAAGAACTTCGCCAACGATCGATTATTTCTTCACAACCGAACGTATATCGTATCGTGCATCATTTCGTTTCCAATTCTCGTGTATCTTTTCTACTTAAGAATTGTGATGTGATGATTACTGGATGGAACTATGCCTGACTAGTTATGTATGATACTTAAATCCACCAACTCACACATTACTAATGATGAAAGCAGAGGTTTGAAATGCCATAAATCTTTTGAAAATCTAAAATGCCTTTACCAAGTCAAGACCATTGCTGTAGTTGCTACACGTTTGGTTGTTAGTTCTCAAGTTTTCCGGTTTCTCTAAGCACTGATATGTGGAATATCTTTTGTTGACAATTTCCTTGGTGATCGGAATTCTGATTATTACCTTCATTAACGATTTTCATATGACAAAATTTGATTTTTTTAGATGTTACAACATACATTAAAAATGGTAAAATTAAAACAAACCTATTTTATAAACAATACGACAAACACTTTTATTTACATTTAATACCAGATCACCCGAAGACATCTTACTATTGCTACAAACGACACAAACGATATTTGCTAGCTAACTGCTAGCTCAAGTAGAACGTCGTGATTCAGAATTATTATTATCCTTGACTTTAGATGTGTAAAGTTGATATAAAAAATCGTAAATACTTAGCATTAGTTTAAATGAACAATAAAACGTGAGATAACATAACTTTTTCGGACAGTTTTAACGTGCAATATTATACTTCAAAAATGTACTGCACTAAACGATTGTATTTTATATCATGCATATAAGACCTCCGCCATGGGTCGATAAGTTTTTCACAGCAAGACAGTGTAAATCTCCTACATCTTTTCGTCTTAAATGATCATGCATCTTTTATATTCACAAATTTGAAATGTTTTAGTAAAAAATCTTTCTATTACTAACACGACAGGAATAAAATATACCGACTCACTGAATTTGCTCACGTAGATCATGATTAAGAGAAATTATTGCATAATAAATGCATTACACAATTGATTTTGTTGAAGTGGACAAAGTACTGCATAGATAATTTGTTTCTCTTACTATGTAAATCGCGAAATTTACTGTCCAAAATTTGTATATGGCTCTTGAACCAGAGTTTTCAAAAACCCATATAAGTGAAAACAGTAAGAAAACCTAGCAGAATGGCTTTTATCAGTGACGTTGGTAAAAAACCGTTCAGCAGACCAGCCTGGATTTGCGTCGGAATATTTCCTACTTAATTTATTTGTAGCCTTGCTATAGTAATTAATATCAAACTTGAAGTAAATTTGGAAATAACACATTATAAAATTAAGTACGTTTTGCTCTTTATAAATTTTTCTATTGCTTATTTATAAACTGGCATTATATACTTAAATACTTACTAGGTTTGCAATCACACGTTGGGCAACCATTACTGTCGTTTAGAAATCCAAACTCGCACTGATTAGAGCATTTTATTAAGGGGCAATCTAAAACACAATATCTACATAAATTTCTGCATACATAAAGGTAAAACAATATAAGATACATTTATTCTATATTCATAATAACAAGCAACAAAGAATTGCCCAACCCTTTTGTGATCTCCGAAGTTACAATATATAGTTTTTTTAATTTTCCATCGGTATATTCTGTATCACTATGAATACCAAGTTGTTAGACAAAATAAGCAATAAACTATTTCATTATATTAGGTCGCGATTAAAAATGGATAAATAATTAAAGTCATCAAAAATATTAAAACTATACTAAAAGTCTCCCCCGTGCGCTCAGTGTTTTGCTTGAATTTTTTTATTATTCCATATTGAACCTTTGTATAGCTAAAATCCAATTAATTTGTTACACGACAACACGTTCATATTTTATTTGATGCCTTTGTTGTTGGCATGTCCCAAATCGTCCCTGACATTTGCTACGGGAATTTTGCATAGTAAGTCAGCCATTTTAGTTTCTAAAGGAACTTTGTGTTGTTTTCAATAAGATCGTCTGCTTTCGTAACGTTCAATGGTATTCGGACAAACCGCGAGAATTTTCACGCACTAACTGCAGACGAAATTACTCAAAGGATTTCGTAGACAAAAATCGACTCCTCCAAATGTACACTTCCGTTGAAATTGTGGTCAAAATTTACTACAGAAAATCGATCTATCAAAATGAAAAACACGCCGCATTGATAACGCTAATTAACTGTGGAAAATAATTGTTGAATTCAATTTACACATTTTTGGATCAACAAAATGACCATAAGCTGTACCAATACGGTAAGCAGTTTTCATTTGTCAGCCAAAAACCGCCGCACAGTTACGGTAACTTTTAGTATTAACTATTTTGGAAGTTACACAAGTTGCCAATATAAGAATAAGGTATCCGACCGCCTACCAAGACATACAGCTTTAGTAAATAAAATGCCAATAATCAAATTAATATTAAAAGGCAAACGGCCAAAAGTAAAAAAACGGAAACCTTAATATGGGTATCACAAATTTGGCGTTGGGCAAGTGGATCATGTTGCTCCAAAAGAGCAGCAGTTTCCTTTATACGTGCAAAATGTATTTGATACAAACCCTGACAACAAATTCCGTGTATCTTCTTACAGCGGTAACCAGACGGGCATTTGCGGTTTACGTCGTCACAACGAACGTTTGGAAATGGTTTGCCCCGGTCACAGTCTAAAAAGAACATTTATAGGATTGCATTGGTTAGATAAGACAGGTCCCGATACAAATCGCTTGCAACACTCTGAAAAGATGTATGGGATACATCGTCAGATTACCAATATAAATGTGTATTGGTATGTTTTATACTTTCGGATAAATAACGAATACATAAAAAAAATTACAAATGAACAAAAAAGTGTTTGCTATCCCGAATTTCGTAGTAGCCTGAAATTTAAACAACCATATAAATTGGATTTTACTTGCTTTAAATGATATGCATTCATTTTATATGCGTTTATTCAATGATTAAACTATCAAACTACAAAGAGTTTTAGGTTTCATTACTGTTGTCCTAGGTTAGAATGTTTTAGCACTGCAGTTGGATTACATTTAAACTAACCTGGGCAACAGACAGCGAACCTGTCTATTGGATCAACATTACAAAAGAATCCTGCTGGACAATTCTGTCTGTCTGGTCGGAGACCACAGTTTATGTCAGGGAGTGGCATTCCCGCATCGCAATCTGTTTTTTAAATTAAAAAATATGTAGTAAGTGAAACCTATAATATCAGAATTAAATTTAAGCCCCCAAATATAAAATTAAATATGTATATGGACTAAAATATAACCTACTTGCTTTGCATGGAACGATCTTTGGGCACCATGGACACTTAACGCCTTCAAATATTCTAAAGTCGGGCTTTGTGCAACTCAAAGGTGGTGGTTGCGCACAATCTGGGATTGGACAATCCTCTAAAAGTATACAAGATTAAAAAGGCAGTGAATTGCATTTAACATCATATTTTTACGTTAGTTCATCGCTTTGTCATTGAAGTATTGTTTGTAAAATTGTTCTCGCCCTTAACATGGCAGAAATATTGCTCGCTGTACGTAAAGTAATCAATCAATCAATCACAATAAATCAATTATCATATTTAAGTTATCAAATGTTAAGATTGTATATTTAAATATACAAATTTAGAAACAAAGATATTTTGCACTTTACATTAATGTACAATGTTGAAACAAAAGCGAATAATATGTTATCAAACAAGTAGATCTAATCAAAATCAATGTCCATTTGTAAACTTAAATTAATCTTTTTTCATCAAAAACCTGCCAAAGTGTAGTAGAGGAATTTTCAAGGCGCAATAATGTCTTGTAATGGTTGTTTCTATTTGTTTCCACAGTTTCTATGAAAATTTTCAGCATTTTTGCCATTTCGCTAGATTTTATCTTAACATCAATATATATGAATTTTAAATGAATGATTTAGTTATCTTTAGTACCATTTGACAGCCCCCAAAACATTGTTGTTGACAGAAAATGCGCAATTACATGCTATACACAACTTGATTGTATAAAAACATATTTGCTAAAAATAAATGGAACTGTACATAAATTACAGAAAATGAACTACTTAGTTAGGAATCACTGTCTACTGTCATTATAGATGTCTAAATGCTATTACTTTATCTTTGTTCTGCGATTGCAGTACGAAATAAAACCTACTTGGTTTACACGGTACAATCTTGGGGCACCATGGGCACTTAACACCATTAATTATTCTATAGTCATTCTCTGTACAACTGCCCTCTGGTGGTGGCGGGCATACTGGGCTTGGACATGGATCTGAAAGTAACAGTAAGAAAGTAAACTAAAGATAATGACAATAAGAAATGTCAACAGTAATACAATGATTATAAATATTAAGAGACCAAACGCATATTTCGTCAATTTGCTCAAACCAACACTTTTGAAAGGATTATTACCGATGTGCATAAAAATTCATAGCTAGGTAACCAAAATTCAAAAACTTTTGCAAACTTTAAAAATGGTCTGATTTTATTAAATATGATTGTAAATAAAAAACATAAGATTTTTTTTGCATTTTTATGTTGGTGAATAAAAAAGTTACTATATTAATAAATAGATACCCATCCATTTTAAGTAACAAACCAACTCACATACTAAAGTAATGGAAAAGGGAGGTTTGGTATACCATAAAATCTGGTTTAGCCCAGCATTTCTATTGAAATTCCTTTCAGAACTATTTCTATAGTTAATATATTGTTGGTTCTGTATTTTGCCAGTTTCTCGGACTTGTAGATTGTCAAATTTGACAGTTTCTTATTTCGGTATTTTGTCATTACCATCATTGCTTTAACATTCTTAATGTATTCGCTTTGAACACTGAAGTTTCCTTGATAAAGCAAAACACGTGCGGGAGACTTAAACATTATATTCATTTGTATTTTATAACAAGACAGTTTAAAATATATAGAGGCAAACGTAGAAATATATACATCCAAAGAACAAATTGCACTCATTATAGCACGATAACGTATTAATAGGACCTGTTTTAGCGTCCCATCACCTTGCCACGTTATTTACAACTAAAATGAAGTAATACGTAAACGTCATTAAAACGGACTAAATATCGCAATGTAACAAAAGATATGTCTAAGAAAATTTGGAAACTGTGAAAGGAAGATAAAACATTCCAATTTTTACAAAGAAAGGAGATTATTCTGTTTGGTATGGGAAATAAATACATGAGGCACTATTTTAGGAGGGATTTATGTCCACCTGTGTTCAATTACACGGAAAGAATTGTTTTTGGAAAGAATTGTATCTGTCCTACATATCCCACACAGTCATTTGGGGAAGTGAGGTAATTTGCTTAACAAGGTACATGTATTTTCTAATTTAACAGTAACAACATTTGTGCGAATAAAAATAATTCAGTAGGGTCATGCTGGGTTATATTAATAAAAAATCATTCCATTGGTAAAACAAATACTAGATCAACGCGTGAAATGGTCGCAAAACCAACGGAATATACGCCTATAATTTGCGAAATTGCAACCCTTGCCTTTGGCAAATCACTGTCATTGTTATAATATTTTTAGAGAATACATGTAATCTTGACACGCCTGTCTTTTTTATGGATGACAATCAGTCGATTATAAACTGACAAGTCTTAGTAATTTTTATTACTTTAAGCAGGAGCTGAAAAGCATGAAACATAACTGTCACTAAGATCATTTCGTTCAACAGCAGTGAAAGCATTTTTAGCGATTGAATGGAGTAAAGGGTGATTAAGGACGCGGACAAGTAAACAAACGGTTAACTAAAATGTGATCGGTCAGTTGGCACGCCTTAGTGACTGCTTCTGGAACAGTTTGAAATATTCTACATGGACGAATTTAGCAGTTTGTTAGCGACCACCTATATTTTCTTTAAATATAACATATTGGTGATTTATGGTGTAAATTTCGGGATTATGCCTTGTGAAATCTCAAAACGATTAATAATTTATTGTCCTCAGCTGTTTAGGTTATGGGAATGTTTTCTAACTGTGTAACACATTCGTACCACCAAAAACACTACTGTTTTACCACTGAATAAATATATCGTGAATAATTAAGATTTACAATAATTTAAAAATTTGTCCAGTAATCTGTTGAAAAAATGTCATCGTCGTATTGTGAATATGCAAGGAATGGGTTATATTGTTCGTGATATTTTTGATTTGCGTTTAACATTTACCTGGTTTGCATTTACATGTCTGACAACCATAATCGTCCATCTCATATCCATGCTCACAAAAAGCACACTTAACAAGTGGACAAGTATGTTCTGTAATTAAAAAAACACAAGTAAATATAACTAGTTTTGACAATTACTAAATGGCAGAAAAAAAGCAATACTAAAAAAATATATTAAAAAGACATTAAACAGCCGGAGTATAAACAATAAAGCTCATTGCACGGTACATAGTAAACTACGTCAATCAAATAAGACAAAACTTCAACTCAGTGATCAAATGATCAATTAGTTATTACAAAAAAAAACAAATTGACAAGCCATGCCGTTTAGATAACAGACAAGAAAAAACGTGTACATCAGAACACATTTCAGGTATATAGAAGCAAGCGCTAATTTTAATATAACAACAATTTTTCCAGAAGCCGGACTGTCAGTAAAATATCAGGTTAGGATTCTTTTGATGCTACAAATTTTACCCTAGTTTTATTGGGGTTCGTGAGCGTTCCTTTCGTTTTGTTTTGTTTGTTCACTATGGTTGTATTAGATTTTTCTCTTTCCATTTACTTGCCACCACAAGGATGTCATTCCTTATTGATCTATAGTATTTCTTCAAGTCTTTGTATATTTTGCCTTTGATTTGCTTTGTTAGAATGGAGTTAAAGGCCATTGTCAGCAAAAATAAGCTATATCGTGTCGTCCAGTTTTTATTGCGATTTGAAGCCAGAGTGAAACCCTCGGTAGGAAAACATGTAGAATTATGTGAGTTTGGATTCGAGTTGAGCCAAACCTGCCCATAATGATACTCAAACCAGCAAACTCAGTTTTGACAGGCACGTGATCAATAGTAATTGGCTAACTACCTAAACCACTCGGTCATCTATGTATAAATAGCTCTATTTACGATTACGATAACAATAACAAATTATATTTGACAATAGGCATATTTGAAATGAGAATTGTAGTTTACATATAGTTCTACTTACAATAAATACTGTACATTATTATTGGACAATCGGTCAACCATACAGACTACATGTTAGATGTAATATCAGAAATATAAGTTTGTGTTGTCGTAGCATTCATAAAAATTATTTTACAGGTTGATCCTGTCGGTAGATAAGTAATGCAGGCCGCAGTCAATGTAAAAAAAGAAATCCTTACCTCCTATTGGCTTTGTGCAAGCATGACCACAGCCATTAGAGCAACATTTTTCTTTTCCTGGACAGCTATCATCACCTGAGCATAATTCTACACATGGACCAACAGTGCCTGGCTTAATTGGTGGACAAGATCCATACTTCTTTTCTGCAATAAATAATGGTTGTATTACGCTTTTCTGTTCTGTTTGGCAACTCCTTAGTAAACACTCGTGTTTTAAATAAGACTTTTAAATTAATGTTAACTGTGACAATTTCGGTCCACTCGTTTAACTATTCATACTATTTATTGTTGCTCCATAAAAAATAGTCTTTAAAATTTCTTCTTCAAATTATTAAACTTTTTGAAAGTGTCATCACTAAACGCTAAAAATAAATTGAAATTATGAATAAAAGACGTTTTTACGTTTTTAGATAAATAACATACCAACAATGAGTTACCGCTTGTCGGGGATTTTCTTCGGGTACTCCAGCGTCCTCCCCCAATAAAAAACTGGACTCCATGATATAGCTGAAAAATTGCTGAATGTGACATTAAACACCATTCAAACAAACAAACAAAAAACAATGATTTTTTTTAGCTATTTTGTTTATTTTGCGCCTCAAATAAGAGTGCCTTGATAAAGGCACTAAAATACGGCAAAATTAAATTACGTATCGGGATGACAATATAGTAATACTGTAATGTGAATGGTTTTCAATAAATGTACATGTTGCATTCACGAAAGTGTTCGCAGTTCAGGTATTGAAATCCATACAGCATTTCGAAAATATTGAAAATTCGCTTTTCCAAAATACTAAGAAAACTATTCACCACTCAATGTCGGTTCACATACAATTCTACCACGTGTGAAAGATCACACAGGATTACTCAAAAGCTGATGAAAGTGCTCATTTCTTACAATAATCAACTAACATGTCGGTTATCCTATAGACTCTCCATTGTTTAAGACTCCAGTTGCTCATTCATTCAATCCAAAAGCAAGAAACATCAAATTTGAACAAGACCGTTGTTATGTTTTTACAACAGTGTTCTTTGTTTTTTGTTTCATGCGTTTTAATTGGATGACGCAACGAGTACAGAGGTATCTCATCTTTATTGGATCATTTGTACCATAAATTGGCAATTTGCAGAAGAAACATAACTTACTGTCAGGACAGCAGACAGCAAATGCATCCGCTGCATCAACGTTACATGAATATCCTGATGGACAGTCCTGGTGTGTTGGTCCACGTCCACAGAAAATATTAGGTAGAGGATTGCCGTTTGGACATATACCTGCAACGGTTATTTATTGGTAATTATCTTCTTAAAATAATGTAATAACATATATAAGTTAAGGATCGAGAATATGTTAGAAGAGGTCTTTCGTGAGGCCAAGTAATCCTTAAAAGGTTTTTAGTTTTTTACTTAGTAATCGAATGTACTTCCATTCTATATCCTGCATCTACATGTGCGTTATATAAACTTTAAAAGTCCGTTGTTATAATTAAATGCAGATTTGACTCTTTGTAATATGTAGTTTCAAATAATTTCAATACGAATATGATGAAATTATCCATACTGTAAAAGAATAACTGAACAATACGCTACTTTAATAATAAGAAATACGAAACGAAAACAAGGTAACATTACTTACTGTCAGGACAGCAGACAGCAAATCTATCCGCTGGGTCAACGTTACATGAATATCCTGTTGGGCACTCCTGGTGTGATGGTCCACGTCCACAGAAAATATTAGGAAGTGGATTGCCATTTACACAAGGACCTATAACGGTAATTAATTTTCTTTTTTAAATGTCCAGCACACATTTAAGCTAAATTTAGGAACCAATTTAGAGGCAAAACTTTAATTTGGATGTCGGGTTTCGCCCACATTTTACAAAGGTCTATACAGTTTACATACTCATTTTATTAAATGGAGTATGCCGGCCGGAAAGCCGTTTATTCCATTATAACTTCGTTTATTTTATTGTCATTATCATTAGATTGGCTGGCATGTGTATAAGCAAATGGTTTGATATATATCTGAAAATGAAAGCCACAATCCTGTAGACAACTACTGACTTGCTTTAATGGATCTTATTACATTAAGATATCGTGAACCTCTGCATAGTATGAAACCTCGAATTATCGGAGTAAAGAAGTATCTAAAGAAAGAAAAAGTCAGAAAACGTCGGAGATTATTCATCTGATAGGAGATTTTGGTGCACTTCTTCATACGGCTACGTTAATAATCGTAAAACTGGCATAAATAATGAGTTATTTTTACTTCTAATATGACGTGCCCAAAACGCCTTTGTCCCACATGATAACCCTCGCTAACGTTCGGGTTAAATTTTTTTTGGCATAAAGGATCAACCCGTGGTAAAATCAGTATATATTCGTGCCACAATGAAGTATTTCCTAATGTATTGCAACTATGTTAAATATAAATATATATTTACCAAAATATTGATAAGATTTTCATGCAAAGAGCATCAGCTGGCTGTACAAATGAAGGTAATAACAAATTACTGAACACCGAGAAAATTGTAAAAATAAGACAATCCACAAAACAAAGTCCGAGAAACCGGAAAACCTCAGAACCCACAACCAAAATATAATAACTACAACAATGGTTCTGACGGTAAAGGCATTTCAAAAGAAATGATGGTTTAACTAGGTTTTATGGCATGCCTATGTTCTCGCTTATATACTTGAGTATGTGAGTTGGTTTGTTCATGAACATGGATGGGTATCTTATACAAGACACAGATGGCCGGAGAATTGTCTGAGAAATAAATATGCATTTTAAATACAACTTTTAAAATGGCATGATAATTTTTTTTGTCTGTCAACAAAACGGAAATTTAACTTACCTGGTGGTGGTGGCGGTGGCTCTATGGGTCCTTGTATTGGACACTGAAGAATACAGGATATAAACAGTTAAACATGTAGTAAATTTGAAGTATCACATTTTAATCGCGGATTTTACTGAAGTTAATACACCGTTTCATGATAGGTAGTTAGATGTATCATTTAACGTGATATATTGTGTCACGTGATTTGATGTAGGACTTAAAATAACGATTTATGTCAATGATCAGAGGAAAGACTTTACAGAACTAAACAGGATAATGCATACCGTCTATTTCAACAGAATCCTGTTTCATACGTAAACTTGGCAAACACCTGTGGTTATATTTACATTTGTGAAAAGTGTGTGCGCTTTTCAACTGAGAGTGCCATTTTGACAAAATCACGTGATAAGCCTTCCAATTTTAACTACCTTAGAAGAGAGCGATTATATCCAGAATGAAGTATTGTGGATATCACTGGAAAATGTTCGGTAAACGAGTACATGTTCTATTAAAATCTACAATTAACACTGGCAACTGTTAGAATACAATTAGGTTATTTCTATTCTAAAGGAAATACATCAAATTAGGAATTTAGATTTCTTTTGCTTCTAAACAAACATTCACCATAATTGCAGAAATAATGCATTTTAATGAAATACTAGTTTGGAATTAACCGTATTTTTACGATAAACTTACATTAGTGGGAGGACATGGAACTCCAGGGGGACCTATAGGAGGAACAGGACCAAGTCCACATTTGACTTTACATCTGACCCCGTCGATTTCTTCATATTCAAAGACACATGGTGGTCGACAAGTGCCCGGAGGTCCTTGTGGGGGTCTCGGGCAGAGTGGATCAGGTGGACAAGGATTATCTAAAAAAGGTAAATAAACTGTGTTATATATGAAATAAGAAAAGTTTACAATTTTACAACATTTGCAAGACAACCCGGTATTTAAATAAAATATGTAAAAATCTATTAAACTGCACGTTGTATTCATATGAGGCCTATATTAAAAATTGCTTTCGATTTGTAATTTTTACTGTGCGTAGGTAGGTAGAAAAACAATTTAATACTTGCATAACGGAGCGTCAATAGTTTAACGCTTTTTGCAAATATTGACGTTTATTTTTTTTTTAAAAATGAACAAATCAAAATAATTTTCAGTAAATTTAATGGGTCCTTTTTTCGGGTAGGTAGCTGAAAGGAATACAAACATACTTTTATTGAAGCATAAGCCAAATTTCTTGTACATGTCACAGACAACTCCTACATCTTGTTGTTGTCGATTGAAATGACCGATGAAATGACGGTAATAATAAAATACCGAACACTAAGGACACTGTCAAAAAGACAATCTACGAATCAAAGTCCAAGAAACTTTAAAACTAACAACAACAATTGCAGCTACAGCAATGGTCCTGACTTGGTACAGGCATTTCTAAAGAAATGGCGGATTAAACCAGGTTTTATGGCATGCCAAACTTTCCGCTTCCATGACTGTAGTGTGTGTTTATTTATTCATGAAAATATACCACTAGTCAGTAATAGGTGTATCCAATAATCATGTTGTCTAACTTTAATTAAACAATATTTAAATTTACATGGTTTGATAACGTTTACAACAAGCTTGATCTTTAAACTAAAATCTGACACAAAAATAGTACCTTTACATTTGCAAGTAGGGCAACCGTTACTATCCAACACATTACCGAATTGACAAAATATTGCACAAACTGGCGGGCACACAGGTCCTAAAGACAAAAAAGAATTTTATTAAATTTGCAAAAATATAGTGTTCATCAAATACATCGAGACTTAAATTCTAATAGAACACAATATAATAAGGTACAGGTCAAATATTTATCTTGCTAATGTTTCATAGCTGCTCCATTAAAAAAATACTTTATGTCACTTTTATTCCCGAAAAAAATATCTTCTTACCAACTACTGTGCACTAGCTATGTATTTTCTATCTATTATATCGGGTCATGATTTCATTTTGACCACATTTAAAAATGAAAAGTTGTTCTACGTGCTGGTTATACTTCCAATCAGTCCGTGTAGCTTGTACAATAGTATTTGACTGAGAATGAACTTGGTTTAATTCATCGTTGGAATACAAATTACCTATAATTATTGCTTCGGTCTTATTGCAAGTTGGTTTACATGTCTAATTGGAATCATTTTAGAATAAAAGCGATATAAAAGCAGCCCGTGCTGTTGTTTTAGTACAAAAAGGCTTAAGTTAGTATATAATATTATGAAAAAGATATATACACAAATTGTTTGTTGAAAAACAAATTGCAATCTACATTTACCGTTTGGGTTGGTATTACATTTTTCTTCGCATTCTTGCAAGGAGTTAAAGTTGTTGTTGTTTCCTTGACAACCACCGTAAACAAACTCTTTGCATGAGTTTGTATCAACATCGTAAAAATATCTTTTAAAGGATCCTTTGCAGGGGCCAGGCTGTACGGGTAAAAGACAATCTACAATAATAGAAAGATACAAGCAGTTGTATGAACATATGGGCTAGTGGAGTCCTTGAATGCAGAAATAAATGGTTTTAAACTTATGCAACGTTTGATGTGTTTGTTATAAAGAAACGTATGTCTACTGTGAAAAGAATGTGGCAACAAAATAAAAGGTGAAGTGATTAAAAAGTCTAAAGAGAAGTCTACAAGAGCAAAGAGAAAAACACCTTGATTTACAGCATGTGTAACGTCCTGTATTTGCTGGTATGACCCCGCCTCCATCCCTTTTCGAGTTAAAACAATTTGTTGTCTACAGGATCATGGGGATATGCACGCCAACTTTTCCATCAACATTTTCAGTTGTAGATTATTATTTGTTCAATAAGACTAATAAGCAAGTCACATTACCAGTTCATATTTGATGAATTTGTATTTAATTCGTTATAACGGGTGCGAGAAGGTACCAATCTATTTACCACTTCTCTAACCGGTTTAAAGTGAACGTGGAAATTGGATCAACCACTTTTCTAACCCTTGTTTTAGTTGAACGTTAAAATCAATTGAATCTATTGCGTTTAACATTTAGCAGCTGTACAAATGAGTGTGGTATGTTTACTTTAGGAAATTTTCAATGGACGTTTGAAATAGTAAACATTTAGCCCTCACATTCAGCCTGCCGCTACGAATCTTTTGCCAAATTTATAACAAACACTGAGCATCAAACCATGCCAACACAAGACATAAGACAAATACAGCACGTGACTACACTCCAATTGAGTTCTATCTGGAAGTCTTGATTCAGAAGTCTAAGTTTTGTAAAAGTGTAACTATGTTTAAATGTTCTTTAAAGTAATGGAGACATGTACTTATACATACGAAAACCTTAGTTCAGTAATATGCACGCTATGTGTCATATATAACAAGTGAGACATTGTTATGTTTATACCTTTATTACATGGAACGATAGACGGACACAAAGGACATTTGACACCGCCATCAATGATCAGGAAGTTTTCCTTTGTACAGGCCCCAGGTGGAATAAGTATACACAGAGCAGTACGAAGTGGGCATGTTTCTGCAAACAAAGTCTAATCTAGCTGTTTCAGTTTACAGATAATTTCTACATAAAATGAAAGGATTTTGAATAATGCTTTTTCCTGATAAATATTTGTTGTTAACAATTCAGTCTACTTGTTAAATAACCGATTTATAGTATAACACCTTAATCATTTAAAATATGTAGTTAAGTTATTATTGAAGGGACGCAGAGATGACACGAGCAGAATTATCTTGGTAAAATTTTTTCCTAAACTTTCAATAAATCTCATTTTGAGTATTAATCCCCCTTTCGAAATTCTTTATACTATCCCTGTTTTAACCAAACATGGATGTCAGACGCACCTGTATTTCAGGATATACTTATATATCTTTTAAATCTAAATTTATCATTTGTCTTCCTTTTTTATGTTTAATATGCGGTCAAATAAATACACACTATATTAACAGAGGTAGTAAATTCTATTAACCATAGTATCTTTGATGACATTATATATTAAATATCTTCCTAAACGAAGAAAAAGATTAAAGGTATACGCATATATTTTGTCTTTCCCAAAACACCTGCATTTTGTGCATTTTTATTTGCTAGAAAAATTCATTACTTTGAATGCATCTGCATATCTCGCATCCATTTTCATCTTTGGCGAATCCAAATTCACAAAACAGATCACATAAGACGGGTTGACAAGGTGGATCTGAAAAACAAAAGTATAATTGTATTACTAAATAAATTCTATAATTTTCGTTATTAATTTACAAAGGATATCTTACTGTTTTCGTGAAATAGTGATTTTGTCCACATAATCTGTAGTAACGTATCAAAAGTTCAACAGTATCATTATTATTGCCAACTGGTTTTACAAAAGACTAACCATACTATTAATTTATATCAAGAAGGTAAGAATATTTTATTACTCTTTGATGCATATTCGTTAGGTGCTTTATTTCTGTTATAAACTACATATGATAGTAATTTATGGTCAAATGAAAACAAAATGTTGGTCTACACTTACGGCAACAAACATACAATATCCTACTACCTTTAGATGTTTTCTTGCTAATATTGGCCTTATTTGTCCTTGTGAGACACACACAAGTCAGAATGAGTCATAGTGACTTCTACATTTAGTGGCCGATGGTTGGTGTTTTTCTCTAAACTGAACGCTAAGATATATCTGAAAATTGCTGAATATGGTGTTAGACATCATTCCAACATCTACGTTTACTAGTAAAACGCTGCAAAGCAAGTGTTTTACCAGTGAATGAAAATGGGAATAACAATCGTTTGCTGGCTATATTTGAACATTGGCAATAAAGTACAACAATTAAGTTGAATTTTTCATAATTATTAAAATAATGAAACGAATAAAACACATTATTTAGTAATTTGATGTAAAAAACCCATCATCAGAAATTTAACGCAAATATTTTAGTAGTAACACAAACTAAAGTGTTGATAATGTGTATGCCTACTTTCATATGGCGGTCTGTACGGACGTTTGCATGCTGTACCACACTCAACGGAACAGCAGATATCTCCTGTTTAAACAAATATATGATTTGATTTTGTTTATATTTTATATAAAGTAAAAAAAATGTAAATTAAACAGTGTTTTATGGTACGCAAAAGAAATTATTCCGGATTTTAATTGACAATTAAAGATTATGAAAAGCTTAGTATATACTGTCCACCGCTATGTATATGCCTTCTGAACATATTGCCGGCTCAAATTAACCAATCATATTGATTTTTTAACTAATAATAGGCCCTCTATTTACGAATTATTCCGGGAAATTCACGATTTTATGCGGCAGTAATAAATGGAGCTGTTTCTATAAATTGTTAATCTGAAATCACTGAGAGTTATAACAATGGTGTCGCGGGTATTCTATGATTCGTTCCGTACAACCATGGTTTTTATTGGGTTCGGGTTACTCTCTTTCTGTGTGTTTTATGTTTTTGGTTTTTGTGTTGTGTTTGTCTATATCCGGATTTGTAACTGTCCCTTGGCTTTTGGCTAATGTTGTTCGGTCGGTTTTCTTTGTAATTTTCTTGTTATGAGTATTAATAATGAATATTAATACAAAGCAGATTAATTATGCATAGTCACGATTGGAAATATATAACTGTACGTAAATTGAACGGGTATTTGACGTTTTGTAGACATAAGGAAAGACATGGTATGCCGTCTTACATTGAGTCTGAATTCATATTTTGTTAGTCATAATTATAGACTGTTTTAGCTATACTGTGGAATGTATGTCGTAACCTCTGGAGAGAAGTAGTTATTAGGTTTGTATGAACAAACAGAAATTACAAACGGTTTTCTTGGATGTGTATGTTAGATTTTCTGTGACATTTTGTCTATGGAACAAAAATAAAAACTATTTCCTTGTGATTTATTTATATGAATATTGCTATCAACAATAAATGTGTATCAATCTGGAATGTGAAAAAACATTGGTTTTAATAATATTTATTCTGCTTATTATTTACATGCATACGATAATGAATGGTATTCCACAGACATTGGATTCCTTTACAAAGAGGTTCTTCATTCAAGTTCCGGCAATGCCAGAAATATTTTTTAGTAAAAGAACAAGAATTTTTGTAGACGTGTATATGTTTAGCCATGCATTATTTTGAGCTGTCTTTGAAATATATCTGGTCAAATATATTCTGGTTTCGGGCAAAAACGTTTAGAAGTTTGTTTATCTCTACTTCATTATAAACCTTGAAATAAATGAAAACTTACCTTCTTTGCAATCAGCGTTTGTAGTACACTGCTTATCAAAACGTTTACAAATGACATCTTTTCTGTAAGGAGGGCAATTAGGATCCTACAAGAAGAAAACATGCAATATTGTCTTTGATATCTCATCACTAAAGTAGCAATGGAAACAAGACTACAACAGTAGACGCAGTTGTTTAATACAACCTTACCTGTAGGTAGCACGCTAAACATATCCCCGTTGTTTCTCTTTTCTTTTGCTAAAAAATATCCTTGATCGGTGATCGAATTCAGTTAGACTTCATTGGATTTGTTGTTGTTTTTTTATATCAACAAAAAGGTAGATTACGTGTTGTATTGTTTTCGATCGTAACATTGAAGATGATAAATGAAATATGCGTCATGGCGAAAGTTGACAACTTGACGAAGGTGAGGAATACTTAATAGGTAAGAAAACTTCTTTCACTCCAAAACTTTGCGTTCATTAAACACTGTTGTAAGGTAGGTGTCGATCTTGATTGAATGATATATACTGTAGATGAAGAAAGCGCTAATAATCTAACCTTAGATTAGGGTTCTAAATTACCAAAAGTCGTATCAAATCAATACTTGTGCTAAAAAAGAATTTTAAAAATTTTGTTGGTGATGGTCGTAGACGAATATACTATACACATGAATGTGTAAAACATACCGGTGCATAACAAGACGTACCACACGCTGGTTGGTAACAACACTGTTTACCTGCGCAATTAGAGAATATAATTATATAATTAATATATTTTTATAGTTTATTGTTATTCCAATATCAACATATATATAGGACACCGTTCGTTGATAATGGAGTTTATGTTATTCATCTTAAGTTTTTTGAGTCTATAAATATTGTTTTTCTTGAATATATTTTGTACTACTGTTTGTCTTTTCATTTTAATTTTTTAATTTCTTTCATGTATGGGTGTCTTTAGTATTTCTTTTCTATCAGGTATGTTAGCTGTAATATAAATGATTTGTTTTAGTAGGTATTTTTCTCAGTTTTAATGTTTTATCATTTGTGTACAATAATGTGTTCTATTAATCAATTAAACGAGAACAAAGAGAATGTTTATACTCATATAAATACAACAAGTATACCGACCTTTACCACAGTCATCGTCAGTGTTACATTGTTGATTGTATGTAATACATCTTAGGTTAGGATTTATAGTAGGGCAGCCAGCTCTATCATCCTAAAATTTTAAATAAACATTGAGGACATTTCTTAAAATACTGTATTCTGCATTACTGGCATGTCTAAAGACATATTAGAATTTGACAATAATTTTGATCATTGATATCATCATCAAACATTTGAAAGCCTTAGTTATCATCGTTTGGTTACAATTGTGTTAACGTGAGCTATAGTTGTTGTAATTTAACTGTAACCAAATCGATTGTTTTGCAATTCACACGTATTTCCTTGCATGCTCAATGTTAATTATGAATTCATAAACTGTACCCTTCTTGTGACGATTGAAATGAGATAAAAATATAGTACTTTAAGTTTTGTGGAATCAGTTTAACAGCTTTTTGACCGTTTTTTTTTAATTTACTGCCATGTCGATTGTTTATGGCTTCGTCTTCGTCATCGCGTATTGGTATTTGAAGAACATGTAATAAAGAAAAGACCAAATGTGGTTTCAAAATAAATGACGTTGAAAGTCTGTAATACATTATTTTTTTCTAACACACAAGTACACACAAGTACACACAAAATGCAAATGCATTTACGAGGTTGTATACAATACATACAACTTACAACTAATACTCTAAATGATTGTTTTAGCTGATCCATGATTAATGACATACAATACCGATGAAAAGTATTATAATTTTACCGTTAAGGCTGCTTGACAAAGAAGCGATCCACATACTCCTGGGCAGCACTTATATCCAGCTGTACAATATAACAAGAACAAGTTTATGGAAGACATCATGCATTTGTAAAAAACTTTAATATTTATCTCTTAAATGATTTTTGTGTTTGTAGCAGAGTTTGTTTGTTCCTGTTACCTGGATTTACTGCCAATGATACAACAGGTGCCTTGCAGTTGGCAGACACTGCTTACTCTTCCGAAGCACCCGATTTCACTCTCATTTTTCAATGTCGTGTCGTTGTCATGTATATGTGAGCTGTTTTGTTTAGTATTGTTTTTGTATGTGTTCTTTGTACTAAGAGAAGTTCTGTTCAATCTGATGTAAGGCAACATTAATTCTTTTTATGCACCATTTGATTTGACATGGACATGGATACCGTAGCGTTATACAGTCTGTATACCTAGTCGGCATTCAGAGTCTCTTCCCACCGCTGAACAATCTGATCTGACGTCAGCACGGTTACAAAAATCCTGGGATACAATTTCCGGTGGTGGACAAACGCCTTCCCTAGGTAGTGCAACTGGAGCCTGCATAAAACATAATGTTTGAAATTTCATGTTTGCTGACGACTGTCTGTAAAGGTTTTAAATATTTTTCATGACACCTCCATTATTCGGTTCTCGGTGGATGTGCAACTTAGCAATTGAAAATTAATTACAGTAATGTCAATACCGGTATTTTGACTTTTGGCAACGTGTACTCGACTTTAATCATATTTAAGAAAAACCGACATATGCCTTCAGAATGGTTCATCAGGTACTCAATAGCATTCTCTAAAAGCATTATACCATGAAATACTGAAGTTATCAAAAAGCAACTAAACAATAAAATTTGACGGTGAATATGAGTACTCAATGTGAAATAGTTCTGTAAAGATATTACTCTTAAAACATCTATAAGTTCATCAAATAGGTAAAAGGGAATTTAAATTTAAACAGATCAACACGTCAGAATTTTTTACTGAACATAGAGAATAAATGTTCTAAGGTTTTAATTTATAAGGAAGTTTGCTTGACTTGTTTAAATTATACCCCAGGACACACCTGACGTTAGACTTACTCTGAGGTTTTAACATTTGTTTTAAATTATTGAACTACTATCGTTTATATCGTTTTTGCTACCATAATTGATAAGACAAAGGTAAAACTATTATAAGATAACTACACTTTTAAGAGCAAATCAAGGTTGTATAAAACACATTTTTATTCTATTATAGAAACAAAATTGTGCTGAATTTTATTTTAATCTGTGTAAGCCGTGATTTTTACTTTTCATGAATTAGCTTTTTCTTCTTGAAATTTTAATAATACATTCTAGACGTTAAGTAGCAAAGCAACAATAGAAAAACGTAGATGGCAATAACCACAGAATTGTGATATACAAAGCCAAATATTAAACGTTAGTGTCCGCTTCAAGGATGGTTAATGTATGGCATTGCACTACTTACGGGAGGTAAGTATGAAACAACTGGATCTCTACATCCTATACCGCAAATAACACCACAGCAAATTTGACCTGTAGGTAAAGCATGAACCTGTTTATTAATAGACACACGCATTCATATAGCACACGAAAAATAATCATGCTTTTGTGACGTACAATGGTATTCGGGAAAACCGCGAGACTTTTCATTGTTTAATGAAATTTGGTTGTAGTTTCTTATAAAATAGATCTGTGAAGGCCAAGCTCAAACGGTAAACAAAAATTTCCTGTGTTTTTCACATTATCTTTCATTTAAAAATGTTCAAGTAGATGCAAATGAAATAACATAACATTTCTTTCGTCTGTTATTGTAGTGTTTCAACTAATATCAGTTTTGAACATAACTAAGTCATAATTTATCTTAAATTATTATAACTTTCATATCAATGTAGGTAATTACAAAATACAAACGAAAAGTAATAACAAAATACAAAATAAAAGTAATAACACATCAAGGTAACTGTAAAAAAGACAATCCACAAACAAATTCCAGGAAATTGGCAAACGCTAGAACCAACAACCAAAAATATAGCAAACTACATCAAAGGTTCTGAATTTATTACAGGCATTTTAAAAGAAATGCTGGGTTATACCAGGTTTTATGGCATGCCAAACCTCTCGCTTCCATAAATGTAGAATGTGAGTTGGTTTGTTGATGAATGGATATCTATCATATACCACTAGTCAGAAAAAAGTCGTGTCCAAAAATCAAACACCAAGCAAACTATTTAAAAAAAGGTTTTATAATATAAAGAACCAAAGTTTCTTCGGAAATAATCGCTAGTGTATTAAGATTATCTATATCCTAATTTTGTAATGTAGAATGACTATTTCTTTGTTACTTACTTTTTGGACAATCTAGGTCAGAGCTACACCGTTGATCAAAACGGAAACACTGTGGTCCTGGTACTGGCACAGCTGGACAATCTTTACGTGGTTCCTAAATAGATATTGCAAATTAAAGATTATTAGTAATGATTTTTGCAAAACAAATGTCTACCCATTATTTTCATCATGTTTTATTCTTATGGATTATTATTAAAGGATCGCATAGAGCTGACAGAGAATATGTTGTACATTATTTAGAACAAGTTTGGCCAGTTTAAAATTTTGCTGATAAAATTTCTAGAGAAAATTCTACATTTTACCATATATTATATATCTATCTTACTTAAAGCTCAGAGCTTAAGTAGTTAGTTATATACTACTGATCACGTGACTGAAATTGCGTGTTTGAACCTTTCTGTTTGCATTATTTGCTTGACTCCAGAATGTGACCATCAGACAAGGTAAGAAAAAACACAGTTGGAAAACATCAATAACCTTTTTTGGCATAATGATAATATGAATATGTGTTGACGATATGCATACAACAATACATTTCTTACAGTTATTGGATCTCTGCAATTTCGCGAGCCACAAAGAGTCGGACAACATTTCTTCTGACCTGAAATATTTAACGCCATACACATAATTACAGCTTTCAACGCCTTGCAATAACGCGTTCAATCCTCGTCAAGTTTTTGTTGTCATTGTTATACGCCAATATAACAAGGCTCTCAAAGACCTTGGGATATATTTAAAAAGATCGCTATTGATGACAATTGCGACAATGTCGATATTTTGAGAAATTTTTCGATTTTGGACAAGTGTGCCGAAGACCAGATGCTCGGCTTCTGCCCCCACTAAATATTCCCTGTCCATAAACATTTGCTCATGCACAAAATGTGTAAGACATCAGTCAACCAACACACACTCATGCAATCCCTTTATTGTTTTTTCTAGCATCCGACCATTTTTTTGAAATAGTGACACATTTGAGATTTTTACATGATTGTATGGTATCTGACTGACTAGTAAAGTCTTTGGCTATGGTTGTTGTCATTTTTAAGATTTGACGCAATAACGGCATAAAACATTTGTATGGCTTCAGACAAGATTAGCTTAGACCATTAAAATAAAATTAAAGCGTTTCGAGTATCAAGACTATATATTACCTGGACAGTTTGCGTCGTTTCCTTCACAATCTGAGCTAAACTTTGCTGTTATACAAAAGTCTTGTTTTACGATTGGAAGTGGAGGGCAAATGCCGACTTTCACAATCTAGAAGCAATAAGAAGAAGCAAAATGACTATAAGTACTGCGATACATATTCCCTGCACAATTTTGCATGTTTTTAAAGAACTTAGTATGCTGTTGAGTGTGTAAACGAGATTTTAAAGTACTATTCTATTTAGCGTCTTTAAAAAATAAATTAATGAAAGTTTAGCCAAAAGTATATTTCTCCTGTTATTGTAGCATAAAGCAAGTAAAGATAATGCATAGTGTAAATCTCCTTAAACCCGTAAACATGTTCCAAAGAAACAGCAATCATGGCCGATACCAGCTTTACGGTAACATGTGTCTACAAAAAGGGACGTAAACCTATAAACAAACACATCTCAGATGGTAGATGAGCTATCAGAAGAAAATAATGAAAAAGAGTAAAAAAAAAATTACAATTTGACTTTAAATGAATCTGATATCGATATCATTTAATTGTTATGATGTTTAAAAATGACACACATAATTTTGAAACGATATATAGTTGCATGGACAATTGTATGACAATCATGTGTCGTCAGCAACACATCCGAGAAAGATGTCACCTGGCCGTTGGAATGCACAGGCACGGCTAGACGAATTTAGGCTGTGCCTATATTCATGTTAAATATTGTCAATGGTTTATTTTTTTAAACAGTTCTCACAAGTATTTTTAAATAAAATAGCAGAAAACTGTTTAATCTGTATTGCATATCAGTTTTTTCTATGACTTCTCTAAAACTGTCATAACCGGCTAAATTCAGTGTTTTCGTAAGAAGCATCTAGAAGTAAAATATTTAATGTTTCTAATATATACATTACGCGACCGCCTGCAGTAACCGAATGTCCTATCTTATAAGACCTTTATGTTGAAATCCCTATATTATGACTTGTGAATTGAATAAACCTGAATTACAAATAATATTTAGTAAGATCATTCTTTCTCTTCCCATATCAGTTTTGACTGTATATTTATTAACAAAAATGTGTACATTCATTACTGAAAGAGTACGTACACCTTGGACAGATTCTACACACTGCAGAACATTACAGTCACTTTTACAGCACTTCGTTCCTGTAACATATAAATAAAAGCATCAAAATGTTGCTGTTTGTGCATGCGCTATTCTTAAAAAAATATATGTTTTATTTATATCTTTTTAGGATATGTCTTAAGAATATATTAGTTTATTTTCTGATAAGAGGAAGGGAGCCTTACTTTTGCGCTTGAGCTGATGATATGTTTATATATTTTTAAACAATACATAAAATTTATGAGAAGACTAATTTTGAATTGATTTTGCTGTAACTTAACCGAGAAAATTCGTTTGTTTCATTACAAAGTGGACTTAAATTTTAACTATGATTTAAAGATGTTATAATTTACCTTGTAATGCCAAACATAAAGATGTATATGTTGTATGTAAATTTCTAAAAAAATGTAAAAATATATGACACATTACACAAAATTATCCTTTGCAATTTCAAGGGGCAAATTTTGAAAAAAAACCATTCTGCATAGTATTTAAAAATAATGTTTACAATACACTACAGTAATACATTGCTCTGTATGTACAGAAATGTGTAATATTCTTTTACGAATATTAATACATAAATTGCACAAATGTTGCACGATATCACAAAAGTAATTGATATACTAATCAGATATGATTTGTATATCTACAAACCATATTTTGTACAATCTTCGTCAGAGCTACATCCAGGTTTTATAAGTCTAGCAATACATGAAGGATCAAAAGGTGGAGCTGGAGGACAAACGTAACTTCCCTAAAATACAACATTACTTTTTAGTGACCTTAAACGAGAATTACAATTATTTGGTATGTCACATGTATGTTCACATATTATGTACCCAATCACTATACTCTATGTTTATTATCTGCGAGGAGGATCAAGACTTGACAAAATTAGTGATTCGCTATTTGTTGCTTAGCATAGTGTTCACACGAGGTTATGTTTAAGTAAACTAAATAAATCTTATGGTGTAGAGCAAACAGTTTAAGAATAATTACCAGATTTACTCGAGTGTTTCATTATTTGTATTTTGTTTGTTTTTATATGATAAACACCACATTCTAACAAAACGAAATATAATTAACACGTCTCTGTTAAAAATATTGTATTTTGACTTTTCTGACGGTCCACTTTTCTTAACAGACTTATCTTTGTAATGCACTATTATTTTCAAATCTACATGCATTACACATCATGTCTTGTTGCCAATTTTATATCTCCATTAAAACAAGGTTTATGTATTTGTAAACAAGTCATTGTGTTCATGGCATCCGATCCATAATTGAGTCACCGTTTAATTTTATTTTGCGACCAATAAATATAGCTTTATTAACATCAATGTTTTGCTAATTAATTATACAAATTAAATGTTGTTTTTCTTTGAGTTAATGTTGACAGTTTTGAACAAAAACTGGCATTTACTCAAACTGAATTTCCGATGTTTCCCGAAAATTACCGAGGTCGGCTTCATTGAAAATGAATAGCCATCCCGGACCACACGTGGCCAGGTGTGGTCCAGATACCGTAATTGTATAAGCTATACATCTTATAGATCTTATAAAACAAACGTTTATATATCAGATTAGTCGATATATTACATTTAAGTAAATTTATTTTTAATATATGCAGATATGTATGCGTTTGTTTACGTGTTTACATTAAATATTATTGGAGGACACTTTGCCCAATCAAATCTTAAAACATAGGTTTGTTACAGGTGCGACATATTAATCACATTTTGTATTTTACATATTCAAAATACGTCGTGATATCTACAATGTATATTATACAAATACCATTGATACCATTTTATATAAACAATATACATGAAAAGGAAGTGAAGCATTTTTAGTATTCGTTGTAGTTAATAGTAAAAAATAGCATAGAAACTGACTGAACAACACATCTTCATGTAGGTACATAAAACTCGTGTTGGAGTAGCCTAGTCATAATTTCAAGTTTTAACAGACGTAATAATTTAAATGTTTAAATCATCATAATAATTTCATGATACACCGGACCCTAAAAATCACTTATATTATTTAAAATAATATGCATCTAGGTAACGTTACAATACACATGATTAGATGCCCAATATCCAACCAAATCCCGTTAAGTAAAAGTTTTAAAATGGGTATCACTGTCATAAACTTTTTTGTAAATAAATTTTAACAATCGTAAATAAATTGACGCAGTTACAAAAATGACAGGATTTGCGGTTATATTCAAATTAGATGTTTACATGTTAGAACATTATACATTTACCACCAATTCACGGAAAAGGAAGTTTCATGTTAGCTGTAGATATTTGTCAGTGAAAAGAACGTATCCGTATCATAACATTTTGAGCAATAAAATATGTTTATAGATACCGGGGATACATTTTGGACAGACACAGACTTTCATTCTTACAGAATGGACGAAACCAAGGACTTTTAGCTTCACTTATTATATCAGTGTCATCATGATGGGGTGGGCGCTGGCTCTAAACGTATTTTCTTGCTGAAGAAAATGCCTTAGTCGCGAGCACATGTGCTTTAAATTCACATATGCTATATGTATAGACTCAATTCTTGTGTATTCTTATTGCATGTACATTTGACATGCACAGTTAAAACTGTAACGGGTTTACGATTCAAAATAGGTAATTACCTGTAACAACTAAATAAGCGAAATAAAATGGTCTGTAATGATGAAAGTTTTATTGTGTACCATGATCTTAGACTTGAAACATTTGATTTTTGGCTGAAACACCATGCCGGCTAAAACATTTCATCGCGTAGATTAAGCAATATGCTATAAATTGTTATTAAAAGTCCAATCGATATCAAAACAATATGTTGACTTTAATTATCGACAGCTGACAAAATGCATTTACCTTAAACACGTATATATTTAATTAAACAAACTTCCGGATGATGAATTATTACATGTTATAATTGTTGGTTATAACAAGTTAATAAATGCAAATTTCTTCACCTGAATCAAGAGGTCAATTATTTTTTAATTTGTGATTGGTTTTAAGAAAAAATATGACAAAAATATAGATGAAGTAATTAATTTTCTTATAATAGTGCAAGTATGGCTTCCCCTACGCGAAAAAGAAAAACGATTTCATTGGAAACTTAATATAAATTCATACCATCAGTTGAGATGTCATTTAGTGGCAAAAGAAAGTGTTGCTGTAAGTTCGATATTCTTGCAGTAAAATCAAAGGGAAACAATTGCGAAGTCAAAAGACAAGTCAACTATTTCATCTGCTAAGAAACTGCAACATTTTTGTTTATAATGAAAACAAAGGCTACACTTTGAAGTGGTTCATGGACAAACAAAGCGAAAATACTCCAATAAGTGGACAAATTCTATTCGCAAAACCTGAGGCATTTGGCAGAAATCTTAGAGACACGAAGGACTTTACTCTCATCATACAAACAGTCTGGTTAGATAGATTCAGGAAGCGTCAGATCTATCAGTGGTTAATGCGCTATTGTTGACAATAGCATAATATGGTTTAATAAAAAGCCTTAAATTGTGTTTTGAATTAAAATATTTAATACATTGATATGAACTTTATTGTAAAAAATACAACGATTGATAATCAGTATAGACATTTGATGGCATCCGGCGTTTGGCCGTTTGTCTTAACAACTGCAAAGACCACAAACGCGAGACGAAATTTATTATCAGCATATGATATCATGATTTATACTGGTAGGGAATTAGCGAGCATCTAGCATGTCATAGCACAGTGTGCTTTGTTCTGTTTAACTTTTGTCGCTGCTATAATCAACAAATCTAAGTAGTGTAGGCTTAAAATAAGTTCTTGAATTTGTAAATTTGTAAATTTATACTTTTATAGTGGCTACAAAATTCAAATTAAAAACACATATTATAAAATTACTGTAATACTGGTGCACAAAAGGAAAACTCAGAACTTTATTACAAAGTTCCTGTATTGAGTGCGGATTAAATAAAACGTATGTTATTACACAATTTATATTTGTCCATAGAACAAACTATTCTGCTTTTTACTATGTTCTTTAAATTTACATAGACTAAATGGGTGGTCGTTGATGTTGTCTTAGTGCACCTTAAAATTTAAAAGCATTAGATTTGTTAAATGTTTTTCTTTAGATTTGACCACAGTCACATAAAATATTGTATAAATTTGGAAAACAATTTAAAGCGTACGGATTTGACATTTGCATAGAAACGAGAAGCTCTATGGATGGGTGTCTTATTAGAGGCAGGCACTGCTTACTCGTCTGGAGCACCTGAGTGCATCCATGGTTTTTTGGGTTCGGGTTACTCACTTTATGTGTTTGTGTTATTGTTATTGTTTAGCTCGGTATATGTTTGTCTATATTCGGATTTGTAATTGTCCTTGGACTTTTGGCTTATATTGTTTGGGCGATTTTCTTTGCTTTTTTCTTACAACCATTTAGTAAATTAATGTGAAGCCGATATTTTTAATGATGCATTAAATTTCTTACATGCTCCTAAATGTCAATAAATTTCTTACTAGTAATGTATTAATTCAGCATTGGAAGCTATATTATGTTTCTCGATATCAACAAAAGATTTAAATAATAAGTTAAATGGCTACAACTAGGGCAAATTTTAAAAAAGAGAAAGGAGATAGCAGGCTCTAGTTTCATATATAACCTCAAATTTAAGAATTTCTTCGCAGTTTCAACTCAAATATTGACCAATTAGATTGCTAAAGATTTTTTTTAGATAAAAACCAAAGCAGTTGATAATCTTCTCATTTTGCGCCATGAGGAAGGACCAAACAAATAGTGTATGTTTTGTTCAGACCCTAGACAATCCCACGAGATAAGACACACTCAAGGAGCAAACATGGTGAATTCCTACAAAAAGAACATTTATAAATAAAACACTTACGTATATAGAATAAATTAGCCCCGCGACAAGTAAAAATACTTGTAACATTGTTCCGTAAACAAATTGTCACTTTCGTCGAATTACAGTATTACGCACACAAAACCATTAAACTTATTCTTTCACAGATGATAGTATACTTCAGAGCGTGTTAAAGCATTTTTTTATACTGTAGGCTAAAGTAATTATTATACACTCAATTTCCTGTATATATTTTAATTTAAACTTTAAACATGTATATATATTACAGTATTCTAGAAAAAGCAAATGTCGTTTCGCCTGATTGGACAGCAACATGGTGTTTTGCTTAAAACATAAAAAGGCGAATTGTCATTATTAGCATATTGGTGCGACATCTTGGGTAATCTTTACATACATCAAAAGGCTAAGTAACTTGTATCGTCATTAAATCTAATAATCTTATTGTTCATAAAATACGCTTGATCATATCGTGGGTTAGAAGGAATGTGATTCGTTAACTTAAAAATCAGTGGAAATACTGCACTGCCTCATTGACAAGTCGAACAGAAATGCGGCCATGTAATTGTTGAAAATTTTAAATACTTTAAATACTCAAAAAGTTACAAAAAACTTTTTCAAAAGCAAAACAAAATACTTTGTTATTGGTTATTTAGGACAAACAATTTTCCAGAGTTATGTTATAATGATGAGAAACTGTTCTTAGTGAGGCTTTTGGATCATAGGTATCCAGGATAAACCTACACTAAAGTCAATCTGTTTTTTAATGTTATGGTTGTTAGGATGGTTTATTTTAAAGTTTTGAATGAACCATGTATGATTGTTTGATACAATATTGTGTGTAAATTCTTAACACCTGTTCTCTTGTCAAAAATCTTCTGTTAATATTTTGTCCAGTTTTATGTTGATTCGACATCAAAGATAATTTAAGAAAAAAAACCATACATATAATGTTTCATATTATCAAAAATATGGATGTCTATTTATGTCATGCAGACATGTCTTTCTTGCATCCTCCAATACGAGGGCCCAATTATAATAAACAAAAGTATATACACAGGAATTACAACACATACATATTACATGTTGATTATACATTAATTTATATGAACCATTGATTGACACCAAATCATGATTTCCTTGCATCTAATAACATGTCTACTGTTGTGTTGCGCCAAAAGTCCCGGATGTAAGTTTATAATAGAATTTATTAAACATCCCGGATACACTATAATTCATTAAACAAACCGGAAGAAAATTAAAATATTTCAATAATGTACATGTCCAATTAAAACTCTTCTTACATCAAGTATTCATGTTTATAATGTAAACAGTTTGTACAACAAGTTTTGTTTGTCTACCGTTATAATAATAGATTGATATTGATCATGTGCAAGCTATTCGTAGTAAAATGCATTTAAATTTTAACATACGTGTAAAAAGCAAGTTTTTATTAACATCTATAAAAAAGGTTCTCCATTATTGCTCTACATGTATGTTTTACGTTTCATTATACTTCAACTTCAATAGTGTGTTTTGATGTCCCGAGGACAATAACGTGCTTCTTATTACTGCCCACGTAACCCATAGTAAATGACTAACTACCTTAACCACTCTGCCACCAGGACCGCAATATAGATAAATAGATAAATAACCAATCTTGACAATACAAACAATACAGATCAATAAATTCAAACATGACAGATTGAGTAAAAATGTCAGAAAAAGCTTATCCCTTTCGTTCACATGTTTCTCACTTTAACTAATTACTAATTTTTTATAGGTATATGATTAGCTATTTCTCTTACAGGTTTTGTCTAACTATCAGATTGGGTGTCTATGTTTATTCTGGTCTCCGGGTATCGGATAAATGAAAACTTCTGTTAGGGGGATGTCGGTTTATCATTCGATAGAAATGGCTGTGAATAATTGTTTGCGATGCGCTCGTAGAGTGTCACACTATCCTTGTACTAAAAAAGCTCTTTATGTAGATTTAAGAAAAATGGACTCATTGCAGCCGCTACAAAAAAACTAAATTACCCAATCGTTTACTTATTTTTTTATTTTTTGGCAAATTGATGTAGTCATTAAATAGCTGAAATATTGAAAGATTTAAAACATCCCAATGCCAATTTGCTAAATTGTTAAGCTGTGGTAAATATATATACGCAACATAATGTATTCCCAGTGCGTTAATTTTTTATTGAAAACCGCACTTTCCTCCTTTAATTTAATTAAGTAAAAATGTCACAAACCAATAGGCTTATAAACTTGACACTGTGATTTTCTTAACCCAGATGTCGCACAAAAATGCGGATAATGACAATATTTCTTTCATGTTTCCAGTAACACATCATTCTGCTGCTCAATCATGCTAAATAATATAATCTTTTTGCGGGTCACTTATATATATCTACATGATATTAACATAATATTCAATGTAAGCATTTGTTAGCTTATAAGTTTTAAATATATTCGTCAGTATACAAAATTGCTTGTAAAAAGTTGTTTTTCATTTGTGAAGAAGGACATTTTTGCAATTAAATAGCAGATATTCGATTTCAGTGACAATTTAGTTACGGAATAATGATACTCGTATTGCTACTGATCTCGAAATTAATTCATTCAATACACGTAAGTGTGTTATGTTCTATGATGTATTTCCTTGTGTTGTTGTTTGTGTGTTTACCATGTAATTTATTTGTCGACTTCGATAACTGTTGAAATTTAAATTGTAGCAGAGACAAAACTGCAATCATGCAGGTACAGAGAACATAATTGGTCCCCATATATTACTTATGCCACACGTCATCCCAAGTTTACTGCATGACTGCAATTGACGTCTAGTCATGACGCTGGTGAAAACAGAATGATGTTTGTAAAATAATACACGAGATATTATTTACTTTTAGTTATTCTATTTCTACACATTTGATAAGGTTTTAGAATGAAATTACTGCGTTTGTACGCAAGGCTTATCCACCAAGGGAGATACATCTCTCATGGCTGCAACGAATGTGGGGTAGTGGTGATTTTACATGCGCTTTTAAGCAGGACTCATCAGTGGCGATCAAACCCGAGCAATTATTAAAATCTAAATGATTAAGATGTTGTAGAGGTTTCATCACAAAAATTCCAAAATGTTATACCAAATCCTGCTAAGGCTATTTATAACTTGAAAATAGAAAAAAAACTAAGAATTAAAATAATTTTTAAATTTTAGGGCAGTTAATTTAGAAAATGACTTTATGGATGAAGGAATAAATGATATATTTGTCAGCACCGAAGTGTGACTACTTGGCTGGTGATGCCCTCGGGGAATAACAGTCTACCAGCAGAGTTGCATATAGTATAATTATTATGGTGTTATAAAACTCATATTTATTTTATTTACCTTTTGTCTTTGCCAGAATAGTTTCTTTAAATATGTACAGAGAACTTAACTAGTTCCAAGATACAACATCTGCCACATGTCATCCCCCATTTGTTGCGGGACTACATTTTTCGCCTGCAAATGACCGGTGTTGGTACCAAAATGCACGAGACCTTATTTATTTTTATATAGTCTATTTATACACGTTTTATATGGTTTTACTATAAAAGTACTACGTTTGTACGAGAGGTTTATCTGCCTGAGAGATATCTCTCATGGCGTCACCAATGGTATGGCAGAGGTGATTGTTGTTGACGTAGGTTACCTAGAATCCTTTGCGTGGATTGAAGGAAACGTTGGGTAAAGAAAAGGCGATTATATATAGTATAAACACGGGTTGTTTGCTTTGAGTGTCATATGTATTCACTTTCGTAAAATTTGTTTTAAATACGCACATTTCTGTATTATGAAGCAGCCTCCTGTTAAATATTTATTTTCATTACGTTGTATTCTGTTATGTTTTATTGCTTGTGTGATAATTAATTCATACAGAAGTCATGTCTTGCTGCAAATAATTAAAATTATGTTTGTTTGTAATAACAAATACATATTATTATTAACAAAGTAAGCTAGAACAAACAGAACAAACATTTTTTCCGTAAATCAACCCTACCAAAAAGGCATTTATTTTCCACAAATTGTTACGACCACTTACTTCGCATATCGTGTTTTGTTCGTAACAGCGTAAAAATATTTAATAATGTATAGATTAATTGACATAGTTTATTGTATTACTACAGTACTAAAGTTTACTGAAATCAGTAAAATTATGCTTTTTTAAGAACATTCATTGGATTTAAAAAAACGCACATGAATTAAAATATAAGATCATTTAATAAATCAAAATTATCACTTGATTTTGATTACATCATAAAGCAAATTTATTTGCACGCTGGTATTAGTAATATACCTGAATAAAATATCTTAACAAAGTCAACAAGTGTATTAAGGCGATAATGTGTACTTTTATATATTAAAAGTTTTGCTGGTGATGCAGTTCAATTTAGTATTTTGTATTCAATTGCATGGAATCTTAATCTTTTATAAGTGCAAGTTTATAACGTCAATCCGTCTGCAGTTTTTACCCGCATAAAATATTTTGTTGCAACATTCGTTAAGTTATGTAATTACCTTCAAGAGCAACACAAGTTTTTACAATTTGTAGAAAACACAATTTTTAATATTTAAAAATGTTATGTAATACATGATTCATGATGTGCTTAACGCATTAAGAAAAACATTCTTTTCGTGAGCGAGTACATATTTACTTACGTGTTTGCAAATGTCAAGAGTAAAATATTAAAACTATAATGTTCTTCTATTTAGATTTATTACAACAAACCGTCACAAAATAAATTGATGACTTTGCAGTTAGCTAAAAAAATATAAGAATACATTATCGTATTATTTAGAAATAAAAAACCCCACATTTGTTCATTTATATTTTATGAGGTTAATGAAATAAATGTAACATAAAATGAACACCTAATCAAATACACATTTACCTATTTTTAATAACTACGACACACATGTAATATATGCAGTTAAGTACGAAAAACCCCCAATTCCTTGCAACATGTCGTAAAGAGAAATAATCCATGTGAACACGTCCTTTGATTGTGTGAAACACAATTAAGCGGATATAATATATTTGAATTTTAAGTTTGTATTTGTGATTGATGTAAAGTGTAATTTTCATGTAAATAGAAAAGCTTATTTAAGGGTCTGAACTTAAGATTCATATACCAATCTGTTGAATGATTTTATATATATATAGCAACACGAGCAGGTCAAATTGTCACTATGCATGAACGCCCCCAACTTATGTAAAATTGCCCTCTCAACAACAAACCCACTTTAAGTATAATTTCTTGTTTTGCTACAATTATCGAAACTATGTACAAATTCTAATGATTTTTAGGAAACTCTATCCGTCATGACTGTTTAATAATTTTGATTGAAATTATCCAATATTGTTAGTTTCTTCTTCATTTGTTTCTATTGAAGCATAAAAATTAATATAAAAACTTATTTAAATGACTAAGACGATTCTGTTTGTCTATTTGTTTACAGTATGCGTCGATTTACTTAAAAGGCGAGTTAGACAAATTTGATGTCCAGCTAAGACTGCACTCAAATTTATAGATTAAGAACCAACAACTGGCGATACATTTAAATCTTTGTTTTAACTTTACTAATGTTCTGCTCTATGCTAATTACCACTGGCAGTCTTATAAACGTTCTATAGTTGGCAACAATCATAAAAAATAGAAAAAATACAGATTTCAGCATTTGCGGCGGGCACCTCAAATGAAGCGTCTAAAACGTTTTTTCAACAGTAAAGGATGAAGCTTTTATCACAAATTGTGTGAGAAAGGAATACAAAAACACTAGAAAGACTACCGAGGACCATGCGCACTTTAGAAGCATATTTACGTAAAAAAGTATACAGGTAGAACTGGAAACGATTACAAATAAAAAAACACTTGATCGTATTTTGTCCAAATTGTATACAAAAGTACGTACTATGAACGGGGAAATGATTAGCAATAAGACTCTGATATCAATTCAACATGGCATAAATAGATTTCTACTAAATTCTTATGATGGAAAGAACGTTATACATACTAATGATTTTTGACATTCGAATACGTTTCTCGCTGCAGACACGACAAAATTAAAACGGGACGGAAAACGTACAGTTCTTTATTATCCATTTATCGAAAAAAGGACTTGTTGACCCTGAAAACATGTTAAACATAAAGAAAATGCATTTGTGGACTTGATTCCATTTTTTGTGAGAAGAGGAAGTGAAAATAATAAAATATTGTTAAAAATTGAACATTTTAATTAAATAATTTAATTAAAATATAAAAATATGATATTGTTAGTTTTAAAATTTCATTGTATTTTATCGTCAAAGGAGTTGACATTAGGATTTATAGAAACGATGGAAATAGAAAAAAGTCATTTAGGTGTAGGACCACCATTGTTTATTTACTCTTCGGCTATATTAAAATTTGATAATTTTGACTTATCCTAGAAAATTTACCTTTATTTCAAATTAAGTGACACTTCCGTCCCATATAAAAATGCACTGGGTGAACATTCTGTCAAAATTTCACAATAAGTTTCATGGCATATAAGAACGAACGCTCAACCTGAAGTCCACGTGGTCTAAAAATCTACTTTCACTTTCTATTTCAGTCCAAAAATAGTGCATGTCCCTAATTGACTCTCAACATTTTTATGTTCATTTAAAACCAATAAAACTGTATCCTAAAGTTTCCTAGATTATTCAGCTTTCCAAAAATACCAAATTTATTCTGGTATCATGTGTGGTTCAAATTCTATATGAGGCAAGAGTGAGCCTGTCTGCTGAATAGTTCTACTTTTACTTACAACCTCTGGACTGGTTCCCGGTATTTGGTGGTCCTACACCTTTAATAGAACAGTCAATGACTTTAAGTTTCAGTTGATATGAAGATTTATCCACCTCACTTAAAAAAATAAATTGTATATTAATAATATATATTACATTATTGTCCTGTGATCCAGGTCCTCGGTAACCGAGTGGTTAAGGTAGTTCGTCAACTATTGATCACGTGGTCTGTCAACACTGAGGTTGCGGGGTTTAGTCTTACTGCGTGAATGGTGTACTCTACTCCAATTTTTATTGACAATGATTTTCTATCAAAAGCTTCTTCTCCCAGTAAAACTGGACGGCATGAAATAGCAAATCAATTGTGAAACTGACATTAAACATAATTAAAACAAACAAAAAATCATGTAATAAATCATAGAATACACGCAATGGTAGTATGTGTACAATGTCTGGATATTTAAATACTGTTTGCACTAGAATAAAGGAATCAAGCTTCATCAGCTGATAAATACACATTTTTGTCCAATACACATTTGTTTGTCACGTCATTTGTGTCGTTTATCTACAATAATCTATCTCCATTTTTGTTTTCGTGACGTAGCTGCAACAATCCCTTGGGCTATTTTAATAGAATTTAAGAATCAATTTCGTAACCATTATGGGTGTTTATTTATATTCAGAATTTCAGGAGTATTCACAGTTACTACGGCTTTCTTCCACAATTATTGTTTGCTTCTTTGACGCCCCATTCAGCAATTTTTCAGCAATATCATGGCGTCCAGTTTTAATTGGAGGAGTACCCGGGGAAAACTCCCGAGCTGCGGTAGGAAAAACAGCAATCCTTTTCAATTAAGATTGGTATCGAGAACTCCTTTCTGCAGTGAGAATCGAATCCACAATCTCAGTGTTGACAGACGGCTTGATCAATAGTAGACGAACTGTGTTCACCACTCGACCACCGAGTCCGATTCTGCCCCAATTAAAAGCGGGCAATATTATGTGTCTTAAGATCTAGAGGTAATATACTTTTTTTCGCCGATAATGCAATGACACGGTTTTATTTGTCAGCAATGCTTAGCAGGTCCTGGATTGACTTGATCTAAACCCCAATCTTTCCAGTTATTTGCATACAGTTTGCTGGGAAAACACTTTGGACTTGGTCTGTTCTTGAGGTCCATTGACTGGACTTATAATTAGACTAGTATCACAAAACAGCGTGTACGGCTATAAACGTAGCACGATTAAATAGTTCTCCTAATAACTCAGTAACTGGGAGTAAAATAAACAAGAACATTAAATATTCACTTTGTATTATATAGGGTAGTGATGTTTGTCCGCCAGCGCCACCTTTTGATCCAACATGTCTTGCTAGATTAATAATGCCAGGATGTAGCTCGGATCAAGACTGTACAAAACCAGGTTTGTCGAAAACTACTTATGTTATATTTATATGTTTCAGAAAAGTCACTTTCAAATATTGTGTACTTTTATAATTTTCTGCAAAACGGTATGTTACTCTTCAGCACAAAGAACTTAACTGGTTCCCAGGTATAAACTTTGCCACACGTCATCTCCATTGACTTGCGGGACTACATTTTATGATGATGTTGGTAAACAAATGCCGATGTTTTAAACAAATAAAACGAGATTTATTGACTTTTTACATAATGTATTTAATATACATTTCTGATACAGTTTTTCATTAAAAAGTAATTCGTTTGAACTCAAGGTGTATACGCCATACCCAAGGTGTGACAGAGGTGCTTGTTGTAGTCGTAGGATACCCTGAAGCCTTGAGGAATCGAAAACAATATTCGCACAATGTGGTGACCACAAAACAATAAAACTAGCTATAACGTAGATAATAAAACTTAAGGTTCAAACTCGACTAATAAAGAATAAAAATACAAACGTTCTCAAAAGGTCAATAGGGGTTACTACATAAGTGTAAGACGCACAAATTTATAAATATAAATATATATAAATATATAAACCTTGTTAGCAGTAACACATTAGAATTGTTCTGACAACAAACTAACTAAAACGTTTTTCGTCAAAAACCACTCGTTATTTGGTTCTTAAAGTAATCACTAACAAAACTGTATTTGTAGCTTTTAATAAAATCGACCAATAGAAACCATGGCTTTTACTTTTGCTGCCCTAACTTCATAGGTAATCTGCAACCATTATTAAGCATAAATAACAATAACTGTTGATTTTATTAACAATTGACAGGGACAAAGTGCTGTAGAAGTGACTGTGGTGTTTTACAGTGCGTACAATCGATACAAGGGGTATGTATTGTTTCAGTAGGCTATATAGTATAGGGAAGATATATGTATCTTAAAGCCAAACAAGGACAATTCACCAAAAACTGGTTATATAATACAGGTTTTTTAATGTTTCCTGCATACACTTGAATTAGTTTAGTTTAGTTGTTTGCCTCAAACCAAAATAACAATTGGTTTAAACAGACTTTAATACGACGGCTCCAATACAAATAAATGTCGTCTACTTTACAAATAAATACACAGTACATACTAAATATGTTATCAAAAATGTGCTGTTGAAAGAATAAATTAATATTCATTGTTCTATTTTGGCTGTTTTGTGCTTGTGTTGACTGACCTGATTTTATGCACACTCATTTATACTCGTTACAGCACTCTATCAGAAAGCCTAAAACAAATATCTTGCTACCGCAATATAATTTTTTTAGGGTTTTCGTTATAGACGAACTAATTGGATGTTGAATATTAAATTCATAATGACAAATATCACATACTTTAAAGAAACCTAGTTTACAATATGTTTATGTTGCCGCACGAGAAATATTAATTCACACAGGTATTATTTAAGGAGGGAAACAATCAGTTAAATTACTATTAATAATAACATGGGGTTATTGCATGAGTATTGGGAAATATTGTTCCGAACAAGATTCTATATTGCACCAGCTTGCAATAACCCTTTTATTATATGGTTATAATTTTGGGGAGCCTTTTAGTGATTATTCAGTATCTGCTATTTTGTAATATTTTACGAGGCCCAATATTGTCATATTTTCAATTGGTCAGTATTTTGTTTCGTACAGTTTACAGTAGATTTTTTCAATTGTTGATCTATAAATTCTTTAACTTAACTTTTATCGACAATCTTATTCATTTTCGTTTGTAAGTTTCAAGGGGTCCTGTTGATTCTCCCCTCGAGAGCAGATCATGTATGTCATTTTTGGTCATGTTTGTTTACCAAACTACAGAAAATATAAAGTCAATGTTCGGAACTCATCTGCACTTTTCCCGGAAATTCATAAAAGTTCAAGACGCAGCGTAAAATATGAAAATATATTACACTTTATTCCTATATGAAATCAAATGGGGAAAATATCACTATACAATAATAATAATTATTATTAAATTTATTATTATCTTCTGTGTATAAAGCATATATATTTTAGACGCAGAAAACAATATATGAGGCAATTTTAATATGTGACAATTGTATCACAACTCCGTTTCTTTATAAGGTTATTAAAGTCGGCATTTGTCCTCCACTTCCACCCATAAGACCCGATTTTTGTCTGGCAGCGAGGATTAGCTCTGACTGTGATGGAAACGACGCAAACTGTCCAGGTAATTATTCACTCTCAGGCACAGAGAACATAACTGTGTGCCAACTATAACCTCTGCCAAATGTCATCCCCATTTTATTCTGCACTACGCTGTCGTCTGCCTGTGACGTTTGTAAACCAATGTTTGTAAAAGCATGCACAAGAACATTTTTATTTTAAGTCTATTTATACACTACTGATACAGATTTCTATAAAATGTATTGCGTTTGTACTTCGAGCTGATCCGAGATATCTCTCATTGTGTCAATCAACGGTGTGGCAAAGGTTATTGTGGTTGTGGGATACCCAGAATCCTTTGCGTGGAGATTGATAATTATTGCCTTGATAGAATATTTGATGTTTATACTGTGCGTATACTCTCGATTATCATTATTTATTCCAATGTTTAATGTAATTACGTTGTTACAGACCGATTTATATTTTCATTTACAGAAAGGCCAGAAATAAATAAAATTTAATGTTTTACAGTAAATTAAGTGAAATCATTTTAAATAAACAAATCATTGTAGATTATGGATAAAATCTTCTATGCTTGAATTATCATTTTCTGTTTGAATGGCGTTTTATGACACAATTTTGAAGTTTTGTCGTGGAGTCAAATTTTTAAATTGTCAAATTGCTGAAACTTTGCAGTGATTATGGTCATGAAGCGACTTTTAATCAACGACATTCATTCTTTTTAGCAGACTATGCGTTATGATATTGCGGGACGATATTGTATTAACATTTGTACAAAATGTATTTCAGGTCAGAAGAAATGCTGTCCCACAATTTGTGGATCGCAAAATTGTAGAGATCCAATAACTGTAAGAAATTAAGTAAAATCGTAAAAGATCTTCGGTCGAAATTATTGCTACATTTCCTATTAACTATTACTTATTTCTAAGAAAAATACGACAAACATGGCAGGACGTTGTGGTCTGAGCTTCAAATAGAATGTTTTATTTGTTTTTGTCAGTTGTATTTATTTATTTTATTTATTTATGTGTGTCTTTAAGAGCGATAAAGTAGTATTAATCTCATATTTATACGTTTATATTTTAATCTCTATTAGTGGGTTCGTCATTAAGTTAAGAAAGGATACCGCTCGTTCCAATTACATATCTACTATATTTTGAGTCAGAATAAAGAATTATAAGATACATAACAGATTATGATTGTTGTTGCAATTTGATCACACCCATATCAGTATTATATATGTACGAGTTTTGGCGAGTTTCACTGTAGGATGCTTACTTTTAACGTATATATATTAAAATAAACATTGCTATACCAAAATGACGGAAATTTATAATTGATTTGTTCGCGGTTATGAATATAATGCAATTAGTTTAAAAGTCAAACATACAAAACAAAGAACACACAAAATATATTAACTTGTTAAATAATAATTGTTTTATCAGAAGTTTGGAACTTTTTCGCTTGAAAGTTGACAATTTGTAACAAATCTTATCATTGCATCATCATTCATGATTTAATACCGGAAGTCAACTAAACATTACAAAAGTATATTTACACTTAGTAGACCCTAGTTTAACTGTATATGTCAAAATCAGAAGACGTTTAAATTTTTGCGTTTTTAGGGGTCGTTTTCTGAAATGGGTCAATTTTGAAATGGCTGCCATTTTAAAACTTCGAAAAAACAATATGCAAAACTTAGAAACTTAAATATTTACTACGCCAAGTATCATAATTCTTGACGAACCTTTATTGATGAAATATTCCGGAGACTTTCATGATCAATACACAAAACAATAATAAAAAGAACAAATAGCCATGAAAAAACAATAGGTCTCCAGAAACTTTGTTTTGGGCGACTTAATAATTTAGTTCAGGTGACTGTCTAGTAGAACAATGGCAAATAGTGCGTTCGTTAGAAATTAACGTTTGTTGGATGTCAGGCCATACATTATGATTTGTCAAAGTCTAGTAAAAATCATCACACTATTCAGGAAGAGCGTAAAGAATGTCCAGCTGTGCCAGTTCCAGGAGCGCAGTGTTTCCGTTTTGATCAGCAGTGCAGCTCTGATCTAGATTGTCCGAAAAGTAAGTAAATAAAAGTAATAGTCCACACATTATTCAAACAGGAAATAAGAAATAAAATTAAAAATTTGCTTGTTGTATGTTTCATTTTATGCTAATAAATTTTTTCAAATCAATAATTATTTGTTTATTACAAAATTCTTTAAAGCATGTCTTACACGGACTCTTACCTCAACGTTTAAGATTAATTAAGATTATTATGTATTTAAAATTAAATAATTACAGAAAATTAAAAAAAAATCGATCATATGTTAGACAATTAAACGTTCCCCCATTTCTAATCTATGTTAAAATTGCAATTGTAAGGATATTGATGTTTGTTTGTTTGATAGTGTTTAACGCCACTTTCAGCAATTTTTCAGCTATATCATGGCGTCCAGTTTTTATTGGGGGAGGAAACCGGAGTACCCGGAGTAAACCCCCTACCTGAGGTAGGAAAACTGGCAATCCTTGTCAATTAAGATTGGAGTCGAGTACACCCTGCCTGCAGTGAGAATCGAACCAGCAATCTCCGTGTTGACTGACCACGTGATCAATAGTAGACGAACTACCTTGACCACTCGGCCACCGAGTTTAAGGATATCAAGGATATTGAAATCTTAAAATGGAAAACAAGCTGCAATATTTACAGTGTTAAATAAGGTTAAAATTTAGTGTTTGCCAATAGCAGAGTATCAACGTAAATGTAATTTTAACTTCAGTTGTTCATTTAATTTGTGTCTTTTACAATGTAAATGTCGAATTCATAACATTATTGTCAGCATACTTTGCAGTTTGTAAAAAAATAAATTATCACGCGTACTTTGTATTGTGCACCAAATACTGTTGCACTTGTAATATATAAACGACCTGTTTTATGTTATAAATAAGCTTTTTATGCATCAGATAAACATTCATTAAAGGTCGAATTTGCTGTGGTGTTATTTGCGGTACAGGATGCAGAGATCCAGTCGTTCCATACACACCTCCCGTAAGTAGAATAATGACATTTACTACTACATTTATTAGGTTTAAAAATTGTTATGTGACCAATATATAAACTACATTCTCTACGCATGTTTAAATATGAAAATTACTTTTTCTATTCTATTGTAAGGCGTCCATCCTTACCAAGCCAAGTATCTGTTAATTTTATCTTTTAAAGTGATGTCAATAGGCAAAGCAAAAATTCCTTACAATGGATATCAGCAGAAAAGTTATGATATATAAAAGGACGACTAAACGCTAGCCTCATGCATTTGTTATGTCAGGTTTCGCAGCGTCTTGCTCGCCAACTTTTCTCCAACTTTCGCTTTTTGACTAAAATATGCGCACATGATATATTGACCCTATGCCTTACCTAGATTTGGTATAGCGTTTTAGAATTTTAGTAATAAAAGCTTTACACCATCTTTATTTTCTGCATTTTCAATAAGTTTTGGGGTTATGATTATACAAACAAACAAAAATCAACAACGGTAGTCCCGAAAGAAAGTTTTACGAAAGGTTAAATCTCTAATATTCTAGGATCTTGTAGATGACAGAAGAATCTATAATTAAGTAAATTACTATTTTCAATTAAACAGTTCTAGTCCAGTCTACAACATTTTTATCTCAAGTAAACAATAACAATGAATGTTAATATTACATTTTTTCAAAAGGTCAGGTATTACAAAATTTTGTCAATTAAGAAGCATCCTGTCACAATTGTATTTGAAGTCGGTTGATGACGGTAGAGTTGTAACTGCTTTGTGTAAAAACATCCAGCATACAACTTAGAAGATTTTTTATCATCAAAACTGGATACTTTATAATATTGTAGTACAACAATTCTGAATAATGATCCACAACGTAGTAGGTTTTTTAAATTTATTCACACTAGAAAATTTCAGCTTACACGTGGTAGTATAATATTATGACGTGCATTTACCATGCACTATCAGCTTTTATTTGCAGAATCCTATGTGCCCTCCTTATAGAAAAGATGTCGTATGTATACATTTTGACGACCAGTGTACCACCAACGATGATTGTAAAGTAGGTTAGTGCACATTCGTTGTAGAGTTTATAGTTTAAAGCGTTGTTACGAAGGACAATTTCCCAACTATTAGATCTGTCAAGTTTTCGTCAATTGGCATTTACATATAGTAAGTAAAAAGCACACACTGAATGTTATATGTATGTTGTCAATGCGAACACTGTGTTATATCTATATAATTAAACTTGTTTTGTAAGCTGAAATCTGATTGGCAAATTCAAATGAAGAAACCCATATTTGCCTTCGTCACATGACCTATGCTTCACACCGTTAAAATTAAAATAGTTTCATGACGTCATAGTTTTTAGTATTAAAATTGTCCAGATGTATAGTTACAAATTAAGTTAAAAGGGATATATCAAATTTCTGAAAAGGTTACAATCTATTACATAGTTTAGTTCTGTTCACAAGATTCAGAAAGAGCTTCTAGGTTTAATAGGCGTAAACAGACCCGAACCTCGTTATATCGTGTAACCTGTTCAGGAATATGAAGTATGTCTTATATAAAACATAAAAACAAACAAATAGAACTGACAATAAGTAGGTTTTTTATGTTTAATTTTCAAAGCATTTTACAACGCTATAATTGTGTTGGATACCAGTAATGCTCATCTTATTATTTTATCAACAGGGGATATATGTTGTACAATTGAATGTGGGACGGCATGCAAAACTCCTTACAGACCTCCGTATGAAGGTAACACGTATATATTATTTATAGATTATTTGGATATAAACAAAAAAGTTAACCTACTTACAATATCTTCCTTTTTTTATTTTAAAATTTGTTAAAAATAATTTTAAAAAAATATTCAAATATTTAAATACATTGTAGTTTTTCTTTTTTATTGGGGTTCTTGAAACTGTAAAATAAAGAGATAGGCTATAGATAATTATTTCCTGGAAGCTGAAATACACCTTTCTTTTGGAAACTGTATGTAGGAAACAAAAATATGGCTTGGTTAGAAGATGCTTGAGTGCACCCATGGTTCCCATTGGGTTCGGGCTACTCTCTTTCAGTCTTTTGTGTTTTTGGTTTTTGTTTTGCGTTTGTCTATATCAGGATTTGTAAATGTCCATTGACTTTTGGCTATTGTTGTTCTGTCGGCTTTCTTTGATATGTTTCTTTTAAAGAATTTAGACTTCCCGTGATTAACACGTGTGTTGGAAAAACGTGGAACTTGATTGAAGAATTTTTTAAAATTTTCATTGAAACATTGAAGCTGACTGAAGCAGACGCGCGGTACATCAGTAAATGGGAGAAATTCCAACAAATGTAAATGTCAGTTTTTGATGCGATATTGTTATTGGAATAGTGCACTGGTTTCACTGAGAATTGAATAAATACAATGACAAACTGAGCGATTTAAACCAATTGAAATGACGGATTGTTAGGAAAGGCATATATAATGTAACAACAACGTTTTATAATAAAAAGAAGATTGTCTCAATGTTTCTTATATGATTTGATTCATGTAACCCTGTAAGGTATCTTTTCATTATGAATGAAAAAAACCAAATGTGATGTACATCTTGTTGATATAATGCAAATTATGAAAATTTTCATTTCAGTGCTTACGAGTAGTCTTATCTTAGTTAAGGTTGTCTTAAACATTAAGTCTTAATAGTATAATAGTAACCCGCTAGGCGATGTCATTTTAAAAATGTTTTAAAATACTTAATAACAAGAAACTGTATTTAAACGTTACATCTGTTTACAACGACAAAGTTGTGGCAAAAGCATTTTTTAAATAATTATTTTTTACCGCATATGGAATTTTGTAATGATTTGAAGTATGCTCTTACTTTTAGACCCACAGTGCAAACCAGTATTATGTGATCTGCATTGCGACATTGGATTTGCCAGAGATGGAAATGGATGTGAAATATGCAGATGCTCTCAAAGTAATGAATTACAAGAAAATTATATGATTTAAGAGAAAGCAGCCATGTATATATAATGTTTTCTGTTATGATGTGTGATATAAAAAAGCATATTTAAAAGGTTCTATTTGAAAACCCAATTCTTGTAGAAAAAGTACATCCTGTATTAATTAAAGAAATAACAATGTTAGATGCCTTTTGTGTAAATGACTCTCCTTAGTAAGTCGATTTATGTCAATGTATTTCACTCCTGTTGGATGACCCTATCTTATTTTATGTTTTTTTTTACTGCATTACCCATATAAGTTTTAAAAGTTTGTTATTATACTATTTATACTACCGTTCTCATGCAATTTATATGAAAAAGAATCAAATGTTCTGTACATTCAGGTTAGACAACAGTCAGGTAAGACAAAATATTTTTTTCAGAAACATGTCCCCCTCGTGTTCAACGATGCATTAACATTCCATCTGGAGCCTGTTCGAAGGAAAATTTCCTTATCATCGATGGTGGTGTCAGATGCCCCTTGTGTCCGTCCATCATTCCTTGTAACAAAGGTATAGTAAATAACACGAATACATTTTTAACTGAACTATACCTTTTCAAGTACAATAATTACACACTCACTTAAATGTATATTACACTAATCATACAAAATTCAAAAAAGTCTTGGTCTGTTACCAGGTCCGAAAACGTGTCATGTTCTCCGCGTATATTCTGAATAGTAATACCGCTAAGTCGGTCCATATGTAGCCTAAGTTTGAATATTTGTTTACCATATCAATTGCTTTCTCAATTGTTTTCGAAGTCATTTCTAAGATTTGTAATACGTACCAGATGATTTTATTCTTTGTAGATGTGTTCTCATTTGACAAAAAACTAAAAAAACTGCGAAAGATCTTACAATTGTTTTGTAATGCACGACTTATAAATAAAAATATATGATAGGTATATTCAATAATTACAACTGTTTACATGTACTGTGGTGATGACTAAAAACAATTATATTCAAGGGGTAATTATGTAACTTGATAATTTTGTGGTATATTAACATAAAACAAGACATCCACCACTACAAAGACGAGGCTGATAATTTATGTGTGGAAATATAACCAACGACAAAATTAACATTGTCATTGCAGACGTGGTATAGCATATATCATATGTTCAGATATATATCTTTCTGTTGTAGATTGTCTGTTACCCGTGCAGCCTGGTCCTTGCAAAGGAGCTTTTAAAAGATATTATTACAATGTGGACACGAATTCATGTACAGAATTTGTTTATGGGGGTTGTCAAGGAAACAACAACAACTTCAACTCACTGCAAGAATGTGAAGAAAAATGTAGTACAAATCCCACTGGTAATAGTGAACACTATTCATAACTATTGTATTAACCCACCGTTTCTTTTTTAATGCTTAAACAAAGTAAGGAACATTGCGGTCCTTGACATACATTTGGTTTTTGGTTCATGTACTTTTATTTGTGAATTTTTGTCTTTTTTTGTATACCGAACACAGTTTTACAAGTGTTCGGTATTTTTCTATTACCTTAATTTGTAACAAACTTAACGAATGTGTTAAATTAACTGTGATGTTATCATAAAACAAAACACATATCTAGCAGTACTAGACATTTATAACAATGTTAAATATTATTATTTTGCATATTTATTCAGTTGGAATTAATAATGACACTAAAAGTTAATCTTCAAGCACTTGCTACCAGTATAACAGGTTTGCAAGTTATGCGTTTTTTATTAAAAGTTTTCGTAACAACCTTTTTATCCTTATTTATTCTCCGCAAAGCTCAACTAAATATTGTCGTGTTCTGTCGAAACTGGGGATTGCTGCCGAAAATGAATGCAGCTATAGCATGTAGTAGGGTTCTTGTTGCTCATCTTAAATTCTCTGTTTTTGTTCTAAATGAATGTTTAGTACTTGGCTTGACTTTTTAACAATTTCTACTCAGGTTTGTTTTTCTTGATTTAAGATTTTTGAACAAATAACTCCTATTTATTTGTCACTCAGCAATGCTTTTCATTGTACTCATGTATTGAGTTGATTTTTTGTACCCTACAAAACTTGATTACGTAGCAAAACTGTCTAAATTCTAAATAAAAGAAATCCTTTCAAATTATTCATAAAACGCTAAGGTATCCTGACCAGAATTTACCTCGTGATCATATTTGGTGTCTCGAATGTTTTTTCAATCGAGTAGACCTCGTTAATATTTGGCAAACATTTGGAATACTATTTCAATAGCTAACATTTTTGGTAAAATCTGTTAACAATGACTCAAGGTAAAACAATATATTTAATTTGTATCATTTATTAGAAATACATTGAATTAAAGAACCTGTATTTCTTTGTCAAAAAATAAAATTAAACGGTGACTTCAATTACGGGTCAGTAACGTAAATACTATGTTGTGATTTTTCAAGAATATTTATTAAGATTTTTTTTTTGAGACTAATATATTTGTCTAAGCGATTAACTTTGGTTAATTGCAAAAACATTTTTTACCAGGTATAATCTTAACGAAAATACATTATTTTAATCTTATTTGTTACACATTAATTTGTACACACATTCATGATTCTGAAACTATAATTCTTTTTACATTCCTAACTTACAGATGTATTTTAGTTGTATCTACTGTAGACAATTTACTGTACATTTACCGATATTGTTACAAAAAGTAAATAATTCTGATATCCGCACATTTTTCTCCGATTAATACATGATTTTCACCTTACATGCAGTTCCGGTAGAAAAACCAGGAAAATGCCCTTACAATAATAACCCTGACCATAATTGCGTTGAGCCGGTGAGACCTGCGGAATGTCAAGATGACAGTGGTTGTCCAGGAGAGAGGAAATGTTGTAGAGTTGGTTGTTTTCAAGTTTGCATCGATCCAGGTAACTTTTCCTATTGCTTTATGATTCTTGCAATTGTTAGTCAGATTATTGGAGCTTTATATACCGTGTACAACTGAAAGATAATAACATATAAGAACGTCTACGCAACTATGTTGACAATAGATTGTGTTATATCCTAGCATCCAACATATATTCACGAAGGAAGCCGTAGTACTCGGAGAAAATTTCCGACCTTCGATTAGAAAACTGGCAATCCTTGTCAATTAAGATTGGAGTAGTTCATCCTGCCTGCAGTGGGACTCAAACACACAACCACAGTGTGGAAAATTCACGTGGTCAATAGCAGACGAACTACCTTAACCACTCGGCCTCCGATGCCCTGTTGACAATAGATGCTTGATGTTAATCTATATTTATTAATTAAATGTTGCATACAATGTTGATTAAAAATATTAATAAATGGACATGTTATAGCCTGGTACCAAATATAGACACCTAGTGTTGGGATTTTTTAGGCATTGTTTCCAGCTCTAATGTATTGAATGGTTGAGCCTAATATGGAGTAGGCATTGCCAAAATGCGAGCACAGAAAATATAGTCCTCTATAAATTGTGTTTTACTTTGTTGATTAATTTTGCTACTACCCTACTACCATAGTCTACAACATGTAGAACTTGATCAACATGAAATAACAAAGTAAAATAGATGTCAATATTCATTAGGTTATACAATAAACGTATAATAAGCCTAAAATATAGACGTTTAAGCCGAATGCTGTGGTTTCAATACAGAATTCAAAATGTCCGTGCTCTTATACATACAATGGGTGTTATACTTGGTACATAAAAGATAGAATTATCACACTTACACTTACACAAAGTCACAGAATGGTTATACGTATCAGGGATCATGGAAAAATCTATTCTTAATTATACTGATAGTTGTTTAATGACTCTTATTTTTTAAGTTTCGTTTTCTACCACTTAAGGGGTCAGGGTTTCTAAATTATGTCTCGGGCAAGAATTCAGCAGGAGAGACCGTATGAATATATTTTGGTTATGTGCATGCCTATGCTATTAGACAAACTGTATTAGTTAAATATGAAGTTTGTATAATTTACGTTACTTGAGTGGTCATGTGACGCCTTTCTATATATTGGTAACGTCACATAAAGGTCACAATTTTCGGTTCTTAAATAGATTGCAAAAGAATTGTGAGATTTGTTTTTGTAATTAAAACAAAATCTTGTATTATTTATGCAACGGAGATTGTGCTCGATAATATTTTTAATAAAAAAATGTACACTGATGGGATCATGCTGTACCTCTTAAACATATTTGCAACGCAACGTGTATCTTCTGAAATGCTGTCAAACCAGCTGGCGAGAGCCAAATTTGATATCGTAAAAAATGAAAAATATGCATGTTAGTAGAATTCATTTTATATGGATTAACGTTTGTTATGTTACTCTTGCATATGTTTCGTTATATTGTAGAACCTGTATGTCCGCCTGTCTGTGCCATATTTTGTGAATTTGGTAATGTTGTGGATAGTAACGGCTGCCCCACGTGTAAATGTAGAGGTAATATGCCAGTGTTGAAATAAATAGTTTATATCACATAAAGACATGTAAACATCAGAGACAAAGTTGTAATGTTTCTGTAGTAATTAAAGGGAAAGACAAGTTATAAAAATATAGTATAATACTAAAATTTTTGTTGTTATGTTGTTCTGCATTACGAAGTAAAATATATCAAGAAAAATATTTTACTTTTTCTATCTTACATCTCATAAAATTTGCTTAAATCACAGTTTTCTTGGTGTTTATTATTTAATTATCATCTACATAGACGTATCTTATATGACACAATATATTATTAAGAAGATTTTGAGATATACGCATTGTGTCGGCGTCTTCATTAGAGTGATATCATTTTATCGATTTAGTCAAATTTGGCAGTATCATGGTACCACAACCGTGATGATTTTTGAATTTTTGTTAAATGTTTCCGTTTTTTTGTATATTTATGACTTTACATTTCAGATAAGCCCTGTCCGCCAGATCCACCCTGCCCTATCCCACCGTTAGTACCTCCAGGCGAGTGTCCCAGAAGGTGTCGCTTTGTCTATGAAGACATAGATGGAGTCAGCTGTAAAGTTAGATGTGAACTTGCTCCTGCAGGCCCAACAGTACTTCCTTGTCTCCCCAGTAATGTAAGTTTAGGATATATGCACGGGACGACAATATTTTTTTCCAAACAATCAGTACTAAATAATTTAAAGATTTCTGTATTTGGCAGGTCTTGCAATGTCTGCATAAAGTCAAAAAGGACCACTAAAATGTCTTTCAGTTATATGAAACTATGTGTTGTTTAAAACTTCAATTTATTTATGATTTAAAGATCTAAAATTAGTTGATGCATTTTTTTTTATTTGTTTGTTATTTTTTATTATCACGCCCATTGTTGAGGGAAATAGTTTGCACATATCTATGTTTATGTTTTATCTTAGAAATAAAATGTTATCGAATATACAAAGGTTTACACATATACAACGCTAGACGCGCGTTCTGTTTAATGAAGACTCATCAGTGCCGCTCAAACCCAAACAATGTTTAAAATCTAACGAATAAAGATGGTGTAAAGCTTTTATCACCAAATTCCGACCAAGGCTATCTACACATTGAAAATAATAAAGACTTATCAATATTAAGATCTTATGGAGGTATCTACAATCATAATCTCTAACATAGCTTTCGTGTTTGTTTTCCCTTAGATATGATTTAATATCTGTATTTGTTTATCTATAGGTTTCGTCTGTTTGAATTATGTGTCGCATGTGTTGGCTCTGAATTGTTCAAATGCCTGTTTTATTAATCGTATGCTTTTTCTGACTGTATTGTTGCGGTGATGTTTGACATCGATTTAACCAAATTTGATGCTACTGGTCCAAGTATATATCATCGATTTTGTCCTTCATGTTGTGTGTTCTCGTACATTAGTGTTAATGTGTATACTATATTTATGTCGTATAACAATTTGTAGTGTATGTGTTATAATTTCTTATATTTTAAAATTTTATTGATTTATTGAAAGACTTGATATTAGTTTTAGAAAAACAAGAATCAAGCATCTAAAATTTGATAAGGAAGCTATATTTTTACTAATTGTTAATTAGTCGTCTTTTATTACGTCAAAGTGTACAAAACTATTATCGATTTTTTGTAATTGATCACACAAAATGTCTGTAAGAAAAAGAATCTAATGAGGCTGTATTGAGTAGAAATGGCAAAAATGTAAGTTTGTTCCAAGGAGGTTTAACTCAATTTGCGGTTTTAAGTTTTAAACTATATCGTGGCGTGATATATGTTGGTTTTATTGGGGAAGGAAGTCGGATTACCAGGTGAGAAACGCCCGACCTTCGTTATGAAAGAAGCCTCGGTCATCTCTAACTAATCACATTTTTGTGAACATTGAGGTTTTGGGTCTGACATACACAAGGCAAGGATTGACAGTTTTCCTACCTATTGTCGAGATTTTTACCCTAGATAGGGCTAAAATTAATAAATTGCTAAAACGTGGCGCCACACGTAATTATACAAACATTCAAAGAAACGCGATAAACACGTTAAGGAATGAGACGTTCTTATATACTGCATTAGTATAAAAATACTGTTAATTCATAAAAGAATGCATTTATGTTTTAAGTATAATTTGTGATCAAGTTAGCACATGCTTTGTAGACTTAAATGGTTGCGCAATAATATGTTGTGTAATATGATTTGACATTCCAGTGTATTCAGGAACCCACAGATCCACATCCACCTCCACTGCCCGGTAAGCTTTGTTGTTTTTTCAATCTAGAACAAACACAAAAACAAACTACTCATTAGTGTTATAATAGCTACTTTAACATATAATTATCACGCTCCCGTGTCATCTGAAACTTGGTATTTTGCAATATGATGGTGTAATCTTTGTTATAATTTATAAATGCTGAGACTTTACTTTGTATTGTGTTATGTACAAAACAATAACATTCATGCGTCTGTTGAAATCTTTCATTTTATATTGTTATATGTTACGTGATCTATTCAATATTTTGTTTTAATTTATAGCTTGTGAGAAAGGAATTCCTTTAGTTAGCATACAATGTGGACTCGGTGGCCAATTATGTCCTAGTGGTTACTATTGTAAAATCAATTGGTGTTGTCAGATTCGTAAGTTTTGTTATTTAAGTAATGACATAAAATAATTTTAACACTAGTGTAATACTAATTGTCCGGCAAATATTAATGAGAAAAGTTATTGTTAAAGATTCAAAATACAAATTTCAAATATACCGTAGCCTTTTTCTATGATTAAATACTAGTGATATCATAAGAACATATGTTTGAGGATATAACTGATGCCTGCATTAAACGATTGTATGGTATTTCTGATTATATTTGATAATGATCAGAAAATGTATCTATATTTATGTTACATATTTTTGTAAAGAACTGTGAAGTTTGCAAGCTTAGATTGGAAACATCTTAATTGAATTATATCAAATTTATTGCAAGTAGGAACTGTTTTTTATACTATAAACCCGTTTACTTTCAAATGGTGTATTCTTCAGCCTGCAAGAACGGCACTCCCCACCCTACACTAACATGTGGACAAGTCGCCGGGTCTAACAACTGTCCCACAGGATATTCATGTCTGGCACATCCGGCTGATGCTTATTTTGCTTGTTGTCCTGATGATTCGTATGGTAAATATATTTAACAATTTACAGTAACAAAAAAAAACTGTAATAGATGTGAACGAAGTTCTTTAATTTGTGCATACTGTTAATGTGTTTCAGCCTGCAATTTCATCCAACCTCATCCTAAGTAATTCAGGTATAATAATATGACAGCTTTTTTCTTGTTTAATTATTTGCTAATAATCTCAGGTCCCTTTTTAAAAGTTTGAAAATCTAGCTCTTCTAGTAAACGATTCGCTGCATAAAGCTGGTGAATAATAGTCGCTATGTGGTTGTCTATGAGGCAATTTTATTATACCCATTTCATTGTCCCTTGTTTGTCTATGACACACATTATCTTCTAATTTGTAAGCAGAAGTACTCAATTTAAACAAAATACGAATTACAGGTAATTGTCCAAACGGCAGTCCACTGCCTAATTATTTCTGTGGGCGTGGACCATCACACCAGGATTGCCCATCAGGGTTTTCATGTAACACTGACCCAGCGGATAGATTTGCCGTATGTTGTCCTGACAGTAAGTAAAGCTAACTTCATTTCGTTCAAAGAATGTTACAGATTCTATATTGGAAATTTGAAATCTTACTTTTTCACGTAAAAGATCTGCCGGCTCAAGCTGGCTCATGATGGTCTCTATGTCGTTGTCCATGAGTCAGTTTCTTTATACACTGTTCACTGTCCTTTTTGTCTATAGCACACTTTGTTTTTCATTTGTTCGCTCTAGTACTTAATATAAACAAAATACTAGTTAATCGTTTAATTTACAGTTACAGGTAATTGTCCAAACGGCAATCCCCTACCTAATTATTTCTGTGGGCGTGGACCATCACACCAGGATTGTCCACCAGGCTATTCATGTAACACTGACCCAGCGGATAGATTTGCTGTCTGCTGTCCTGACAGTAAGTAATGTTACCTTGTTGTCTGTCATAGAATATAACAGTTCTGGTGTTTCAAATAATAGATTTGTTCGAAAATTGTTCGTTTCTAAAACTACATTCTAGATCATTTTTAATGTAATGAATGCAATATGTCTTTATGTCCGATGTAAGGTAGCATAATGCTTGTTTGGTTTAACCAACTCTAAATGCTACCTTTGAATGTAGGTATTTACCGTGGTCTATGATTTTATATTTTATAACATCCATAACCATTAATTCTGAGATGTCCCTTTGTAGTTTTAGTGGACTTAAACGTGATATAATTCTCTTCCTAGATATTAACATTACCTTTGGCAGTAAGAGATTTATAGTTGGTTTACTGACCGTATATGTTCGATTATCTCGGATTGTATGTAGACACCCAACACTTTCCGGTGTTTGATTTGACCCTCATATTGTTTTTGTAAATGTGGACACTGCTCAAGCAATATTTTAAATTTATAAGATGTGTCTTACATTCGTTAGTGAAGATTTTGTCTTTCAGGATAAAAAAAATTGAAACTTATTTTAATACTAAAAAAAATTAAAACGATATATATTTGACTCACTGACAATCACAGAGCTAGTTTTATTTGGTGTGTAAATGTTTGTTTTGTAAGTGATTGGTTTAAATATTACATTGGTTTATCAACTTTTGTTTTAGTCGTCGTCAAGGTCATAGCAGTAAAATCGTAGAAAAATCTCTACAACAATGTAATGGTATCGTTCCGTGTAATGTAGAATTTACAATGCCGTCCGACAGGAGTTGCAGAAATTTCTCAAACTAAACGACAATCCATAACTTAAAGTCCGAGAACCCGTCAAACTCCTGAACTAACAACTAAATATATAATTACTACAACAATGGTACAGACTTGGTACAGTCATTGCAAACGAAATAGCGGGCTAAACCAGGTTTTATGGCATGCCAAACCTCCCACTTCCATTATTTTAGTATGTGAGTTGATTTGTTGAATAAAATGGATGGGTATCATATACCCTATTCAATGACTGTGTACTGTATTCAAAAAGCAAAATGAGTTGACATTATCCAGTTTTGCAATAGAACTTATGATAAAACAGCATTCAATAAAAAAAAACAACAAACTAAACAGGCAATAATTCTATCATATTATTGACAGGAATAAGAGGCGGTCAGTATTCCTGAAATGTAAATTGCCTTGTTAAAGAATGTTTACAGGTTTCAAAGTAACACAGAGTTTAAATAGTTTTCACAGTTTGTATGAACATTAAAGACAAAATATATTTATAAGTCGTAGTTCTAAAATGTGTAGGAATAATTCGTGTTATTTTTTACATTTGAAGGAATTAAGTATGGATCGTGTCCGCCAGTTAAACCTGATACTGCTGGCATATGTGTAGAATTATGCTCGGGAGACGCTAGCTGTCCTGGAAAAGAAAAATGCTGTTCCAATGGTTGTGGTCATGTTTGTACAAACCCAACTGAAGGTATGCAAGGAATTATCTAGGAGGTACATTGTCATTCATTTTATAATCAAAACAGCGGTCTGAGCATCTTCATTATTAGTAAACATAGTAGTATACTTTCCTGTGGTTTAAGAGTTAAACTATTGTTTAAGTGAGCTTGTATTCTTTCCGAGAGCTTATTCTATATCAATGGTGTAAAAACCCATTGCATCGGTTCAGCCGTTTGTTAGATACAGACCAGATTGTAACGGTGAAACAGTCTGATAAAAAGTGATAGATTTGAATATCCGAGTGCTACAATAAAATGTATGTACATGTAGAAAAGAATTTAGTCTTGCATACTATTGAACTTGTTTGTTTTCAAATATGTGTAATGATATATTTAGTTAAAGTATATTGTGTATATGGCATTCTTCCGAAGGACTCGATAAGGACCGTATGGGATCCTTCAGCGGTACGTAACTCCGGATACGGTCCTAGATTAATATAAATTCAGATTGTAATTTATATATTTTTTAATGGTGCTTTCGATATTTACTTGTATTATTTTCTAATTACAGAACATATTTGCGCGCTTATTAAGTGCCCTGTTAACTGTGAATATGGGTATGAGTTAGATAATTACGGCTGTCAGATATGTAACTGCAAGCCGGGTAGGTATTTGCTTACAACTTAACGTGATTTTACGTGCAAATGCTTTAGTCTTAATTATTTTTATGCGTAAATATATTTTCCGCATGGAATTGATGTACACGAATATAAGCAATCAGAAGTTGGCAAATGATTTTTTAAAGAATGCCCATAATTAATTACACCACGTGATTACGTTTCCAAGAATAAATAATATTTACTTAAACGATGTTTGTTGTCACAGAGGCAGTTTAAAATTTTGAAAAACGCCACACACTTAAGACATACAAAATGCTGACTACATGGATTTTTGTTGACGCAGAGGATATCCTACCATTTTAATTTTGACAAACAGAAGACACTTACTTACAATTTAATTGTTTGTTCTCTTCGATTACCACTTATAAGAAGAAACAATATGAAATACATGTTTACTATGAGTATACAATTTACTATGTCAGACGCGCATTTCTCTTACCCTATTCTTTAAATTGCTATATTAGGCAGAGTTTGTACATCATGAGTGAACCTTTATACGTTTAGAACTTGCCTTCCGTTTGTGGCGGGTGCTTATTTTTCAAACAAATAAACGTTGGTCATGATTAAGCAACATTGTACGATACGAGGTTTTAAGTAGCAAACATTGTATATAAGGACTGTTTCAAATTTCTGAGCAATTTATATAACGAGTTTATAATATTCCTTTTATTTTTTAAACATCACTACTTGACATTTAAACGGTGAAAACAACGATGACGTCATAGAACTTGAATTTTAACGAAATCAAAATCGTATCGTATTACCAGCATTAGTGCATTTTAATTTACAAATCATATTTTAGCTGACACACTAAATTTAACTAGTTTTGTTTGTTATAGTAATCACCGATAAGCAATGAAATGAAAAATGAAATCCCCCCTTTAAACAATGGCTCTATCCAATCATTAATTATATGCTATCATGGCATTAAAACTGTGAGTTTAAACTTCGTTTTTTCGGAATAAAGCATTTTAAATCGATTTAACTTTTATACTTACTTTAAGATCCTTGCCCAAAGCCAGTGTGCATACCTCCACCGGAAGGCAGTTGTACAGAGGCTGACTATAAAATATATAATGGTGTTAAGTGTATGTGGTGTCCCAAGATAATAGAGTGTAAACCACGTGAGTCACTAATAAAAAGTTATTGTAATGAAAAGGTCAAGTCAGCTACAAAAGGTCAAGTAAGTTACAAATTGTAATAAAAAGTTGCCTTTCAAGTAGGCACTATTGCTGAAATATACTTTTCTTGTCTTTTCCGTTCAATTTTAAAATGGTTATTAGTTTAATATAGCTTTAAAAAAGACAATTACGTTTAATTGAAAGAAAAACATTGTTTGCGAAATAAAATTTCAATTTCATCATGGTTGCATCACTTTCAGCAAGCAGTATTTTAGCTCTATGCAGGCAGAAAACAAGATGAAGTAACATTAACACGAAATTGACTACCAATAGAAAAGTATTTCATTATTAAGAGTTTGATAATGCGAGAAAATTTAGCTTATTGTACCACCTACAATGCTGCATTCTGGTTTTGGAAAACTACAAACAATGTCTAAAGAAAAACAAAGAGTTGGCACTTTCTTCGACACACTATGATTGATTGAAAGTCGCTATTTCGTTGTATCACCTAACCGTACCAGCATGAGGGCATATCTTTTCCGACACCTAACTCGCTGAGCAGCTCTGTGGGTGGAGAAACTGGGAACGATTCCTAGTATCCATTAATTATTGTTATAATTATATTGGTAGAGCATTGTTATAATTATATTGACAGAGCCTTGTCCACTTCCAAGCTGTGTACCGCCGCCAACATTGAGTTGCACTGAACCCGACTTTAAAATATTCAATGGCGTAAAGTGTCCATGGTGCCCCAGGATTGTACCATGTAAACCAAGTAGGTTTTTGTATTTTTTAGCATATATATATGCCACTTTCATAAGCAATATCGCACATTTGTAAGCATACATTGCTGCATGTATAAGCATAAAATTACAATGAACAACATATTATATTATGTCATTTTAAGGCTTGGATTATTGTAGTTTTTTTCTTCAATTAGATTGTTTATATAATATTAGATATTTTACTTAGTGTTAAAATAATCGATTGTGTGATAAGTTGTTCCTACAAAGGATAACTTTTAAACAATATGAAGTAAATTATTACTGTAATGTCTATTTGTGTTTGGTAAGATAGTTATGTAAAATATGAGTTATATTTTAAAACAGGTTGTGAGGCAGGGATGCCACTACCTAACATTAACTGTGGTTTCCGACCAGACAGACAGGATTGCCCGGCAGGATTCTTCTGTAATGTTGATCCAATAGACAGATTTGCTGTCTGTTGCCCAGGTATGTAATTCTATCTTCAAGTTTGGACATGACAGTTTAATTTTTAGCAGATGTCGGGTTCCTCGAGTTAACTCAACGTCACTTATTTTCTAAATATCCTTGAGATGAGATGAAGAGAAAATGCATCGATTTTAAAAAGATGTGAAGAATCTGTTTATCGCTGTTTTGTAACATTGCTACGTCACAGAGTTTACTAAACAACCCACAGGAATGAACATTTGACATAAATTTATCGAAATTGATGAATAAAGAAAATAATATACACACGATAATCAGCTTGAAAGTAATGCGATAATAACTTATGTTGTCGCTTGAGCAACAACTTTAAATGCCAGTTATATACCTAGAATAATGTTTGTTGCTTTCTTTTCTTGTACTTCTGATCTGTTTTAGGTTAGTTTAAACATAATTTAAATGGTTTCGTTAGTACTTGACCTGTAAATACGTTGACATTTAAGTTTTTTTTATCAAATTCATTTAAATGGATTACCTTACATTGTATTCATTTTTTCTTAACAGCAATTTCTAGGATTTTTAATATGTTGTTTGTGACCAAACAATTGTATGTATGTCTTTACAGAATGCACTAGGGGAAAACCCTTACCAAATGTTCTTTGTGATGACGTAAACCGAAAATGCCCATCAGGTTACCAGTGTAAGAAGATACACGGAATCTGTTGTCCGAGTATGTACAGTCGCACACGTGGATCAATTCTTCTTGTCAAGATCATCTCTTACTCTCCTCAACATTTAAGATCAAAATGAGCTTGGATACATACAAAAGACATATCCGTATATAGCTACCAATTGTTTTATTTAAAACAAACACTTTCTTAGCACAGTGAAGAAAGTAAAGAAAGTAAAGAAACTATAAAAGTATAGGCTTACACTGTCATCGTTATTTTGAATCTTCTTGATGACTCTATTAAACTTAAAAATAAGCGTTTTGTTTTATTGAATGCAAAGTGTTTGTCTCGTATAGTTATTAAATAATTGCATGAGTAATGTTGTATCTCTAAATTCGACAAATATAATTTGTGACTTGGTTTTTGAGTCAAGTGAGTAGTATAAACAAGATCTATTAGGATGACATTAACTAAATCCCATGTGGTACGAATATCGGATTGGGTGTATACACCAGTAAACGTGCGATTACTTCAGCAACTAATTTTAAAATTATATCTTAGAATATAAGAATAAAAATGCATTACACAAAATAAGTAATAGGTTTGAATAAGTTTTCGCAATATTTTTTGTGTCGACAAACCTAAATCCGTTATATACTTTGCGCTAATTTTACATTTAAAGACGTTTAATTACAGCTCCTTGCTTGCCGCCACCGTGTCCCCCACCACCACAAGGTGCTTGTATAGAGCCGCAATTCACAATAATTGATGGTGTTAAGTGTCCTGCGTGCTACAAGATTGTGCCGTGTAAAGACAGTAAGTGATGATTGTTATTCAGCCTGGAAAGGTATAAGCCACTACTAATCTTGTTTTCTAATCGCCTGTTACCTTATTGTTCGTGTTCCTTGATATTTTGCTTACAAAGACACATGGCTGCAGTTTTATGTTTCACATTATGTATCAAACAGATAATTCTTTATCGTGGCTGGATATTGTGGGTAAAAATAAAATGCATCATATACCTTAATTATAAGCTTATTTTCCCAGATGCACGTGTTCTTAGGCAAAACTAATGAGCTGCGAATACATTTCACCAGATATGAAATCTTTAACTCGGAAAAGACGCAACGAAATCATATCTTCTGTTTTCGTCATTTCAGAAGTGTGTCCTGCAGTACTTGCAGATTCCAGATGTTATGAATATACAAGGGAATGCAAGGATGACTATTCGTGTACTGATGGCCGCAAATGTTGTCAACAAGGATGTAGTTATGTTTGTGTTAATCCAGTTTAAAATCTATAGCAATTTTTAAGACGGATTGCAGGAATAAATGTTGTATAAAAAAAACAATATTTAATTTTCACCGCTTTTGATCAATTACAGTTGTACAGTTAACGCCGTCACGTCTTTGCACATTCATTTGCGAAATTTAAGTGCATTTTAAAGGTAATTTTGAAAAAAATCACGATCATTGTACTTTGATTTTTAAATTGTTCGTATGTAATCAATTGTAATGTTTATTATAATGTTCAAATAAACCGCTTACTATTACTGATACAAAAGATATGTTGTCATCTGTGGCATTACCACAACCGTAAATGCAAATTGTTTTTGCCCTGCCTGAAGTCTATACCATAAATGCGAAGAAAAACGGAACATTTATCAAGTATTTCGTCGTTCGTCGATTGCTATTCTGGTACGATTGTTTATTGTAAATACTATATCATATCGACGATGACGCTAAGATATTAATGTATAAAAAGCGCATCTATTAACAATGCATTTCCTTTTTGGTACTTCTTGCAATTAAGTTCATTTGTGCGAAAAATATCTAATTTACCAGCGAAAAACTGTTTTTTTGTGTAAATTGAAATGGAAAACTTCATTATTAACAAACAAAAAGTATAGGTCGTGCGGCAAAATAGACCGAACATTTTGGGTGAAATAAGCACATCTGAATGAAACTTACAAAATGTCTAACCTCCCTCTTCAATCGTTTTAAGCTCAATTTTCCAGGCTATTATAAATTTCCTACCAAATAACGAACATTTTCCATCAATAATGTTTATAATTTTAAATTGTGTATGTTCAGAACTTAAACATCCAATCAAATGCCTCCGTATATTTTCTTCTGCATACTATCTTGGGGTAAAAAAACCAGTGTCATGTCAACAAATAATTAGGCTTTTATAACCTTGAATCAAGTCCCTGTTGCTACTAGTTAAACACGCTGCATTAAGGAAAAACTCGAGGACACAAAACAAAAACGATTCGGAATCACTGTTAGATTGTGAGAATTTTAGTTTTTGTACGTAAACAAAGCAACTGTAGCTTTCTGAGATGTAAAAATCAAACCTACGTGCTAGACAGATTCCGAACTGTGATGGACTGCGTTGTAAAACGCCTAGAGTGTTTGTAGGACAGAAAATGTAGACTTATGTGGGTGTTTTTTTTAATTCCCAAGAATTTAGAAGCAACCGTAGCATCTCCAAACGCCTACTTAATATGTTTGGCTTTCATACTTTTCGTATTATGCTGACAACTTATTCCATATGAGGACTTCCCAATAACCCACCATGTGGCACTCAGTGCATCTCTGTGGGTCGACTGCGGAAAACCATTCTCATTATCCGGGACCATTGATATGTTTGTACTAAAACGTTAAAATTCAGTATATTGATCCTCTATAATCTGGTCGTTTCCGATTAAAATTACATTTCTGATTCACCTTTGATTGCTAGGTTAGATCACAATTTTTCATTATCATAAACTAACTGAATGGATGCATAGATACAATGTACTACTACATCAAACTAAGTGAGTCGATTCATAGGTATAATGTACCCTCCATCAAACTAACCGAGTGGATTCTTAGGTACCATGTACCCTTCCATCAAACTAACTGAGTAGATTCATAGGTACAATGTACCTCTCCATCAAACTAACTGAGTGAATTCATTGGTACACTGTACCCCTCCATCAAACTAACTGTGTGGATTCTTAGGTAAATGCACCACTCCATCAAACTAACTGATCTGATTTATAGGTACAATGTACTGCTCAATAAAACTGAGTGGATTCATAGGAACAATGTACCCCTCCATAAAACTGAGTGGATTCATAGGTACAATGTACCCTTACATCAAACTAAATGAGTGGATTTATAGATACAATGTAACCCTCAATAAAACTGAGTAGATTCATAGGAACAATGTAACCCTTCATAAAACTGAGTGGATTCATAGGTACAATGTACTTTCTATAAAACTGAGTGGATTCATAGGTACAACGACCACTGCATCAAACTAACCGAGTGGATTCATAGTACAATGTACTTTCTATAAAACTGAGTGGATTCATAGGTACAATGTACCACTGCATCAAACTAACCGAGTGGATTCATAGGTACAATGTACCACTCCATCAAACTAACTAAGTAGATTCAAAGGTACCATGTACCACTCCATCAAACAAACCTTTGTACCAATGAATCCACTCACTTACCGAGGGGATTCATAGGTACATTGTACCCCTCCATCAAGCTAACTGAGTGGATTCTTAGGTACACTGTACCATTCAAAACTAACTGAGTGGATTCTTGGGTACACTGAACCACTTCAAACTAACTGTGTGGATTCTTAAGTACAATGTACCACTCCATCAAACTAACCGAGTGGATTCATAGGTATACTGTACCCCTCCATCAAACTATCCGAGTGGATTCTTAGGTACACTGTACCACTCCAAACTAACTGAGTGGATTCATAGGTACAATGTACCCCTCCATCAAACTAACTGAGTGGATTCGTAGGTACACTGTACCCCTCCATCAAACTAACTGAGTGGATTCAAAGGTACACTCCATCAAACTGAGTGGATTCATAGGTACAATGAACCACTCCATCAAACTAACTGAGTGGATTCTTAGGTACAATGCACCCTTCCATCAAACTGAGTGGATTCTTAAGTACAATGTACCACTCCATCAAACTAACTGAGTGGATTCATAAGTACAATGTACCACTCCATCAAAACTAACCGTTTGGATTAATAGGTACACTGTACCACTCCATCAAACTAACTTAGTGGATTCATAGGTACAATGTACCACTCCAGCAAACTAACTGAGTGGATTCGTAGGTACACTGTACCCCTCCATCAAACTAACTGAGTGGATTCATAGGTACACTGTACCACTGCATCAAACTAACTGAGTGGATTCATAGGTACAATGAACCACTCCATCAAACTAACTGAGTGGATTCTTAGGTACAATGCACCCTTCCATCAAACTGAGTGGATTCTTAAGTACAATGTACCACTCCATCAAACTGAGTGGATTCATAGGTACAATGTACCACTCCATCAAAACTAACCGTTTGGATTAATAGGTATACTGTACCACTCCATCAAACTAACTTAGTGGATTCATAGGTACAATGTACCCCTCCATTAAACGAACTCAGTGGATTCATAGGTACAATGTACCACTCCATTAAACTAAATGAGTGGATTCATAGTTAAATGTACCACTCCATCAAACTAACTGAGTGGATTCATAGGTACAATGTACCACTCCAAACTAACTGAGTGGATTCTTAGGTACAATGTACCAATCTGTCAATCTAACTGATTAGATTCAGTTTGTATATTAAATTTAGTCATATAAATACAGTGATTTATGCCTGCAGTTAATGCATTAAGCAACTGATGAATACACATTTTCACCATTATATTTAATGAGTGCGCTTAGTTTCATGAAAAAGTTTTTACGATTCCAGCCTTTTCTTAAGTTTCCCGGTCGAAGGTTTGTAATTTATCAAACAATAAAAATTACTTGCTATCAAATAGATGAAAAAATGGGGATGATACCGCTACAGGTAATTTAAAACTGTGTTCTTGTTAATAACACTTAGGTCTTACTGAATAATTTACAATCTATATTACAGAAGATTAGAAAAAACTGGTTATATATTTAGGTAATGTAAATAAACAAAGCTGTTATATTATGCGGTAACATATTACTGTTGTCATCGTCCCTATGGTTAAATGTTCTAGTCACGCACATCTAGTCCTGAAGCCGTAAACAGGTGCTACGTGTTTTCAGTCTGAATAATACGGAATGTCTAAAGGACACACGATTGAGTTTTTTGTTTGTTTGTTTGAATGGTGTTTTAACGCCACTTTCAGCAATTTTTCAGCTATTTCATGGCGTCCAGTTTTTATTGGGGGAGGAAGCCGGAGTACCCGGAGAGAACCCCCGACCTGCGGTAGGAAAACTGGCAATCCTTGTCAATTAAGATTGGAGTCGAGTACACCGTGCCTGCAGTGAGAATCGAACCCGCAATCTCAGTGTTGACAGACCACGTGATCAATAGTAAACGAACTACCTTGACCACGCGGCCACCCAGGCCCCCACACACGATTGAGATAAACTGCCTTACAGGTTATTTTATGGATGACAACAATATTATTCAGCGTTTAAACATTACACAATTTGGACCAACTTAACATTTAGAAAGGTCACTTTACTCGTTTTTATTTTATATTTTATGTTTGGTTTAAAATTGATGTGATATTAAATATCAGATTGTACATCACATCATATGTCTGAAGGCTTTTAATTTTTAAAACATTTTTTGAAAAAAGCTCATATTTATATTATGACACGTCCGGCAGTCAGACAAAAACAAACAATTATTGCAAGCTGGTACTGCGGTATATATATTAATACAAAGCTTTAGGTAGTGTTATAACAGCTAGTGATGTTACTATACGGCGTACTTGTTTGTCTTTGTGTTATTGGCATACAGGTAAGTTATTTGTTTGTGTTTGTGTTATCGGCATACAGGTAAGTTATTTGTTTGTGTTTGTGTGATCGCCATACCGGTAAGTTATTTGTTTGTGTTTGTGTTATTGGCATACAGGTAAGTTATTTGTTTGTGTTTGTGTTATCGGCATACAGGTAAGTTATTTGTTTGTGTTTGTGTCATTGGCATACAGGTAAGTTATTTGTTTGTGTTTGTGTTATTGGCATACAGGTAAGTTATTTGTTTGTGTTTGTGTTATTGGCATACAAGTAAGTTATTTGTTTGTGTTTGTGTTATCGGCATACAGGTAAGTTATTTGTTTGTGTTTGTGTTATCGGCATACAGGTAAGTCATATGTTTGTGTTTGTGTTATTGGCATACAGGTAAGTTATTTGTTTGTGTTTGCGTTATTGGCATACAGGTAAGTTATTTGTTTGTGTTTGTGTTATTGGCATACAGGTAAGTTATTTGTTTGTGTTTGTGTTATTTGCATACAGGTAAGTTATTTGTTTGTGTTTGTGTTATCGGAATACAAGTAAGTTACTTGTTTGTGTTTCTGTTTTCGGCATACAGGTAAGTTATTTGTTTGTGTTTGTGTTATTGGCATACAGGTAAGTTATTTGTTTGTGTTTGTGTTATTGGCATACAGGTAAGTTATTTGTTTGTGTTTGTGTTATTGGCATACAGGTAAGTTATTTGTTTGTGTTTGTGTTATTGGCATACGGGTAAGTTATTTGTTTGTGTTTGCTTTATTGGCATACAGGTAAGTTATTTGTTTGTGATTTTGTTATCGGCATACAGGTAAATTACTTGTTTGTGTTTGTGTTATTGGCATACAGTTAAGTTATTTGTTTGTGTTTGCGTTATTGGCATAGAGGTAAGTTATTTGTTTGTGTTGGCGTTATTGGCATACAGGTAAGTTATTTGTTTGTGTTTGTGTTATTGGCATACAGGTAAGTTATTTGTTTGTGTTTGTGTTATCGGCATACAGGTAATTTATTTGTTTGTGTTTGTGTTATTGGCATACAGGTAAGTTACTTGTTTGTGTTTGTGTTATCGGCATACAGGTAAGTTATTTGTTTGTGTTTGTGTTATCGGCATACAGGTAAGTTATTTGTTTGTGTTTGCGTTATTGGCATACAGGTAAGTTATTTGTTTGTGTTTGTGTTATTGGCATACAGGTAAGTTATTTGTTTGTGTTTGTGTTATTTGCATACAGGTAAGTTATTTGTTTGTGTTTGCGTTATTGGCATACAGGTAAGTTATTTGTTTGTGTTTGTGTTATCGGCATACAGGTAAGTTACTTGTTTGTGTTTGTGTTATCGGCATACAGGTAAGTTATTTGTTTGTGTTTTTGTTATTGGCATACAGGTAAGTTACTTGTTTGTGTTTGTGTTATCGGCATACAGGTAAGTTACTTCTTTGTGTTTGTGTTATCGGCAGACAGGTAAGTTATTTGTTTGTGTTTGTGTTATCGGCATACAGGTAAGTTATTTGTTTGTGTTGTGTTATCGGCATACAGGTAAGTTATTTGTTTGTGCTTGTGTTATTGGCATACAGGTAAGTTAGTTGTGTTTGTGCTTGTGTTATCGGCATACAGGTAAGTTATTTGTTTTTGTTTGCGTTATTGGCATACAGGTAAGTTATTTGTTTGTGTTTGCGTTATTGGCATACAGGTAAGTTATTTGTTTGTGTTATTTGCATGCAGGTAAGTTATTTGTTTGTGTTTGTGTTATTGGCATACAGGTAAGTTATTTGTATGTGTTTGTGTTATCGGCATACAGGTAAGTTATTTGTTTGTGTTTGTGTTATCGGCATACAGGTAAGTTATTTGTTTGTGTTATTGGCATACAGGTAAGTTATTTGTTTGTGTTTGTGTTATACAGGTAAGTTACTTGTTTGTGTTTGTGCTATTGGCATACAGGTCAGTTATTTGTTTGTGTTATTGGCATACAGGTAAGTTATTTGTTTGTGTTTGCGTTATCGGCATACAGGTAAGTTATTTGTTTGTGTTATTGGCATACAGGTAAGTTATTTGTTTGTGTTATTGTTATTGGCATACAGGTAAGTTACTTGTTTGTGTTTGTGTTATTAGCATACAGGCAAGTTATTTGTTTGTGTTTGTGTTATTGGCATACAGGTATGTTATTTGTTTGTGTTATTGGCATACAGGTAAGTTATTTGTTTGTGTTATTGTTATTGGCATACAGGTAAGTTACTTGTTTGTGTTTGTGTTATTAGCATACAGGTAAGTTATTTGTTTGTGTTTGTGTTATTGGCATACAGGTAAGTTATTTGTTTGTGTTTGTGTGATCGCCATACCGGTAAGTTATTTGTTTGTGTTTGTGTTATTGGCATACAGGTAAGTTACTTGTTTGTGTTTGTGTTATTGGCATACAGGTAAGTTATTTGTTTGTGTTTGTGTTATTGGCATACAGGTAAGTTATTTGATTGTGTTTGTGTTATTGACATACAGGTAAGTTATTTGTTTGTGTTTGTGTTATCGGCATACAGGTAAGTTATTTGTTTGTGTTTGTGTTATTGGCATACAGGTAAGTTATTTGTTTGTGTTGTGTTATTGGCATACAGGTAAGTTATTTGTTTGTGTTTGCGTTATTGGCATACAGGTAAGTTATTTGTTTGTGTTTGTGTTATTGGCATACCGGTAAGTTATTTGTTTGTGGTTGCGTTATTGGCATAGAGGTAAGTTATTTGTTTGTGTTGGCGTTATTGGCATACAGGTAAGTTATTTGTTTGTGTTTGTGTTATTGGCATACAGGTAAGTTATTTGTTTGTGTTTGTGTTATCAGCATACAGGTAAGTTATTTGTTTGTGTTTGTGTTATTGGTATACAGGTAAGTTACTTGTTTGTGTTTGTGTTATCGGCATACAGGTGAGTTATTTGTTTGTGTTTGTGTTATCGGCATACAGGTAAGTTATTTGTTTGTGTTTGCGTTATTGGCATACAGGTAAGTTATTTGTTTGTGTTTGTGTTATTGGCATACAGGTAAGTTATTTGTTTGTGTTTGTGTTATTTGCATACAGGTAAGTTATTTGTTTGTGTTTGTGTTATCGGCATACAGGTAAGTTACTTGTTTGTGTTTGTGTTATCGGCAGACAGGTAAGTTATTTGTTTGTGTTTGTGTTATCGGCATACAGGTAAGTTATTTGTTTGTGTTTGTGTTATCGGCATACAGGTAAGTTATTTGTTTGTGTTTGTGTTATTGGCATACAGGTAAGTTATTTGTTTGTGTTTGTGTTATCGGCATACAGGTAAGTTATTTGTTTGTGTTATTGGCATACAGGTAAGTTATTTGTTTGTGTTTATGTTATACAGGTAAGTTACTTGTTTGTGTTTGTGTTATTGGCATACAGGTAATTATTTGTTTGTGTTATTGGCATACAGGTAAGTTATTTGTTTGTGTTATTGGCATACAGGTAAGTTATTTGTTTGTGTTTGCGTTATCGGCATACAGGTAAGTTATTTGTTGGTGTTATTTGTTTGTGTTATCGGCATACAGGTAAGTTATTTGTTTGTGTTATTTGTTTGTGTCATTGGCATACAGGTAAGTTATTTGTTTGTGTTATTGTTATTGGCATACAGGTAAGTTACTTGTTTGTGTTTGTGTTATTGGCATACAGGTAAGTTATTTGTTTGTGTTTGTTTTATCGGCATACAGGTAAGTTACTTCTTTGTGTTTGTGTTATTGGCATACAGGTAAGTTATTTGTTTGTGTTTGTGTTATTGGCATACAGGAATGTTATTTGTTTGTGTTATTGTTATTGGCATACAGGTAAGTTATTTGTTTGTGTTTGTGTTATTGGCATACAGGTAAGTTATTTGTTTGTGTTTGTGTTATCGGCATACCGGTAAGTTATTTGTTTGTGTTTGTGTTATTGGCATACAGGTAAGTTATTTGTTTGTGTTTGTGTTATCGGCATACAGGTAAGTTACTTGTTTGTGTTTGTGTTATCGGCATACAGGTAAGTTATTTGTTTGTGTTTGTGTTATCGGCATAGAGGTAAGTTATTTGTTTGTGTTTGCGTTATTGGCATACAGGTAAGTTATTTGTTTGTGTTTGTTATTGGCATACAGGTAAGTTATTTGTTTGTGTTATCGGCATACAGGTAAGTTATTTGTTTGTGCTTGTGTTATTGGCATACAGGTAAGTTAGTTGTGTTTGTGCTTGTGTTATCGGCATACAGGTAAGTTATTTGTTTGTGTTTGCGTTATTGGCATACAGGTAAGTTATTTGTTTGTGTTTGCGTTATTGGCATACAGGTAAGTTATTTGTTTGTGTTTGTGTTATTTGCATACAGGTAAGTTATTTGTTTGTGTTTGTGTTATTGGCATACAGGTAAGTTATTTGTTTGTGTTTGTGTTATCGGCATACAGGTAAGTTATTTGTTTGTGTTTGTGTTATCGGCATACAGGTAAGTTATTTGTTTGTGTTATTGGCATACAGGTAAGTTATTTGTTTGTGTTTGTGTTATACAGGTAAGTTACTTGTTTGTGTTTGTGCTATTGGCATACAGGTAAGTTATTTGTTTGTGTTATTGGCATACAGGTAAGTTATTTGTTTGTGTTTGCGTTATCGGCATACAGGTAAGTAATTTGTTTGTGTTATTTGCATACAGGTAAGTTATTTGTTTGTGTTTTTGTTATTGGCATACAGGTAAGTTACTTGTTTGTGTTTGTGTTATTAGCATACAGGCAAGTTATTTGTTTGTGTTTGTGTTATTGGCATACAGGTATGTTATTTGTTTGTGTTATTGTTATTGGCATACAGGTAAGTTATTTGTTTGTGTTTGTGTTATTGGCATACAGGTAAGTTATTTGTTTGTGTTTGTGTGATCGCCATACCGGTAAGTTATTTGTTTGTGTTTGTGTTATTGGCATACAGGTAAGTTACTTGTTTGTGTTTGTGTTATTGGCATACAGGTAAGTTATTTGTTTGTGTTTGTGTTATTGGCATACAGGTAAGTTATTTGATTGTGTTTGTGTTATTGACATACAGGTAAGTTATTTGTTTGTGTTATCGGCATACAGGTAAGTTATTTGTTTGTGTTTGTGTTATTGGCATACAGGTAAGTTATTTGTTTGTGTTGTGTTATTGGCATACAGGTAAGTTATTTGTTTGTGTTTGCGTTATTGGCATACAGGTAAGTTATTTGTTTGTGTTTGTGTTATTGGCATACCGGTAAGTTATTTGTTTGTGGTTGCGTTATTGGCATAGAGGTAAGTTATTTGTTTGTGTTGGCGTTATTGGCATACAGGTAAGTTATTTGTTTGTGTTTGTGTTATTGGCATACAGGTAAGTTATTTGTTTGTGTTTGTGTTATCAGCATACAGGTAAGTTATTTGTTTGTGTTTGTGTTATTGGTATACAGGTAAGTTACTTGTTTGTGTTTGTGTTATCGGCATACAGGTGAGTTATTTGTTTGTGTTTGTGTTATCGGCATACAGGTAAGTTATTTGTTTGTGTTTGCGTTATTGGCATACAGGTAAGTTATTTGTTTGTGTTTGTGTTATTGGCATACAGGTAAGTTATTTGTTTGTGTTTGCGTTATTGTGTTATTTGCATACAGGTAAGTTATTTGTTTGTGTTTGTGTTATCGGCATACAGGTAAGTTACTTGTTTGTGTTTGTGTTATCGGCAGACAGGTAAGTTATTTGTTTGTGTTTGTGTTATCGGCATACAGGTAAGTTATTTGTTTGTGTTCGCGTTATTGGCATACAGGTAAGTTATTTGTTTGTGTTATTGGCATACAGGTAAGTTATTTGTTTGTGTTTATGTTATACAGGTAAGTTACTTGTTTGTGTTTGTGTTATTGGCATACAGGTAATTATTTGTTTGTGTTATTGGCATACAGGTAAGTTATTTGTTTGTGTTATTTGTTTGTGTTATTGGCATACAGGTAAGTTATTTGTTTGTGTTATTGTTATTGGCATACAGGTAAGTTACTTGTTTGTGTTTGTGTTATTGGCATACAGGTAAGTTATTTGTTTGTGTTTGTGTTATCGGCATACAGGTAAGTTACTTCTTTGTGTTTGTGTTATTGGCATACAGGTAAGTTATTTGTTTGTGTTTGTGTTATTGGCATACAGGAATGTTATTTGTTTGTGTTATTGTTATTGGCATACAGGTAAGTTATTTGTTTGTGTTTGTGTTATTGGCATACAGGTAAGTTATTTGTTTGTGTTTGTGTTATCGGCATACCGGTAAGTTATTTGTTTGTGTTTGTGTTATTGGCATACAGGTAAGTTATTTGTTTGTGTTTGTGTTATCGGCATACAGGTAAGTTACTTGTTTGTGTTTGTGTTATCGGCATACAGGTAAGTTATTTGTTTGTGTTTGTGTTATCGGCATAGAGGTAAGTTATTTGTTTGTGTTTGCGTTATTGGCATACAGGTAAGTTATTTGTTTGTGTTTGTTATTGGCATACAGGTAAGTTATTTGTTTGTGTTATCGGCATACAGGTAAGTTATTTGTTTGTGTTTGTGTTATTGGCATACAGGTAAGTTATTTGTTTGTGTTTGTGTTATTTACATACCGGTAAGTTATTTGTTTGTGTTTGTGTTATCGGCATACAGGTAAATTACTTGTTTGTGTTTGTGTTATCGGCATACAGGTAAGTTATTTGTTTGTGTTTGTGTTATCGGCATACAGGTAAGTTATTTGTTTGTGTTTGTGTTATTGGCATACAGGTAAGTTATTTGTTTGTGTTTGTGTTATTGGCATACAGGTAAGTTATTTGTTTGTGTTTGTGTTATTGGCATACAGGTAAGTTATTTGTTTGTGTTTGTGTTATTGGCATACAGGTAAGTTATTTGTTTGTGTTTGTGTTATTTGCATACAGGTAAGTTATTTGTTTGTGTATGTGTTATCGGCATACAGGTAAGTTACTTGTTTGTGTTTGTGTAATCGGCATACAGGTAAGTTATGTGTTTGTGTTATTGGCATACAGGTAAGTTATTTGTTTGTGTTTTTGTTATTGGCATACAGGTAAGTTACTTGTTTGTGTTTGTGTTATTGGCATACAGGTAAGTTATTTGTTTGTGTTTGTGTTATCGGCATACAGGTAAGTTACTTGTTTGTGTTTGTGTTATCGGCATACAGGTAAGTTATTTGTTTGTGTTTGTGTTATTGGCATACAGGTAAGTTACTTGTTTGTGTTTGTGTTATCGGCATACAGGTAAGTTATTTGTTTGTGTTTGTGTTATTGGCATACAGGTAAGTTATTTGTTTGTGTTTGTGTTATCGGCATACAGGTAAGTTATTTGTTTGTGTTTGTGTTATTGGCATACAGGTAAGTTATTTGTGTGTGTTTGCGTTATTGGCATACAGGTAAGTTACTTGTTTGTGTTTGTGTTATCGGCATACAGGTAAGTTATTTGTTTGTGTTTGTGTTATTGGCATACAGGTAAGTTATTTGTGTGTGTTTGCGTTATCGGCATACAGGTAAGTTATTTGTTTGTGTTGTGTTATCGGCATACAGGTAAGTTATTTGTTTGTGTTTGTGTTATTGGCATACAGGTAAGTTATTTGTTTGTGTTATTGGCATACAGGTAAGTTATTTGTTTGTGTTTGTGTTATTGGCATACAGGTAAGTTATTTGTTTGTGTTATTGGCATACAGGTAAGTTATTTGTTTGTGTTTGTGTTATTGGCATACAGGTAAGTTATTTGTGTGTGTTTGCGTTATTGGCATACAGGCAAATTATTTGTTTGTGTTTGTGTTATCGGCATACAGGTAAGTTAATTATAAGTAAGTATTCTTGTTTACAGAAAAAAAAATTATAATTAAATGTACGTTTTATTACTATAAAAAAATTACTAGACACAGTCTTTGGGTAAATATTTTTACTGGTACCCTGAACTGGTACACGATACTGATAAGTGTTAATTTAACCAGTCGTAACATAATTTCATCCATAAACAGCTCCGGCTTAGCTTAGATCGCATTGCTAGACAATCGGAAAACCATTTTGTTTGTGTTTATGTTATACAGGTAAGTTACTTGTTTGTGTTTGTGTTATTGGCATACAGGTAATTATTTGTTTGTGTTATTGGCATACAGGTAAGTTATTTGTTTGTGTTATTGGCATACAGGTAAGTTATTTGTTTGTGTTTGCGTTATCGGCATACAGGTAAGTTATTTGTTTGTGTTATTTGTTTGTGTTATCGGCATACAGGTAAGTTATTTGTTTGTGTTATTTGTTTGTGTTATTGGCATACAGGTAAGTTATTTGTTTGTGTTATTGTTATTGGCATACAGGTAAGTTACTTGTTTGTGTTTGTGTTATTGGCATACAGGTAAGTTATTTGTTTGTGTTTGTGTTATCGGCATACAGGTAAGTTACTTCTTTGTGTTTGTGTTATTGGCATACAGGTAAGTTATTTGTTTGTGTTTGTGTTATTGGCATACAGGAATGTTATTTGTTTGTGTTATTGTTATTGGCATACAGGTAAGTTATTTGTTTGTGTTTGTGTTATTGGCATACAGGTAAGTTATTTGTTTGTGTTTGTGTTATCGGCATACCGGTAAGTTATTTGTTTGTGTTTGTGTTATTGGCATACAGGTAAGTTATTTGTTTGTGTTTGTGTTATCGGCATACAGGTAAGTTACTTGTTTGTGTTTGTGTTATCGGCATACAGGTAAGTTATTTGTTTGTGTTTGTGTTATCGGCATACCGGTAAGTTACTTGTTTGTGTTTGTGTTATCGGCATACAGGTAAGTTATTTGTTTGTGTTTGTGTTATCGGCATAGAGGTAAGTTATTTGTTTGTGTTTGCGTTATTGGCATACAGGTAAGTTATTTGTTTGTGTTTGTTATTGGCATACAGGTAAGTTATTTGTTTGTGTTATCGGCATACAGGTAAGTTATTTGTTTGTGTTTGTGTTATTGGCATACAGGTAAGTTATTTGTTTGTGTTTGTGTTATTTACATTCCGGTAAGTTATTTGTTTGTGTTTGTGTTATCGGCATACAGGTAAATTACTTGTTTGTGTTTGTGTTATCGGCATACAGGTAAGTTATTTGTTTGTGTTTGTGTTATCGGCATACAGGTAAGTTATTTGTTTGTGTTTGTGTTATTGGCATACAGGTAAGTTATTTGTTTGTGTTTGTGTTATTGGCATACAGGTAAGTTATTTGTTTGTGTTTGTGTTATTGGCATACAGGTAAGTTATTTGTTTGTGTTTGTGTTATTGGCATACAGGTAAGTTATTTGTTTGTGTTTGTGTTATCGGCATACAGGTAAGTTATTTGTTTGTGTTTGTGTTATTGGCATACAGGTAAGTTATTTGTTTGTGTATGTGTTATCGGCATACAGGTAAGTTACTTGTTTGTGTTTGTGTAATCGGCATACAGGTAAGTTATGTGTTTGTGTTATTGGCATACAGGTAAGTTATTTGTTTGTGTTTTTATTATTGGCATACAGGTAAGTTACTTGTTTGTGTTTGTGTTATTGGCATACAGGTAAGTTATTTGTTTGTGTTTGTGTTATCGGCATACAGGTAAGTTACTTGTTTGTGATTGTGTTATCGGCATACAGGTAAGTTATTTGTTTGTGTTTGTGTTATTGGCATACAGGTAAGTTACTTGTTTGTGTTTGTGTTATCGGCATACAGGTAAGTTATTTGTTTGTGTTTGTGTTATTGGCATACAGGTAAGTTATTTGTTTGTGTTTGTGTTATCGGCATACAGGTAAGTTATTTGTTTGTGTTTGTGTTATTGGCATACAGGTAAGTTATTTGTTTGTGTTTGTGTTATTGGCATACAGGTAAGTTATTTGTGTGTGTTTGCGTTATTGGCATACAGGCAAATTATTTGTTTGTGTTTGTGTTATCGGCATACAGGTAAGTTAATTATAAGTAAGTATTCTTGTTTACAGAAAAAAAAATTATAATTAAATGTACGTTTTATTACTATAAAAAAATTACTAGACACAGTCTTTGGGTAAATATTTTTACTGGTACCCTGAACTGGTACACGATACTGATAAGTGTTAATTTAACCAGTCGTAACATAATTTCATCCATAAACAGCTCCGGCTTAGCTTAGATCGCATTGCTAGACAATCGGAAAACCATTTTCTGACAAGTGTTCGATGAATTTCAGTGACTTGTAAATACTATGTAAAATTGTAAATAAACTGTCATCCTAGATATTGCGCCAAACTGTCGCCAAAACATCAGTGGCGCCCAAAAACAAATATATTTAAAATATAAATAAATTAATTGTTGTAGCGGTTTTTTTTAAAGTCTCTTATAAATTCCAAAACCTTATACAAAATATGTCTAAGGTCATCCACAAATTGCTAATATCAATACCTTAGAATTTAAAATCAGTAAATTTAGACACTGACTAGATCACTGAACGATTAGCCACGCATAAAGCGTCATGTCACATGACATGGTTATCTATTTTGTCGGTTTTTTTTTGTTTAAGATCGCTCAATATTGATACGAGATAATAATTAGAACCGTTTTTAAGTACCAGATGTGGGTTATATATTAAATGGCATTTGTTTCGCTGTTTTGTTGAGTTTACTAACAAAAAAAAAAACACAAACAGTAAGAACAACGAATAGGAGGGTGTTATATATGAAAATATGTTGTAGATTAAATGGTTTCTGTAATGCTTGATTTTGAAACAAATCGGTAACAATTAATTCATATATGATAAAACAGCCGACAGTTAAGTTCTTGTAGCATGTTTAGTCTTCATCTCTCATAACGACAAACAAAAGAAATATTTTTATTTTAAAGAGCTAAAATAATTGAGTGCCAGACAACGACTGCTTATAAAAAAAAACAGTTTTTATCTTTTAGGCAATGCCTCCAGCACATGATAAGTCATACTGTTAGCTAATTCCAAGATATCAAGCAAAATTAACAATGATATTTTTAAAGCATGACTCCATTTCCACCAAAAAGTTAATATATAGATATCGGGATTTCAATTAATCAACCAACCAGACAGACAGTCAGCCAGTCAGTTAGTCAGTCAGTCTGTCCGTTAATCCATCTACCCCACTCACACATCCAATCTACCCGTCTTTCTGTCTTACTCAACAGAAAGAGTAACGGCTTATAGCAGTAATTTTCAAAATGTGCACCGACTATATTTAGAAAGAAGCACAAATAAATCAATCGAAAAAGCTACTTATACTAATCCGCGGGATACATAATAACAAACAAAAAGAATACAGAACAAAACAATGTCCAGAAATGCCAGCGACAGGAACTCTCAAGAAAATGATGACAGTGAACCAAGATGACTTGGAAGAGTAAATAGTCCCTGCCTGTTGAAACAAACCTGTCGTGTCGCTAGTATTCAATACAGATGAATTGACTGTAGCGGCTGATTAATTAGTTTTAAAAAAATATTTTAGGAAAATTGATTGATTAGAGGACTAAATAAATTATTGAAATTTAATATCCAGCAAAAAAAATCAACTATAGGTCGTAACAGGTTAACACGCCATTTGCAATCAACTATACAGCGAAATGTCTTAAAAGGAAAAAGAAATAATAACTTACTTCCCGAATGGAGACGGAGACCAAGGGTTCTCATTTTGTAGGGGCGGTATGGTAGGTGTGCATTTATTGTAAACAAGTTGACAAAATTGATAAACATGATAAAATGTCATTGTTAGTTTGTATGCTTCCTATAATAAAATTACGGTGTGTATCAATTGTAAAAATCTTTAACTTACAGATATGAACGCTATAATGGAGTATAATTTAATGCATAATTTTGTAGGAGATTTAAACAGCAATTCTCAACGTATATTTCCTCTGGTTACAGCCTATTAATACTTTTAAAAGTAAATATATTGCCAACTAGACATAAAACTCGTTTGCATAAATATATCAAACGCCAAATTGTATTTCAATGTTTGCAATAATACATTTTTAAGAAGTGCAGAAAAGATCTTGCACCAAAGATGAGTGCGACATGTCGGTGTTGATAAACACGGTTGTTGGTATACACGGGGTGTTGATGTACACGGTTGTTGGTACACACGGGATGTTGATATGCACAGGGTGTTGGTATGAACACGGGGTGTTGGTATAAACACGGGGTGTTGGTATAAACACGGGGTGTTGATATACACAGGGTGTTGGTATGAACACGGGGTGTTGGTAAACACGGTTGTTGGTATACACGGGGTGTTGGTAAACACGGTTGTTGGTATACACGGTGTGTTGATAAACACGGTTGTTGGTATACACGGGGTGTTGATATACACGGTTGTTGGCATACACGGGGTGTTGATAAAAACGGTTGTTGGTATACATGGGGTGTTGGTATACACGGGTGTTTGTATACACGGGTTTGGTATAAACACGGGGTGTTGGTATACACGGGGTGTTGATATACACAGGGTGTTGATATACACGGATTTGGTATAACCACGGGGTGTTGGTATGCACACGAGTTTGGTATAAACACGGGGTGTTGGTATACACGGGTTTGGTATAAACACGGGGTGTTGATATACACAGGCTGTTGCTATAAACACGGGGTTTTGGTATAAACACGGTGTGTTGTTATACAGGGGTATTGGTATAAACGCGGGGTGTTGGTATAGACGGGTTTGGTATAAACACCGGGTGTTGGTATACACGGATTTGGTATAAACACGGGGTGTTGGTATACACGGGTTTAGTATAAACACGGGGTGTTGATATACACAGGCTGTTGTTATAAACACGGGGTTTTGGTATAAACACGGGGTGTTGTTATACAGGGGTATTGGTATGAACGCGGGGTGTTGGTATAGACGGGTTTGGTATAAACACGGGGTGATGGTATACACGGATTTGGTATAAACACGGGGTGTTGGTATACACTGGTTTGGTATAAACGCGGGCTGTTGGTATACACGGGTTTCGTATAAACACGGGGTGTTGGTATACACGGGTTTGGTATAAACACGGGATGTTGATATACACAGGCTGTTGTTATGAACACGGGGTGTTGGTATAAACACGGGGTGTTGGTATAAACACGGGGTGTTGGTATACACGGATTTGGTATAAACACGGGGTGTTGGTATAAACACGAGGTGTTGGTATACACGGGTTTGGTATAAACACGGGGTGTTGGTATACAGGGGTGTTGGTATAAACGCGGGGTGTTGGTATACACGGGTTTGGTATAAACATTGGGGTGTTGGTATACACGGGTTTGGTAAAAACATGGGGTGTTGATATACACAGGCTGTTGTTATGAACAACGGGTGTTGGTATACACGGGTTTGGTATGCACGGGTTTGGTATAAACACGGGGTGTTGGTATACACGGATTTGGTATAAACACGGGGTGTTGGTATACACGGGTTTGGTAAAAACACGGGGTGTTGATATACACAGGCTGTTGTTATGAACACGGGGTGTTGGTATACACTGGTGTTGGTATACGCGAGGTGTTGGTATAAACACGGGGTGTTGGTATACACGGGGTGTTAGTATACACGAGGTGTTAGTGTAAACACGTGGTGTTGGTATAAACATGGGGTGTTGGTATAAACACGGTGTGTTGGTATAAACACGGGGTGTTGGTATACACGAGGTGTTGGTATACACGGGGTGTTAGTATACACGAGGTGTTAGTGTAAACACGTGGTGTTGGTATAAACACGGGGTGTTGGTATAAACACGGTGTGTTGGTATAAACACGGGGTGTTGGTATACACGAGGTGTTGGTATACGCGAGGTGTTGGTATAAACACGAGGTGTTGGTATACACGAGGTGTTGGTATAAACACGGGGTGTTGGTATACACGGGGTGTTAGTATACACGAGGTGTTAGTGTAAACACGTGGTGTTGGTATAAACACAGGGTGTTGGTATAAACACGGGGTGTTGGTATAAACACCGGGGTGTTAGTATACACGAGGTGTTGGTATAAACACGGGGTGTTGGTATACACGGTTGTTGCTATATCATGTCGTCTATTTTTATTGGAGAGGTAGTAGTACTTTCAGTTTGATAACTAGATCCTGGTCAATTAAGGTAGGAGTCGAGTACACCTTCCCCGCAGTAGACTCGAACCCGCAATCTCAGTGTTGACAGACCAAATGTTTTTGAACTACCTTAACCACAGAGTGATGATGTACACGTGTGATTGTATACATTGAGTGATGATATACACGGGTGATGAATCACACGGCGGATGTTATACACGAGGTGGTGGTATACACTGGTTGATTGTATACATAGCTGTCGGTATACATCAGGCAATGGTGTACTCAATGGATGTACGAGGTAATAGCATACATGGGTCAATGATATACATAGAGTGATGGTTAATAGCATACACGAGGTAACCTTATACACGAGTGATGGTATACACTATGATGGTAAAAAACGCGTAACAAATACCCGAGGTTATGGTAAGCACAGAGATAGTATTCTTGATGTACCATTGCGATGATATACACGGAGTTGTAGTATACACGAATGATGGTAGACATGAGAGATAGTATTCTTTATGTACCATAGTGATGACATACACGGAGTTATAGTATACACGAGTGATGGTAGACACGAGAGATAGTATTCTTTATGTACCATAGTGATGATATACACGGAGTTATAGTATACACGAATGATGGTAGACATGAGAGATAGTATTCTTTATGTACCATAGTGATGACATACACGGAGTTATAGTATACACGAATGATGGTAGACATGAGAGATAGTATTCTTTATGTACCATAGTGATGACATACACGGAGTTATAGTATACACGAATGATGGTAGACATGAGAGATAGTATTCTTTATGTACCATAGTGATGACATACACGGAGTTATAGTATACACGAATGATGGTAGACATGAGAGATAGTATTCTTTATGTACCATAGTGATGACATACACGGAGTTATAGTATACACGAATGATGGTAGACATGAGAGATAGTATTCTTTATGTACCATAGTGATGACATACACGGAGTTATAGTATACACGAATGATGGTAGACATGAGAGATAGTGTTCTTTATGTACCATAGTGATGACATACACGGAGTTATAGTATACACGAGTGATGGTAGACATGAGAGATAGTATTCTTTATGTACCATAGTGATGACATACACGGAGTTATAGTATACACGAGTGATGGTAGACATGAGAGATAGTATTCTTTATGTACCATAGTGATGACATACACGGAGTTATAGCATACACGAATGATGGTAGACATGAGAGATAGTATTCTTTATGTACCATAGTGATGACATACACGGAGTTATAGTATACACGAGTGATGGTAGACATGAGAGATAGTATTCTTTATGTACAATAGTGATGACATACACGGAGTTATAGTATACACGAATGATGGTAGACATGAGAGATAGTATTCTTTATGTACCATAGTGATGACATACACGGAGTTATAGTATACACGAATGATGGTAGACATGAGAGATAGTATTCTTTATGTACCATAGTGATGACATACACGGAGTTATAGTATACACGAATGATGGTAGACATGAGAGATAGTATTCTTTATGTACCATAGTGATGACATACACGGAGTTATAGTATACACGAATGATGGTAGACATGAGAGATAGTATTCTTTATGTACCATAGTGATGACATACACGGAGTTATAGTATACACGAGTTATGGTAGACATGAGAGATAGTATTCTTTATGTACCATAGTGATGACATACACGGAGTTATAGTATACACGAATGATGGTAGACATGAGAGATAGTATTCTTTATGTACTATAGTGATGACATACACGGAGTTATAGTATACACGAATGATGGTAGACATGAGAGATAGTATTCTTTATGTACCATAGTGATGACATACACGGAGTTATAGTATACACGAATGATGGTAGACATGAGAGATAGTATTCTTTATGTACCATAGTGATGATATACACGAAGTTATAGTATACACGAGTGATGGTAGACATGAGAGATAGTATTCTTTATGTGCCATAGTGATGACATACACGGAGTTATAGTATACACGAGTGATGGTAGACATGAGAGATAGTATTCTTTATGTACCATAGTGATGACATACACGGAGTTATAGTATACACGAATGATGGTAGACATGAGAGATAGTATTCTTTATGTACCATAGTGATGACATACACGGAGTTATAGTATACACGAATGATGGTAGACATGAGAGATAGTATTCTTTATGTACCATAGTGATGACATACACGGAGTTATAGTATACACGAATGATGGTAGACATGAGAGATAGTATTCTTTATGTACCATAGTGATGACATACACGGAGTTATAGTATACACGAATGATGGTAGACATGAGAGATAGTATTCTTTATGTACCATAGTGATGACATACACGGAGTTATAGTATACACGAATGATGGTAGACATGAGAGATAGTATTCTTTATGTACCATAGTGATGACATACACGGAGTTATAGTATACACGAATGATAGTACACATGAGAGATAGTATTATTTATGTACCATAGTGATGACATACACGGAGTTATAGTATACACGAATGATGGTAGACATGAGAGATAGTATTCTTTATGTACCATAGCGATGACATACACGGAGTTATAGTATATACGAATGATGGTAGACATGAGAGATAGTATTCTTTGGTTGATGACATTTACGGAGTAATGGTATACGCGGAGATGGTATAAATGGTGCAGTTGTATACAAGGGAACGATATACACCGGGGATAGTATATTTCTGGCGATGGCAGTCACGGAGTAAGGGTATACGCGGATTGATGGTATACACGAGAGACGGTATACATAGGGTGATAACATAAACGGGGTAGGATATGCACGGTGTGATGATGTCAACATGTTAATGGTTTTGATGGCACACACTGGTGATTGTATACACGTGTGATGGTATAGGCGGGTGATTATATACACAGCTGATGGTGTACCCGGGGAGATGGTTGTACACGGTTTGATGATATACTCGGGATTATTGTATACTTTCATACACTGTTGGTAAACTCAGTTGTTGATATACATTGAAAAATGTTATATACGGAGCAATAATATACACCAGATGATATTATACACGTGTTGATAGTATACACAGGGATCTTGTAGACACATAGTGGTGGTATACGCAATGTTATATTGTACACTGATATTGTATTAGAAAATATAATGAACACGTGGCATTAATCTCGTGTTGTTTTCCTTCTATTACAGGACATGTTGTCAAGCCTGGTATTTGCCACGTGGCATTAATCTCGTGTTGTATTCATTCTATTTCAGCACCTGTTGTCAAGCCTGGTAATTGTCACGTGACATTAATCTCGTGTTGTATTTATTCTATTACAGCACCTGTTGTCAAGCCTGGTAAATGCCACGTGGCATTAATCTCGTGTTCTATTCATTCTATTTCAGCACCTGTTGTCACGTGGCATTAATCTCCTGTTGTATTCATTTTATTACAGCACCTGTTGTCAAGCCTGGTAAATGCCACGTGGCATTAATCTCGTGTTGTATTCCTTCTATTACAGCACCTGTTGTCAAGCCTGGTAATTGCCACGAGGCATTAATCTCGTGTTGTATTCATTCTATTTCAGCACCTGTTGTCAAGCCTGGTAATTGTCACGTGACATTAATCTCGTGTTGTATTTATTCTATTACAGCACCTGTTGTCAAGCCTGTTAAATGCCACGTGGCATTAATCTCGTGTTGTATTCATTCTATTTCAGCGCCTGTTGTCACGTGGCATTAATCTCCTGTTGTATTCATTTTATTACATCACCTGTTGTCAAGCCTGGTAAATGCAAGCCCATAACAGCACCATTGGAATGTCTTTGGAACGATCATTACATTGATTGGATTTTAGAATGTAAAGTAGACGAGCATTGCCCTGGAAAAGAAAAATGTTGTCAGGATGGATGTGTAAGAAAATGCACGGTGCCAATTTAATAATAAAAATGACATTTTACATGAAGAATATTTTCTCAAAATAAAAACTAAAAAACGAATTCAAAGAAATCAAAAACTTGCTTTTACAGCAAAACAAGTATGCACTTTTTTCTCTTTAAGGTCACGCCTACTACTATTATTTTCCCCATGTGATATACATGATACCAAGCGTATTAATTTAAAAAAGTAAACTTGTGTATTGCGTCTGGTCTGACTTTGAGTTAACTCACAAATTATTGTAAAATGGATTACCATATTCTGGTCGCCGTGATATCGTTAATATACCAGTCTAACAAGTTTTAATAAGTTTTGATTTTATTGTTCTATGCTCTTCATATTCATATAGTGATTGATATTTTCATTTTTTTTTTGGGTAGAATGCCTCTGATGGGTCTTGCAGCAAAATTTATTGCTTGGAACTTTGTTTTGTTTTGATTTTTCAAAGTGCAAAAGCTAGATATTGTCCAAATGTTATTGTGCTTAGCCTATAACTTTTATTTAGATTAACATTTTATAGAACATTAGCAGCATGTTTCAATGCAAAAAAGACAAGATGGTGCGAGCTTGATTTATAGTTAACATTGAATCGTTACCGTTAAAGTATTTTGTATTAGACGAGGTTCGAACTTTAAAAATTTCACAACAGATCACTGTATCAGTGTATACATTATTCAGTAGTATTCCATGTTAACCAGCTTTCCTACCGAAGGTCGGGGGTTTTTCCAGGTACTCCGGCTACCTTCCCCAATAAAAACTGGACGCCATGATATAGCTGAAAAATTGCTGAAAGTGGCGTTAAACAACATTCAAGCAAACAATGGATCATGTAATTGGAGTAAAATTAAGGTACCAGACCCATACGGGAAGTTACCGTTTATTTTTCGACCAAGAAATACAGCTTTTCTAAATTAATGCATTTGTAATTAATGATACAAATAAAAAATTTTTACTTTGAGTCAATGTCAATATTTTTTGAGCAAAAACAGTTAGTTACTCAAATAGTATTTACGATGTTTGCCGAACATTACCGAGGTTTGCTCCTTTGAACAACAATGGACATCCGGGCCACCATATGACCACGTAGTCAATTGTGGTCATGAACTTTATATCCACATCAGAGGTTATGTTATGTTTGTGCCAGAAGAGATTACATGAACAAGGTAATCTGTGAGCTATTGATGCCCCGCTTTCACAAAAATAATTCGGTAGATATGAAGTAGATGACCAGGTAACATAAAATTGCTTTAGATCATATGGTCTAAAGGATAAAATATTTATAGATTATTTCATGGCATTTTCCATATCGGCCCTGGTATCAGCACCAGACGCCCATATCAAGCCCGAGAGCCACAGGGTCGATATGGAAAATGACATGCCATAATCTGTTTATCACATAATTGAAAACCACTAGTCAAACTTTTATCCGAAAAAAAGGAGATGAAAACAGTTTAATATTATAAAAAAACGTAATAAAACACAAAAACATATATAAAACTCTAAACAGTTCAATATAATAGGTTTATTTAGAAGAAAGCAAGTATTTATCACAGATGTGTCACTCAGTAAAAATTCATTATATTTTATTTTTCGTTGGGTATTTTCATATTTCATACTATCAACACATGTACACGTTTTTTCTGCAATGACAGCAACAAACCTGTCATCCGACATTTTTTTAGTTGAAGTTGTCATCCGTCATTTTGCTAGTTGAAGTTCGTCTGCTATGTTGACATGAGAGCAGAAGTGCAAAAATAAAGCGGAAGCTAAAAACCGATATCAGCCATGGGGGCTAATATCGATATTAGACCCGAGGGCTGATATCAGTCCATTACTTCCGGTCATATCAAATATGCAAAAATGTTCATATTACTACCATATATGTGATAAATGCAAAATATCAGGCTTCTGCATCCTTAGAAAAATGCGACAGAATATTTTGATATATGGAGAGACGGACAAGGATAAAACAGTGTAACCCCCTCTTCTTCGAAGCGGGGTATACAAAACACAACAATCCATCCCGTTCTGAGGGCAATAGGCATTCACTATAAATAAAGAAGCGCGTACATAGACGCCTCCCTCGGTAGGAATCTCTCAGGATAAAATAAGGAAAGTCTGACTGAGAACTATTGAGGGAATCGTGTGTGTAGAGCGCAACACTCCTTGTACTATAACGACAGCTTTTATTGACATCAAAAAGAAGGTTGATTGTAACCCTACAAAACCCTAAATCTTATGTCATTAGAATTCGTACTTTAGAACTTTAGATTAGGTTTCTTGCCTAATAGCAATACGCTTTGTATAGGTATATGAAGAATTATTTTATTTTATAAGACAAATACTAATTAGATTCCGAGAAAAACCTACAGCAAGACGAAAAGAAAACAAAACATTCCTAGTGAGATTGCAGCCTTTGTTGAAATGAAAGTAATAACAAAATACCGAAACACTGAGGAAACTTTTAAAAAGACAATCCACAAATCAAAGTCCGAGAAACCGGCAAACTCCAGAACAGTCATTGTACATCAGTATCTATACAAGGAATTGCCAGTTTCCGACCGAAGGTCGGGGATTTCTCCGGGTACTTCGGCTTTCCCTACCAATAAAAACTAGACGCTATTATATAGCTAAAAATAGCTTAAAGTTGCGTTAACATCATTCTTCTTCTTCTCTTCTTCTCTAGTACAGAAACACCATCAACTAGTTGAGGATTACGTTCCGGCGCATGCTGAAAGAGTTTCGTTTCATTTTTTGAAATAGATTTTTGTATTTACAATTTTTTTTTTTTTTTTTATTATATTATTTATTTATTTAAATTTTACATTTTTTTTTTTAGATTTACTATAAGATAAAAACATGTAATTACTATTTAAGGTGAGGGTATGTATCAAGGAGGACTTGGTGAGTAAGTGCTTCCTTGAAGCTGTCAGTGGAATTTATGTTTGCAATTGTTGATGGTAGTTTGTTCCAATCTTTAATTGTTTGGCAGAAAAAGGAAAATTTGTAGCTGTCTTTGTTGCACGATAGTTGTCTATATGTATGTTCATGGGTGGATCTGGTTTTAGCCTGGCTTTTTATTAAGATGTTTTCTGCTGGGATTTCAACCTGATGGTGTATGATCTTATGAAACATTTGCAGTCTAGTTTTAATTCTTCGTTCTTGTAAGGTTGGCCAATTTAGTTGTGTCATCATGTCTGTCACACTACTGGTATTATGGTATCTGTGACAGACATATCTAGCTGCTCTTCGTTGTATACGTTCTAGTGAGTTTATGTTTTCAGTCGTATGTGGGTCCCAGACAGTGCAGCAGTATTCAAGTTTTGGTCGAACTAGTGACTGATAAGCACGTTCTTTGATGGTTGTTGATTTGACCTTAAGGTTTCGTTTTACAAATGCTAATGTTTTGTTGGCTTTTGCTGCAGTTTGTTGTATGTGTGCATTCCATTTTAGATCTGATGATAGTGTTATGCCAAGATATTTTGCAGTTTGTACAGTTTCTAGAATATGGCCGGACATGTTGTAGTAGAAGTGAGTTGGCTTTTTCTTTGTTGTTATTCGCATGATGTTACATTTGTCTGGGTGGAATTGCATAAGCCAGTCATGTTCCCATTTAATAGCGGCTTCAAGGTCCTCTTGTAGTTTTAGACAGTCGTTTTGAGATGTGATATTTCTATAAATGATGCTGTCATCTGCAAAGAGTCTGATTTTGCTGTGTTTTAGGTATTCTGGGAGATCGTTAATGTAAATTAGGAAAAGTATTGGACCTAGTACAGTGCCCTGGGGTACGCCAGATGTAACAGGAATTTTTGAAGATGTTGAATTTTCTAAAAGTACAGTTTGAGTTCTGTTTGATAAGAAAGATTTGATCCAGTTTGTTGTTTGTTCATTTATGCCAAAATATTTAAGTTTGTATATTAGTCGTTTGTGTGGAACTTTGTCGAAGGCTTTTGCGAAATCCATTATTATCAGGTCGGTTTGAATGTTTTTGTTGTTATTTTCTGTGAGTTCGTGGACCAGAGATAGAACTTGGGATTCGCAAGATCTGTTTGCCCTGAAGCCGTGCTGAAGATCATATAGTATTTTATTTGTTTCGAGGTGGTTCATCATGTTGCTGGCAAGGATGTGTTCCATGATCTTACATGCGATACAAGTTAAGGAAATTGGTCTATAGTTTCCCGGGTGATGTTTGTCCCCTTTTTTAAACACGGGTGTCACATTTGCATGGTTCCAGTCTGATGGTACTTTTTCTTGTTCTAGTGATTTATTGTAAATAATGGTGAGAATTTCTGTACAGATGTCAATGTTTTCTTTAAGTATCATACCTGCGATGTTATCAGGTCCAGTGGCTTTCTTAGGGTTTATATTTTTTAATAGTTTATGAACTCCTTCTCGGTAGATCTTAAAAGCGTTCATTTTGGGGTGTGTACTGTGCCCTTTATTTGGTATGGTCGTGTCAGATTCTGATGTGAAAGCAGATTGGAATTGCTTGTTCAGTATATTTGCTTTGTCTTCAGGGTTTGTATGAAGAACTCCTTCACTCCCTAATGGTGCAATGCCGGTGTTTTCATTTTTCTGGCTTTTAATAAAAGTGAAAATATTTTTTGGCTGTTTCTTGTATTTGATGTTGTCAGGTTCTTTTATTTCTGTATCAAATATTACATTTTCTACGTATGTCCAATAGGCATTTCTCATTTCTTTTTGTAATTTTGTTTTAACCTTTTTGTATCCAGCTGTATATGTAGGGTTTTTCTTCTTCTTATTGTAGAGTTTGTTTTTCTTTTTGATTAGCCTTTTTAGATCTCTATTTAGCCATGGTAGTTTAGACTTTTTCCCGAGCGTCTTTTTAGGGATATGTTTGTCAATTGTTTCTAGTGTGTCATTTTTGAATTTTGACCACAGTTCGTCTATTGTCATGTTTGTTTGATTTTCTTTCAGATGTTTGTAAGTGTTGTTTAGGTCTTTTTCAATTTCTTTCCAGTTTGCCTTTTTGTATATAACAACCTTGTGTGGTATTTGGTTTGTGTTTGGCATTTTAAAGTTTATTTCACTGAAAATAATGTCATGGTCGCTGTGACCCACCGGTGGAAGGGTTTCGATTCTGTTGATATGAGATGGATTTGACATACAGAGTAGGTCTAAGGTTCGATCATTTCTTGTCTTTTTGTCTACAACTTGTGTTAGATTGTTGTCATTTAGGATGTCTAATAATTGGTTGTGTAGGTCTTGGTCTGGTTTGCCTGGTGTTACTGATGGGATACTCCAGTTAATGTGACCTAGATTGAAATCTCCACTTAGCCAGATGTTTGCATTTGTGTTTTTGCATACATTTTGGAGTGAGTCATTGAGTTGTTTTAAAGATTCGCCTTTATCTGATGGTGGACGGTAGTAAGTGCCTACGTATGTGGTTTTGTTGTCTGATGATGTTATTTTTGCCCAAACAATTTCACAGTTGGTTGTTTCAGTTTGTACTTTGGAGGATGTGATTTTATTTGAGATTGCAATGAGAACGCCTCCATAACCGTCTTCTCTACATTTATCGTGTATGGTAAATTTTGATGGTGAAATGTACTCATATGGTGAGATATCTTTGTTGAGCCAAGTTTCAGTACCAAATATCAAGTCTGGATTGCATGACTGTATAATTTGTTGTATTTCTGGTTTTTTATTTTTCATCGACTGGAAGTTTATGGTGAGAACTCTGAGTGGGGTCTGATCTTTATGCTTTGTTTTTGATCTGGTGTTTTTATTCTTCTGTTGGTTTTTAGGTATTGGTGATGATGTGTATGATGGCAGTCCAATGTTTTCACAGTAATTTTTGGAGTCATCTAACTCTGAGTATATATTTGATGTTTCTATTGTGGTGTTAAAAAATGTGGTTGAAAAGTTTGGCATACCACACCATAAGCACTCCCAATAAAGGTTACTGTTTTCTGATAGAATGTTGTACATTTGGTCGGTTATGCCCTGGCAGTTTATGTGGTACCATTTTCCACAGTCTGGGTTGTCACAACATATTCCCTTATCATTCCATGTGACCTCTTGTTCACATGTGCCGCATGGATATTTTGTTGTGTTTGTAGGGCCAGGATTTGGTTCTGGTGCATATGAGTTTGATATGAGTAAACTACATAGGTATGTGAGCACTAATTTATCATACTTTATCAATGATGTTTTTGGTTTGTAATGTATTATCAAACAAGTATGTAAAGTTGACTTACTTGTAACTTGAGCTGACAATGTTACTGACCATGATGTTCTGTCTGGCGATTCCTTGTTTACGTTGATGCTATTTTTTATACCTAACACATGTTTGCAGTGAACTGATTTGTCTAAGTTCAACGAATTTGCAAGGACAGTCGCTATGAAAACTGTTGTGAGGATGTTGTTTACAATGTTCATGTTGTGCAATGAGACAGGTTCAAAGGCAGAAGATAGCAGGAAGTTAGTACAGACAGACTTACAGATTAATCTTCGTTCCCTGGGCGACTCCGGGTTACGGGATTTGCCTCACGTTTAGCCTGTGTACTTTTTTGATCGATTTTTTGTTTACTTCCGGCTTGGTCATGTGACCAATTTATGGCGGTAGCGACTGTCAAATTTTACAATTTTAACAATTTTTGGTCGGGTTGTTTTTGGATCGAAAGAATCAGGAATATGATTTCTAGAGTATCTGGTTACCGTTTCTTATTGATGAGATGGTTTGGAATAGCTTTTGTTTTGAGAAATTAACAATTTAGTGGAGCCCAAATTTTCAATGGCTACTCTTTCAGACATGCGCATTAAAGAAATTCAAAGGCACACACCATTGTGTATCAGTATTTATACATTGTCTGAAGAATTTAAAATAACACTTGAAATCGATCTCTGAGTGACTTAAAATTTAGCCATTCTTCTCCAACTTGCACAGGCTACATGCTATTTCTCAAAATTAAGGATGATCAAAATATACATTAAATCCTTTGTACACAGTAAATGTTTTTCAAGATGGTGACAAACATTAGCATATGTAATAATTAACCTTTATTTCTCTTGATTGTAGTTTATTTAAAAAATGTTTTTCCGTTAAATAATAGTACACCAAAAGAACCTGATTTAAACGTTAAATATGCTTTACTTCCTTTTTTTGTTTCCAATTTTAAACCATGTTAAATCTCATTAACAAATCATCGGTCAATACATTGCATATAGTCTAAGGTTATTGTAATTTACAAAGTTTAATTAAAAATCTAATAAAAAATTGAAGTAATAAGTTTAAAAACATGTGATTCGGCAATAAGTTGGTTCAAGTCAGTGAGAAAAAAAATCATTCCGTAACATTATATTTCGAAAAATTTGATTTATCAAGTAAAAAAAGTGTTCTTTACGAAACCTTATATTTCGGAATTTAAGTTACCAAAGTAAAGAGAAGGAATCCTTTCCGTAACATTATATTACGGGAATTCGAGTTATCAAAGACAAAAGAAGTTATATTTAATAAGTGTTTACTTTTTTGTTTTTTTTTCTAATTTAAAAAGCATTCGAGCAGATTACTTGGTGACTCTGGTGTAAATACATAGGACATGGTGACCTCTGGCGGTACATGTAGGGGAAATGGTGACACCTGGCGGTAAATGCAGAGGACAAGATGACCCCTGGCGGTACATGTACACGTCAAAGTGACCCCTGGCGGTACATGTACACGTCAAAGTGACCCCTGGCGGTACATGTAGAGGACATGGTAACCCCTGGCGGTACATGTAGAGTACATGGCGATCCCTCGTGTTATATGTAGAGGACATGGTGCCTTTCGAGGTACATATAGAGGACATCGTGACCACCGGTGGTACATTTAGAAAACATATGAACCCCGGCGGCACATGTAGAGGACATGGTAACCTCTGGCGGTACATGTAGAGGACATGGTAACCACTGGCGGTACATGTAGAGGACATGGTAACCACTGGCGGTACATGTAGAGGACATGGTAACCACTGGCGGTACATGTAGAGGACATGGTAACCCCTGGCGGTACATGTAGAGTACATGGCGATCCCTCGTGTTATATGTAGAGGACATGGTGCCTTTCGAGGTACATATAGAGGACATCGTGACCACCGGTGGTACATTTAGAAAACATATGAACCCCGGCGGCACATGTAGAGGACATGGTAACCTCTGGCGGTACATGTAGAGGACATGGTAACCACTGGCGGTACATGTAGAGGACATGGTAACCACTGGCGGTACATGTAGAGGACATGGTAACCACTGGCGGTACATGTAGAGGACATGGTAACCACTGGCGGTACATGTAGAGGACATGGTAACTACTGGCGGTACATGTAGAGGACATGGTAACTACTGGCGATACACGTAGAGGACATGGTGCCCACTGGCGGTACATGTAGAGGACATGGTAACCCCTGGCAGTACATGTAGAGGACATGGTGCCTTTAGAGGTACATATAGAGAACATGGTAACCACTGGCGGTACATTTAGAGGACATGGTAACCACTGGCGGTACATGTAGAGGACATGGTAACCACTGGCGGTACATGTAGAGGACATGGTAACCACTGGCGGTACATGTAGAGGACATGGTAACCACTGGCGGTACATGTAGAGGACACGGTGACCCAGGCGGTACATGTAGAGGACACGGTGACCGCGACGGTAAATTAAGAGGACATGATGACCACTGGCGGTAAATGTAGACGACACGGTTACCCAGGCGGTACATGTAGAGGACACAGTGACCCCGACGGTAAATGTGGAGGACATGGTGACCCCTGGCGGTAATGTAGAGGACATGGTGAACCCTGGCAGTACATGTAGAGGACATGGTGACCCCTGGCGGTACATGTAGAGGACATGGTGACCCCTGGCGGTACATGTAGAGGACATAGTGACCCCTGGCGGTACATGTAGAGGACATGGTGACCACTGGCGGTACATGTAGAGGACATGGTGACCCCTGGCGGTACATGTAGAGGACATGGTGACACCTGGCAGTGTACAGCTCTATGTAGAGGACATTGTGGCCACTGGCGGTACATGTAGAGGACATGGTGACACCTGGCAGTGTACAGCTCTATGTAGAGGACATTGTGGCCCCTTGCGGTACATCTAGAGGACATGGTGACCACTGGCGTACATGTAGTCGACATTGTGACCCTTGGCGGTAAATGTAGAGGACATGGTGACCTTGGCGGTATATGTAGAGGACATGGTGACCCCGGCGTTACCTGTAGAGGACATGGTGACACCGGCGGTACATGTGGAGGACATGGTGACCCCTGGCGGTACATGTGGATGACACGGGGACCCCAGGCGGTACAAGTAGAGGACATGGTGATCCCCGGCGGTACATGTAGAGGACATGGTGACCACTGGCGGTACATGTAAAGGACACGGAGACCCCGGCGGTACATGTAGGGGACATGGTAACCCCTGGCGGTACATGTAGAGGACATAGTTACCCTGGCGGTACATGTGGAGGACATGGTGACCCCTGGCGTTACATGTAGAGGACACGGGGACCCCGGCGGTACATGTAGAGAACATGGTGACCCCCGGCGGTACATGTACAGGGCATGGTAACCACTGGCGGTACATGTAGAGGATATGGTAACCTCTAACGTTACATGTAGAGGACATGGTAACCCCTGGCGGTACATGCAGAGGACATGGTGACCCCTGGCGGTACATGTAGAGGACATGGTGACCCATGGCGGTACATGTAGGGGACATGGCAACCCCTGGCGGTACATGTAGAGGACATAGTTACCCTGGCGGTACATGTGGAGGACATGGTGACCCCTGGCGGTACATGTAGAGGACACGGGGACCCCGGCGGTACATGTAGAGAACATGGTGACCCCCGGCGGTACATGTACAGGACATGGTAACCACTGGCGGTACATGTAGAGGATATGGTAACCCCTAACGTTACATGTAGAGGACATGGTAACCCCTGGCGGTACATGCAGAGGACATGGTGACCCCTGGCGGTACATGTAGAGGACATGGTGACCCCTGTCGGTACATGTAGAGGACATGGTAACCACTCGCGGTACATGTAGAGGACATGGTAACCACTGGCGGTACATGTAGAGGACATGGTGACCCCGACGGTAAATTAAGAGGACATGATGACCACTGGCGGTAAATGTAGAGGACACGGTGACCCAGGCGGTACATGTAGAGGACACGGTGACCCCGGCGGTAAATTTAGAGGACATGATGACCAATGGCGGTAAATGTAGAGGACACGGTGACCCAGGCAGTACATGTAGAGGACACAGTGACCCCGACGGCAAATGTAGAGGACATGGTGACCCCTGGCGGTAAATGTAGAGGACATGGTGACCCCTGGCAGTGTATGTAGAGGACATGGTGACCCCCCGGCAGTACATGTAGAGGACATGGTGACCCCTGGCAGTGTACAGCTCTATGTAGAGGACATTGTGGCCCCTGGCGGTACATGTAGAGGACATGGTGACTACTGGCGTACATGTAGTCGACATTGTGACACCTGGTGGTAAATGTAGAGGACATGGTGACCCTGGCGGTACATGTAAAGGACATGGTGACCCCGGCGTTACAAGTAGAGGACATGGTGACCCACGGCGTTACATGTAGAGGACATGGTGACCCCTGGCGTTACATGTAGAGGACATGGTAATCCCTGGCGGTACATGTAGAGGACATGGTAAGCCCTGGTGGTACATGTAGAGGACACGGGGACCCCGGCGGTACATGTAGAGGACATGGTGACCACTGGCGTTACATGTAGAGGACTTGGTGATCCCTGGCAGTACATGTAGATTACAAAGTGACCCCGGCGGTACATGTAGAGGACATGGTGACCCCGGCGGTACATGTAGAGGACATGGTGACCCCCGGCGGTACATGTAGAGGACATGGTGATCCCTGGCAGTACATGTGGACTACAAAGTGACCCCGGGGGTACATGTAGAGGACATGGTGACCCCTGGCGTTACATGTAGAGGACATGGTAATCCCTGGCGGTACATGTAGAGGACACGGGGACCCCGGCGGTACATGTAGAGCACATGGTGACCACTGGCGTTACATGTAGAGGACTTGGTGATCCCTGGCAGTACATGTAGACTACAAAGTGACCCCGGCGGTACATGTAGAGGACATGGTGACCCCGGCGGTACATGTAGAGGACATGGTGACCCCCGGCGGTAAATGTAGAGGATATGGTGACCCGGCGTTACATGTAGAGGACTTGGTGATCCCTGGCAGTACATGTAGACTACAAAGTGACCCCGGCGGTACATGTAGAGGACATGGTGACCCCGGCGGTACATGTAGAGGACATGGTGACCCCTGGCGTTACATGTAGAGGACATGGTAATCCCTGGCGGTACATGTAGAGGACACGGGGACCCCGGCGGTACATGTAGAGCCCATGGTGACCACTGGCGTTACATGTAGAGGACTTGGTGATCCCTGGCAGTACATGTAGACTACAAAGTGACCCCGGCGGTACATGTAGAGGACATGGTGACCCCGGCGGTACATGTAGAGGACATGGTGACCCCCGGCGGTACATGTAGAGGACATGGTGATCCCTGGCAGTACATGTAGACTACAAAGTGACCCCGGCGGTACATGTAGAGGACATGATGACCCCGGCGGCACATATAGAGGACATAGTGACCCCCGGTGGTACATGTAGAGGACATGGTGACCTCTGGCGGTTCATGTAGACGACAAAGTGACCCCCAGAGAACCTGGTTACCCTTGGCGTTACATGGAGAGAATATGGTGACCCTGGCAGTACATGTCGAGGACCTGGTAACCCCTGGTGGTACATGCAGAGAATATGGTGACCCCCTGGCAGTACATGTAGAGGACGGCAGTACATGTAGAGGACACGGTGACCCTCGGCGGAACATGTAGAGGACATGGTGACCCCGGCGGAACATGTAGAGGACATGGTGACCCTTGGCGTTACATGTAGAGGACATGGTGATCCCTGGCAGTGTACAGCTCTATGTAGAGGACATTGTGGCCCCTGGCGGTAAATGTAGAGGGCATGGTGATCCCTGGCAGTACATGTAGAGGACAAGGTGACCACTGGTGTTACATGTAGAGGATATGGTAACCCCTGGCGGTACATGTTAAGGACATGGTGACCCCGGCGTTACATGTAGAGGATTTGGTAACCCCTGGCGGTACATGTAGAGGACATGGTGACCCTCATGATAGAAGACATGGTGACCCCTGGCGGTACACGTTGACCCCTGGCGATACATGTAGGGCACATGGTGACCACTGGCGGCACATTTAAAAGACACTGTAACCCTTGCTGGTATTTTTAGAGGACATAATTCTGGTAAAATACATGCTTCATTTCAAGATTGTTTTAAGTAACACGAATATAAATAAAATTCTATTTCTGGCATGTTTTATTGTTTGTTTTGTTTGTTTGATGGTGTTTAACGCCACTTTCAGCAATTTTTCAGCTATATCATGGCGTCCAGTTTTTATTGGGGGAGGAAGCCGGAGTACCCGGAGAAAACCCCCGACCTGCGGTAGGAAAACTGGCAATCCTTGTCAATTAAGATTGGAGTCGAGTACACCCTGCCTGCAGTGAGAATCGAACCCGCAATCTCAGTGTTGACAGACCACGTGATCAATAGTAGACGAACTACCTTGACCCTGGCATGTTTTAAGCGAGCGTTATAAGTTATTATTTATATATATTTGATGATCTTATAGTATTTGAATTTTTTTAAATACTTTCATTTTTAAACCTTTTTCTAATTAATGAACATATAATTTAGAAAAATATTTAACCCTAAATTATTTTTTCCTACAGTATTGGCGGCCTTAGACAAATTTGGCAATGGATTTTTAGATGATACAGCGGCACGCTTGGTTGCATTCAACCAGATAATTTAGAAAATATTGCTTAATAAGATATTTACAGAACAACCGCCAAGCAATAGCTATAACTTTAGGCCAGTTTAAGATAAAAGGGGAATAACTCGATGTCGGCCAGATAATCTTAAGTTTGTTTTACTATCAGACATTAACTCTAGAAGACAATGTTTGATTCCTCAACAGAACACATATCTGTCGTGTTTATTTGTGTTTGCCTGTTTGATACAAACAGATGTAGCTTAATAATTTAGCCAAGGAAGACGTTTTGTTGTGTTTTTCGTTGTGTTTAAATTTTACCTTTTGTCGGTGGATAGTAGTAACACATAAGTCAAACTTATCTCTGAAGTACCTAACTTATATATAAAATATCCTTAACTTTAAACCTATTTCGATTCCGAGAACCATGAATAATTTCATTAAAAATTGTTTTTCGTTGCATTTCTGTTCAAAATCATAATTTTCCCCCAATATATATAGTGTGTTTGTTTAAATATTGTTTATCGCTAATTTTAGTATTTTTTCATCTATATCATGGAGTCCAGTTTATATTGGGGGAGGAAGCAGAAGTAACCCGAGAACTCCCGCCCTTCTGTAAGAAAACTGGCAATCCTTGTCAATAAAGATTTGAGTCAAGTGCACCCTGCCGCCAGTGAGACTCGAATCCGCAACCTCAATGTTGACAGACCACGTGGTCATTAGTTGACGAACTACCTTAACCACTCGGCCATCGTATATATATATTGTTTTGGTTTCATATGAAATTACAAAAATAAATAACGGACAATATGACAAATTAATTTAAACTCATTGGTCAATACATTGTTTATAGCTTTAGGTAATTTTAAGTTACAAATTAAAAATCAAAAGTCTAGATTTTATATATGACCCCGGGGTTACATGTAAACGACACATTCTATTTGCCAAACACATGTCGAATTAAACCAGTGAAAAAAGTTTTCGGTAAGATAGAGAATGAAGTTTTCGGTAAGATAGAGAATGAAGTTTTCGGTATGATAGATAGCTATCAATATGATATTTGCATGTCTAACAACAAAGTATATCAATTGTTTTTATTCATATTTTCTCTTGATAATCTTATTATATTGAACTAATTATGCAGTCTTTTGTCAATAACTCACAGCCAAATAATGCTGAGATCACTAACAGATATCTCTACATATACACATGGTGGATTTCGTTTGTTTATTTGTTTGCCGTTTGAAAGCCAATTTCAGCATTTTTTCACCTTGAACTTGACGTCCAGTTTTTATTTTTAGGAAGACGGGCTACCCGATACAAACCCACCTTCGGTAATAAAACGGGAAATCCTTGTCAATTAAGATTGGAGTCGAGGGCAACCTTCTCGCAATGAGACTTGAATCCCCAAAGGTTGATTTCGTAATTGACCATATAATTATCTGTCATGTATACGTTCTTTCAAGTTTATTAAGTGTGCGTTAGCATGCTTTTGTAGGTATGTCCATGTCCAACTTATTGTTTAGATTTGGTCTCGTTCTCTTATTATTCAAACAGCTTTTGAAACCATGTGATCTAGTTATACCATACTAGCTTTAACGGACAAATTTCGTATCATTATTTCTTTGGATGTTCTAAATATACCATCATCAGAGACAGATTATTTAAGAACCTTTACTGGCTGCCCAATTATTGTCCAATAAATCTAGAACTTTTAACATGTGGTAACCCGTTATTGTCCACCGAGCAGAACGAACAAGTTTTTAAACATGTATTTGAGTATATCAAAGGGTCAGAAAGATTCCACGTTGATTAGTACTTTGTACACAGGGTTCTTGAAGCACACAATTCATCACACCCCCTTATTCTCTAATTATTCGTTTATCTTTGATATTTTTGTACAGATCTTATCTTACACATATAATATATATTGTGTTAAATTTTATGCATGCTCCATAAATGTTCTTTTGCAACATATTGTATATTTGGAGAAGACTTCATAAGTTTGTCTAACTTGTGTCTTAACCTATTTGCAAATTTGAGCAAATAAAATATGTTTAAACTAAAACGTAAAAATTTGATGGAAAAATTCCGATGAGATTAAAAAAAACTCAAATTTGAAAGATTTAAACAAAACAAGATCCTGTGGAGCATTTGTTAATATCCGGAGGCTTCACTGATCTGTTTTCTCTACATTTTGACAATTAGTGTCCCTACAGTTGTACACCAATATATACAAGTTTTATTTCACACATTCATAAATTTGAAATTTAATTAAAAATGTATCTTCCTGATTAATCACTTGTTTACACGAATTTATCTGGATAATTTTTAAGATAACATATTGCCTCCAGGCTGTACATGTACTCGACACAACTTTATTTCCTGGGTTGTCAGGTCAGTATTGTAGATACGGAAGGTCTGACCACGAAGACACAGTGAGTAGCGTGTGATGAGACTGACATGCGCATGGCACGATAAAGTCTCTTTTCATACGTCAATACATGTAACATTAAGTTCGTAGTAGCATCAACAAAATGCTAAATTGTCTGCCCCTACATATAACCCTTAATTTCCCAGTGTCATTCAGAATTTTTTTCCTCAATTAATTTATTTTTAGTTAACTTTTATACGTCCTGACTATAGCTGAAATACTGCCCGCTGGATGTAAAGCACACATCCATTCGATTTTTATTATTATTTACAGGACTTTTTCTTTGCTTAGCAGTTGCAGTATGCTAAATTTCCGAAGTTGGTTTGTAAACTCGACTTACTGAGTATTTTTGCGTTTAACACTTTTCAAAGTGACATTTCTTTCCTTGAAAGTTGACCTGTTCATGAAATTGAAGTATGCAATCAAACTTATTTTTTGACTACAGAAAGTTATATTTTTCACTATTTGTTATATCTTTGTTTAGAACATTTTTTCATCAAACAATAAGTAAAGCGACTGTTTACATGTTGTTTGTATGTTTCATTTGTCATTAATGTTCAATAAATTGTCATTTCTTTTAAAAAATATTAAAATATATAAAATCTTAAATGAAAAATAATGGGGTGTTGCTTAACTTATGGCGAGGTGTATACTATGTCAGAAACATAGAAACTAAAGGTTGATTTTTTTAATTAGCCATATATGAATTTATTTATTTGTCGTGGGTTTGTGTATTTTGATAGTTGTTTATAAGCATGTTTTTGTAGTTTTATCCCTATAATAAATCTAAGTAAGTCTCTGTCCAAGCATTGTCAATATCCCAAGACTTTATCAATCATCTTCACTGTTTGACACGACTAAGGGCACTGCACTTGTAAATTAGAACATCACCCTTCCTTCCTGACTTAACATTGAATTTTGTTTGCATAACTCGTATATCCGACATGAATTTTCTTGGATAATCTTGTAGATTACATGGTGACCCCAGGTTGTTTATGTACACTTCATAAATTTGATGGTCAAACTCATTTCGCATTAAACAGAGAAAGAACATTTCAGGTGACATAGGTAAATATAATATTTGCACGTTTTAAATTAGTTATATGCATTATTATTATTATTATTATTATTATTATTATATAATAATAATAATAATAATAATAATTTTGTAGTCGTACTGTTGTTTTTGAGAACCTAACTATATTTGGAAAAAAAATTTAAACTCAAAGGTGTTTTACCCAACTATTCATGACATTTGTCAAATTTGACAGACTTTGTACATTTCATCTTTCTCTTTAAGATGTAAATGTATGTTTCTATTGATTCTTTGTTTCAGCGCTGCTTATAATTTTTATTAACTTAAAAGTCCGTCCTGCCATGGAAATACAAATTAGAATCAAAATTAAAACATGTCCAGCCTTTTTTTTAATTTGTAACCAGTTAATAGTTACTAACCGCTAAATAAACGTGTTTTATTTGTGAGCAATTTATTATTATTATAACACGTATAATGTATTTACCCGCTTCCAAATGGAGAAAAAGTTTCAACTGTTGTGATTTCATATTGTAAACTTAATATCAACTTCTTTTTATAGTGTACAGCATCATCGTTAATAGAAGACAAATATGACAATATTCGTATAAGTATTTGCCGTAAAGCACGAATTATTGTTAGTTTTTCCGGTCATTCTTGGACCATGCGATTAATTATACAAATCAATCTGGTCATCAGATATTTTCAAATATATTATAAACTATAAAAATAAACAGCCATTCCCTACTGGAATGTGACAATATCCTAATAAGCAATTGCCGCAACGCACTAATTATTGTAATTAGTTACCAAGTCATTCTTAGACCAGGCTAAATTTCACAGATATCTTGTCATCTAATATTTAAGATTTAATTAAAAACTTTCTGGCATGTGACATGGCTAAATACAATACATATTTAGTATAAATAAATGCTATTAAATCTTAGATGAAAGCTCCATAACTTTTAGTTCAAGGTATTAAAAGTCTTTTACATCCATCCGCAGCGCATATGAAAAGACACATACCATGCAATTGTTTTTAAGAGCTCAACAAATTAATCCGTCTTTAATCTATATATTATGATTGCTTATTAAATTTTGGTTTAATCAAACACATGTTTGAAGTTTTAAGTTTTGGCATATCCTTTAGTCATAAAATATACAATAAGTTTTAATATGACATCTACTGTTCATTATATATTTAAATTTGATGTTCCATTTTGCAGAATCAGTCTTCGAACAAAAGTCATGTTGAAATATTTTTTGGTTATCTCCGTTTACGTTCTGGGGACGATGGTGAGTGGTATTTTTAAGTTGCTACGCTTCTATGATACAATCGTTCAATCGTTAACATGCAATAAGATAACATAATAAGATGCTATTCATAAAAAAATGAGTAACTTATAACTTTATTAAAGATATATTTAAATGAATAATTAGGTTTAAAATTTCATTTATTTTTAGAACAATATATAACATTTTATTTTTTAGCGTTTATTGTATTGTTGTATAGCAAACTGATTTATTTTTAACTGCGCAGGTGCAAGACATTAAACTTGTGTCTTCTTTCAGGCTAGTTCTCCAACAAATAGTAAGTGTTATAGAAGTCTTATTTGAATAGCAAATTATAAACATTAAAGGCGCTTGAAAAATATTACACGTTATGTAATAAATGTACAAAAGACACGTGCAATTGAAATTACAACAGGCAGGTAGTAACAGTACAGGAATCTAATTTTCAGGTGAATGATATATAAATATCTATATTTTTTAATCAATTTCTCATGTTGGCGCAATGCAAATTTATGATAATTAAATTGTTAGGTTCAACTTCAAAACATTAAGTAAAAAAAAAATTATACTAACGTTGCAGTCAACGCGAATGAAATACTAAATAAAAATAATATTTTAGTCATCAGCATATAGAATTTTTTGGTAATAGTTTTATCTTACAATTATGGGTATCTAACTATCATGAAACATTCATAATAAATGACCTTAACACAGTAATTACCCTACCAATCTTGTTTTAAGAATAATGTGTATGAGACGTGTGGCGAACCAAATAATTATAGTAAATATTTTTAATTTGTTTTCAGCACCGTTGGTTGTACAGAAAACTGAATGTGCTAACACTCAATGCAAAATATTTTGCCCACGTGGCTTCAAAGTCGATGAGAATGGTTGTAACACTTGCCAGTGTAAAGCATTTCGTAAGTATAAATTCAAGTGTTACTCTTTATTTCTCCTGGGGGTTTAGTTTGACTGGTATAAAAGTTTCAATTCTCCAGTTATTACGCGCTTAAACCTTTCAATCAATTCATCGTTACCACCTGGTTCACTAGTAATTAATATGTATTTGTCCATTCAACTGAAAAGAACTCCAACAGTTAAACAGTCGAAATATACCTTTGCCGAAAATGTAATCCGCTCGGTCCTCTAAGGTTCATAATATAATATAATATTTAACCCACTTGGAAAATGAAGGAACTTTTGGTATGTTTTGCTTGAAAACACATTATATGTCGTCAAGTTTTTAGATTTCTGTTTTTGAATTTATTTTAAATATGACCCTTTATATAATTATACAATATGTATTTATGACTGCATTTTTCAGGTTGTCCTTTAACAATGTGTTTTAAGAATTGTGAATATTTAACCCACTTGGAAAACACATTACATTTCGTCAAGTTTTTAGATTTCCTTTTTAAATTTATTTCAAATACGACCCTTTATATAATTATACAATATGTATTTATGACTGCATTTTTCAGGTTGTCCTTTAACAATGTGTTTTAAGAATTGTGAATATGGATTCGTGACAGATGACAATGGATGCCGTACATGCAAATGCATGGATCCAGGTCTGTTTAAAATATTTATATCTGCAGCAAGTGATGTTTTAAAAAGACATGACAGGGGTTTTAATTCACTTACTACAATTTTTCAATGTTTGCAAGCCTTTGTCAAATGGTAGATGGCTAATTGTATTAACCACATGGCCACCGATTCCTATACAAGAAATGCAGAAAATTATATATAACATTACATAATCACTCAATTTGATTTTTAGGTCAAAATCTTATTGGCCAATTCAAATGAATCGGCGCAGGTTGTACGATATAACTTGCGTTGGTTACATGACATATTCTTGCGCAGATAAACTCATAATAGTTCCATGCCGCCATTGATACCTTACAGTCAACAGATCGTTTTGTGTTTAAATAAATATAAATATTGCACTTTTATTCAAAAGTCTTACTATATAACCTTGTACAGACTCACTTTTGAAACAAATTTCAATGCTGTTGAATCCTGATTACCATGGTAAAATACCGAATAACTAATAAGTAGTTTTGTTTAAAACATGAGTTTACTTTATGTTCAACGTAATCGAAAAAATAACAAGAAAACAAACCCGCTAACATGAGACGAGAGTCGAACCGGTAATTAAAAATTGTTTTCTAGCATACACACGAAAAACAAACGATATAAAACATCAACCAAGATAAAAAAAACCCATTTTAATCATATTTGAAAGCTCTAATGCATGACATAGTTGAGACGTATGGCGAGCAAAATGATGATAATGATTACTAGCAATTTGTTTTTATCATCATTAGTTGTACAGAAAAAAGAATGTTCTGACACTCAATGCAAAGTATATTGTCCACACGGCTTCAAGGTTGATGAGAATGGGTGTCACATTTGCCAGTGCAAAACATTGCGTAAGTATAAATCACTTATTATCTGTATTTCTCCTGCAGGTGGTGCTTTGAAGTACACATATATTACCGGTTCATGTCTCTAGTTATAACGCCTATAAACCTTTTAAACTACTTCCTTGTTTCCACCTGATATACTAGTTGCATTAATTGGTCTTTTCTGTTAAACTTTTAAGACTCGCAGGATAACAGTCTAAATTTTATGCACACTAAGAAAATGAAATAACTGTTGATATGTTTTGCTTAGACATACATTATATTCAAGAGCTTTAAAAATCACACACAGTTGAGACGTATGAAGAACAAAATAATGATAGTGAGTATTATTTATTTGTTTTCAGCATCGTTAGTTGTACAGGAAATAGAATGCTCAAACCCTCAATGCAAAATATTTTGCCCACAAGGCTTCAAAGTTGATGAGAATGGTTGTAACACTTGCCAGTGTAAAGCATTTCGTAAGTATAAATTCAAGAGTTACTCGTTATTTCTCCTACAGCTTGGGTTTAAGTTTCACTCGCATACAAGTTAACTTTCCCTAGTTTTAACGCCTTTATACCTTTAAAAAAAATTCTCATTACCACCAGTTGCTCTAGTTAACACTCATTAATGTTTACAATGTGAATTATTTATGAAAAATAAGTTTTTTCTATTTAACTGAAAAGGACTCCACAGGTAAACAGTCGAAATATACCTATACAGAGAAAGTAAATAATGGTAATCCGTTTTTAAGTTTTCAGTTATGGATTATTATTTTTAATATGATTCTGCATATAATTATACAATTTTTATTTATAATTGCACATTTTAGGTTGTCCATTAGCAATGTGTTTTAAGAATTGTGACTATGGATTTGTGACAGATGAAAATGGATGCAAGACATGTAAATGCATTGATGCACGTGAGTTTTGACAAATTCATCAAGTATGAATATAATAAGACATATGTGTTTATTTGTCGGAAGCCAAATTAAACAGGGGCGTCGGTGGCCGAGTGGTCAAGGTAGTTCGTCTACTGATCACGTGGTCTGTCAACACTGAGATTGCGGGTTCGATTCTCACTGCAGGCAGGGTGTACTCGACTCCAATCTTAATTGACAAGGATTGCCAGTTTTCCTACCGCAGGTCGGGGGTTTTCTCCGGGTACTCCGGCTTCCTCCCCCAATAAAAACTGGACGCCATGATATAGCTGGAAAATTGCTGAAAGTTGCGTTTAACACCATCAAACAAACAAACAAACCAAATTAAACATTTGTTTCAACCATATCATTGCGTCATGTTTTATTGAGGTGTTTCTACCAGAGTTTCGGAGGAAAATTCATTACCTTCTGCAGGAAAGCTGGATATTATTTACAATTAAAGTTTGAGTCAATTACACCCTTCTCGCTCTAAGACGCGAACTATTTACCTCATGTTTGACAAGCCTTTGTTAAAATGAAGATACAAAATTATCTTTCGGGCACTGCGTTCTTTAAAAGAATAATTAAGTACATAATAACTTAAGTCTCTTTGTAAGCTGAAATCTTTTGCAACTTAGTTTATACAATACCATCTGCATTGCTCCCATGACGCATTCTTTCGAAGTTTAGATTGAAATAGTTCTATGACGCCATTGCTTTCAAATTTGAAACTGGAAAACAGGTTATTACTTAAAATTCCTTTTTATCGTCAAAAGTGTTTTATTTCTTTGTATATTTATTGGTAATGTCAATGTAAATACCCTATACCAAATACATGGTTCATAACACATAATCTCCATGTAAGAGGACTAATACATTGATTTTAACAAATAGGTATATACTAAAATAAAACAAACAGTAAACCTTCACGGCAAAAAGAGCCGAATGTCAAACAGGTAATATACTACTAATGACTTGTCTGTTAACACAAAGATTAAGGGCTCAAGTCTAGCTAAGGGTAGAGTCTGCTTTAATTCCGATCTTAATTGGCAATTCTTTCTAGGTTTCCTTGGAAAAAAAGATTGTTTTGTGATGCTCTGACTTTTTCCCCAATTATACCTCGACGCCACGATATAGCTGCAAAATTGCTGAAAGTGACATCAAACCAAACCAGAACAAAAAAAAAATTATATTTGTACAGCGATTGTAATACTTACATCAACATTTCGGTATCTATACCTTCCGTGGAAGCTTCATTGTCGTTGAATGGGCAATGTTTTACATTTTTAATCGATTTAAACAGTGTATCTATGCAATTACGTTTAAATTATTTTCGTTAAAAGATAATATTGCGTACATTTAGTTTAATACACCACTTCTAAAATTATTACAAAAAATAATATTAAATAAATTAAACGTAGTTCTGCAACAAGTTAGCTCCTTTAGATAAATAAGTTAGTCTCATTGGTAATAGTCACACAAAATGGTAAACATTATCCTTAATAACAAGGCGTACCAAATTAAAAAGCAGATTTTCTGACATAAATATTTTTTGTTTTACAAATAAAGATCGTAACATCACATGATAAACTATTAAAAATTATAAGCTTTTTAAAAATATAGTTACAGCTCTTGAATTTATGATTCAAACGAAAGGTTATTTCCCCGAAGTCCACAAAAATAAGACCCACAAATGAAATACACTCATTCCATTACATGCCTTTATTTATCTAAGTGTTTGTAAGCGTGATAAATTTTAAACCAAAAGTTTCTAGTAGACTATTGAAATCATGGCCTGTTTGTTAATATTTTAGCGAGCTGAGCTGGTTCAGTTATTACATGTAGAAGAAATGTTTAAAAATTTCAAAGCGACTTAAGAGGATGCTTTCAATGGCCATAATTGTTTTTTTAAACAAAATAAGATCTATCTCCAGAAGCATGTAAAGCAAAACAATTTACATACAGTTACATGCTGGTCATTTTCTTCAATATATTTACCCCTAAGGCAGAAAAGTAATAAAATATTGAGACATCTTAACAAAATTGCTTTGTTACAAATTAACCAATATTTCTGTTAAGCATGTAATGATGTCGGAATTCTGATTGTGACGTCACAGTGACCTCTGTGCTTATACAAACCCTAATGTGTTTTTTAAACGTATAAAGGACGTTATATTGAAATTCATTGCAATTGCTGACAGTCATTTATATTTTGTGCTAATCCACATTCGCAATGCATACAATAATAGCCTACAATAAATTTGTAGTCTAATTTAATCCTATTGGTGTTCGTAATTTGTTATTACCTTCATTTCTAAGGCTTCAAATGTACATCAGATGTATACAATTTATAAATAATCATTGAAGCTATTTGTTTTAACAATAACTTAAATATCCTTCAATTTATCAGTATCAAACTTAAAAAAGATATGATATAATAGTATGTAACGCGTGGTATTTTAAATCAAGTCGTTCACTTAGACGTGTATAGTCAAAACATTATATTTTCAACGTCCAGTGTAAGGTTTAAACTAAATGTTCTCCCTTCCAGTGTTATAAATAACGATTTCTAAATAGAGGTAATGACCAAATACCGTACAACGAGGAAACTGTCAAAAAAGACAATCCACAAATCAAAGTACGAGAAAACGGCAAGCTCAGAAACCAGAAATATAGTAACTTCAGCAGTTATGTGTGATAATTTTTAATGTACAATATCGCTTTCTATACGAGTTTATGAGTGTTGTATCTCAAAACAGTAATTTTCGGAGGTATAATTTAATGGTAAAACGTAATATTGTCTCGGTATTTTTTAATCAGTTCTATCTTATTTAAATGCTATCTATATGGCATTTTATCTGATGAAAATGTACATTGAAATAACATTAAGAACTTATTTATGACTGGAACATCTTTTGAGTTTTTAGCAATGAAAACATAATAGCTGGCTATTCGGTAGGTTTGCATTACGTTTTACATGATCTAGAAATTGGTTTTAAATATGAATTCTAGCAAAATACCCGGTAACAGCTTAAAGCAAAATAAAAAGATTATTTACTACATAAAGCGATACTACCAGATTTGGCCATGTACGTGTGCATACATGCCAGGAGACATAAGAAAAAAAGAATTTAAACTGTGTAATAACCAGAATACAACAATGAATATAAGAAAGCAATTATTATTTGACTATACAGGTACGACCTTAATAAGCGAATTTTAGCAGTAAGTTAGAATGAAGACATTGTGTAGTGAAACAACTCAACTGTACGATTTATACACTAAATTAGTATTTATGTATTTTATAAAAAATTTTGTAGCCATAGCAAGCAAACAATGTGCCAACGCTCAGTGCAGAATGTTATGTAAAAATGGCTTTGAGGTTGATGCAAATGGTTGTCCTATTTGTCAATGTAAAGAATTTCGTAAGTAGTAGTATAGGCTAATGCTACATATGTTTTTTTTCTAAAGAAAGACATAATGTATAAATTTATAAGATTTAACTATCAGACTGATTGAAATCATATTGATTTTATTGGGAACTAGTCTCAAAACAGCACAATATTTTTTTTAAGTACAGATGCTTAAGAAGGCTGTGAAACGTTTTGGCATACACACTTATATGCATGCTCTCAATTTCTGAAGACATGCCTGTAAACTTTCATAAACATGGTTTTATTTGCTTCATTTTTGGTTGTTGAATCGTTAGTTTATTTGGATACCGGTAATTTGGACATTCATTTGATGATTTTTATTTAGGTCTTCGTATTTTGTTATTGCGTTTATTTCACAACTAATCTTATGTATAAATTATGTATTAAATTTATGACAATGTTTTATTTAAAATTTCAGAATGAAAGAAAATTGCTCCCGGCTGCTTGACGAGGACGTCTGAAGATTATAAAACTGACAAATAAAATATATAAAGCAGCAAAATGCATTAGCTTGTATTATAAATCCGATAGCGTTAAGCTGGCTGCAATGTTCTGTAACATAACGATTTGTTTAATTTGGTGTTGACTGTTTTAATAAGGAAACACAATCTATGGTATGTAATGTAGCACTCACGTTGGATCTAGAGTTGCCAGTTTTTTTTAGCTTTGATTTGTGGATTGTCGTTCTTGACATTTTCTTTGGTGTTCGGTTTTTGGTTTTAACTTCTTTTACGAAACAATGTGCAAAAATAATGTAGAAGAATCAAACGGATTAGTGGCTATATATCACACCTTTGTTAGAAACATTAACAAAAATATTATATTCACATAAATACTATGTGTACAAGTAAGTCGTTTTATGGACAAAAAGATAATTCGTTGTTTCGTAATTCAGGCACTCCCAAATTTCGTTTCATTTTGGCTATTTCGTTGTTTCGTTTCTTTATTATATCGAACGATATAATTAATACAACTTAAATGTCAGAAGTAAGCTGTCATATTAATAGCTGGCGCCAGGTTTTTAATAAAATATGACAAACTTTAATGGTTTAGTTAAATATTTAAATTTAAGTTTTTTATTCAAAAACACTACATTGGTTGTTTAACATTAAATTAGGCCTTCGTCATATCTGCTTTTGTGCCATTTATCTATGAAGAGAAAAATGAAATTACTTCCTTCTACTGGATTAACAAATTGGCTAAAGGTCCATCCAAATAACGATTTATTGCTTATTAATCTAAATTTACAACTACTCCTCTTTTATATCTATCTTGACAACGAAACAAATCGGCCTACCAAAACATTTTGATTCTTATGGAAAGGTGTAAATCAAATAAGGATCCTTAATTATTCTAATCAACCGATGGATTAAGCGTTGCGTTACTTAAAACGTAGAAAACGTAGATACAAATATCTGATTGTGGGTCACACAAAGGCTTAATTTGTCTTCATTAAGTTCGAAGCTTGATAGATAAAGGTACTACATCATTTCGTCCAGTTCATACAAGTGATGATGCTGTGAAACATTATTCCGACCTCAACACGTTTTTGCATTTGTAGTACATAATACAGCTAAATAAACAGAAAACTTATATAAATATATATACATAAATAATAAAAAGTTTTTTTACTACTAGCTTTTGAAACCAAAATAAAAATATTTGTTAAGATAAAATGAAATATACCAAGATGATAAACTTTACTACGCCAGACGGCAGGCCAATGTCCTCTTATCAGACTGCAGGTTCGGAACAAGTTCCAATAACATTTATATTTCCTGACAATCTGCATTTCTTGTATAGTAGACACATGCTGTTGACCGTAATGTAAACATTCTTTTCAGTGCCAGAAAAAATAACAAAATATAGTTAAAATTCATTCCTATATAGAATTATATAGTCCCTACTCCGCGGAACATTATACATACACTGGTACCTTACTTGGTGGTTTCCTATAGCTAGACCAACTAAGCGATCCAGCGTATTACTAACGGGAGGATAGGGAAGGTCCTTTCATTGTGTTTTGCCAGGTCATAATATGGACAGCCTGACCGCGCATTTTATTTTGTCACGTGTTTGTAGAGCGCAACGTTCCTATCTAAATACAGATCCTTTTTTTAGATTTTAAAAATTAAACTTGATTGAAGTCACTGTAAATATTTTTTTCTACCCAAAACTCTATTACTTTTAACAGTAGTTCAATTTTTCTCCTTTTTCGGTTGTTTAATTGATTGCAAATTCGTTTCCGTTTTTAATATGGCTGAAATATTGCAAACCGGACGTTAAACAATCAATTTATGTCTTCTCTGACATTAAACGTGTTTTTAATTTGTTATAAATTTATTTTTATATTATTGAAACGGAAAAATTAACCATTTGTAATTGCTAGTATATACATATTGTATTATCATATTTGCAAAGAGTAGTGTTTCGCTTTGTAAAGATATTAGCTGTTATTGGTTTTTTTTCCATGTTGCATGGTAAGTATTTGTTTATGACAATAATTATTAAAGCTCGAAATACTTGTATCTTTGGTTTAATTGAAAAGAGTTTACTTTTTACTGCGGCTGCACGGCTTAATATAGCCAAAAACTAATTCGATCGACGTTAAACTCTTTTTACTTACAGTGATTAACTGGAATCTAAACATTTTTTGTACCAGCTTTATACTTCAACATAACGTTAAATTAACTGTAGTTTATGTTCTTCAATTTGCCCACTTTTTGTTAATTTTAGCTGTATCTATTATATTTTCTTTAAAAGGGAATAATTGCTTAATTAAATTGCTTCGTTTTCTTGTTTGATGGAAAGAATAATAATGCCACTTTCAGCACCTGGTTGTTTTCATGAATGAATCATAAATATTTCTCTAACATTCGATTTTATCACTATTTTACTTTTATGAGGGCTGTATTTAAAATTCAATATTCAATTTTGTAGATTTATAAAACCTAATTCTAATATTATTTCGGCAATATTTGTGTTATATGCGTGTTAAATCACATCTGCATAATATGTCTTTATAGTTCCCTATATAAAATTACATCACATTTAAAATATTATTTACTAAGTGAAGGTTGTATTTATTGTATTATTATAATGTTTTTTATTTTCTTTTTTATATGCTTTAAAACACATGAACTATGGAAATTTTTATTGGTGGAATTTATTTTCATTGGTATATAAACTTTCGTTTTGCACATTTGCATGTAAACAACGTTTTTATAAATAAATTCTTAACCTGTACTGTACAGTAAATTTTCGTCCTTCGTTTTTTAAATATTAACACTAAATGTAATTTGTCACTAAACAGCGCACAAAATTACTGCCAAGTTCAACACGAAGTAATATAATTTCTCCGATCATCAAATAAATCAAAAAGATGGGTGTGTCTCCATTATTTTTTCATGTTTTTTTAATAATCTTTTGACCAATCAAAAAACAGTAAAATTCTTATAAATTTATAATTTTGACAATGCATCGCTATAAAACCTAAACTTAAATATATATCTGTAATAACAAATCAACAATCATCTACATTCTCTGTAGCCTAAGGTTATTGTAATTTACAAATTAAATATCTAAAGTTTACATTACATGGTCACCCCAAGGAGTACATGTAAAAGACAAACACTTGTCATATTTAAACGGAGATATCGATAAAATTGATTAACATGATATTGGCTTGATACGAACAAACTGCATCGTATATTATTTTATAATATTTTGCTAATCTTAAATCAGAACTTATTTTTATACTCGTGCATGCAATCACAGTGATAACATAAATATCATTGTTCCATTTGTTTATAGTATTTATTTAGTTTACTGTCGAAAATTAGATTGCAAAAATGTTTACACTCAAAGATAATTTTTCAACTTTTAATGAAGATGGCAGAATATGGCATATTTATTTCAAACATTTTTATTATTCTTAATCATTCCAATTATCTTCTACAATTATTTTTTTATTTGGTGTCAAAGAGACCGTTTGGAAATAAGTAATTAATAATTTCTCAATAGACTTGAAATTTTAAGTCACAATTAAAATTTGTGTAGGCAAACAGTTTCAAAAAGACATGATATATCCCGTTCCAAAAAGACAAAAATATGCCAAATATTGCTACATGTAGTTGAGATTGAATATTAACTTTTTTTCATTTACACGCGTCAAAAACTATATCTGTGACCACGAAATTCAGAATCCAACGTACAATAAAACTCATTTATAAATGGGACTTTGGAACAGCGATCTTAAAAATGTCCGAGATTGATAATTCATTTGAGAATATAACATATTCCTATGTAAAACTTGTGTAGTTCCATACCAGCTCAATAAAGTTTTAAATGGTGTTAACAAGTTTCATGTTCGAAATATGTGTTATTAAATTCATTTACTATTCATTGTTTATAGAGTACGTAGAAACATTGGGTTCCGGTCATAAAATAGAAATATCAGTGTTGATTTTCGTTGTCGAAAAGTTACAAATTAGTATAGGAAGTACACTATTAGTTTGGTTGTTTCTTTGCACATAAATATAAATATATGATGAAATATTAGAAAGAGGACGAACATTATTATATTTTTATTCATGACACATAACAACAACAAATGAATGTTGCGATTAAACGATACCGATCATACATGTAGCATATCATGTTTAATTACAAGGCAGTTTAACACACGATACCGATCATACATGTAGCATATCATGTTTAATTACAAGGCAGTTTAACACACGATACCGATCATACATGTAGCATATCATGTTAAATTACAGTTTAACAGCTGTTTACTGTTTCACAATACATGTAGTGACACAAAATTATACTTCGGGCCAGGACTGCTTGGTTTGATAACAATTAGGATAGTCATTAACTACAAAAGTGAATATTTGACATGCTATGGATTTTCTTGTTGTTAAGGCTGATATTTAGATGAAAAAAATTAAATGTGAATAATTGTGTTTTTTTCATGAAAAAGTTAAAAATAATATGTTTTCTATATATCAAAGAAACACTATCTTGACGACAAATGAACACTTAAGTATACAATTGCATACACGTTCGAAAACAACAGAATGTTATTTAACTGTTGTGTCTGCCTTACAAGTTAATATTTATTATAAACAGAGGACAGGATTTTATTTTCTATCGCTAATTCAGTTCTAAGCATTTTCGGAAACGTTAATATACAAATTTAAAAACCCTCTAACATATAAATTTTCAACAAACCGCGAAATTTGACGCGCACGAAGAAAAAATATTATTTCATAGTATTCCTATTGTCGTTAGGCCACACACAATTATTTTCTTGTTCTTCGTACTTTAACTTTGAAAATAAGGAGCGAGCGAGCGAAATTTTTTTTATTAATTTATTTTTTTGGAATTCTGATTTTGTGGAGCGAATGATTTTTTTAAGGCGAGCGACATGTGTTTTTAATTTTTAAAAGATTTTTTATCAGGTTTTCATGGTTAAACTGATGCGAGCGAGCTATTTTTTTTAATTTTGAAGAAAATAATTGAAATAAAAAAAGGTATTAGATATTACACAAGTGCTTGTTCGCAGTGTTTTATGACTTAACAAATTGATTAAAAAAATATATAGCAGAAAAGAATTGTCTTAAATTGTTTTTTCTCTTCTAAAATGATGCTGCCTTGGCTTTCTATCAATAGCTACACACGGACCAACAGACAGCCCATTTGGGCTGTCTGTTGGTCCGTCTATACCTATTGAATACATTTTACTTTCGGTTTTGATTTTATAGGGGACTGAAACGGTTTTTTAACCTTCTAAGTTCTGAATGAATCTCCAGCTATCGGAGCACTTGGATGAAATCGTAAAACGCGGAGAAGATATTTTTTTTAAATACAACTTTCGGTTCTGGACGCGGGCGGGTTTCCGGTTAATGGGCGGGGGGGGGGAGAAATGTATTTTTGTTTCTTTCTGAAATAATTTTACGTGCGGGCGGTCCGACGAACAAGTAATTAATTCGGCGTGGCATTACCCTTTTTCATTCGTCTTATTGCATTCTGACTACCCCCAGATATGAATAATTACCGGATATTATCCTGATTGATACTACGGATGCAACACACGGTTCAGTAGCTGCTTATCCTTTAGGTTTGTGTTTGTCAAATTTTGGTTTTATGTGTCTGTTGTTTCTGTTGTTGTAAAGTCTTTGTTTAATTTGAGGTCTTATGATCTCTCCACGACTTCACGAAAATTACTCAGTATCTGTTTTCATGCCAAAAAAATGAGAAAATATCTATCAGACATAAATCACTGTAATATTGTTCCGGTCAGTCTAAAAACTAGCCGATATTTGGTTGTTCTATATATTTTTAGTATTATTAAGACTACGCACTAAGGAAATAAAATATTTAACATTGGCGTTATATGTAAAGCGCTTATATACGATGCAGTTTTGAGACACCGCTACAAAAAATGTTATTAAATTTATTTCATGGCAAAAAATTATCAAATGATGAGATGTTATATGTCTTTCTGCTTCAATAAGCCGGTGATATGAAAGGAAAACATAATATTCAATTGTTTCTGTGATCTAAACTAATATATAATCTTTAACTTGAATGACCAAAAACGTTGAAAACATCTGTCCAGCTTTATATTCCAGTTGACATGTGAATGACCTTTCCTAAATAGTTTTAATCAGACAGATTTATCAAGTTTTTGGCATATCCTGTAGGCTTAATATAAGCAGTAAAATGACACATGTTGTTCAATATATATATAAGAATGTGCTGTTTCATTTTGCACTACCATTTTAACACAAACCATGTTGAAATATGTTTTAGTTATCTCCGTCTTCGTTCTGGGGACAATGGTAAGTTGCATTTTAAAGTAATTACATTCGTGATGTTTGCATGTAATTCAAAGCTCTTCATTGATTATGAATACTTCTGGTAAATGAGACAATGTTTTTATCAACGAAATACTTATAACGCACGATTGTCACGTAATTCATCACTTCGGCGTTTTGTAGGGAAATATAACTTTAATTTTAAGAAATCAATTGAATGCATTTTTTAAGTATGAAAGCGTTGGCAGTGCGCATATTTCATCATGAAGCGCTACGTTGCAAATGTGCTTCGGTCAACGCTTACATTGCTTTCGTAAACGCTACGCATTTTGTACATGTGCTAATATAAACAATTTTGTGCATGCTAATTGTTCAATAAAAAAATCGATACCCTCCAAATCCAACTTTGTGACATAAAACAAGCCAAGTAATAAGATATTTATAAAACTCGCATTAACCTTTACAAGATATATTTGAATATTACTTAGTGGGTCGCATTAACCTTTACAAGATATATTTAAATATTACTTAGTGGGTCGCATTAACCTTTGCAAGATATATTTAAATATTACTTAGTGGGTCGCATTAACCTTTACAAGATATATTTAAATATTACTTAGTGGGTCGCATTAACCTTTACAAGATATATTTGAATATTACTTAGTGGGTCGCATTAACCTTTACAAGATATATTTGAATATTACTTAGTGGGTCGCATTAACCTTTACAAGATATATTTGAATATTACTTAGTGGGTTTAAAACTTGCGTTTTTAAGAATAATATATTTTGTTACATTTTAGTGTGTTTGATGTGATCGCAACGCATACGAAAGCGAGATGCATTGTAATGCTTTCATTGTTTGTTTGTTTGAACGATGTCTAACGCCATTTGCAGCATTTTGGCAGCTATTTCATGTCGTCCAGTTTTTATTGGGGGAAGAAACCATAGTACCCAGAGAAAGCCCACCTCACTTTACAGAAACTGGCAATCCTCGCCAATTTATTTTTAGAGTCGCGTACACCCTGAAAGCAGTGAGACTTGATCCCCCAACCTCAGTGTTCAAAGACCCCTGCATCGATCTACCTTAACGCCTCGGCCACCGCGGCCCCTCATAATGCGTTGAAAGAAAATGTTAATATTATGATTAAACAGTATTTACAACGCCATACGCGCGTAGACTCATTTGATGTGTTTTACCAAAAAGTATTGAAAGAGCAAATAAGAAGATGTTGCAGAGATTATATTACCTTAAAGTATTAACTAATTAATTAATTAAATACCACACCACTGCTTCTAATAAATTGATTCAATGTTAATTTTAAATATATAAAATATATTGTTTTGGTTTTTTTAGGCTAGATCTCCGCAAAGTCGTAAGTTGTTTTGATTTCTTACTATCTTACTAAAATAGCTAATTTGTATACATTTTTGTGATTACTTGGTAGGCTATTTTAAAGTTCAACTTCATAGAAAATGGTAATATACATGATAACATTAACTTAAAAACTCGTATTATTGCATATAGTATTTTTAAAATTGAATAACATTTATAACCCATATTTATATTCACACCTACGTTATACAATCAACATACAATACAGTAATTGTCTTAGTTTGAGAATAATGTCTTCATGTCATATGGAATCTTTAAGAATACCTATAAAATGAGGGTTCAAATGATGTATATGTTGTAAAGCTATAAAGTAATTAAAAAAAAACGTTTTAGTACAAAGTTTTCTACATTTTGCAGCCTGAGGTTTTGAAGAAACTCTCAATCATCGGGTTGAAATTAGATATTATGTTTTCAATTAGAGTTCGCAGTACGAGCGTAATATTTACATCTGCTAATACGTCCTTTAAAAGAAATGTATATATAGAATTCTAATTGAACGCTATATGTCAGAATAATAACACACTTTTAATTTCTATGGTCAAGTCTATCGTACTGTAAAAAACATGCACTTGCCAACATGAGCTAAAAATCAAAAGGCAATTCCAAATCGTGTTCAGAAGACACAAGCGACAGAAAAGAAAAATTAAGATTAAAGACAGGAGTCGCATCGCAGTTGATAACACTATAAACTTTGCACAACAATACCAATAACTAACAAACAATAATTAATATTGATGAATTATTTGATTTTGATAGCCATACAAAAAAGGGAATGTTCTGACGCTCAATGCAAAATGTATTGTCCACACGGCTTCGAAATTGATGAGAATGGTTGTAGAATTTGCACATGTAAAGAATTTAGTAAGTATATTTGATATGATACTCATAAAATGGGCGTTACCTAAACACACATGAACCATGATCCTTTATCTAATAGTAAGGTCTTTAAACAATTCGGAACATTTTTTCCGTGACACCTGAAACACGTTTTAGTACCAGTTTAGTGTTGACAATAGTTTGTTAAAATGTTGCTTTATCTGTGAATAAGGCCTGTAAAAGTCCATTTTACGTCACACAATGTATCATTTGTGAACGATGTTATCGTGCATGACTGAGGTATTATTAATATCTTTGCTATAAAATCTGTGAAAAACTCCGAAGCAACAAAATATATATGTACACCATAATATAAACGCTGTCAGTTTGCGCAGGTTTTTGAAGTTCAAAAATTAATATTGATGTCTGATTTGCCGAGTGATTAAGGTAGCTAGTCATCTACTGTTGACTCAGTGGTGTCAAAACTGAGGCTGTGGGTAATAGTGTCACTGTACTGTTGACTCAGTGGTGTCAAAACTGAGGCTGTGGGTAATAGTGTCACTGTACTGTTGACTCAGTGGTGTCAAAACTGAGGCTGTGGTTTATAGTGTCTCTGTACTGTTGACTCAGTGGTGTCAAAACTGAGGCTGTGGGTTATAGTGTCACTGTACTGTTGACTCAGTGGTGTCAAAACTGAGGCTGTGGGTAATAGTGTCACTGTACTGTTGACTCAGTGGTGTCAAAACTGAGGCTGTGGGTTATAGTGTCACTGTACTGTTGACTCAGTGGTGTCAAAACTGAGGCTGTGGGTAATAGTGTCTCTGTACTGTTGACTCAGTGGTGTCAAAACTGAGGCTGTGGGTTATAGTGTCACTGTACTGTTGACTCAGTGGTGTCAAGACTGAAGCTGTGGGTAATAGTGTCATTGTACTGTTGACTCAGTGGTGTCAAAACTGAGGCTGTGGGTAATAGTGTCTCTGTACTGTTGACTCAGTGGTGTCAAAACTGAGGCTGTGGGTTATAGTGTCACTGTACTGTTGACTCAGTGGTGTCAAAACTGAGGCTGTGGGTAATAGTGTCATTGTACTGTTGACTCAGTGGTGTCAAAACTGAAGCTGTGGGTAATAGTGTCACTGTACTGTTGACTCAGTGGTGTCAAAACTGAAGCTGTGGGTAATAGTGTCATTGTACTGTTGACTCAGTGGTGTCAAAACTGAGGCTGTGGGTAATAGTGTCACTGTACTGTTGACTCAGTGGTGCCAAACTGAGGCTGTGGGTAATAGTGTCACTGTACTGTTGACTCAGTGGTGTCAAAACTGAGGCTGTGGTTTATAGTGTCTCTGTACTGTTGACTCAGTGGTGTCAAAACTGAGGCTGTGGGTTATAGTGTCACTGTACTGTTGACTCAGTGGTGTCAAAACTGAGGCTGTGGGTAATAGTGTCTCTGTACTGTTGACTCAGTGGTGTCAAAACTGAGGCTGTGGGTTATAGTGTCACTGTACTGTTGACTCAGTGGTGTCAAAACTGAGGCTGTGGGTAATAGTGTCTCTGTACTGTTGACTCAGTGGTGTCAAAACTGAGGCTGTGGGTTATAGTGTCACTGTACTGTTGACTCAGTGGTGTCAAGACTGAAGCTGTGGGTAATAGTGTCATTGTACTGTTGACTCAGTGGTGTCAAAACTGAGGCTGTGGGTAATAGTGTCTCTGTACTGTTGACTCAGTGGTGTCAAAACTGAGGCTGTGGGTTATAGTGTCACTGTACTGTTGACTCAGTGGTGTCAAAACTGAGGCTGTGGGTAATAGTGTCATTGTACTGTTGACTCAGTGGTGTCAAAACTGAAGCTGTGGGTAATAGTGTCACTGTACTGTTGACTCAGTGGTGTCAAAACTGAAGCTGTGGGTAATAGTGTCATTGTACTGTTGACTCAGTGGTGTCAAAACTGAGGCTGTGGGTAATAGTGTCACTGTACTGTTGACTCAGTGGTGCCAAACTGAGGCTGTGGGTAATAGTGTCACTGTACTGTTGACTCAGTGGTGTCAAAACTGAAGCTGTGGGTAATAGTGTCACTGTACTGTTGACTCAGTGGTGTCAAAACTGAGGCTGTGGGTAATAGTGTCACTGTACTGTTGACTCAGTGGTGTCAAAACTGAAGCTGTGGGTAATAGTGTCACTGTACTGTTGACTCAGTGGTGTCAAAACTGAAGCTGTGGGTTATAGTGTCTCTGTACTGTTGACTCAGTGGTGTCAAAACTGAGGCTGTGGGTAATAGTGTCACTGTACTGTTGACTCAGTGGTGTCAAAACTGAGGCTGTGGGTAATAGTGTCTCTGTACTGTTGACTCAGTGGTGTCAAAACTGAGGCTGTGGGTTATAGTGTCACTGTACTGTTGACTCAGTGGTGTCAAAACTGAGGCTGTGGGTAATAGTGTCATTGTACTGTTGACTCAGTGGTGTCAAAACTGAAGCTGTGGGTTATAGTGTCACTGTACTGTTGACTCAGTGGTGTCAAAACTGAGGCTGTGGGTAATAGTGTCTCTGTACTGTTGACTCAGTGGTGTCAAAACTGAGGCTGTGGGTAATAGTGTCACTGTACTGTTGACTCAGTGGTGTCAAAACTGAAGCTGTGGGTAATAGTGTCACTGTTCTGTTGACTCAGTGGTGTCAAAACTGAGGCTGTGGGTTATAGTGTCTCTGTACTGTTGACTCAGTGGTGTCAAAACTGAGGCTGTGGGTAATAGTGTCACTGTACTGTTGACTCAGTGGTGTCAAAACTGAGGCTGTGGGTTAAAGTGTCACTGTACTGTTGACTCAGTGGTGTCAAAACTGAGGCTGTGGGTTATAGTGTCACTGTACTGTTGACTCAGTGGTGTCAAAACTGAGGCTGTGGGTTATAGTGTCTCTGTACTGTTGACTCAGTGGTGTCAAAACTGAGGCTGTGGGTTATAGTGTCATTGTACTGTTGACTCAGTGGTGTCAAAACTGAGGCTGTGGGTAATAGTGTCTCTGTACTGTTGACTCAGTGGTGTCAAAACTGAGGCTGTGGGTAATAGTGTCTCTGTACTGTTGACTCAGTGGTGTCAAAACTGAAGCTGTGGGTAATAGTGTCATTGTACTGTTAACTCAGTGGTGTCAAAACTGAGGCTGTGGGTAATAGTGTCACTGTACTGTTGACTCAGTGGTGTCAAAACTGAGGCTGTGGGTAATAGTGTCACTGAACTGTTGACTCAGTGGTGTCAAAACTGAGGCTGTGGGTAATAGTGTCATTGTACTGTTGACTCAGTGGTGTCAAAACTGAGGCTGTGGTTAATAGTGTCATTGTACTGTTGACTCAGTGGTGTCAAAACTGAAGCTGTGGGTTATAGTGTCACTGTACTGTTGACTCAGTGGTGTCAAAACTGAGGCTGTTGGTAATAGTGTCTCTGTACTGTTGACTCAGTGGTGTCAAAACTGAGGCTGTGTGTAATAGTGTCACAGTACTGTTGACTCAGTGGTGTCAAAACTGAAGCTGTGGGTAATAGTGTCACTGTACTGTTGACTCAGTGGTGTCAAAACTGAGGCTGTGGGTTATAGTGTCTCTGTACTGTTGACTCAGTGGTGTCAAAACTGAGGCTGTGGGTAATAGTGTCACTGTACTGTTGACTCAGTGGTGTCAAAACTGAGGCTGTGGGTTATAGTGTCACTGTACTGTTGACTCACTGGTGTCAAAACTGAGGCTGTGGGTTATAGTGTCACTGTACTGTTGAATCAGTGGTGTCAAAACTGAGGCTGTGGGTTATAGTGTCTCTGTACTGTTGACTCAGTGGTGTCAAAACTGAGGCTGTGGGTTATAGTGTCATTGTACTGTTGACTCAGTGGTGTCAAAACTGAGGCTGTGGGTAATAGTGTCTCTGTACTGTTGACTCAGTGGTGTCAAAACTGAGGCTGTGGGTAATAGTGTCTCTGTACTGTTGACTCAGTGGTGTCAAAACTGAAGCTGTGGGTAATAGTGTCATTGTACTGTTGACTCAGTGGTGTCAAAACTGAGGCTATGGGTAATAGTGTCACTGTACTGTTGACTCAGTGGTGTCAAAACTGAGGCTGTGGGTAATAGTGTCACTGTACTGTTGACTCAGTGGTGTCAAAACTGAAGCTGTGGGTAATAGTGTCACTGTACTGTTGACTCAGTGGTGTCAAAACTGAGGCTGTGGGTAATAGTGTCACTGTACTGTTGACTCAGTGGTGTCAAAACTGAAGCTGTGGGTAATAGTGTCTCTGTACTGTTGACTCAGTGGTGTCAAAACTGAGGCTGTGGGTAATAGTGTCACTGTACTGTTGACTCAGTGGTGCCAAACTGAGGCTGTGGGTAATAGTGTCACTGTACTGTTGACTCAGTGGTGTCAAAACTGAAGCTGTGGGTAATAGTGTCACTGTACTGTTGACTCAGTGGTGTCAAAACTGAGGCTGTGGGTAATAGTGTCACTGTGCTGTTGACTCAGTGGTGTCAAAACTGAAGCTGTGGGTAATAGTGTCACTGTACTGTTGACTCAGTGGTGTCAAAACTGAGGCTGTGGGTTATAGTGTCTCTGTACTGTTGACTCAGTGGTGTCAAAACTGAGGCTGTGGGTAATAGTGTCACTGTACTGTTGACTCAGTGGTGTCAAAACTGAGGCTGTGGGTAATAGTGTCTCTGTACTGTTGACTCAGTGGTGTCAAAACTGAGGCTGTGGGTTATAGTGTCACTGTACTGTTGACTCAGTGGTGTCAAAACTGAGGCTGTGGGTAATAGTGTCATTGTACTGTTGACTCAGTGGTGTCAAAACTGAAGCTGTGGGTTATAGTGTCACTGTACTGTTGACTCAGTGGTGTCAAAACTGAGGCTGTGGGTAATAGTGTCTCTGTACTGTTGACTCAGTGGTGTCAAAACTGAGGCTGTGGGTAATAGTGTCACTGTACTGTTGACTCAGTGGTGTCAAAACTGAAGCTGTGGGTAATAGTGTCACTGTACTGTTGACTCAGTGGTGTCAAAACTGAGGCTGTGGGTAATAGTGTCACTGTACTGTTGACTCAGTGGTGTCAAAACTGAGGCTGTGGGTTATAGTGTCTCTGTACTGTTGACTCAGTGGTGTCAAAACTGAGGCTGTGGGTAATAGTTTCACTGTACTGTTGACTCAGTGGTGTCAAAACTGAGGCTGTGGGTTATAGTGTCACTGTACTGTTGACTCAGTGGTGTCAAAACTGAGGCTGTGGGTTATAGTGTCACTGTACTGTTGACTCAGTGGTGTCAAAACTGAGGCTGTGGGTTATAGTGTCTCTGTACTGTTGACTCAGTGGTGTCAAAACTGAGGCTGTGGGTTATAGTGTCATTGTACTGTTGACTCAGTGGTGTCAAAACTGAGGCTGTGGGTAATAGTGTCTCTGTACTGTTGACTCAGTGGTGTCAAAACTGAGGCTGTGGGTAATAGTGTCTCTGTACTGTTGACTCAGTGGTGTCAAAACTGAGGCTGTGGGTATAGTGTCACTGTACTGTTGACTCAGTGGTGTCAAAACTGAGGCTGTGGGTAATAGTGTCATTGTACTGTTGACTCAGTGGTGTCAAAACTGAAGCTGTGGGTAATAGTGTCACTGTACTGTTGACTCAGTGGTGTCAAAACTGAAGCTGTGGGTAATAGTGTCATTGTACTGTTGACTCAGTGGTGTCAAAACTGAGGCTGTGGGTAATAATGTCATTGTACTGTTGACTCAGTGGTGTCAAAACTGAGGCTGTGGGTAATAGTGTCATTGTACTGTTGACTCAGTGGTGTCAAAACTGAAGCTGTGGGTTATAGTGTCACTGTACTGTTGACTCAGTGGTGTCAAAACTGAGGCTGTGGGTAATAGTGTCTCTGTACTGTTGACTCAGTGGTTTCAAAACTGAGGCTGTGGGTAATAGTGTCACTGTACTGTTGACTCAGTGGTGTCAAAACTGAAGCTGTGGGTAATAGTGTCACTGTACTGTTGACTCAGTGGTGTCAAAACTGAGGCTGTGGGTTATAGTGTCTCTGTACTGTTGACTCAGTGGTGTCAAAACTGAGGCTGTGGGTAATAGTGTCCACTGTACTGTTGACTCAGTGGTGTCAAAACTGAGGCTGTGGGTTATAGTGTCACTGTACTGTTGACTCAGTGGTGTTCAAAACTGAGGCTGTGGGTTATAGTATCACTGTACTGTTGACTCAGTGGTGTCAAAACTGAGGCTGTGGGTTATAGTGTCTCTGTACTGTTGACTCAGTGGTGTCAAAACTGAGGCTGTGGGTTATAGTGTCATTGTACTGTTGACTCAGTGGTGTCAAAACTGAGGCTGTGGGTAATAGTGTCTCTGTACTGTTGACTCAGTGGTGTCAAAACTGAGGCTGTGGGTAATAGTGTCTCTGTACTGTTGGCTCAGTGGTGTCAAAACTGAAGCTGTGGGTAATAGTTTCATTGTACTGTTGACTCAGTGGTGTCAAAACTGAGGTCTGTGGGTTATAGTGTCACTGTACTGTTGACTCAGTGGTGTCAAAACTGAGGCTGTGAGTAATAGTGTCACTGTACTGTTGACTCAGTGGTGTCAAAACTGAAGCTGTGGGTAATAGTGTCACTGTACTGTTGACTCAGTGGTGTCAAAACTGAGGCTGTGGGTAATAGTGGCACTGTACTGTTGACTCAGTGGTGTCAAAACTGAGGCTTTGGGTAATAGTGTCACTGTACTGTTGACTCAGTGGTGTCAAAACTGAGGCTGTGGGTTATAGTGTCTCTGTACTGTTGACTCAGTGGTGTCAAAACTGAGGCTGTGGGTAATAGTGTCACTGTACTGTTGACTCAGTGGTGTCAAAACTGAGGCTGTGGGTTATAGTGTCACTGTACTGTTGACTCAGTGGTGTCAAAACTGAGGCTGTGGGTTATAGTGTCACTGTACTGTTGACTCAGTGGTGTCAAAACTGAGGCTGTGGGTTATAGTGTCACTGTACTGTTGACTCAGTGGTGTCAAAACTGAGGCTGTGGGTTATAGTGTCTCTGTACTGTTGACTCAGTGGTGTCAAAACTGAGGCTGTGGGTAATAGTGTCACTGTACTGTTGACTCAGTGGTGTCAAAACTGAGGCTGTGGGTAATAGTGTCTCTGTACTGTTGACTCAGTGGTGTCAAAACTGAAGCTGTGGGTAATAGTGTCATTGTACTGTTGACTCAGTGGTGTCAAAACTGAGGCTATGGGTAATAGTGTCACTGTACTGTTGACTCAGTGGTGTCAAAACTGAGGCTGTGGGTAATAGTGTCACTGTACTGTTGACTCAGTGGTGTCAAAACTGAAGCTGTGGGTAATAGTGTCACTGTACTGTTGACTCAGTGGTGTCAAAACTGAGGCTGTGGGTAATAGTGTCACTGTACTGTTGACTCAGTGGTGTCAAAACTGAAGCTGTGGGTAATAGTGTCTCTGTACTGTTGACTCAGTGGTGTCAAAACTGAGGCTGTGGGTAATAGTGTCACTGTACTGTTGACTCAGTGGTGCCAAACTGAGGCTGTGGGTAATAGTGTCACTGTACTGTTGACTCAGTGGTGTCAAAACTGAAGCTGTGGGTAATAGTGTCACTGTACTGTTGACTCAGTGGTGTCAAAACTGAGGCTGTGGGTAATAGTGTCACTGTGCTGTTGACTCAGTGGTGTCAAAACTGAAGCTGTGGGTAATAGTGTCACTGTACTGTTGACTCAGTGGTGTCAAAACTGAGGCTGTGGGTTATAGTGTCTCTGTACTGTTGACTCAGTGGTGTCAAAACTGAGGCTGTGGGTAATAGTGTCACTGTACTGTTGACTCAGTGGTGTCAAAACTGAGGCTGTGGGTAATAGTGTCTCTGTACTGTTGACTCAGTGGTGTCAAAACTGAGGCTGTGGGTTATAGTGTCACTGTACTGTTGACTCAGTGGTGTCAAAACTGAGGCTGTGGGTAATAGTGTCATTGTACTGTTGACTCAGTGGTGTCAAAACTGAAGCTGTGGGTTATAGTGTCACTGTACTGTTGACTCAGTGGTGTCAAAACTGAGGCTGTGGGTAATAGTGTCTCTGTACTGTTGACTCAGTGGTGTCAAAACTGAGGCTGTGGGTAATAGTGTCACTGTACTGTTGACTCAGTGGTGTCAAAACTGAAGCTGTGGGTAATAGTGTCACTGTACTGTTGACTCAGTGGTGTCAAAACTGAGGCTGTGGGTAATAGTGTCACTGTACTGTTGACTCAGTGGTGTCAAAACTGAGGCTGTGGGTTATAGTGTCTCTGTACTGTTGACTCAGTGGTGTCAAAACTGAGGCTGTGGGTAATAGTTTCACTGTACTGTTGACTCAGTGGTGTCAAAACTGAGGCTGTGGGTTATAGTGTCACTGTACTGTTGACTCAGTGGTGTCAAAACTGAGGCTGTGGGTTATAGTGTCACTGTACTGTTGACTCAGTGGTGTCAAAACTGAGGCTGTGGGTTATAGTGTCTCTGTACTGTTGACTCAGTGGTGTCAAAACTGAGGCTGTGGGTTATAGTGTCATTGTACTGTTGACTCAGTGGTGTCAAAACTGAGGCTGTGGGTAATAGTGTCTCTGTACTGTTGACTCAGTGGTGTCAAAACTGAGGCTGTGGGTAATAGTGTCTCTGTACTGTTGACTCAGTGGTGTCAAAACTGAGGCTGTGGGTATAGTGTCACTGTACTGTTGACTCAGTGGTGTCAAAACTGAGGCTGTGGGTAATAGTGTCATTGTACTGTTGACTCAGTGGTGTCAAAACTGAAGCTGTGGGTAATAGTGTCACTGTACTGTTGACTCAGTGGTGTCAAAACTGAAGCTGTGGGTAATAGTGTCATTGTACTGTTGACTCAGTGGTGTCAAAACTGAGGCTGTGGGTAATAATGTCATTGTACTGTTGACTCAGTGGTGTCAAAACTGAGGCTGTGGGTAATAGTGTCATTGTACTGTTGACTCAGTGGTGTCAAAACTGAAGCTGTGGGTTATAGTGTCACTGTACTGTTGACTCAGTGGTGTCAAAACTGAGGCTGTGGGTAATAGTGTCTCTGTACTGTTGACTCAGTGGTTTCAAAACTGAGGCTGTGGGTAATAGTGTCACTGTACTGTTGACTCAGTGGTGTCAAAACTGAAGCTGTGGGTAATAGTGTCACTGTACTGTTGACTCAGTGGTGTCAAAACTGAGGCTGTGGGTTATAGTGTCTCTGTACTGTTGACTCAGTGGTGTCAAAACTGAGGCTGTGGGTAATAGTGTCACTGTACTGTTGACTCAGTGGTGTCAAAACTGAGGCTGTGGGTTATAGTGTCACTGTACTGTTGACTCAGTGGTGTCAAAACTGAGGCTGTGGGTTATAGTGTCACTGTACTGTTGACTCAGTGGTGTCAAAACTGAGGCTGTGGGTTATAGTGTCTCTGTACTGTTGACTCAGTGGTGTCAAAACTGAGGCTGTGGGTTATAGTGTCATTGTACTGTTGACTCAGTGGTGTCAAAACTGAGGCTGTGGGTAATAGTGTCTCTGTACTGTTGACTCAGTGGTGTCAAAACTGAGGCTGTGGGTAATAGTGTCTCTGTACTGTTGGCTCAGTGGTGTCAAAACTGAAGCTGTGGGTAATAGTTTCATTGTACTGTTGACTCAGTGGTGTCAAAACTGAGGCTGTGGGTTATAGTGTCACTGTACTGTTGACTCAGTGGTGTCAAAACTGAGGCTGTGAGTAATAGTGTCACTGTACTGTTGACTCAGTGGTGTCAAAACTGAAGCTGTGGGTAATAGTGTCACTGTACTGTTGACTCAGTGGTGTCAAAACTGAGGCTGTGGGTAATAGTGGCACTGTACTGTTGACTCAGTGGTGTCAAAACTGAGGCTTTGGGTAATAGTGTCACTGTACTGTTGACTCAGTGGTGTCAAAACTGAGGCTGTGGGTTATAGTGTCTCTGTACTGTTGACTCAGTGGTGTCAAAACTGAGGCTGTGGGTAATAGTGTCACTGTACTGTTGACTCAGTGGTGTCAAAACTGAGGCTGTGGGTTATAGTGTCACTGTACTGTTGACTCAGTGGTGTCAAAACTGAGGCTGTGGGTTATAGTGTCACTGTACTGTTGACTCAGTGGTGTCAAAACTGAGGCTGTGGGTTATAGTGTCACTGTACTGTTGACTCAGTAGTGTCAAAACTGAGGCTGTGGGTTATAGTGTCTCTGTACTGTTGACTCAGTGGTGTCAAAACTGAGGCTGTGGGTTATAGTGTCATTGTACTGTTGACTCAGTGGTGTCAAAACTGAGGCTGTGGGTAATAGTGTCTCTGTACTGTTGACTCAGTGGTGTCAAAACTGAGGCTGTGGGTAATAGTGTCTCTGTACTGTTGACTCAGTGGTGTCAAAACTGAGGCTGTGGGTATAGTGTAGCTGTACTGTTGACTCAGTGGTGTCAAAACTGAGGCTGTGGGTAATAGTGTCATTGTACTGTTGACTCAGTGGTGTCAAAACTGAAGCTGTGGGTAATAGTGTCACTGTACTGTTGACTCAGTGGTGTCAAAACTGAAGCTGTGGGTAATAGTGTCATTGTACTGTTGACTCAGTGGTGTCAAAACTGAGGCTGTGGGTAATAATGTCATTGTACTGTTGACTCAGTGGTGTCAAAACTGAGGCTGTGGGTAATAGTGTCATTGTACTGTTGACTCAGTGGTGTCAAAACTGAAGCTGTGGGTTATAGTGTCACTGTACTGTTGACTCAGTGGTGTCAAAACTGAGGCTGTGGGTAATAGTGTCTCTGTACTGTTGACTCAGTGGTTTCAAAACTGAGGCTGTGGGTAATAGTGTCACTGTACTGTTGACTCAGTGGTGTCAAAACTGAAGCTGTGGGTAATAGTGTCACTGTACTGTTGACTCAGTGGTGTCAAAACTGAGGCTGTGGGTTATAGTGTCTCTGTACTGTTGACTCAGTGGTGTCAAAACTGAGGCTGTGGGTAATAGTGTCACTGTACTGTTGACTCAGTGGTGTCAAAACTGAGGCTGTGGGTTATAGTGTCACTGTACTGTTGACTCAGTGGTGTCAAAACTGAGGCTGTGGGTTATAGTGTCACTGTACTGTTGACTCAGTGGTGTCAAAACTGAGGCTGTGGGTTATAGTGTCTCTGTACTGTTGACTCAGTGGTGTCAAAACTGAGGCTGTGGGTTATAGTGTCATTGTACTGTTGACTCAGTGGTGTCAAAACTGAGGCTGTGGGTAATAGTGTCTCTGTACTGTTGACTCAGTGGTGTCAAAACTGAGGCTGTGGGTAATAGTGTCTCTGTACTGTTGGCTCAGTGGTGTCAAAACTGAAGCTGTGGGTAATAGTTTCATTGTACTGTTGACTCAGTGGTGTCAAAACTGAGGCTGTGGGTTATAGTGTCACTGTACTGTTGACTCAGTGGTGTCAAAACTGAGGCTGTGAGTAATAGTGTCACTGTACTGTTGACTCAGTGGTGTCAAAACTGAAGCTGTGGGTAATAGTGTCACTGTACTGTTGACTCAGTGGTGTCAAAACTGAGGCTGTGGGTAATAGTGTCACTGTACTGTTGACTCAGTGGTGTCAAAACTGAGGCTTTGGGTAATAGTGTCACTGTACTGTTGACTCAGTGGTGTCAAAACTGAGGCTGTGGGTTATAGTGTCTCTGTACTGTTGACTCAGTGGTGTCAAAACTGAGGCTGTGGGTAATAGTGTCACTGTACTGTTGACTCAGTGGTGTCAAAACTGAGGCTGTGGGTTATAGTGTCACTGTACTGTTGACTCAGTGGTGTCAAAACTGAGGCTGTGGGTTATAGTGTCACTGTACTGTTGACTCAGTGGTGTCAAAACTGAGGCTGTGGGTTATAGTGTCTCTGTACTGTTGACTCAGTGGTGTCAAAACTGAGGCTGTGGGTTATAGTGTCATTGTACTGTTGACTCAGTGGTGTCAAAACTGAGGCTGTGGGTAATAGTGTCTCTGTACTGTTGACTCAGTGGTGTCAAAACTGAGGCTGTGGGTAATAGTGTCTCTGTACTGTTGGCTCAGTGGTGTCAAAACTGAAGCTGTGGGTAATAGTGTCATTGTACTGTTGACTCAGTGGTGTCAAAACTGAGGCTGTGGGTAATAGTGTCACTGTACTGTTGACTCAGTGGTGTCAAAACTGAGGCTGTGGGTAATAGTGTCACTGTACTGTTGACTCAGTGGTGTCAAAACTGAAGCTGTGGGTAATAGTGTCACTGTACTGTTGACTCAGTGGTGTCAAAACTGAGGCTGTGGGTAAAAGTGTCACTGTACTGTTGACTCAGTGGTGTCAAAACTGAGGCTTTGGGTAATAGTGTCACTGTACTGTTGACTCAGTGGTGCCAAACTGAGGCTGTGGGTAATAGTGTCACTGTACTGTTGACTCAGTGGTGTCAAAACTGAAGCTGTGGGTAATAGTGTCACTGTACTGTTGACTCAGTGGTGTCAAAACTGAGGCTGTGGGTAATAGTGTCACTGTACTGTTGACTCAGTGGTGCCAAACTGAGGCTGTGGGTTATAGTGTCATTGTACTGTTGACTCAGTGGTGTCAAAACTGAGGCTGTGGGTAATAGTGTCATTGTACTGTTGACTCAGTGGTGTCAAAACTGAGGCTGTGGGTAATAGTGTCTCTGTACTGTTGACTCAGTGGTGTCAAAACTGAGGCTGTGGGTTATAGTGTCACTGTACTGTTGACTCAGTGGTGTCAAAACTGAAGCTGTGGGTAATAGTGTCACTGTACTGTTGACTCAGTGGTGTCAAAACTGAGGCTGTGGGTAATAGTGTCTCTGTACTGTTGACTCAGTGGTGTCAAAACTGAGGCTGTGGGTTATAGTGTCACTGTACTGTTGACTCAGTGGTGTCAAAACTGAGGCTGTGGGTTATAGTGTCACTGTACTGTTGACTCAGTGGTGTCAAAACTGAGGCTGTGGGTTATAGTGTCACTGTACTGTTGACTCAGTGGTGTCAAAACTGAGGCTGTGGGTTATAGTGTCACTGTACTGTTGACTCAGTGGTGTCAAAACTGAGGCTGTGGGTTATAGTGTCACTGTACTGTTGACTCAGTGGTGTCAAAACTGAGGCTGTGGGTAATAGTGTCACTGTACTGTTGACTCAGTGGTGTCAAAACTGAGGCTGTGGGTAATAGTGTCTCTGTACTGTTGACTCAGTGGTGTCAAAACTGAGGCTGTGGGTAATAGTGTCACTGTACTGTTGACTCAGTGGTGTCAAAACTGAGGCTGTGGGTAATAGTGTCACTGTACTGTTGACTCAGTGGTGTCAAAACTGAGGCTGTGGGTAATAGTGTCTCTGTACTGTTGACTCAGTGGTGTCAAAACTGAAGCTGTGGGTAATAGTGTCACTGTACTGTTGACTCAGTGGTGTCAAAACTGAGGCTGTGGGTAATAGTGTCACTGTACTGTTGACTCAGTGGTGTCAAAACTGAGGCTGTGGGTAATAGTGTCACTGTACTGTTGACTCAGTGGTGTCAAAACTGAGGCTGTGGGTAATAGTGTCTCTGTACTGTTGACTCAGTGGTGTCAAAACTGAGGCTGTGGGTATAGTGTCACTGTACTGTTGACTCAGTGGTGTCAAAACTGAAGCTGTGGGTTATAGTGTCTCTGTACTGTTGACTCAGTGGTGTCAAAACTGAGGCTGTGGGTATAGTGTCACTGTACTGTTGACTCAGTGGTGTCAAAACTGAGGCTGTGGGTAATAGTGTCACTGTACTGTTGACTCAGTGGTGTCAAAACTGAGGCTGTGGGTAATAGTGTCACTGTACTGTTGACTCAGTGGTGTCAAAACTGAGGCTGTGGGTAATAGTGTCACTGTACTGTTGACTCAGTGGTGTCAAAACTGAGGCTGTGGGTAATAGTGTCACTGTACTGTTGACTCAGTGGTGTCAAAACTGAGGCTGTGGGTAATAGTGTCACTGTACTGTTGACTCAGTGGTGTCAAAACTGAGGCTGTGGGTAATAGTGTCTCTGTACTGTTGACTCAGTGGTGTCAAAACTGAGGCTGTGGGTAATAGTGTCTCTGTACTGTTGACTCAGTGGTGTCAAAACTGAGGCTGTGGGTAATAGTGTCTCTGTACTGTTGACTGAGTGGTGTCAAAACTGAGGCTGTGGGTTACAGTGTCACTGTACTGTTGACTCAGTGGTGTCAAAACTGAGGCTGTGGGTAATAGTGTCTCTGTACTGTTGACTCAGTGGTGTCAAAACTGAGGCTGTGGGTAATAGTGTCTCTGTACTGTTGACTCAGTGGTATCAAAACTGAGGCTGTGGGTTATAGTGTCACTGTACTGTTGACTCAGTGGTGTCAAAACTGAGGCTGTGGGTAATAGTGTCTCTGTACTGTTGACTCAGTGGTGTCAAAACTGAGGCTGTGGGTTATAGTGTCACTGTACTGTTGACTCAGTGGTGTCAAAACTGAGGCTGTGGGTAATAGTGTCTCTGTACTGTTGACTCAGTGGTGTCAAAACTGAAGCTGTGGGTAATAGTGTCACTGTACTGTTGACTCAGAGGTGTCAAAACTGAGGCTGTGGGTATAGTGTCACTGTACTGTTGACTCAGTGGTGTCAAAACTGAGGCTGTGGGTAATAGTGTCTCTGTACTGTTGACTCAGTGGTGTCAAAACTGAGGCTGTGGGTTATAGTGTCACTGTACTGTTGACTCAGTGGTGTCAAAACTGAAGCTGTGGGTAATAGTGTCACTGTACTGTTGACTCAGTGGTGTCAAAACTGAGGCTGTGGGTTATAGTGTCTCTGTACTGTTGACTCAGTGGTGTCAAAACTGAGGCTGTGGGTAATAGTGTCACTGTACTGTTGACTCAGTGGTGTCAAAACTGAGGCTGTGGGTAATAGTGTCACTGTACTGTTGACTCAGTGGTGTCAAAACTGAGGCTGTGGGTTATAGTGTCTCTGTACTGTTGACTCAGTGGTGTCAAAACTGAGGCTGTGGGTAATAGTGTCACTGTACTGTTGACTCAGTGGTGTCAAAACTGAGGCTGTGGGTTATAGTGTCTCTGTACTGTTGACTCAGTGGTGTCAAAACTGAGGCTGTGGGTAATAGTGTCACTGTACTGTTGACTCAGTGGTGTCAAAACTGAGGCTGTGGGTAATAGTGTCACTGTACTGTTGACTCAGTGGTGTCAAAACTGAGGCTGTGGGTAATAGTGTCACTGTACTGTTGACTCAGTGGTGTCAAAACTGAGGCTGTGGGTAATAGTGTCACTGTACTGTTGACTCAAAACTGAGGCTGTGGGTAATAGTGTCACTGTACTGTTGACTCAGTGGTGCCAAACTGAGGCTGTGGGTAATAGTGTCACTGTACTGTTGACTCAGTGGTGTCAAAACTGAGGCTGTGGGTAATAGTGTCACTGTACTGTTGACTCAGTGGTGTCAAAACTGAGGCTGTGGGTAATAGTGTCACTGTACTGTTGACTCAGTGGTGTCAAAACTGAGGCTGTGGGTTATAGTGTCACTGTACTGTTGACTCAGTGGTGTCAAAACTGAGGCTGTGGGTAATAGTGTCACTGTACTGTTGACTCATTGGTGTCAAAACTGAGGCTGTGGGTAATAGTGTCACTGTGGACAGGTTGTACTTGACTACAGTCTTAATTGTTAAGGATTTTCAAAGTTTCTACAATAGGTCGGGCATTTTCTGCATGCACTCGGCTGCTTTCTCAAGTCAAAAACTGGAAACCATAAAATATTTCACAAATGATAATAGTGGCGTTAAACACCATTCCAACAAACGAAAATCAAGTTAATATAATTCCTGCAACAAAAGAAAACTGGGGTAACCTTAAACACAGCCTGATGTTATGTTTTCGAGGAACATATGTTATTTTACACTCGTTTAATAGTTCCTGATGGATTTGTCTTTTAAACCACTATAATAATTATACTACAGTAACTCACAATTATGATTTTACTTTTCAGGCTGTCCACTAGCAATGTGCTTTATGCATTGTAAATATGGATTCGTGACAGATGAAAATGGATGCAAGAAATGTCAATGCAATGAGCAACGTGAGTTTTAAAATATACTATTTTTGAAACAAGTGTGACTATAACAACATACAACCGTTTCTTTGAGAGAGGAATAAATCCACATAACTTTTCAATGTAATTACTGGTTCTAGTTTTTTGTTCGTGCGGAATCCAAGTTTTCTAAGGAAAACTTTCAAAATTTGAGACCTTTGAAAAACAAAACAATGATACTATCCATTTGTTTTCAGCATCTTTGCCTGCACAGAAAAGAGAATGTTCTGACGCTCAGTGCAAAATGTATTGTCCACACGGCTTTGAGATTGATGAGAATGGTTGTAATATTTGCAAATGTAAAGAATTTAGTAAGTATAAAATAATGGTATACTGTATCTTTTCTCATACAACTGGGCGTTTACTTGACACACAGGTACAATTTTTCCTTTATCTAATATTAAGGTCTTTAAATATTTGTGTTCCATTTCTCATGCCACCTGTTACATTTCTGTTGCCATGACATTTGGTTTATCTGTGTAGTATAAGACATATAAAAAGCGCATCAGAACATTTGAAAAGTAAATATAAATTTGGCATCTATAGAAACCTGGGGTAATCTGAAAAGCCGCTTGCAAATATGCTGTCTAAGAATACATTTTACAGAATCATTTAATCGTTCATTATATGATCGAACTGTATAGCTCTAAAATTATACTACATGCATTGACGATTCCTCGTTTTAGGTTGTCCGTTAGCAATGTGTTTAATGCATTGTGAATATGGATTCGTGTCAGATGAAAATGGATGCAAGAAATGTCAATGCAATGAGCCACGTGAGTATAAAAATTACAATTAGGCATCCATTGTTACTTTTACAACATGCGATTGTTTGTTTGATAGTAGTTTAAATCCACATTGCGCAATGTTTCAACTTTATAATTACTTCTAATTTTATTTGTGGGTGGAAGTCAAAGTTTTAAAGGAAAACATCCCAGTATCGGCATAAAGCAAATCATAAATTTAAAGTGGAGTCAAGCAAACCCTACTCACAATAAAGAGTGACTTATTTACCTCAGTGTTTACCGGTTTTTGTAAATGATTACTGCCTATTTGTCTAAACCATGCGGCCGCGGAGTGTTTTCAAAATATATACTTTATACGTTGACATCTGATTGGCGAATTTTAATTTGGAGCGACGTAGGTTATAAAATATAACTAGCGTCGGTCACATAGCATATTTTTACGCAGATAATAATCAAATGCTTCACTAGTTCGCACTTTTACCGAAACTTTGGTCGTAATGTGGTTAAAAGAATAAGAAATATTACTTATTTTGGAACCTTGTTTTACTGTATAACCTGTTCAGACGGTCTAATATTTATCTACAATGTTTATCTGAAAAATCAATCTAAAAACAAAAACGTATAGCAAATACAATGTAGGTAGATTTTAAAACAAGAGAAGAAAGAAGACTATTAAATATAAGATACTAAACAAAGCAAGAAAACCCACCAAGCGAATGTCAAACGTCCACTTATAAATCGTGTTCAAAACAAACTCGCGAAATACACACAACATTTTTAAAAAGACAAACACACTATTAATTTAAATCAATAAGTCTGACTCACTGTAAAGTAAGCGAACCGGCTAACACGAATCAAAAGTTAAAGGAAAATTACAAATCGTGTTCACGGAATACAAACGACAAAAATCAGAATACAAGGTCAAAGACAGAAGTTGCATCCCATTTGGGAGCTCTTTAAAAAGTGTACAAAAATACCAAAAGCGAACAAACAAATAATTGATATTGATGAATTATTTAACATTGTTAGCAATACAGAAAAGAGAATGTTCTGACGCGCAATGCAAAATGTATTGCCCACACGGCTTTGAAATTGATGAGAATGGTTGTAATATTTGCAAATGTAAAGAATTAAGTAAGTATAAAATAATGGAATACTTTATCTTTTCTCATAAAACTGGACGTTTACTGGATACACATGTACAATTTTCCTTTATCTAATTATAAGGTCTTTAAATATTTGGAATCCATTTCTAAATCCACCTGTTACATTTCTGTCTGCCATGGCATTTTGTTTTTTCTGTGTATAAGACATATGAAAAGCGCATTTCTAATAACACTTACTATCATTTGTGAACCCATTTATTGTAAACGACTACTATTAAAACTGTGAAGGACTTCCAAACAATCTGCCAAATTATATTTACACCGAAAATATAAACGATGGTATTTCACTCAGGACATTTGAAAAGTCAATATAAATTTACCATTTATAGAAACCTGGGGTAATCTGAAAAGCCGCTTGCTAGTATGCTGTCTAGGAATATATTTTACAGAATCTTTTAATCGTTCGTTATAGATTTGAACTGTATAGCTCAACAATTATACTTCATACATGGGCGATTCCTCTTTTTAGGATGTCCGTTAGCAATGTGTTTAATGCATTGTGAATTTGGATTCGTGACAGATGAAAATGGATGCCAGAAATGTCAATGCAATGAGCAACGTGAGTTAAATATATAAAACATTTGAAGCAATTATGACTTTTATAGACATTATTTGTTTGACATAGTTGTAAAGCCACATTCCGCAATTTATTTAACATTGCTTATATTTCTTAAAGCCAGTGTTTCCAAGGAAACCCTTCTGTACGTAAGCTAGAAAGCATTTTCAAATAAGGGTCGGATTCAAGCACGCATTGACGCCTTAAGGCGAGCCCTATTTACGTCAATGTTGACACCTCGTCGTTCAATGAAAGTGAACTAATTATCTTAAGAACTCAGCAACTACCTCCTCTACACAAAATGCAATAATATAGTACTTGATAATTTAATTTGCTATAACATATGATGTCTGATTGACAAATGCAACGCTAGTGACGCAGGTTATATGATCATTGCAGTTTTGTCATTAAAATAATATTAAATACCGCCAATTTCTAAACATATGATATAATTATATATAACCTCTTCAGACCGTCAACATTGTTTTTACTGGTATATATTTTGATCCGTTACATGTATGTCAATGTAAACTACCAAATAAATCGTTTAAAAAAAATCAGCTACAAGAAGACTAACACACTCTTAATTTTAACAAACATGTCTTACGTACTCAATCAGTAAGGTATACCCACAGGTCGACAAGAGCCGAAAAGTGGAGCCTGAGTTCAAAATCGTGCTAAACAAACACAAATGTCGGAAAACATAAGCTTAGATCAAAATAGAATTTCTATCACATTTAAAAGCTCTAAACATCCCACACAGTAGAGTATAATGGTTATTTGTATTATTATTTTTAGCATCGTTAACTGTTCTGAAAAGAGAATGTTCTAACGCTCAATGCCAAATGTACTGCCCAAACGGCTTCGAAGTTGATGCAAATGGTTGTAGTATTTGCAAATGTAAAGAATTAAGTAAGTATACATGAATTTTTTAAAATTTTTTTATCTCAACGGCTTCATTTGATGAAAATACAAAATGATGCTGCATCTGTTTATATGTTTTGTTATCCGTAAAGGCCCATCACACTGTGTATTATTTCTGAACATTTACGTTGTAAATTGCTGATATAATAATAGGACTTTGCTGTTTAATTTTTGAAGAAAACTAAAAACATATAAAACCATCAAAAATACAAAGGCTGGTATTCATATAGCTTTCGTGTTGCTTTAAATTGTTAAATATATAAGATCAAACAGGGATAACTTAGATTTACTGTTTTTGTTTGTCTATTAGAATACTCGTATGTCAAATTATAATTAAAATGCATGCATTGTTATTGCAACTGTGTGTTTTGTACTAGATGACGTACGACTTTTTCAGCATGTTCAGAAGCAATGTGTTATATGCATTGTGAAAATGGGTTTGAGAAAGATGAAAATGGTTGCAGTATTTGCAAATGCAAAGAATCGCGTGAGTATAAGACAAGGTTACAATGTTAAAATTTCTTACCGGTCTACTATCTTAATTATGTAAACACATGTCATTAAAATACAAACAATAAACAAATTATTCAATACATTGTATAAGAATTTTTTGAAATATTAAAGCAAGAAGAATACATTTTCCTAACTTAATTTCTAAATATTGGAAGACATCATCGGGACCAGGAAAAAGTAGCAAATATATTTGCACTTACAATTATAAGATTACGTCAGATGCTATCATAATTTTTATTATGTTTTTTAATTTTATATCTGACTTTCAGTTTGTCCGCTGGGCACGTGTTACATGTTTTGTGAACATGGATTTGTGAAAGATGAAAATGGTTGCGAGATATGTCAGTGCAATGAGCCACGTAAGTTCTAATTATTATTGCCCATATACATATACCCGTTTTTACCTGTATTGGAGACCGTATTTAATCTAATTCATTTATTGATTGATTGGATGTCTGCTTTACGTCCAGCGAGCAGTATTTCAGCTATATTCAGGACGGGAACAAGTTAACAAACAATAAATCAAAAGAAAATGGGTTGGGATGGGTCACAGGGAATACAATTTTGCCTGCCACTGGAAAAGTATGGAGTTTTGGGTAGGGGCGCAAAATTTAGCCTTTTGTAGCGGCTACAATGAGCCTACTTTTTTCGAAATCTACAAAAAGGGGTCTTTATCGTGCAAGGAGCGTGGCACTCTCCAAACACGTTACCCAAACAGTCCGCCAATTCATTTAGTCCATGAATATTGTTAAGTTTGAAGTTTGGCTCCAGTATTATCGGCTTAATCATATCTACATGTGGCATATAATAAGTCGGTGCTCCCCTTTTTATTAGATCCTTATAATATAACAATTATTTATTCATTCATATCCCTTTAATAGAGATTATAAGAGATAATAGTCCAAGATAAAACATTGAATAATAGGTCTTTACTGTTTAAAGAAGAATTCGCACGTAAATTATAGACGTAAAACACCACAATACATAGGCTGATTTGCCTATAGTTTCCTTAGCTGTTAAACATTTTAAGTATATAATATTAACAACATATGATAACTTAGATTAAACAAATGTTGGTTTGTCTAGTAGAATACGCAAATTTCAAACGACATTTTCCTATAATTATACCCATCTATATCAATAAGGTATCTGCAATATTATTACTACTTTGGGTATACTTGATATATGATTTTAACTTTTTCAGCATGTCCAGAAGCAATGTGTTATATGCATTGTAAAAATGGATTTGAGAAAGATGAAAATGGTTGCAGTATTTGCAAATGCAGGGAATCTCGTGAGTATGAGAAAAATATTATTATAAGTTTTATATTTTATCAAGATTCTTCATCTCGCTCTATTGTACAGATACCTTTATTAAATCGAAAGTAGAATATTATATGATAAATAACGTCGCGATACCCAACGGACTAGTACTTCGCTTAAACCGCTTGAGAATGATGACAAAATAGTTTCATTCTAATTCATTTCTTTTTTTAATGAAAGGAATAATGTCAACACATGTCATCAAAATACCAACAGTGAACAAACTGTTTGGTGTCGTGTATACTTTAAATATATAATCAGTTTTGTAATGTCCTGGCATTTCCATAGTTTTGTTTTAATCTTACATAAACAGTTCATTGTACAACACTAAACTTAGATTACTGAAGAGTAACAACCGTGCAATTGCTTTTAAAAACGCATCTGTGTATCTGTAAACAATAGGTATAATTTAAAAATGGCCTGGTCGCAGACACAGCGTAACATTTTATGAGTGTTTTATTGATAGGTTATACATTTAGTAAGATAAATGTAGCATTGTATTAGGATTTGATTTAACATGAAAGCAAGAAGAATAAAATTTGCGATCTTTTACGTAACTATAGTACAGTCTAATAAAGCAATTATAATTAAATGATGTGTACGCTGTATGATCACAAATTGCATCAGTTTATTCGATTGAAATGCACAAATAATTATTATTATTCCTTATTATTTATTTCTAAAAGACATAGATTGAAAAACAATTTAAATCGAACAGAGTAAAAGAAAGCATACGACAATATCTTTGCAACCTACATTTCGTTGTGTGGATTAAAGCTTGGCATTAGACCAATCAATTTTGTCATAACTTTCATTAATGCTTATAATTCTGTAACTGTCATTCAGGTTGTCCACTAGGAAACTGTTACATGTTTTGTGAACATGGATTTGTGAAAGATGAAAATGGTTGCGAGATATGTCAGTGCAATGAGCCACGTAAGTTCTAATTATTATTGCCCATATACATATACCCGTTTTTACCTGTATTGGAGACCGTATTTAATCTAATTCATTTATTGATTGATTGGATGTCTGCTTTACGTCCAGCGAGCAGTATTTCAGCTATATTCAGGACGGGAACAAGTTAACAAACAATAAATCAAAAGAAAATGGGTTGGGATGGGTCACAGGGAATACAATTTTGCCTGCCACTGGAAAAGTATGGAGTTTTGGGTAGGGGCGCAAAATTTAGCCTTTTGTAGCGGCTACAATGAGCCTACTTTTTTCGAAATCTACAAAAAGGGGTCTTTATCGTGCAAGGAGCGTGGCACTCTCCAAACACGTTACCCAAACAGTCCGCCAATTCATTTAGTCCATGAATATTGTTAAGTTTGAAGTTTGGCTCCAGTATTATCGGCTTAATCATATCTACATGTGGCATATAATAAGTCGGTGCTCCCCTTTTTATTAGATCCTTATAATATAACAATTATTTATTCATTCATATCCCTTTAATAGAGATTATAAGAGATAATAGTCCAAGATAAAACATTGAATAATAGGTCTTTACTGTTTAAAGAAGAATTCGCACGTAAATTATAGACGTAAAACACCACAATACATAGGCTGATTTGCCTATAGTTTCCTTAGCTGTTAAACATTTTAAGTATATAATATTAACAACATATGATAACTTAGATTAAACAAATGTTGGTTTGTCTAGTAGAATACGCAAATTTCAAACGACATTTTCCTATAATTATACCCATCTATATCAATAAGGTATCTGCAATATTATTACTACTTTGGGTATACTTGATATATGATTTTAACTTTTTCAGCATGTCCAGAAGCAATGTGTTATATGCATTGTAAAAATGGATTTGAGAAAGATGAAAATGGTTGCAGTATTTGCAAATGCAGGGAATCTCGTGAGTATGAGAAAAATATTATTATAAGTTTTATATTTTATCAAGATTCTTCATCTCGCTCTATTGTACAGATACCTGTATTAAATCGAAAGTAGAATATTATATGATAAATAACGTCGCGATACCCAACGGACTAGTACTTCGCTTAAACCGCTTGAGAATGATGACAAAATAGTTTCATTCTAATTCATTTCTTTTTTTAATGAAAGGAATAATGTCAACACATGTCATCAAAATACCAACAGTGAACAAACTGTTTGGTGTCGTGTATACTTTAAATATATAATCAGTTTTGTAATGTCCTGGCATTTCCATAGTTTTGTTTTAATCTTACATAAACAGTTCATTGTACAACACTAAACTTAGATTACTGAAGAGTAACAACCGTGCAATTGCTTTTAAAAACGCATCTGTGTATCTGTAAACAATAGGTATAATTTAAAAATGGCCTGGTCGCAGACACAGCGTAACATTTTATGAGTGTTTTATTGATAGGTTATACATTTAGTAAGATAAATGTAGCATTGTATTAGGATTTGATTTAACATGAAAGCAAGAAGAATAAAATTTGCGATCTTTTACGTAACTATAGTACAGTCTAATAAAGCAATTATAATTAAATGATGTGTACGCTGTATGATCACAAATTGCATCAGTTTATTCGATTGAAATGCACAAATAATTATTATTATTCCTTATTATTTATTTCTAAAAGACATAGATTGAAAAACAATTTAAATCGAACAGAGTAAAAGAAAGCATACGACAATATCTTTGCAACCTACATTTCGTTGTGTGGATTAAAGCTTGGCATTAGACCAATCAATTTTGTCATAACTTTCATTAATGCTTATAATTCTGTAACTGTCATTCAGGTTGTCCACTAGGAAACTGTTACATGTTTTGTGAACATGGATTTGTGAAAGATGAAAATGGTTGCGAGATATGTCAGTGCAATGAGCCACGTAAGTTCTAATTATTATTGCCCATATACATATACCCGTTTTTACCTGTATTGGAGACCGTATTTAATCTAATTCATTTATTGATTGATTGGATGTCTGCTTTACGTCCAGCGAGCAGTATTTCAGCTATATTCAGGACGGGAACAAGTTAACAAACAATAAATCAAAAGAAAATGGGTTGGGATGGGTCACAGGGAATACAATTTTGCCTGCCACTGGAAAAGTATGGAGTTTTGGGTAGGGGCGCAAAATTTAGCCTTTTGTAGCGGCTACAATGAGCCTACTTTTTTCGAAATCTACAAAAAGGGGTCTTTATCGTGCAAGGAGCGTGGCACTCTCCAAACACGTTACCCAAACAGTCCGCCAATTCATTTAGTCCATGAATATTGTTAAGTTTGAAGTTTGGCTCCAGTATTATCGGCTTAATCATATCTACATGTGGCATATAATAAGTCGGTGCTCCCCTTTTTATTAGATCCTTATAATATAACAATTATTTATTCATTCATATCCCTTTAATAGAGATTATAAGAGATAATAGTCCAAGATAAAACATTGAATAATAGGTCTTTACTGTTTAAAGAAGAATTCGCACGTAAATTATAGACGTAAAACACCACAATACATAGGCTGATTTGCCTATAGTTTCCTTAGCTGTTAAACATTTTAAGTATATAATATTAACAACATATGATAACTTAGATTAAACAAATGTTGGTTTGTCTAGTAGAATACGCAAATTTCAAACGACATTTTCCTATAATTATACCCATCTATATCAATAAGGTATCTGCAATATTATTACTACTTTGGGTATACTTGATATATGATTTTAACTTTTTCAGCATGTCCAGAAGCAATGTGTTATATGCATTGTAAAAATGGATTTGAGAAAGATGAAAATGGTTGCAGTATTTGCAAATGCAGGGAATCTCGTGAGTATGAGAAAAATATTATTATAAGTTTTATATTTTATCAAGATTCTTCATCTCGCTCTATTGTACAGATACCTGTATTAAATCGAAAGTAGAATATTATATGATAAATAACGTCGCGATACCCAACGGACTAGTACTTCGCTTAAACCGCTTGAGAATGATGACAAAATAGTTTCATTCTAATTCATTTCTTTTTTTAATGAAAGGAATAATGTCAACACATGTCATCAAAATACCAACAGTGAACAAACTGTTTGGTGTCGTGTATACTTTAAATATATAATCAGTTTTGTAATGTCCTGGCATTTCCATAGTTTTGTTTTAATCTTACATAAACAGTTCATTGTACAACACTAAACTTAGATTACTGAAGAGTAACAACCGTGCAATTGCTTTTAAAAACGCATCTGTGTATCTGTAAACAATAGGTATAATTTAAAAATGGCCTGGTCGCAGACACAGCGTAACATTTTATGAGTGTTTTATTGATAGGTTATACATTTAGTAAGATAAATGTAGCATTGTATTAGGATTTGATTTAACATGAAAGCAAGAAGAATAAAATTTGCGATCTTTTACGTAACTATAGTACAGTCTAATAAAGCAATTATAATTAAATGATGTGTACGCTGTATGATCACAAATTGCATCAGTTTATTCGATTGAAATGCACAAATAATTATTATTATTCCTTATTATTTATTTCTAAAAGACATAGATTGAAAAACAATTTAAATCGAACAGAGTAAAAGAAAGCATACGACAATATCTTTGCAACCTACATTTCGTTGTGTGGATTAAAGCTTGGCATTAGACCAATCAATTTTGTCATAACTTTCATTAATGCTTATAATTCTGTAACTGTCATTCAGGTTGTCCACTAGGAAACTGTTACATGTTTTGTGAACATGGATTTGTGAAAGATGAAAATGGTTGCGAGATATGTCAGTGCAATGTGCCTCGTAAGTTCTAATAATTATTACCCATATGTATACCCGTGTTTACCTGTTCTTGTGAGCCCATTTAATCTTGTGCCCATCTAACATTGCTAACGTAGACGTTTTTTCCATTTTAATCAGTTTTATCATATGCCATTTGATACGTCGGTGGTCCCATTTATATTGGACCCTTGAAATTAACCATTCATTCATTCATTTCTTCGTTCATTCATTCTTTGATTAATTTATTTCATCTGAAAGGAATTTATAATGAACATGAGATATACGTCAATGACATAACAATGAATTATAGTTCTCTACTGTTAAAGTTGTTAAGAATTTTTAATTAAACCACAGGTATATTAAACACCAAAAATATAAAGCTGCCTTGACTGTTAAAAAAGTTAAATATATAACAGAAAGATGGGATAACTAAGATTTGCATAGTGTTGGTTTGTTTTGCAGAATACACTTATGTAAAGCGAAATTATTGGTATAAGTATATCCCCTGTAACTATAGTGGGAGGGTTCGCGGTACATCCCTCTATATAATTATAGTTTATGCATAATTACAACCATGTTCCTTACTGAAAAATTAATTCAAACTGCTAAGAGTTAAAGAAAACATACAATATCTTGGCAATTTACGTTTCGTTGAATGGATTATACTTGGTATTAAATAAAAAATCCATTTTTGTGAAGTCAAGCGAGGAATTTGTTACTACATAAGTAAACGTCGATACAAATGTAACAATTACATTATATCATCACTTTTATTCATGCTTAAATCTTATTAATGTGGTTAAGGTTGTCAACTAGGGACACCGGTGTTTATCTGTTATAGAGAGCCAATTTTAATTAATATTGCTCATTCATTGTCAGGTGTGTCACATATACCTATGATATTGTATTAGCCTACGGCCAATTTTATACCGGACCCTTAAAATACACCGACATCGATATCGATATATGCATATATATATAACTAGCCATCTAGTTATTTCATTTTTGCTCCTGTACTGTTAGTATCGTGTTTTATTAGTTTGAAACCCTTCCTGAAACGAGACATTGAAAGTGGTACTTGCTGCATTATTTTGAAAACAGAAATTTAGGAGAAAGACTATGTCTCAGTAATTTTTATTTAACATTTGGAGTGAAATTGCTGTAGTATTGTAAAAGTAGAAAAGCATTTGTATTTAATACACCCTAATGCTGATCAAGAAATCGATGATAATGACACATCGTCACTGAAACAAATGCCATAAATCTTTTGAAATTACAATACTTAGTTTTAGAAATATATAAGAATACGAATTTAATACTAACAGTATGCATTATTTCTTTGTTTTGATTTTTTGCAATGTTTGACTGTTGTCTTTTGTTACCCGTTGTTTTTTATTTCGTATTGGGATTTCGTACATTTTATTGTGTTTCAGCATTTCTCAATAGATTGCAATAATTTAAATAGTTTAGAACTATGTACTACAATTAGTAGTTGATGTACCAGTGATATAGTCTACTGTTTTCGTTTTCTTTTTAGAGATTCGACTTGGTATCAAACGCAGAAGATTTAATTTATGATCGTTGGTGTTCCCATAACGACAGTTCAGTTTGGACGTTAGAACAAAATGCAGCGTTTGCTTAAGAATTAAATATATAATTAAGATATAATTATTTTGATGTTGACTTATAGCAGTGATATCATTAGCAATAACTTTCTTAATGAAGAAATATTGTTTTCATTATTTGTACTTGACAATATGTTGTATAAATGCTACTGAACAATTAAAATAAAAACACCTTCAGACTTGAATTGTGTTTGCTTGTTTGTTTGCGGTTTATCGCAACATATTTAGCTATATTACGGCATCAAGTTTTATTGTGAAACGAAGCAGAACATGTAGGACCCCGACCTACAGTTGGAAACTTGCAAGTCTTGTCAAAAGAAGAAAATGAGTCGAACACACCATATTGAAAGTCTATATTGAGCTCACACCCCAGTAATCACTTGTCGACATTGCTATTTATCTCTCGATTTGTAACGTAATCTCGTACACTTATATGAATCCAGCTTTCGTTAATTTTTTTTTCAGTTCACGTGGTTGCCGTCTACAGTGTATTTGCATGATTCTCGAATAATATCTTTCATTTCTGTAGATTGGTCTAAAATTGGAAGATATTTATTTGCTGTGTGCAGTATATTATGATTTCGGGGGATGTACGTGATCACAAGCGGAATATATATTTCATTTTGATTTTTTTCCTTTGGTGTTCTTATCTCGGCTATTGGAATTTTGGAAACAGTTTTAATTGCTGTTTTGATAAGATTTTCTGGATGTACTTGTCTCAAAAGGTGCATTTTTAATTCTTCAAGTCTTTTTATGCGTAATTGAGGAACTGCAAAAATTGCACAAATTTGTCTGGCAAGATTAAAAAAGATGTTTCTTTTTCAGTCTAAAAAAGAAAAGATCTTATTCCATGCATAATAAACAGTAGACGGCAAACATGTAACCTGAAAAACTATTAACGGAAGCTAGATTTGTCTCAAAGGAAGATGTAAAAAGTGTTAAAAAATGTGTCAATCCGCGATGTGGAACGTGCGATTACATTTATGAAGGAACAAGCGTAAAATTTAAATCCGGCGTTATTTTTTTTGTTAACGAAAACATGGACTGCACAAGCAAAAATCTGATTTATTGTGCAACATCTCCGACCTGTAAAGAAAATTATATTGGACAAACTGGGGATTGATCGCGTAAGGGTGCATATACAACAAATAAAATACTCCTCCGTTCAAAAGGCTTTTTAGCATTTTTCCGTTCTTTAAAATTCACTTAAACAGTAAAGTTCCGATTAGCCAAAGGGTAATATTTTATTGACAAACAATCCGAAAATAAATCGAAAGTGAAAGTGTACAACTGCCAGAGTACTATGACGTTACATTTGTAATATAATGCTATGACGTTACGTTACTATATAACAAATGCATTACAACAATCTTCTTTCTAAAGAGCCGACATAACGGCAAAAGCGCTAACAGTTTAAATTTTGTGGACATTTTGTGTAATTCTGTGTTTTTTATTTTCTAATAAATAAATATATATGGTCATAAAAGGGACATAAGAAACAGTTTCTGCCATTGAACCAACACTTCAGACTGCCCGACCACACTCCAAAACATTTTGATCACATAAAAATCCTAATTATCGAACAGAACTTCATGTGGCGAGACTGAACGGAAGGCCCGAGAGAGATTCAACAGCTCTGCTCTGTACACCCCATTGGAATAAACAAAAACAATTAATATCCTTTTTAATATAAATAAGTAAAAAATTCATGAATATCAAGAAGTTCAAAGTTAGATGGTTTATACAACAGACAACTGTGCAGTACTCCATTATGTAATGACTAATAGCTGTGAGAAAGTTCAAGATCAATTATATCAGACTCAATAACGTTACCACCCGATGCTAATGTACCAATAACCAACTTTTATCATTTATTTATAGATTGATATTGATACTGTAGAAGGCCATCAGTTTGTCGAAAATTGTGTCGTTTATATTTTAATATATTTATTTTATAATAGACACATCATTATTTGTATCGGTACATTATCCTCTAGACTATATATATATATATATATATATATATATATATATATATATATATATATATATATATATAAGTGTCTATTGAATTAACCAAACAATGTCGTTGTAATTTCCACTCTGAAAATCATCTGTACACACAGATTTGATTTTTGAGCCGTCCCACCTCGGGACGGCTCAAAAATCAAATCTGTGTGTACAGATGATTTTCAGAGTGGAAATTACAACGACATTGTTTGGTTAATTCATTAGACACTTATAAATATCATTTATCTTAACTATGTATCTTTAGTGCATTTCTAAAGATCCAATGTTGAAATACAATCAGATGTTGGGCATATATAAATAGACAATTATATATATATATATATATATATATATTTTGTTTCTGCTGTATCGTCATATTGGCGATCCGATATTTAGTAAGTGTGATGATTGGTAGCTTTCTTTAGACTTTATATATTATATTTTGTACTACCTTTATTGTGTATTTATACTATCCAAGTGGACTTATGTAACAGGGTGGTTTCATTAACAACAAACCAATCTAAGGTTCGAATGTTTATTACTCGTTAGAATAATAGACTCTGAAATTACAATAAAATACAATGAGATTTAACAATATCATTAGCACAGACAATATTAACAAAAGGTATAATGTACTTAATATATAAATAGCGACATGTATAAATCGAACACGTCTATATCAACTATATGCGTTTTAAATTGAAATCTTGTTCAATATACCTTAATTGTAATAAAACAATAATATTAAAACCAATCTTCGTGTTTCATTGTTAACTAATGAAAATTTTCTGTATTTTTACTATAACGTTTTGTGCTGTCATTACTTAAGTTATCTTTTAAAATTGCACAAAAACAGGGAGATAATCATAATGAACTTTACGTGATCGCCCGAACAAAACTGAATAGATAATATAAAAATAAAAAAAATGAAAAATAAGGGCTTACCACTTGTGGAGTGAGTCCACGAGTAAAATAATATTGGAACTCTTTAGCATAAGAATGTGTACAAGATCCTGCAACCAAAATGCTCATAATAAATATATATGTCATATAGTACAAGTGCGAAAATAACTTGTTTACGTGTTCACTCAATTATAAAATGTAATGAATACTAAGCAGCATGGAATACGTTATTTTCGTAGATTAGAAGTTATAATAATCAAGTAACGATCAACATACATGTATTATACTGTAAAAATACAATTTACGCAGTACTTCAAAATTACAAACTAGCCGCTTTAAAATATCAGCTTTCTCTCGATAATTTCATTCACAATGAAACATATTCATGCAAGAGGATAATAACATTTTGCTTAGAAAAAGAACGTTTCACCAAAATTGTTATTTTACATTAGATATGTTAAAGAGAAAAAAGACTTACAGAAACTTTCCGTTGTCAAATGTCCAAGTGGAAACAGCCAAAATCATTATATTTCGAATGTGTCTATCGTATAAATGTGTTTCAGCTAAGACATCATAGTTGGACAGAGCAACATTAACTACGTTTAAGCTTAACAATGGCTATTTTCCATCTACCGTGGTAAGAACAAAGAGATCACAAAAAGAGCGGCAAATAAACCGTGTCCAATTAGAATACTAGTACAATCAATAAAAGGGAAATCCTTTGTTCAATTAAAAATAACTCTTCCAATTAAAAAATATAACCGCTTCAAAGTAGTTTTTTGAAAATAATTTTGTTGGCTCTTAATTTTAGCACATTTTTACATAAATTTCAAACATAATTAGAATTAGAGCAGATTTCTTATCGAACATTAGTATCTTAAAGAGCATACAAAACCCCACAAACCAGCCTACAAGTGTACCAAAATCAAACCAGGACCATTCTACGACTAGTTGCATAATATTGTTATAGAGATTTTCAAAAACAAATAGAACTTTGAAACTCCCACAGCAGAGAAAAACATAACGCTATTCAAAAACAAGCAAACGAAAAAAAAAAAATACAACAAAAGTACAGGCACACAATTTTTGTACATTGCGCGTCTACTGACGATGTGCATTTGCGGCCTTATCAAAAAGTTAAAACAATGCTCGTCTACTAAAGATTCCGCATTTGCGCCCTTACCGTAAAGTTAAAACTATAAAAAAGTAAAATCATTCGATGGTGCGCAGTTCAAGTTACTTTTTGTCTTGTTATTAAGAGAACTTTATGTATTGTGTTTTTGTCATTTTTGTTTTACTCTCGTAAAGTGTCAAATGGACATACACACATATTTTGAATTCAATTTTTTAACATATTGTTGTACATCTTAAATTATTGTATATCAGTAACGAATTCGTACATTTTATTGATTTTACAACCGATCAGATGACATAAAGAAATACAAGGTATAAAGTCAAGCGGTCCGATTTACTGATATAGAGTGACCGGTCAATATGGCTAAGTTCTCGATGCAGTAAACATAATAGTAAATGAAACTGGTGGAAATCAACGAAATTTGAACAGCCCTCGGATTATGGTATGATCTAGGAAAACTGATATGGATTTGCCTTCTGCTCAAACTAAATCAGTATTACGCAGGTCCATACCACAGCGCATCGGCAGTCCAAATTTTCCAAATTACTTAAATTCATTATTGTGTAATTATGACTATTAATAATATTCACTTGTTTCTAATATATCTCCTTTTACATATTATTAATAAAGGTTTTCAAATATAATTATTTAAATAGCACTCAGAATAAAACATAGATAAAACTTTTTTATTCTTCTTGTCTATTGAAGTCCATGTTATGTTATCTCTCAATCTCTCAAATCAATGTTTTGGGCATAGACCAACTTGACAGGTATTGCACCATGTCCTGATCTTCGAGTAAAAAATCCGACATTCTCTCCTATTTAAGGTTGCCTAGCGTTGCCTAGATGGCTTAACAATTAAGTTAATGTGACTTACATACACTTCCTTGAATTATAGGATATGGATAACGAAATTTGTATTAGTAAAAAAAATGTTCTTTTGAGATCATGTAGTGGCCGTCCATGAAAAGATTCCTCAATGTATTTTCTATTATAGACGAACAACGGCATCATACATTTCTGTCCATATTCATAAATATCTGCTAAGCGCTCAAGCTGAATTCGAAAGGTGTAGCGTATAACTATGTACATAGATTGCAGTGATAGGTTTAGACAAACGACGAGCATATGCGGATATTCGGTGCTGGATTTATCTCTTGAAAATAAAAGGGTTTGTTGATCTATTCATATTACAAACAACTTCCTTAAAAAACTAATACAGTAAACCACAAGCGAAAACAATTCATGATTTAGGTCTAATCAATTGTTGGGGCAGCATGGTAATGAAAGAGTATTAGGGGCATACAGAAAAGACTATTTATTCTCCACGAAGAGTTACTATACCGCTGCTGCGAGTTACTATCTTCATTGGAAGCTATTATCTCGCTGTGGATATTGACTACGAAAAGTTAATATCTTGCATGGCGCTTTCTTAAAAAAAGAGCGTTGAAGGTTAACCCATAAAAAACAAATACTTTACCCTTAGTGACTATTTTAAATTTCTGACACGAAAAACACAATTTTAGCCATATAATTAACATCCACGCCAAGTTTAGATTAAATGAATCAAGTAGTTTTAGGGTAGAAAATGGGAAAATCTAACGACTGCCGAAAAACAGACGATCATTGGTAATCAAATACACTCAGCCAGATTAAATGACTAAAAAGGAAACAAAAAACGTTTTCTCACAAAATTATCAGTTACTGAACTACGATATTGACCTCAAGGACAAATGACGCGCATCAGATTTGCATCTTGTAGTCGGCACCGCATGAAATTCATTGAGTATAGCGTATGATCTTTACAATGTCAAAACGTATACAACCACGGTGAGTTACCGGCCATGGGCAGGCAGGGTGTACTCGACTCCAATCTTAATTGACAAGGATTGCCAGTTTTCCTACCGCAGGTCGGGGGTTCTCTCCGGGTACTCCGGCTTCCTCCCCCAATAAAAACTGGACGCCATGAAATAGCTGAAAAATTGCTGAAAGTGGCGTTAAAACACCATTCAAACAATCAAACAAAAACAATTACCGGCCATGGCCAGATATAAACACCAGTACGTGATTTAATACTGAAAAAGAAATTTTACCAAGAAGAATTTTTTTTTCTTGAAAATATTTTATTTATTTATTAACCTTACACGTTATGCAATTTACTTATACGCGTAAAGCTCGGTCGGTGAATGTATCTAATGTCTGAATCTGCCCGAAGAAACAATTATATAGGTCCCCATCGCTGCGACTGTTTTTTGGCATGTATTAAAATAGCAGGCGTCTTCCCTTTAACCCGAAAAGATTGTTATAAACAGTAACATCTTAGGAGGAAGTAGTTCTGACCAAAGGCGTGATTTGGCAAGTCAAATACCGGTCTGCTTTTTTAAACCTGGAGCATACCCTAGCTAACCATGCTGTACAGCGAACAAGTTGTCATTTCAGTGGAGATACATGAGCAATAAATGGAAATAGATTTAGTCTCGTTACAAAGGAAAAAGCTGTTGTGTTAGCCTAGACTAATGCCCCTGTTAACAGTACGCTTCAATGGATGGCTATTTCATAATTCCCATGGAAAATACAAAACCTAATAACATTTTGTATTTCTTCTGTGTTCGTGTCATGATGTGAGTGTGCTCTCGAATTGAGTTTTAATGTGTCGGCTTTGCTTAGCATAAAAATTGGTTTCACTAACAATAAGATCATATTTTCATGTGAGGCAGGATTTGTAGATTATAAATTTAAATATACAATTTCTTGTAGTCAATATAATTTTATATCGACAAAGGACGTAGCCAGAGGTCTGCCAATAGGAATATCACTCGTCCTTTTGACCTCGGATTTAAGTGATCTCAATTAGCTGAAAAAACCGAAAGGATCCAGTTTATTATACAACCTAACGTTAATATATACAACTTGTATTGACAAAAGAGAACTGGATTTTTTTAATTATTAAATGTCATTAAAATGATGGACAATCACTATAACTGTAATTATTATTAATATTTTCAAACTAACATCATTTACACTAAGCCACCTTTAGCTTTGTTAATGGCGAAATGTAAAATTTCTGTATTTTCATATCAGAATCGAAATAATTCATGACTGCTCCAATTTTATGGATTATTTAAATATGGGAAGGCGTCATTTCATTATATTTTACCATTCGCTAACGCTCGTAGCAAAATTTTAATGAATATAATTACCTACCTCGTTACATCCTACTATATATAATCAACATTACGCACAATGTGAAACATTATTAATAATTGGTTTAAATGTACGGTCACGATAATGAAGTTGCAAATATTCAATTAAATGTATACACACTATGACTGAATATCTGTTGTCTGTTGTTTTCAATAACATCTACTAATATACAGGTAGGTAATTTTCCTTTCTTTCTTTTTTGTGTTTTTGTTTTTTATGAATTTCTACATTAGTTGATTTGCAAACAAAACATAATTTAACAAGAATAATTGAATGAGCAAAATTCAGGTACCCACACATTTACTTACAGATATATTCCATCTCCCAATGAAGAATATCTTAAACATTTAGTGTTCAACGCCATTGATGAGTCCTCAGTAGACGAAACGAGCGTCTGGCTTAATGAATGGCTTATGACTATGGCCATTCGTTGGTCAGTCTGTGTCTAAATTTTTGACAAGAAACACCGTCGTTTGTATCGTTGCATAATCTTCTAGACTTGTATATTATTATTTTTTTGTTTATGCTGTATCGTCATTTTTATCGATCCGATACTAAATAAGTGCACTGGTTTACCAGCTTTTCTTTAGACTCTTTATATAATATTTTGAACTGCCTGTATTGTGTATGTACACGATCCCAATGGACTTATATTATTCCATCTCCCAATGAAAAAAATATATTGTTCAATCTCCCAATGAAGAATATTTTAAACATTTAGAGTTAAACGCCACTGATGAGTCGTAAGTAGACGAATCGCGCGTCTGGCGTAATGAATTTGTCACCTTTATAATAATATATAAATTATGGGTGGGACACTTCCGCATGTTTTATACATTATTAGTGTATGCTTAAACAAATATATGCTTTATAGCTTAATTCTTTATGTTCTAGACATTAGATTTATTCAAAGGTACATCTATATATAAATATTGTTCTAAACTTAGCACTAGCCGTGTGGGTATATACTTAAATTAGAAGCTTGTGATAAAGTTAGTTTGCAACAGTACAACTTGACTACGTGTTGTAAAAACTTTTTTCATGGACTAGGTAAACAATATGCTTTATCAATTATTTATTAAGTAGAAATTGTGATTGCAAATACTTAGATGTTTCTCGCTACGGTCTGCACATATGTATTTGTTGTATAACATGTCAACTTCTGACAAGAAGCCTTATCTATTCTTTACCTAGTGGACGCGCTGGGCAGCTTTGTAGGCCGAACAATATGAACCAATCAGTATTGTCGCAGTAATGCTGCTAAAAATTAAACTTGCCTCAAGTGTCTTCACATAAGGGTGCTGACAAGCAGATCCTTTTAACAAGTTGTTCGACTTTGTTCTGAAATTCATTGAAGCAATGTATCTAAGATGGTTTTTTGCCAATTTACCTTTATGGTGATGATACTTAATCTAAGATAGTCCCCACCGAAGAGCACATACTAGTATTACCGTAGGATTTTCCATGAAAAAAAAATGCAAACTGCTATTTGTCAGAAACGGTATCAATAAATGAAATCAAGCCATAAAAAACATTAATTAAAAACACAACATTTCTGATAGTGCTGTTATGATAGGCTAAAATTTCGTAAGTCTTATAACAAATTCCCTGCAGAAAACATTATCATGAATAAAATTATACAATACCTCTAATGGTATACTATGAATGTTTGCATACAATGAATGTTTCTGCCACTTTAATGACAGTGTTCAAGGACATTGAAAAATGAAAGTTGCAATAATATGTTATATCTGTGACTTGCTCTGAAAAGTCCAGGTAGATATTGCCGTCCGTAACCAATTGTAATATGGTTTTGATATAGTCAGAGAGTATCAGATCAGCCAAGAGTGGTGATGCTTCTGACGATGATTACCATATACGTGAAGCCGAGACCAGGGCTATTAGAAAGGCTGCAATTCCTAAAATTCTCTCCAAAAACTCGGTGCATAAAAACATTTTTGGGACAGGAAGAATTCAACAATAAGACGTAGAATCTCTAGCAAGAGACCCAGCAGCGCTACATCTACAGTCGGGTAATGACCACTATCCCAAGACATCTGTTACTATTGTGGCGCGACAGGAAATTTGTCAATTAACTATCCGAAAGAGGCCAGCAATTTAACCAACAATATCAGATCTAAATGAGGTATCAACCCTTATTGCCATTTAATTATGGTAAGACACATATGACTATGAGATTGAATATGTTCAAGATAACAATGTTAAAGGTCGATTGCACGGTAGTTTAAAATTTTGGAAAGAAAAATAAACTGTTGTTGGCTGACATTTTAAAAACTCCAGCTTTCCATATGTATGTCATTTTGATTAAAAGTATTTTAAGTGTACCTGAACGCAAATTACAAAGATATTTCGAAATTGTTTGTATTAGTTACGGAATAGTATTATCGTTGCAGCAGTAATTGGTGAATCCAGAACCATTTTAGAACAATGTTTGTACCGTGCTGTAAATCAGAAAACCTGAAAGGGTGCAATATTAAGCTTTGATATTATTGCCTTAAATAGTTTACTTTCACCTATACAGAGACTTCCCATAAAGCTAGCTAGATATATTTATATTTTTATCCCGTCATCTCATTACTGAACTCAATATTGATCTCTGTAATAAGTTTCATATGGACCAAGATATCTGTATGCATGCGCTCTCAAAGTGCTGTAAATAAACTCTCCTGCTAAAATCCTTATCTCGGTTTCATAATATTTATTTGCAATGGTATCACACACATTATAGTTATATACCTGTATGTGTAATATCGTTTTGTATTTCATTTCTGGTGTCTTGATAGTGAGATTATATATGTAATATTGTTTTAGGTGCATCGCTACGGTCTCGGGATTGAATTTATATTATGGTTGTTAATTGCATCTCGAAGATCTCAGACCCCGTGTGGGACCAAGGGCACAGGAGAATAGGCCAACGGCTTCCTCAGCCTGCAGAAAGAGTCTGCTAACAGAGGCAACATTTGCAGTGTGTTGCGACCCGTCTCGATTACAGGACGGGATTTCAGTAGGCCGGGTAAACGGTCCCGATAACTTACTGAACCCTTACTTTTTCTAGACGGGAAATTGAGCACTGAATTCGATGAATCTGCATGTCACGTCTTGCCCTTTGTGAATCCTTATCATTTAAGCTACTATTATTTTCCTTCAAACTGTTCCATGAAATGTATGTACTATTTGATAGACAGCTTCCTTACAGGATTTGCAAAGAAGACGGTGGCCAAAGGGCAAAGCTTCCTCAGCTTTATAGAGGCGACATGTTTGCCGTGTGTTGCAACCCGTGATGGTGGAGGAAGGGATCCTGGTTGTTTAGAGGTCACTCTCTACTGCATCCCTTAGTGCGGGTCAGCGGGTTTCGATTTTCAATACACCACTTTGGCCCTGACTTCAACTAGACGGGAGACCGGATGGACCCTGTTCGGTCAATCGGCTGGTCACGCCGAGCCCTTAACAAGCTTGTCTTCATTTTTCTTATTACTTGATTATGTCTTGTAAATCTTACTTCCAAAATTGTTCAGTAACAGGCTGTTAAGAAGGCGGTGGCTCATGGGTCAATCAAGTAGACCGAGTTTCGAACGGTTGTATCGCCAGGAAACCCCCGGGCACGAGGCATGCGTTTATTGAGAAATTCGTCTGTTTGATTATACCACCCTTGGAACACCTGATGCTTTCTGCTGGTTATCCGCAGAGACCAAGCATCGCCCCTGTTGGCACTTCTTGGCAGGTGGGTGACAAGGGTGGTGAACCGCATTCTTTTCATCATGGCTTCTAAAACATTTAATATAACATGTCTTAAAAAACAGAAAAAATGACTTACCGCTTGTTGATGAAGATTTCTGGTCAAGATTCATTGTATTATCCAGCAATGATCCCAGTAAACCAATAATTAAAGTCTCTCCATTCGTTATTGAAAAAGTGATAAAAGGTTGTGAAGGAGATGTTAAGAATGTCACCAAGATGAAATCGGGTGGTCTTCTCATTGAATGCAACAAAAAACACCAATCCTTGAACTTGCTAAAACTTACAAAAATTATAGATTTTGAAATTTCGGCCTCCCCCCATAGAACATTAAACTCAAGTCAAGGAATCATTCATTATCGCGACGATGATCTCGCCGAGCTTACTGACGACGAGATCTGTACAGAATTACAAACTCAGGGTATTACAAAAGTTAAAAAATTTATTGCCAACAGACAGGGTGTTCAGATTAAACTGAACACCTTCCTTCTAAATTTTAACTCTCTAACTATCCACCAATCAATTAAAATATGTCTCAAAAATATTAAAGTCAGCGCATATATTCCCAACCCTGTGCGCTGCTTTAAATGTCAGAAATTCGGACACGGAAAAGGACAATGTAAAGGAACACTCGTATGTTTTAGGTGTGCAGAGCCAGGGCATGAGGGCTTTACCTGCACTAAAACTCCAAAATGTGCTAACTGTGGTGAAGCCCACATGTCCTCCTCAAAAGACTGTCAGCACTTTAGAAAAGAAAAGGAAATCCAAAAACTAAAAACCGAAAAAATACATCACCTACCCTGAGGATCGTCGTCTGTACAGTTCGGCGAGCAATCCATCATCTTCTGCTACATCATACGCCAGCGTGACCAAACGCGTTTATGTAACATCGGAAACGCAACTATGATCACCTGGCCTATTGGTAAAAAAGACCCAGAACGACTTCCAGTTGAAACAATTGACAAAATCATTTCATCCCGGAGATCTTCCTCAACTCAAACTTCTACTTATTCGACATCAAAATAAACCATCAACTTCTTCTTCAAGCACCCCCAAAAAATTCAAATGTTTACTCTAATTCAAATGCAAATGCAAATAAAAATGGAGATAGAACTTCAAAACTGCTTTGGGATCCCATTAAGATCCACAAAAGGTTTGGAAGTCTAGATAATCTAGACACTACTATGTGGGGCGATCCCATGGATACACTACCCCAGATACTGGATCTAAAAGTAAATCCCCCAGCAGAAACCGGCGGAATAGCCCCCCAAAAACTGTCAACTATTCCCTATTCGCAGACCATAATGGGTACAATAATACAATGGAATTGTCGAGGTCTTAAGATTAATTTTCTTGAAATTACTTTATTAGTTCAAGCCTTTCTTCCTGTTGCATTTTGCCTCCAAGAATCCCACCTAAAACGAAGTGATAATATATCTTTCAAAAACTACTCTATATGCAGCACATATGTAGACGAGAATGATAGAGCTGCTGGCGGCTCTACCATTCTTGTAAAAGATCAAGTTTTACATAGCCCTGTAGATCTCAACACTGATCTTCAGGCGGTTGCTGTTAGAATATCTTTAGACAAAACAATTACTTTATGCTGTGTATATCCCACCGATTCTTCATTAAATTTAAATCAGTTGAAACATCTTACTGATCAGCTTCCGGCCCCTTATATATTACTTGGGGACTTCAACGGACACAATCCTTTATGGGACAGGAACACAATAAACGACAAAGGTAAACTTATTGAAGGCTTGATAAATCAGGAAGATCTGTGCATTTTTAATGATGGAACTAATACATATTTATCCTGCAATCAGTACATTTACTGTCTAATAGAGGTAGCCGAATAAATTTTTGCTTTATTCGGCAGTGCCGAGTAAAATCTCCTGGTACCCTTGACCTCACTTCGTACGATATTTAGTACTGTGGTTTCATTTATTTTCGTGGGTATCAATTTTCGTGGTTGGAGGAAAAAAGACAGTTCGTGGGATTCTTAAATTCGTGGTTCGCGGGGTTAAAAAAATTAAAAAATTCAAAATGATGGAATTGCTTACAAATTTTCGGTATTCATACTGTGTTAGTCTGTACATTTTCTAATACATCATTTTCAAGATATAATCGTTCTCGAGAGGTGACAATTGTAATGCTGATCACGGAATTTCATAGAAATTTACGTTACTTTTTGAAAAGCGTCGACATTAAAACGAAATGGAACGGCTTAAGAAAGACGAAACATGTTTTTTGTTGTGGCGTGGTGCAAAGCCCACACTGAACATAAATTTATAAAATGGGTTGCGTTTTTTGCATTTTTGTGTCGTTTGTAAACACAATTTTAAAAGACTGCGTTGAGAAAAGTGCCTTAAATAAAATCACGCGATACCATATATCAGGCGATAGTGTACATCTAGCTACCTATCTTGAAAACGGCGTAATGACTGTTTTGTTTTCAAAGGAACATGAAGTAATAAAGATTAAACAGATTTTGTTTTGTAGCCGTAAACATAATTAACATAATCAATAAACATGTCATTTTATTAAAACCAATCTAAGTAAACAGTTCATTGTAAATTCGTCGTACATACCCTGGGGCAAAGATTAAGTCTGTTTGTTTGACAATAAACTTGATGATATAATTAGTGGTTTTTAAAGATGGAAATCAGTATAAAAGGTGTAAAAATAGATTGCTTTATTGATCTTTATTTCTATTAAGAAAGTTACTTTAATATGTGTGTATACATCAACACTTTATAACGAAAAGGCACAACAGGAAGTACGTTCATTACTGATGGGATTACGCAATTAAAAATAACAACGATGTTTTTTTAATCAATTTTATTTCTATTTATTGTCATAAACACACTAAAGTTGTTCATAATGCAAAATTGTCATATCTATTGAAAACATCAATATAACGATGTATCTTGAACATCACTCGTCATTATCCATGTAAACAACCGTCCCATAGCAGTTTCTCATGTCAGCTTACCGTCATTATAGATTTCTTGAGATCATTATTCGTTGAATCCTTAATTTCGTGGTTTGTCCCCACCCACGAAAACGACGAAAATTGGTACCCCACGAATAAAAATGAAACCACAGTATTCTGTTCTGGTTTACGACGTTTGTGACGTCAGTATTACTAGAATACGCGCCGAAAATTTTATCTCAGAAATCGGCTAAAAGTGAACGTTTTTCAGTATTATAAAATGTATTTTAGGGTTGCAGGATAAAAACAATATCCGTACAGTTTCAGAAAATATAAAGTTTATTTGTACTCGCGGCGAAACAGGTGAGAAATGCTCGACAGAGCCTCGCATTTCTACCCGTTTCTAAGGCTCGTACAAATAAATTTTATATTTTCTGACACTGTACGAATATTGTTTATTTACATCCTGGGAATGGATCATATTCGGCTAATGATCTTACAATAGCAGATCCTTCTCTGCTGCCTGATTTCTCATGGAAAGTCCATGACGATCTCTGTGGCAGTGATCACTTTCCCATTATATTGGAATCTTTGCGCTCCTCTGTCACAGAACGAGCCGCTCGGTATAAATTTAACAAAGCCAATTGACCTGTATTTAGCGACTTAACTCGGATACTTTTGAAATTATTTCTGATCCAATTTTAAAATTCAATGAAACACTATTTCAATTGCTGATGAAACAATTCCTAAGACCTCGACAAATCCAAAACATCCTAGTAAACCATGGTTCGATGACAGATGTGAGGACGCTATTTAAGACCGGAAAAAGGCCGAACGACGCTTTAATAAACACCCAACTCAAAATAATCTGAACCAATTCCGAATTTCTTGAGCGAAAGCTCGCAGGATAACAAAACAAAGACGACGCACCTCTTGGCGTAACTTTGTTTCTAAATTAAATAACCATACACCTATGGATAAAATTTGGAACATGATTCGTAAAATTAAAGGTAAAAACAGTAAAGCAAATGTCCATCATTTAAAGGATGGACAAGACTTGTTAACATCAGAGTCAGACATATCAAATAAATTGGCCGAAACATTTGCAACACACTCTTATGCTGAAAATTATCATTTCAATTTTCAGCGGATCAAAATTCAAAAAGACAAATCCAAACTTGATTTCCAGTCAAAAAATATAGAAGACTATAATAAACCTTTTTCTTTGGAAGAGCTAAAAACTTCATTGAACAAATCTCACGATACAGCATGTGGTCCTGATGACATCCATTATCAACTTCTCAAACATCGGCCACAATCTTCTCTCCAATGTCTTCTGAATCTTCTTAACAAACATTTGGGAAACGGGTGACTTACCATGTATTTGGAAAATGGCCACTGTTGTGCCTATTCCAAAACAAGGAAAAGATCACTCGGAAGCGTCCAGCTATCGGCCTATAGCCCTTACAAGCTGTCTTTGTAAAACCATGGAAAGGATGATCAATGATCAATGATCGCCTTGTCTGGTTTTTAGAATCAAACAACCTTCTGTCCAATATCCAATGTGGATTTAGATAAGGGCGAAGTATCCTAGATCATCTGGTGCGTTTCAAAACATTCATAAGAAACGCATTTGCCGATCTAGAAAAAGCTTACGACACAACATGGAAATATGGCATTTTAAAGATCTTTTTGATATGGGGTTGAAAGGTAGACTTCCTACCTTCATTTCAATTTTTTTGTCTGATAGAGAATTTTAAGTTCGTGTGAATTCAACTCTATCTGACCCTTTTGAACAAGTAATGGGTGTTCCTCAAGGTAGCATCCTTTCTGTTACTTTATTCAGTATTAAAATTAATAGTCTTGCTCAAGTCTTGAAAGATAATATTGATGGTTCTCTATATGTTGACGATTTTATCATTTGTTATCGAGGAAAAAACATGAATAATATTGAACGTCAACTACAGTTATGTTTATTTAGAATTGAAAAATGGGCAATGGAGACTGGTTTTAAATTCTCCACTGCCAAAACTGTTGGCATGCATTTTTGTAACAAAAGAAAACTGCATCCAGATTCCGAACTTACATTATATAACAATCCTATAAAAATTGTGAGAGAAACTACTTTTCTTGGTTTAATATTCGATTCTTCCTCATATCAAAATGTTAAAAAATAAATGCCTAAGGCATTAGATTTTTTAAAAGTCGTAGCCAGTACCGACTGGGGTGCTGAGTGCGACGTTTTACTTAATCTATATAGATCGCTGGTTCGATCTAAATTGGATTATGGTTGTTTTATTTATGGTTCTGCTCGCAAGTCTTATGTCAAAATCCTTGATAAGGTTCACCATCAAGGATTGCGACTATGTCTTAGAGCCTTTCGAACCACACCTATAGACAGCTTATATGTAGAAGCAGGAGAGCCTTCTTTGTATCAAAGAAGAATAAAGCTCGCTATGCAACCAAATTAAAGGCATATCCTGGCAACCCCGTCCGCGACTGTGTTTTCAAACCTCTTTACCAAAACATTTTCGAAAAGCATCCAAACAAAATTCAACCTTTTGGCCTTCGAATTAAATCTCATCTAGAAACCCCAAACCGGTATTTATTTTTGATTTACGAAAACATAAAAAGTCAGACACAAACCCTTTAATTATTCAAGAACATTTTGCGGAAATTAAATCGTGTTACCCTGACTATAGCACTATTTATACAGACTGATCAAAAGACGATGATAAAGTTGCCCCAGCCGCTGTCTTCGGAGAGCGTGTTGAAACTCGTCGTCTCCCGTCTGCCTCATCCGTATTTACTGCTGAGGCGAAAGCTATTCTTCTTGCCATGAAAATAGTTGCTTCGTCAGACGAGTCCAAATTTATTATCTGCTCGGATTCCCTCTCGTGTTTGCTGGCTATCCAAAATTTCAAAATTAAAAACCCTTATATAAAAAAAATTGTGAAATTTACAAATCTCGAATAGCTTTGAGAAAAGAGATTGTGTTTTTCTGGATCCCAAGTCATGTGGGAATCCATGGCAACACAGTCGTGGATCAGGAGGCAAAGAATTCTCTGAAGAATAATATTATAAACTGTGATATTCCTTTTACTGATTTTAAACCAGTAATTTTAAAATATATTTCTAGTTTGTGGCAGAGTGGTTGGGATCTCCAAGTTCATAATAAACTTCATGAGATCCAGCCACTACTGCACACAAATAATTTTAAATGTTTTAGCGGTCGCAGAGACCAAGTTGTGTTAACAAGATGTCGTCTTGGTCATACCAGTACGTCACATAGTTATATTTTAAACAATGAGCCACGATCCGAATGTGTGCCATGCAACAGTCCATACACCATTAAGCATGTCTTGATGGACTGTGTGGACGTGGCCCATGTTCGGGAACGTTTCTATAGTGTAGATTCGTATTTTAATTTATATAAAACTGTCGCAGGCGACACAATTTTAAAGTTTTTAAAAGAAATTAATTTATTTAATAAAATTTAATTTCACTACTAAGCGTGATGCTTCATATCTTTTATTGTTTTAAGTACAAATTTTATCTATATATATTCTCATACTATTGTATGAGATTACGTTTTAGTATAAAGTGAGGCATGACATACTAATAAGTTAACAACTACAATTTTCACGTCCTTAATATAGGTGAAATATTGCTTGCTGGACGTTAAACAACAACCAATCAATCAATCAAAGTTCTCATTATTGATTTATACATGTAAAATCGTTTTTAAATGCATTGCTAAGGTCTCGGGATTGATTTTATACGTGTAATATGGCTTTTAATTGAAATGCTAAGGTCTCGGGATTAATTTAATATGTGTAAAATGGTTTTTAATTACATTGGTAAAGTCTTGGGATTGATTCTTTGTTTAATAGTATAGTTAAGGACTCATGAAATCCAAAAATGCTTTAGCCGTGCAATATCACTTGTAATCAACACGTCCGTCGTGCAATATCACAATATGTTAATATCTCTGAAATATTCACTTTAAATTTGTTCTCAGTGGTGTAGTAATAACAAAATGTAACAGTAATGAAATCAGATAAAGATCATGATAACAAAAAGTGCATGATAATACATACAACTGTATGAAAAACACCAGCATATTAACGTCAGTGAACGTGACCAATAAGAAAATGGAAAATTTACAGTTAATGTATTTTAAGTGTTCCATAAAACATAATATCGTATGCAATGTAATTGTATCTAATTGCATCCCTCCGGCTTTCGGGGGATGATGAGAACATTCAAATTGGTAAGAGTCAATCGCATCTTGTCATATGTCCTTCAGATCACAACCCCAATATTAACATGCTGTTTTCATGTCTTCGTCATTAACACGGCACGCAGGCCTCCTATTATCGCATGCTTTCGTGAAATATACCATGTCAAATATCGTAAAAATATAGATTTGAATAAACTGTGTATGTTCATGGTTGTTTCTGCTTTCTTAAAACACATACTTTGAAACCTGAAACTATCCCCTAAAAGACCTCTAAAAATTATATGTGAAATAAATTTTTCTCAGACACCATTTTAAATAGTTTATAAGTGCTCAAAACAAAAAACATATTGATTATATTCAGTTGTTTTTTCAGTGCGGAAATCATGTTTCCTGTTAACTACTCTAAATGCACAAGTTGATAGTAAGTACATCATAACTAACTTTAGATGACTATCTAACAAAACATTCCGTGTTATAAAGTAAAATAATTACATTCTTGATTTGTGTAACATCATCTAAGAAGGATATCGCTGTACTTTGTTGGTAGCTGGTTATAAACATTATATTCATGATGTATATGATATATTATAACATAAAACATTAGTCTGTTGTTTTTCCTGGACTAATATATAGGTAAGTAATTTTACTTTCTTTTTTTGTTTTTTTACCGATTCCTTCGTAGTGACATACAACCAAAACATTATTTGACTATTATATCGTATATACACGAATACATATTTCAATGAAACAAATTAATGTACTAACAGTGCTAAATAACACAATTGTTGTCCAACAGTTAATACGCAAGTAGGACTCTTAAGTTAAAAGTGATTGAAGCTGCACATGAGGTTCGTTTATTCCCCAAAGTGCGCACAATTTGCAAGCTACAGTCCCAGAAAGCTATAATTTTCTGAATTGTTATTTCTGAGCAATAGTTGTCCTTTTCAGTCTCAAAATGTCTATTACTCCTTAATTGTAATCTGCCAATGGTGTTTACTTTGCATGTACCACCAGCCTCCACAGCGAAAGTTAAATTTTACATTCATAATCTTAATCCATAAATCGATATTAATATTACTTTGAATTAACTGAGTGCTTAATCGGTTAAATTATTTTCTAACGTATTTTCGATATATTCTGACTTTTGTTTGCTACTATATTTTACTTGCTTATGTACTCCAAAAATATCTCTCTAATAAATAAGGATACATAAAATATTTCCATGTTCATTACACAAATGTAGTCAATGGTACAGTTCCGGCCCACAATTGTCACGAACAACGTGTTTTCAGCCATCTATGACGATTTCTGTTTAATAACCATTCATATACCCTAACTTTTTTACTGACGAGTCGCAGTTAATGCTATAAGAGCGGGACACAAAAACACGAAATAAACGATTCGTTCAATCTTGTGTCCAGATAATGGATAGATCCGGCGGAGGTATCGTTATTATGTGGCCGGTGATAAATATTTACCGTTTTGAAATGCAGCGGTTTTTTTACTTTTATAAGGCAATTTTTATCGTAATTTTAACCTAAAATACAACGAAGTGTACCTTAGTTGCAGTATATTTTGTGTGTTCAAAACCCGTCAGGATTTGTCGTTACCTTTGGACGCTGGAAAAGTCTCGCTGTTTGTCCGAATTCCACATTACGTCACGAAAGCGTAAGAACGTTTGTAAACAATATTAGATCCCTTTAGAAACAATAATGGATGGCTTACGCTGCATTTCAAAACATATTTTTTGGGATCTATAAAAGGAGCATAATCTCGAATATACGCGGTAAGCAGTTTTTTTGTCAGGCAAAAAACCTTCACCAAAACACTTTGACTTCAACTATAGACAGGGTCGCCAGTGCCAACCACGACTGCCGACCCTGGATCAACTTAGACAGGTGTTACGAGAGGAGAGGCTAGGAATAACTCGCAATAATGATCGTGTTTTGATAGAGTACAGGTCAACGAGATTCAGAGCAGTGGTCACAAACGTTACTAACGTTGATTTAAAGTTACTTTCAACTGTTATTAATTGACTGTAATTAGTGATTTGTACTGGCAATGACTGTTACTTTGGATACAAGAAACATTTTAAGTGCATGAATTTCGTGTAAATGTAAAATTTTGATTTGAATGTCGCTTATTAAAATACATCACAATGCTTTTCTGTTTTTGAAGAGTATATAAACTTCTCAGAAACTTCCGAACACATATAAACAAAGTGACGCAAAAATATATTCAATACTAACAATACTTTTCTATTTTATCTCGTCTGGTTTCTACATGCTGACTATTACACGAGAGTCTTGTAGGTTTCATCTTACCCTGACGTCAATTTTACTTCGCATTGGCTACAATGAAGTCCTAGGAATAATAAGTTTTTATGTCAATACATGGTGGGATTATTCTACTTTTATTAGGAACCTCAATTATATCGTGTATGACCACTTCTGTCATAACAACATAAATATATTTTGAATTAATAACTCCCCATTGGTTTTCTGTTTTATGATACATTACTTACCCGGCACTTTATTCCTCCTCAAGATGACCAGAAGGAAAGTAGTTTTGATGTCTAGGTTATTTTAGCAGACATGTGACATGTGTATGTCAATGTAAAGGGATTAATAACTGGCTAGGTTCTATAGCCCTCATTCAGTGATATAATGTATATGTAGCATGTTTATGAACTGTCTCTGCTCCATAGCCTTCCTTATAAAACATTAAGTATAAGTAGCTGGTTTAGGAACTGCAGCTTGCATTGCCCTCCGACTTCGTGAAAATCTAGGATATGATTAAATCAACAAATGTATTGATCTGGTAGATATGACGCAGCAACGGCACAAACCCTGTATAATAACTTGTACAATTCCTACAGTTAGGGGTAGCATGCTAGTTAACTTATATAGCAGAGATTCTGACTTCTTTAAGTTAACCTTGACTGGTTTGAGCAGAGATTTTAACAAACTTTTGTTTTAAATTGCTTCATTTAAGTTTCTAATTGCTGGAGGGATTTAATGTATTATATATGGTTTTACAAAAATGTACTTTACATTTGTATGCTCTCACGAGTGATAGTTTATGATTAGTATAAGGTCTTTATTTAGGATTATATGGATAATTTGTATTAAATTATGGAATTGAATTTAAAAAGCATTTCCTGGGATGTAGACAGCCAGGATTTGAAATATAATTAATACTATTTATTTTGAGCTAAAAGGTGAAATGTTCGTATTTATATTAGATGTAGTGATACCGATATAATAATAATAATAATAATAACATTAATGCTTATAATAAAAGAATAATATTAATGTAGGAAAACCACAATATAATTTTTTTTGCCACAACAGCTTCCTCTAGATTTACTGAAACGAGGACGCGAAAAATCGCGATGTTTAAAATTTACTAATGGAAGCAGAGATTTAGACTGGTTAGACTGGTTTTGTCCACTCGAAATTTTTATCACGTGACAAATGAAAGCATAAAATTTTGACCGTTTTTGTAAGTTGTGACAAAAACAGAGATATGGAACGTTTTGTCCACTTTACAAAGCAGAGGAATTCGACAATATTTAAAGCATCGTTTTGGACAAATTTCTGTCCAATCAAATTGACTATTTTGGTCAAAAGATATAGATTGTTTTTATCAAAAGCAGAGATTTTGACCATAAATTTTGACTGGTTTAAGTAAACTTTATTTTATGTTAGGACTGCACCTAACTGTACATGTGTGCATCTGAGCATCGTTGGTAAAACAATTTTAAAGTATTCATATTATAGGGAGATTTTTTTCCAGATTTCCAAGTTAATGATGTCCTGGAATACAGTGAGTAAAACTTTCTTTGTGTGTGATTCCTATGTAGAAAATTACAGTATAAAGCACTTTTCGTGAACTGGAAACAAAATGTAGGTTTTTTATGCAATACGTAATCTTAAATACATAACTGTCAATCTTGTTCACAAACCAGATGTTTTAGTGAGGGGTTGACCTTTCGGTCAATAACGTGAATCATTATCTAGTATAGGAATTAGCATAATTTGCTCTTCTGTTTATATGCTCATATAGAATATTGTAAAAAAGTATTTTAAATTACATTAAATTAGTTATTATATACTGTTCAAAACAGAAACGTATAGCTACATGTGCACCATCGCCAACTACCACCGCAGACCTTTGATCGACTTCGACAGATGTTTTAAGAGGAATGAGGAAAAACTTTCAACTGTGATTAATTTACTGTGAAGTGTGATTTGTGCAGGCAATGACTGTTTCTTTGTATACCACAAACATTTTAAGTGAATAATGTTCGTAAAATTTTGATTTGAATGTCGCTTATTAAAATATGTAAAAATCCACTATGCGTTATTTTTTGACGAGTTTATTTAATGTTACAGTGTACAGTCTACGAATGCTGCCATTAACACACTTTTGAAGTTATACCACAATAAATACCCCAACATTTGTATAATTTTAGAAGCTATGGGCTGCTGCCAGGGATGGTGAAATAAATTTGGTTACACATTGTCTTGATAACGGCGCGGATGTGAACTATGCAGACAGTGAATATGTAAGTTACACAATGGGATAAGAACCTATCTTGGAATCAGTTTTCATTGATGATATACGTATTTGTATGGTTAAAAATAACTGTATATTTTCAATCGTAATTTCATGTAATGCTTGTGTATAACATTGTATTTTAGCTTTCAGTTGATTTACATGCAACATCAAATCATTAACAATACACTATTTTAATCTTGACATTTCTATATTTGTTTTCAATAAAAATATAAATCTTAACGACGTTTTCTACACGCTAATCTGCATTAAATGTTTGTGGCAGACATAATAAAACTACTATTTTTTTCAAAGCATACAAGCCAAAATGAGTCACTATAAATGAGCCGTTTGCTTTAATAGTATTTTCGTTCTGAATCATAAAATATCTAGATCTGTAATAAAAGCTACTTATATATGTAATTACTTTTAGACGATTTGATGTAAACATGTATGATATTTACAGAAAAATAGTTAATACATAGTTTTATTTTAATTGTTCAAGGGATGGACACCACTTCACTGGGCAGCAGAACTGGGCTTCACAGAGATAGCAGGCCTGCTTATTATTCATGGGGCTATTCTTGACATCCAGAACAAAAAAGTACATATCTCTCAATGAAAAGTCGTGTTTTATTTATATTTTGAAAGATCTCAAACTAACGATTATTGCGCGTTTACATGTACTGAACTATTTTTTTTCAATTTTGTGTCAAAACCATTGATCAGTAACGATGTTACATAAGAATGACACTGATTGTTAAAAATCATGAAATTAAATGGGTTTTTGGTTTACTCGTCGTTTTTTTTCTGATTATGAACATATCAGTTTTATTTATTAAAAATACCTTTGTGAAATGCAGTTGTATTACTTACATTCAAAGAATTTGATTATTTTATATTTGCTGTTCTAGGGACATACACCAATTCACCTGGCATCAGCCAGGGCACGCAAAGAGTTAGTAAGACTGCTTATTAATAGTGGGGCCAATGTTGACATACAGGAAAATAATGTACGTACTCCTCGGTGGAATGAGGTGTGTTGATTTCTCTTTCAACTGAATTAGAAAATATAAACGTCATTTATTTTGTTTTATGCCGGAACATCGCTTATTAACGACTTTAACTACCGCTTTAATTTCTGACTTTTGAAACTTAATAGATACTATTGCAGATAAAAAAATATTTCAACAAGTGTTGTTATTCGTGTGCATCTTTCTCTTTCTATTAAATTAAAAAAAATGTTGGCTACTTTAAGGCACTTAACTTATGCTTTGTGTACTGGCTAACTTATGTTTGTTTTTTTAAAATCTTTTTCGTAAAAATAGTTAAAATAACTGTTTGCTAAACGTGGGAGAAGCATTATTTGACTTAAATTCATGAATTGTCAAAGCAAGCAAACAATTCATTAATCGTAGGAAACAAAAAATGATTACCGCTAGAAAAGTATTTAGTATTGGTTAGCGCCTATTACGAGACAGCTCTTTTCGAAATCTATAAAAAGTGTCTTTACTGTGCGATCTCTAACCACGTCAACCAAAATGGTCCGCTGCCAGGCTTTCGCATTATGATCTAACAACCCAACGCGAGAGTCTCCCATAAGTGTCATTTGGGCAAGGGCTTAGCAGCTCTATTGGTCGACCACTGTGAACAATACCAATATATCAAACACGTAAAATATTCAGATTATGAACAGCTTATGCACCAGTAACAATATTGAAAAAAGTAATTTAACAGCTATTTCATAGATTGTTCCGCGCCTAGAATTGTACCAACATGCAGGATTTACTTTGAAAAATTGCATTGAACTGCTTATCGCAACTGCGATCTGTTGCAAGAAGTTTTGATGATAAAATGCGTGTTTTAACTGAGAAAGTATTGTGTTCAAACTTTGTTATCTATTTGTTTGCTTTAGGGATGGACACCACTCCACGAGGTAGCATCTAATTGCAAAACTTTCAGAACAGAGATCGCAGATATGCTTTTAAAGCGCGGTGCCAATGTCGGCATCCGGAATAACAATGTATGTATACCTTTTTAGAAAGTGCTGCTTAAACATTATCAATATTAATGTTGTGTTTTAAAAACCTAATTTCAGCATTTCACAGAACGTCTTTTTATCAAATCAAATCAAACCAAATCAAATTTTATTGTCATTAAAATCTATATACAACAGTTTGTGACAAAACAAAACAGAGAAAACAGAAAAAAAGAAAAGGATACAGAAGTAGTCATTTTCAATTAATCAAGCAAATAATTAAGAGTCCCTTGCTCTCAATGTCGCAAATTTTTAACAAAATCATGAAATCAAATCCATCAAATAAAACATCAGACACATCAAGTTGTGGTAAGCTTCACTATTTTTTGTTACTTTGTTCGTTACAAATTTATGATTTTAACGACATTGTGTAATATAAATAGCTTTTTAAATATTGATCACATGAAAATCTATAGTAATATTTTTAATGGCTTGTATGATAAAAAACATAATATTTCATATATGCAAAATAGTTTACCATAATTATGGCAATCTGTCTTAAAAGACTCATTGTGTGAACCAACAAATAATAAATCTTAAGGACGCTTAGTACAGAAAGTAGTATTTTTTTAATTTGTAACAATAGAACTAAATATTTGATGGCTGACATGATAAAAAACATCCATCATTTCATGTAGACCTAATGGTTCCCCATAAGTGTGGATAGCTGTTAAATTCGAATAATTATTTTAAATCAGAACAAATGTTTTATTAAATGTTTTACGAAAACTAGTTTTTTTTAATGTGTTGTATAACATACAATGTGATTTGGTGACAAAATGTTATGTTAAAACGTTGTTTGTTTAAATATATATTGTTTAGGGAAAGACACCGCTCCACCTGGCAGCCAGTTATGGCTACACAGATGTAGCTGCCTTGTTTATTGGCCATGGGGCCATTATTGACCTCCAGAATAACGATGTGTGTATTCCACTATAAAGTCGTGTATTTTTTACTGGCTCGTTCTTAACATTGGTCAGTAAAGACCAATACAACATTGACTGAGTTATCACAAAATCTTCAAAGCAAATACATCGATACAAATTCATATTAGGGTAAATTTTACCTATTAAAAAGTATCAAGCTTCAAGACGTGTAGAACAAAAAGTTGTTTTTTTATACTTAATTGCGGTGAGATCTATAATACTTCGTGGGTGACTTATATGATTATTTTAAACAAACTAAATATTTCCACATATATGTTAATATTTGTTTTTTGGCCTGAATAACAAAATATGAAGCTTTATTTAATAAGCTCCCAAAACAACTTTTTTTATATCTAACTTTTTAACTTACACTTAAAAAATGTTAACAAGGCATCTGCTAATTACAGAGAAAGTTTTCGTTTATACATTAAGTTTATATTTATTGTTTCAGGGATGGACACCACTTCACGAGGCATCATCCTATGGTAGAAAAAAAATAGTAAACCTGCTACTTACACACGGGGCCCTTAGTAGCATTCAGGATAACTATGTATGTATTCCTAAGTGACAATTCATGGTTTATTTCAGAAATCATCAACGTAAATTATTTGCTTTATAGATTAAATGATTGTGTTCTGACCTTGAATAATTAAAACTTTAAGGATGGAAATGTTAATTATACATAACAAAATCATGATATTAATTCCATCAAATAGAACAACAACATCAAAATCATCATGTCTCGAATCTTTGTGCTGAATCAGAAAATATTAATCTTAGCAATATTTGGAACAAAATGTTGTTGATTTGAACTATGACCACAGAATACACTTTTAATTATGGACATGACAGCCATAAATAATTTTACACAAATTTACTACTTTACTGAAAGTGTGTTCTACTCATTCATCTGTTCTGAATTAGTAATATCAGTGTTGATGAAGTTTGCTTTCTTTTCCACTTTGACATAGTGCTGCTTGTAATTGCTAACCAGATACAAGACCAGGTAGATCCGACTAATCAAAACACCATAAGTGTAGCCATAACTGTTTTTTATGCCTCAGAAAATATTAAGTTTTTTTTAGTTTTTAGAAAACCCACCTATGTTTTATGTAGCGGTTTACTTACATTATTTGTGCACAGTATATACGTTCATTTTATTATCTTATATATTTAATAACTTTAATTTTTGCAGGGCCAGACACCTTATGATGTAGCAGAACTAGATGGAATCAGAGAAACACTTAAGGTACAGCCGTTTGTTTTCTTTTTTGTCTATCATGTGTGTCTCTCATCTTGTGTGTCTTTTTTCATGTGTGTTTTTTCTATTTGTCGGTATATCTTTTCAGTCTTTGTGTTTTGTATTTTTTGTTTTTTGTTTTTCTGCCTGTATTTTGTTCTTCTTTTGGTAGAGACTTTCTGTTGGTCTTACTTACCTATGTCGTGTTTGTCTCGTTGTCTTGTATGTGGTTAGATATGTCTGCCAGTGTGTCTGTCAATATATTAATGAGCATATTACACGTTTCCTGCATATGTCTGTCTTTTTGCCTGCCTATCATGTCGAGTGATTATGAATGCTTATCTGTGGTCAGGTTTCAGTCTGGATTTTTTTGTCTTTGCATATGTGTATGCATGTGTCAATCTGTCAAATATTCTCATTTACAATTAAGTATGTTTTCTGTGTCTTACCCTCTTGTATGCTTGGATATTAGCCTATCTGCAAATGCAACAACAGATCTTTATGCATGTTGTGAAGAAACAATTACAGCGTGTCTTAATTCTATACTAAGTTGAAATGTTGCACTCTAGGGTTATGCTATGACATACGTTATCTAACGTTGTTTTCTCCTGGTATTGACACGCTCATCTCGACTAACAACAATTAGTAAGAAATTTGTAATCAATAATCGCTATTCATAATTATGCGTTGTTGCATTTGCAGTAAAGTTAATATCCAAGCAGTTTTTGTTCCTGAACGTTTAACACAAATAAATCACAAAGTACTCATGTAATATACATATAATTAATATTTTACGATAACTGTTTTTTTTATAATAAACGAATTGTGTCAACAAAAAATATATCCTGCATGCCAACCTTTAATTATGATCACGTACGTGAACATAACTAACTTAAAGGCTGTTCAATAAAAACAAAAAGTCATATGAAACATATATAAGTATAATATATCATTCACAAATTTAGAGTATCAACATCGTAAGAATATAACATATTCCAAAGGTAATCAAATATTTTCGGTGTCACAATAAAAGGGTATTGTAAGTATCTTTTATCAGGTGGTATGTGCTACACTTGTTGAATTGTTCAGAGTTTTAAAACTCAAATATTAATTTGTTGTAATAATTAACAACATAATTTTATTTTACATTTTTCTGCTGATTATTATAATTGAAGGAATACGTGGAAAGGGAATACAAATCAAAAGACCAAGACGTCACACGAACTTCACACCGTGTCCAAGGTAAACTTTTTCTACATATCAGGATTGGATTAAACTAAAACTTGGAAACTTATAGGGGCCTCGGTGACCGAGTAGTTAAGGTAGTTCGTTTACTATTGATCACGTGGTCTGTCAACACTGAGATTGCAGGTTCGATTCTCACTGCAGGCAGGGTGTACTAGACTCCAATCTTAATTGACAAGGATTGCCAGTTTTCCTACCGCAGGTCGGTGGTTCTCTCTGGGTACTCCGGCTTCCTCCCCCCAATAACAACTAAACGCCATGATATAGCTGAAAAATTGCTGAAAGTGGCGTTAAAAACACCATTCAAACAAACAAAGGAAACTTATGTGTTCGCATTGATTGGACTATTTTGCCTGTTCCATACCACAAATTGATTGCACCACACTTCTAATTGCTTAAAGCAATTTATCAACCATACAATTTGAAAAAAAACTCAATACCTAATTTAATAAAACATAAAAACCATCAGTCTTTAAGCTAGAAATTACGACGTTCATTCACTAAAGAGTAAAAAATCTTCATATGAATAATAAATATATACAACAAATAGAAATAACAAGACGAACCTGCATACACGATACGGACAAGTACTTTTATTCCTTTTTACGGAACAAATGTTGCGATGACTTTGAAGAAAACTATGAAAGTTCAGCAAATTTGAAATATTACAAAACAAATTATCAATTAAAACAGTATACAAAAACATTTGAATTATATCAAAAGACGTGTCATGCTTAGAAACATACCTTAATAACAATAATAAGTTTATATTTGTTTAATTATAAATTGTATTATTGCATGATAGGATAAGCTATATTCCCCAAAAACTGCTAACGCCGATGTAACCATAATACCATGTTTATTTTATTACACGGTAACTACGTGTACTTGATACTTCTCATATGTGCCATTATACCCACCGAGATCAAATTGTTTCACTCTAACTAGGTGTTCATATTTAATTTATTTTAAGTTTTATTTCTTAATCTATTTCATTGTCAAACAAATTGTGACTCTAACGGCTAATTCATGTTTGATTTATCTATTAGATGCTGGACGTTATACTATACAACGTGCTTATATATATATATATATATATATATAAGTGTCTTATGAATTAACCAAACAATGTCGTTGTAATTTCCACTCTGAAAATCATCTGTACACACAGATTTGATTTTTGAGCCGTCCCACCTCGGGAATCGAACTCGTGTCAGTTTATAACATCTATGGCTACTGCGCCTAGCATGTAAAGACAGAGGTGTAACCTCTAGACCAGATCCGTCCGCTAAAAAACGGAGTTTCACTGGCCTAGTGTTACTTTTGGTTGAACATGTCATTTACATACACAATGTTTTTGTGCGACCTGAGCTTTAATTACAACGATTTTCATACAATCAGAATGGATCTGTAAGCAATTATACAGATGCGTGCATATAGTTGTTTTGAATTTCTATTTATAATTGTCTATTTATATATGCCCAACATCTGATTGTATTTCAACATTGGATCTTTAGAAATGCACTAAAGATACATAGTTAAGATAAATGATATTTATAAGTGTCTTATGAATTAACCAAACAATGTCGTTGTAATTTCCACTCTGAAAATCATCTGTACACACAGATTTGATTTTTGAGCCGTCCCACCTCGGGAATCGAACTCGTGTCAGTTTATAACATCTATGGCTACTGCGCCTAGCATGTAAAGACAGAGGTGTAACCTCTAGACCAGATCCGTCCGCTAAAAAACGGAGTTTCACTGGCCTAGTGTTACTTTTGGTTGAACATGTCATTTACATACACAATGTTTTTGTGCGACCTGAGCTTTAATTACAACGATTTTCATACAATCAGAATGGATCTGTAAGCAATTATACAGATGCGTGCATATAGTTGTTTTGAATTTCTATTTATAATTGTCTATTTATATATGCCCAACATCTGATTGTATTTCAACATTGGATCTTTAGAAATGCACTAAAGATACATAGTTAAGATAAATGATATTTATAAGTGTCTTATGAATTAACCAAACAATGTCCTTGTAATTTCCACTCTGAAAATCATCTGTACACACAGATTTGATTTTTGAGCCGTCCCACCTCGGGAATCGAACTCGTGTCAGTTTATAACATCTATGGCTACTGCGCCTAGCATGTAAAGACAGAGGTGTAACCTCTAGACCAGATCCGTCCGCTAAAAAACGGAGTTTCACTGGCCTAGTGTTACTTTTGGTTGAACATGTCATTTACATACACAATGTTTTTGTGCGACCTGAGCTTTAATTACAACGATTTTCATACAATCAGAATGGATCTGTAAGCAATTATACAGATGCGTGCATATAGTTGTTTTGAATTTCTATTTATAATTGTCTATTTATATATGCCCAACATCTGATTGTATTTCAACATTGGATCTTTAGAAATGCACTAAAGATACATAGTTAAGATAAATGATATTTATAAGTGTCTTATGAATTAACCAAACAATGTCGTTGTAATTTCCACTCTGAAAATCATCTGTACACACAGATTTGATTTTTGAGCCGTCCCACCTCGGGAATCGAACTCGTGTCAGTTTATAACATCTATGGCTACTGCGCCTAGCATGTAAAGACAGAGGTGTAACCTCTAGACCAGATCCGTCCGCTAAAAAACGGAGTTTCACTGGCCTAGTGTTACTTTTGGTTGAACATGTCATTTACATACACAATGTTTTTGTTTTTGTTAATTCATAAGACACTTATAAATATCATTTATCTTAACTATGTATCTTTAGTGCATTTCTAAAGATCCAATGTTGAAATACAATCAGATGTTGGGCATATATAAATAGACAATTATAAATAGAAATTCAAAACAACTATATGCACGCATCTGTATAATTGCTTACAGATCCATTCTGATTGTATGAAAATCGTTGTAATTAAAGCTCAGGTCGCACAAAAACATTGTGTATGTAAATGACATGTTCAACCAAAAGTAACACTAGGCCAGTGAAACTCCGTTTTTTAGCGGACGGATCTGGTCTAGAGGTTACACCTCTGTCTTTACATGCTAGGCGCAGTAGCCATAGATGTTATAAACTGACACGAGTTCGATTCCCGAGGTGGGACGGCTCAAAAATCAAATCTGTGTGTACAGATGATTTTCAGAGTGGAAATTACAACGACATTGTTTGGTTAATTCATAAGACACTTATAAATATCATTTATCTTAACTATGTATCTTTAGTGCATTTCTAAAGATCCAATGTTGAAATACAATCAGATGTTGGGCATATATAAATAGACAATTATATATATATATATATATATATATATATACAAACGTCTAAGTATTGTGACAACCATATAATATATCTATCCAGCGGATTTCTGAAACATCAGAAATACAGCGTTAATATCAAATATTTATATATACGTCTACAAATTAAGCCCAACACTGTTTGAATTAGATTTTTAACACTGTCAAATTTTTGCTTTCCCTCAGCGGGATTCGAACTCACACCGTTGTGACACTGTGGCACCAATTCGCCTGCACTATGTCCAGCGGTCTAGACCCCTCGGCCAAATCCGCTATATAGTCTTACAGTGTTGGGCTTAATTTGTAGACGTATATATATATATATATATATATATATATATATATATATATATATATATATATATATATATATATATATATATATATATATATTCGTTTAAAAATATGTACAACAACATCTAGATACATAATTAAAGCGAAAACAAAGTTTTACACTTTAAAAAATTGCACAAATATTTCGCCTGACCAACAGGGTGACCCTAATAGACCATAACTCAAGGTGGACAGACAAACAGAGAAAAGAGAAAGAAAGTTTTTGGATAAAAACATTGGGAACATCATTTCCGAAGGGAATTAATGAAAAATTATAGGACCTTAGACCAGATACAACCATGGTCTCCGAATAGTCATGTATAATTACGTGTCGTTTTATTTATTTTAAAACTGCTTTTTTGTATATATATTGATTGTAACCGTATAAATAGTGCTACATATTTATACACCTGTACATACTTGTAATAGCACTAACAAAAAACATTTTTTCATTAATTACTAGATATAGTATACATCACATACGTATAACGACAAAATTTTAAAAACTTTTTACCTGTTATTGTCATTAGTTGTAAAAACACTGACGAAGCCTGTTGGTCAGGCGAAATATTTGTGCAATTTTTTAAAGTGTAAAACTTTGTTTTCGCTTTAATTATGTATCTAGATGTTGTTGTACATATTTTTAAACGAATATATTATTATTTTAGTCTGTACAGCATCGTTATCTACCGTAACCATCCAACATCCTGTACGAACAATTGTTGACTATTTCTTTAGACGAATTATATATATATATATATATATATATAGTAAAACAAGATAAAGTCCACAAGACGACATTAATATGAATAAAGAATAAAATCACATGAAAAAATCTGTATATTGTATTACATCGCTAGTACTTTCACTGCTTCCTGCAGCTCTTTAGGCGACAATAATGTTTACAAATATTGTTTACTTAAACGTAAGATACAAAGATGACGTGATAATGTGATTAAAAGTTCTGGAAAATAACGTTCATAACGTCGCATAAACAAACAATGCGTGTATATAAATTAATTATAAGTTAATCAGTTGCTATTAATAACAGTTAATTGGCAATAAACATCTAGCCATTTAAGTGTGGCTTTAAACTACGTATAAAATGTATTTCCTTTTCATCACGCAGAGATTGTTTGTCTTCCAAAACTTTATATAATGGGAAAATGTTAAATTTTCCGTTTGAACATTCGTGGAATGTGGAAATGTTTGTTCACTTTCATGATACAATATACAGATTTTTTCATGTGATTTTATTCTTTATTCATAAATATATATATATATATATATATATACAAGTCTAGAAGATTATGCAACGATACATATGACGGTGTTTCTTGTCATAAATTTAGACACAGACTGACCAACGAATGGCCTTAGTCATTGAGTGTTGTGATTGTTCACGTTATTTATTTATATTGACACTCAATGACTAAGGCCATTCGTTGGTCAGTCTGTGTCTAAATTTATGACAAGAAACACCGTCATATGTATCGTTGCATAATCTTCTAGACTTGTATATTATTATTTTTTGTTTATGCTGTATCGTCATGTTTGTCGATCCGATACTAAATAAGTGTACTGGTTCAGCAGCATTCTTTTAGACCCTTTATATAATATTTTGAACTGCCTGTATTGTGTATTTACACGATCCCAGTGGACTTATATTATTCCATCTCCCAATGAAAAAAATATTATTCCATCTCCCAATGAAGAATATCTTAAACATTTATAGTTAAACGCCACTGATGAGTCTTATGTAGACGAAACGCGCGTCTGGCGTAATGAATTTGTCACCTTGATAATTTTTTATTACATCTTGTTGGAATATTTGAGCAAAGCCAAGTAACAGCATGGCACGTCCCCGGTTAGCGGACTGAGAAGCAACTATTAAAAAAGTTTTGGGTTCATTTAAAATGAGAAAGTTTAAGATGAATATGTTGTGATTGTTCACGTTATTTATTTATATTGACACTCAATGACTAAGGCCATTCGTTGGTCAGTCTGTGTCTAAATTTATGACAAGAAACACCGTCATATGTATCGTTGCATAATCTTCTAGACTTGTATATTATTATTTTTTGTTTATGCTGTATCGTCATGTTTGTCGATCCGATACTAAATAAGTGTACTGGTTCAGCAGCATTCTTTTAGACCCTTTATATAATATTTTGAACTGCCTGTATTGTGTATTTACACGATCCCAGTGGACTTATATTATTCCATCTCCCAATGAAAAAAATATTATTCCATCTCCCAATGAAGAATATCTTAAACATTTATAGTTAAACGCCACTGATGAGTCTTATGTAGACGAAACGCGCGTCTGGCGTAATGAATTTGTCACCTTGATAATTTTTTATTACATCTTGTTGGAATATTTGAGCAAAGCCAAGTAACAGCATGGCACGTCCCCGGTTAGCGGACTGAGAAGCAACTATTAAAAAAGTTTTGGGTTCATTTAAAATGAGAAAGTTTAAGATGAATATGTTGTGATTGTTCACGTTATTTATTTATATTGACACTCAATGACTAAGGCCATTCGTTGGTCAGTCTGTGTCTAAATTTATGACAAGAAACACCGTCATATGTATCGTTGCATAATCTTCTAGACTTGTATATTATTATTTTTTGTTTATGCTGTATCGTCATGTTTGTCGATCCGATACTAAATAAGTGTACTGGTTCAGCAGCATTCTTTTAGACCCTTTATATATATATATATATATATACAAGTCTAGAAGATTATGCAACGATACATATGACGGTGTTTCTTGTCATAAATTTAGACACAGACTGACCAACGAATGGCCTTAGTCATTGAGTGTCAACATAAATAAATAACGTAAACAATCATAACATATTCATCTTAAACTTTCTCATTTTAAATGAACCCAAAACTTTTTTAATAGTTGCTTCTCAGTCCGCTAACCGGGGACGTGCCGTGCTGTTACTTGGCTTTGCTCAAATATTCCAACAAGATGTAATCAAAATTATCAAGGTGACAAATTCATTACGCCAGACGCGCGTTTCGTCTACATAAGACTCATCAGTGGCGTTTAACTATAAATGTTTAAGATATTCTTCATTGGGAGATGGAATAATATTTTTTTCATTGGGAGATGGAATAATAGAAGTCCACTGATTGTTTACGTTATTTATTTATATTGACACTCAATGACTAAGGCCATTCGTTGGTCAGTCTGTGTCTAAATTTATGACAAGAAACACCGTCATATGTATCGTTGCATAATCTTCTAGACTTGAATATTATTATTTTTTGTTTATGCTGTATCGCCATGTTTGTCGATCCGATACTAAATAAGTGTACTGGTTCAGCAGCATTCTTTTAGACCTTATATATATATAGACGTAGACGTTGACGTATATATAAATATTTGATATTAACCCTGTATTTCTGATGTTTCAGAAATCCGCTGGATAGATATATTATATGGTTGTCACAATACTTAGACGTTTGTATATAATTTACTTACTATGACTGTATGACTAGTAACTTTGTCATCCTATATAATATATACAAAAATGCTGAATTAGATTACTGTCAGATTAATACGTATTGGTTACGAAAATTCCATCGTCACACGCTAGTACACATGTACTATGTCTATGTCTACGATTCACCACGGTTAATGAAGCTATATTTTTTTTATATGGGTCGATTTCAAAATTTGCCAAGTATTTTGTCCAATGTACTTTATTTAAAAAAGAACTATTTTAGTAATGTTTTCTATCAAATAAAACATTGTTAACAACTTGTATTGTAGATTTCCAGTGATTTATGAGCATATTTCATACATCAAATGAAATAAAGGAAGTGTAGGTAGCAGGTTGATGTAAATAAAATATGTCCCAAACCCTAAACTTACTGATTCAAGCCCTAATTTTACAGAGATAAACACTTTCAACCGCTTGGATGTGCAATACAGGCAACGATAATATACTTGTGTATGTTTTAAAGCTGCAAAAAACTTGCTGCCTCTTTTTTGTTTAATTTGAGAAATGTTTCTTTTTTGTCCAAAACATTTTGTCAACTACATAACGATTTCAATCTTGGTTGCTAATAAACAATTTGCTATCTCTCCTGTTACTAAGAAAGTACTCAATCACTCATTCTACATCCCTTCTACGTAATGGCGTTCACCGCTGCAGATTAAAATCATGGACAGGATTTTTATTGAGATAAAGGTAAGTAATTCATATTGCGTAATTTTTAACATGTCCACTTGGTAACAATACTTTTTGTTGTCATAGAAATAACTTAGAGTTTTCCCTTTTCGATAAAATATGTATAATAGTATGTACTTTTAATTGAAAAAAAATTAAAAACATAGAAGTATAATTGGCGAGATAAAAACAATATATGTCCAAAATGGTCCCCTACATAACGGTCAGCTACTTAACAATGTGTATCGTTATGTAGTTGACAAAATGCGAGGAATAAAGGGTTCTTCTCACTTCAAGATTAATGATGAGACATGGGACGAAGCTTTAAAGATGTTTTTCAAAGGCTAGAACATTCTCCGTGTTATGATGCCAGAAATTTATTAACTTTTTAGTTGTACTTGCAAGGAATGCATTTTTGTCAACTACATAACAGTTTGGTCAACTACGTAATTTCAATGTCCACTACATAACCATCTGATGATTCAAATTTATTTTTCATTAAACGATTTAAGAGGCTTCAAATTTTTAATCTTTAAAAATAGGTTAATATTGAAAATAGTTAATAGAAATATGACCACATATATCAAAACATACAAAAAATACAGGAAGTTAGGTTGTTTCAATGTTAAAATTTTGCGTGATAATAAGCCTTAATGAAAAATATAATCTACCAATCAATAATGTAGCCATATCATAAGAATTATTAATACTAATGTACTTTAGTAGAATTGTTTGGTGCTGTCATTGATATGTTTTAGACGTTATAAACAAAAATATATACAAATTTATATTTAAATTGTTATGTAGTTGACATTTCTTTATAACAGTTATTTTAATTCATTGTCAAAACTGCATTTAGGAATGTTTTTAAGATTGCATATTTTGTTTTTATTTTCTCTTCATATTAATAGTTGTGTTAAGCATAATAAAAGTTAAAAACAATTTATTTTTTTTTCTATGAAAATTTTATCAAAAACTTGGCATATTTTGAAAAACACCCATATAGCGGATTTGGCCGAGGGGTCTAGACCGCTGGACATAGTGCAGGCGAATTGGTGCCACAGTGTCACAACGGTGTGAGTTCGAATCCCGCTGAGGGAAAGCAAAAATTTGACAGTGTTAAAAATCTAATTCAAACAGTGTTGGGCTTAATTTGTAGACGTATATATAAATATTTGATATTAACCCTGTATTTCTGATGTTTCAGAAATCCGCTGGATAGATATATTATATGGTTGTCACAATACTTAGACGTTTGTATATAATTTACTTACTGTGACTGTATGACTAGTAACTTTGTCATCCTATATAATATATACAAAAATGCTGAATTAGATTACTGTCAGATTAATACGTATTGGTTACGAAAATTCCATCGTCACACGCTAGTACACATGTACTATGTCTATGTCTACGATTCACCCCGGTTAATGAAGCTATATTTTTTTTATATAGCGGATTTGGCCGAGGGGTCTAGACCGCTGGACATAGTGCAGGCGAATTGGTGCCACAGTGTCACAACGGTGTGAGTTCGAATCCCGCTGAGGGAAAGCAAAAATTTGACAGTGTTAAAAATCTAATTCAAACAGTGTTGGGCTTAATTTGTAGACGTATATATAAATATTTGATATTAACCCTGTATTTCTGATGTTTCAGAAATCCGCTGGATAGATATATTATATGGTTGTCACAATACTTAGACGTTTGTATATATATATATATATATATATATATATATGTGTGTGTCTTTTTTATTCATTGTCCCCATATTAAGACTAAACTACTTATGTTGCGTTCCACCATCGTTTTCACAGTCTGGTTTAAGTCAATTTTAAGAATATATTTAAAGCACTATTACCTTTATCCTGCGACAATCGACTCAACTAACTTAGTTTTTTTTTTTAAAATAACGGACCACTAAGCAAAAAATATATTTTTAGATCTCATTAAAGAATTGAACAAGCTTGGTGTTGAGACTGTATACGAATTTAAACAAATGCTCCAGCAAGGGGCATATAAGTGCTTCTGGAATCGTGTATACTTAGTTGGACCATACGCTGTGGGCAAAACTACTTTAGCAAAACTCTTGATAGGCGAAGAGATCCCTGATGAATGGAATTCCACTGACGGAATCTTTATATATATTGGACGTGCTGCAATGGACACAGAAAGCAAAAAATGGGTGCTTCTGAAAAAAGGTTGGCTAATATCTGAATGAAGAAGGACAAATAAATAATCATACAAAAACTATGACTTTATATTATATGAATGTTATCGTAATTGTTTTTATTTCTATTTATTAAACGAATAATATATATATTTTTGTACTTAAAATAATTTTATTATTTGGCAGATGATCAATAGGAACGAATAAAGAACAAACACATTTTGAAACTTTTTCACACTTATAATACAAATGTTTTGATTGCCCAAACAAGACTAAATCATTTTATTTAAAGTTTCAAATTCTGATAATTTAAATTATTTAGACATAATAAAAATCCAACAAAGGTAAAATGGCAGTCTTACCAATTTCCAACGATTGAATAAGATCAATCATGCGCCATCAGCTTATGACACAATGACACGAATATACGCACAAACATCAAATTGAAAAAAATGTTCTTATCCGAAAATTGGAACAAGAAAAAATGCGATTTGTGTTGACACTTTGTTGCAGCATCTTTGAACTCGTATATTGTTTGCAGAATGGTATGTTTGTTTATAAATAAGTGGGGTGTTTTACAGTTTATGTTTATTACGACGAAAACTAAATGATTAAATAATCGTCCTTTTAATAAATTTAAATAAGATTTAATGTATCACAAGCACATCATAAAATGAAGGGCATTGTAAAAAGGTTTTTTTCGTTTTAGGTACAATTATCAATGCAGTATCAATGAGTGTACTTAAATCCTATACACATGTAGAAAGGAACGACCTATCACACGAACTTTCTAGTAAGTATTGGTCGTCGATCAGACAGAGAATAAATCCAACAATAACTCGTCACCTAACTCATTATCTTACTAGTCTTACCAAATTTAGTCACAAAAACGCTTAAAAAACAAATATATAAAGAATTGATAAACCAAACACAAACTTCACAATTTAATTAAACCAGCATTAAAATCAACGCAAATACAAAACAAAAAGGACAGAAAGCAAGCCGTTAAAATGTTGGCACGAAATCTGATATCCAGTATTTTAAATATGATTACCTCCTGCTGAATTTTGAGGTAAAAGCGTTTAAAGCCACGTTACCCGCAATAGTCTGTACGACTTTGCGTATTTCAAATGTCAGCCACAACAAGAAAGCTACATGTCTTCGTTTTTAGATTTTTACATATTTAGTATTAGTCACTTAATCATTATGCTTTTAGCAGATACATGTTTTCAACAATTACAAATCATATATGATCTTGTACGCAGCATTTTATTCCTGACGTTTGGTGTCATATGTTAGAAGTCGTCCAAACCTTTTCAAGTCAGTAAAAAAATATTTGGACTATTTTGTCCAAGTGTCAACGAAACAGCTAATTATTTCATGTACTCTTTTCTTCAAATTGCTAAAACCTTGCGATATTATATGCTGTCTTTTTTTTATATGCCTGCTACTTCTAAACACTGGTCAGAGAGTAGTTCTCGCCATTTAAATGAGAGAAGCAATTCTCGCCATTTTGGAGACTGTGTGGTTATTTTTACCATTAAAATCGATGGCAAAGGCTTCATTTGATAGATTTCACTATATTCCATCCAAAACAAGCTGCGTCCATCACTTTCAAAATGCCATTTTTTTTACAAACACTGTCAAAAGATCGGGTGGCGAGAATTACTTGCCGGCGAGAACCTACTCTGCGACCAGTAACGTTTTAAAGGGAATTTAATAATTGCAATATTCACTGTTATACCATTTGGTATTAGTCTACTTTTATCATTTGTTTTGTTCACTTTGATTCTTATATAATCCGGAAAGTAATTGATTTTTTGTTTTTGGTGGTTCTCAATTTTGCCGGTTTGTCGGACTGATTTGTGGACTGGCTTTTTGACAGTTTCCTTGATGTTTGATATTCTAATATAACGTCCTGCTTTAGATATGTAGACAAAGCCGTGTCAAAATTCCAATAAGTTTAGTTCGCACATGCGTAAACTGCGCGTTTTGTGTAAATGTAAAAACTGACTTACAAATGCCGTTTGTTATGTGTTATCCATAATTATCGTTATTGTTAATAAATTAGTTATTTTTAGTCTGAATTCTGAGATTTATGATTTAAACTACTCCCGATATATATATTTTTTAACAATTCTACATTTGAATTAATATGACGTCACAATTAGAATTCCGACGTCATATTACGCTGAACTGAAAATTTCAAACTGGAACAATGCAATTTCGTCAAGATTTCTCAATATTTTTGTTTAAAAGGTACGTACATTCAATAAAATGAGGAGGATATATGTTTTTGTCAATTTTATTTGCTTTAACATACTGTTTTGTGATATATCCTATTAGTTTCAAAACAACAATATTACCACTGAAAGCGTCCTCTTAGAACCGCTTCGAAATTTTAAAGCATTTGTTAGACATATTAGAATCGAAATAGATTATTGCGAGTGGGCTTTATGGGAATTAGAACATGGTCAGACCTTATATTAGTCTTCATTTTATACCTCGCTATCGCTCGGTATAAAATATTGACAAATATAAGGTCTGACCATGTTCTAATTCCCATAAAGCCCGCTCCCAATAATCAATTTCTTAATTTATGTCTCGAAAACGAAGTTTTGGATGACATGTAGTTTTTGTCCGGTTTCTTATTAAGTCCCCGACCATGAAGTGTCGGAGGACTTATTGTTCTTGCCCAGTTTCTTATTTTTTCTTCTTTCTTATCAGAGAGTTTGTCCGACTAGTTTTTAGCAGAAGAGGTCGAGGGATAAAAAAACCTTTCCCCAAGCTTAGAATACCATGTTTAGATGTGCACAATGTGTTTAGATTTTAAAATGGCCGACATTTTCAAAATGACCTCGTTGAAGAAAAAATGGCGATCTCAGATCTCAGGAATGGCCAGAGCAATTTCAATGAAAATTGGTACACTGATGCATTTGACTAATCTGATCATTTTTGCCAAAAAAATATTTGACGCGATCAACGTCATTTTGTAATGGAAGCCGTTTCACTAGACTCTCCCCAAACGTCAACTTTGTCCGATTTCAAATAAATTTGATATCTTAGTAGACTTTAATGCACACACAAAGAATATCATGTGATCGACTATGTTTGTAGACTCGACGTTTTGTGACTTGCTTGCAGTCACAATCAGCACTAGTTATTATTATTCTTGTTTTCTTTCTTTTTTCTTTCCGCTCAATCTTGTCCGCACATCTTCTCTTAGATGCAATGTCCAATCAATTTAAAACTTTGGGAACATGCTAAGGGTGACCTGAACTTTTGCAATCCATTGTTGCTAATTTTCAAAATGGCTGCTTGGGGTCTTAAAAAAGGACATTGTATTATCTTATTAAACATTTGTATTTGGGAGGGGGTCAACATGCTGAAGATTATAGTGGCAATTGGGGTTCGTTAATCAATTGTATAGCAATTACTTTCAACATTTCAATTAGTCTATATTGTTTTGGATGTGTATAATGTATAATGTGTATGTTATTTTTGTATTTGGGTGAGAACAAACAATCGCATTAAAAGTCAAAACATAATATTTTTGTAGCTATGTCAGTAATTGTAGGAGCTGATTCAACAGCAAGACCTGTGCAGGAACAATCCGCAAAGAGCGCTGACAGCAGTGTCCATTCTAATGTTGGGTCAAATAAAGTTTCGGAGCAAAGTGGTCCTTCGGATGACGAAATTATCGCTTTAGTTTTGGAGGAGGGCCGTAAAGCAGACTATAAGATGATTGTTGTACCAATTGATATTTGGGATTTTGGTGGTCAGAAGATTTATTTCCTGACCCATCAACTGTTCATTTCTAGTAGAGGAACTTATGTTGTCATTTTCAATGGAAGTAAAAATATAGAAGAAGAAATGCCTGACATCGCATTTCTACCGGGATTTAAACGAATAACAACCACTGCAGGTAAATAACATTTCATTAAAGATACCAAGGTTATAAAAGTGCCTACGCCAGATGCGCGTTTCGTCAAATTGTGACACATCAGTGAAAGCCTAAACACCCAAAATATTTAACATCCAAATAATTAAGACGTCGTTGAGGTTTTATCACTAAAATTCTAAAGCGTTATACTAAATCCGGCAAATCCATCTACACCTTGAGAATAGAAAAACCTTATATTTAATTTTTTTTTTAGAAATTTCGGGGTTGTTAATTTTAACAATGATAATATCAATGAAAGAATCATGATATTCTTGTCACCACCGAAGTTTGACTACAATCAGGGACTAACATCCCATCAGCAAAACACTTCACCAAAAATAACATACTTTATGTGTACTACGGTTTATAAAAAGGATTAGAAATTGATAAGAAAAAAGCCATGTTTTGATATAGCAAATAACGACATATTTTTTTAGATTTCCTCCTTCATTGGGTGAATTCAATTTTAACGTTTTGTGAGAAGACATCCACAGGCACTGGCAAAAAATATCCTCGGATTTTATTTGTCGCAACCCACAAAGACAAAACGGTAAGTACGTATTTATGTACATACAGACACTCGTAAAGATGCCGCATGACACATGTCTATAAAATAAATGTAATGCCTTTTGTGAAATTCGCTCGTTAACGCATAGCGACAACTGATGTAATTTTTGTGTTATTCTTTAGATTTACAAACAATGATTTGAAATATAGTAATAATTCATTAAATGAGTATATCAATATCAATGCTTAAAAAATCACTCTTATTTAATTACCTTATATATATACAATATCTCCAAAATACAACCAGTGTATGTTAAATTGCATAATACATATTCTAATAATTATCTGTGAAAATTGGAAAATATGTTTTTAGACTAATATTGACCAGCAAAGAAGGACAATCAAAGAAAATTTGACGACTTTGTTCGAAAACCATGCTGGAAAAGATCACCTCATGATTGACCAGTTGTTCTTTCTCAATACAAAAGATACAAATGATGAAGATCTTTCTCAACTCCGTGAAGCTTTGATAGATGTTGCTTGTGAGCACCCATCGTGGGGTGAATTAATGCCGAAAAAGTTTGTTCCATTAGAACTACAGATGGCAAAACAAGCTTCCCAAGGAAAAAAGATTTTATCGATAACAGAAGTTCGAAATTTAAACGATAAAAACGAGACCATGTCTCTTCAGCCTAAAGAACTTGAAGCTTTTCTGAAAATTCAGCACGCGCTAGGAAAAATCATCTATTTCGATGAAGATAATCTGCGGGAATATGTTGTGACACATCCTGCTTATCCAATTGATGTCCTTCGTTCCATAGTGACCGAAAAGATATTTTGGCCCAATGATGAGGCCATACGAAAAACATTCGAAGACTTAAGTAAAACAGGTATTATCAGGAAATCGGCGATTATTCTACTTTGGAAACAACCTGGTTTTAATCATTTATTTCCGTTTAGCAAATTCTTGATTAACATACTAGTCCGTTTGGACATTATGTTAGAAGCAAAGACGGAAACTGAAAGTAGTTATTTCATAGTTCCCTCTATGATTACAGATAGGCCATTTGAAGACACATTCAAGAGAGAAAAATGCATTTTCCTTGCGTATAAATTTGCGGAAGAGATAATACCAACCGCTTTACTGTACCGTTTTTTTGTATCATTTATCGTACTCAGGAATTTAAATGCAGATATTAGCAATTTGCGACTGTTTACTGATAGTGCTGTTGTTTCCATTGACAATAATCATCAAGTTCAAGCCTATGTCGTAGGAAACAGAATAATAGTTGCATTAATGCACAAAGAAGGCAAATCTGACATTAAACCTTCTATTGCTTCAACAGTACAGGAGTGTCTTACCAGGGGTATCATAGGAACACTAGACTTCTACTATGCCATTGCAAATACTTCTCAAATGAAAAAACTGCAATTCCCATTCACCATCGAAATTGGTATACCATATAAAGATGACCTTTGTTTTATAGAACAAAATCAAATACCATCGGAAAAAAATCTACGTTGGATGTGTCAAGTGCATAAAACACAACATAGCGAGACCCATGTGTCATTGTGGTTCTATGACAAAGTAAGTACAAATTTGGTGAATTGTTCGTTCGTGTTAATCATTTATAAGCACGTAATCAATTACTTTAATTATTGTTATTTTCATCTCGAATATGACACCAACTGTCATCTTAGCACAAAACGAGACGATTTTAATTTAACAAAATATAAAATTTCCTCAATTATGCAGCAATATTCCAGCTATACCTGCATACGGTATCTATATTTCTCAATTGATTAGGTATGCAAGTGCATGCAGCGAGTATTTTAATTTTCGCAAACGTCCCTTTTTCTTCGGGATTAACTTATAACCAAGGTTACAAGAAAAACCGACTCGTCCGCCCCTTTAATAAGGTTTAACTAAAGATACTACTTCCTTGTCGAAAAACATTCTATATCGTTTGAACATATGATTGCATATAGTTTTCCCAATCTTTGAATGTAGTATGCATGTTCAGTGAATGTAATACGATGATTGTTGGATACACCTATTACTGACTAGTGGTATATGACATCTATTCATTTTAATCAACTAACCAACTCACATACTACAGTAATGGAACCGGCGGGGGGGGGGGGGGAGGTTGGCATGCCTATAAAACCTGGTTAACCCACCTTTTCTTTTGAAATGCCTGTACCAAGTCAGGACCATTGCTTTAGTTGCTATATTTTTGGTTGTTGGTTCTGGAGTGTACCGGTGTCTCATACTTTGATTTGTGAATTGTCTTTTTTCCTCTGTGTTCGGTATTTTGTAATTACCTTCTTTTCAGAAACTAAGTCAGTAATCGTGGGATCTGATTCAAGAACAACATTTGTGAAGGAATAATCCACATGTCGAGTTAAACTTAGTATTTTATGTTTTATATCAAACATTGAATCAGTTAGCGAAAACGGGCATGCACTTTCGATTGTCACTAGAAACCTCTGGATAATTGGGTACAAACGGATACGTGTACCTTTTACAGTCATGTACAATGCATCAACTGGTTTCCAAATAGGATCATTAATGTGCGCACTGTCTATTTACTCATTAATGTCCACTGCCGAGCGATGTTTTTATAGCATGATAGCCAAAATCTAATAAGCAATCCAGATCCGTAAACTAGCTACGCTTGCAGCAGTTTAGAATGGAACTGTGAGAACCGCTTCGGTAATCTTCTTAGATGTATTCTAATATAAATTGTATTTTATATCGCACGTTCGCTGGGAGATATTGATTATTTGATTATATTGCAATAAGAAATAGTTGATGTATGACTTTAATTTTAGGAGCCGATTCGAGACGAGATATGTGCAGAAGGATGTCAAGGTATGTTGCAAAAGTGTTCTTTGACTATAATTTAGGATAGTGTTGTTTGTCTGGAGAGCAATAATAAACTTTATTACACTGGTTTTGTGAGATTTAGATCTGCTTCTGGGAAAGATGTGCATGACTTCGCATGTATGTACCCACGGAAGGTTAAATAATCGCATCAGACACTACGGATTCCTCTTAGAATCAATAAAAACGCCATGTTTTACCTGAAATAATATGAGAACAAAATAAGTTGAATGATTTCCGTATGTTGCCCATTTGTTATGATGTTGCAATGATACTATTAAGATTTCGTCCAATATATTTGATTTTAAGATAAACATCTTTACGATTTAATATTTATGACTGAATCTTATTTGACATGTCTAACTGCATAGCACTGTCTAGTTATGTCAAACCAATATGTCATGTCACAGACGTACAAATGACAAAGAATGAATAATCACTGCACTGCAATAAACAATTTTTTGGACGTGTTATTGGCATCGATCGAATTATTCAAAAGACATCACGATTTCCTATCCAGACGATTAAAGTGTTACTACATACGAACGTGTTCGTACGAATTATATTATATATATCACCGTATACCCTCTGTAGGCACTTTTTCGTCAAAACAACATTAGAGTGTTTGTCTAACATACAATTAATATTAGCATTACTAATAATTTTAAAGGATAGGTAATTTTAATACACAATTCATTCAAACTTCTTATTCTTTCAACATTTTAGCATGTAATGCAACTCGATGAGCTGTCTATGTCATGGACAACAATTGACTTTCTGTTCTAAGGAAAAGAAAACTTTTCTATTTTGCTCATCTGCTTATGTATTGGATGTCAAACACACGAAGACTTTATAGTAGAAATATTATCAAAATACATTTAAAATTATAATGTCGTGAAATTTAAGCCGCTAACTGGGTAAGATTTTCCATCATTTTACCTTTATCAGTGTTGTATTCCAGATGTTCTTACTGCTTATTTGACTTAGATAAAGTCATTTATAACGAAAGAAAAACCAATTATGATCGTATAAATTCTTTTATTTAGCTTCAAGCTTCATTTGACTCGAGGTATACCAACAAACAGAATCGACAACATTGCATGCGATAACGTGAGTCTGTCACCATGTATAGCAGTTTGCTTTCTTCATCATATATGGATCATTTTACATTTATTATACCTTCATATTATTTGAATTTAGGTCTAGAACTATCTTGGTTGCTACGAGACCCAGCAGCTAAACATCTCAGACGATTAGGTTCTATCCTGAATAAAGAACAATCTAGAAGTCTATTTATTGCTCTTGGCTTACAGAAAACTAAATGGGACAACCTAGAAACCCAGTACGACAAACGAGATGCAGAGGATTTGCATTTTAATGCATTTTGGTATTGGAGAGAGCATACAAATAATCCAACATTCGGACGTCTATTAGAAACATTACAGAAAAACGAAATAAGCGCTTGTTTATTGTGCAAGGTATGATTTCGACTTTTCGAATTTAATGGACTGTTTTATAATATAACATTATATTGTGAGTTGAAAACAATTATGTTTTACAAACGTGCAAAACACATACTTTCTTTAATTTTTATCATGATAAAAAACAAACATTACAAACCAAACTGCCCTCCGTCTCTGAGTAATCACTGTGTTGATAGCGTGTTTATATCCATAATTACGAAGTATATCTGGGCTTCATGTATATCGGCGTCACGTCCATATGTTGTTCACTCATTCGATGAACGATATTTGTCTTTTTGTGACTAGTAAGTACCAAATCTATATCATGGACAAGAGATAACCGGCATGATTTAAATGTTATTGTCATTTGTGATATTTATTGAATATTGTTTGTCCGCTATTTCTTACGTTACTTGAGATTTAAAACGTAACGTTTTAGAAGTCAGTCAGCGATCACCTATTACTCCTCAATTAGTCAGCAATCAGTAACAATCAATCAGGTCAGTCCAGTCGTTCCGTCAGATTGTTTACGTCCATACTTAAAATGATTGATATAGAACGATCTAAGAGATCGGTTCGATTGATTGCTATGATCGATCCATTAAACTTCACTTCCAGTCGGAATTGATCGATACATAAATATTTCGAAATTTAAATTTTTGAAAATTTTAAAAGTGGGGATTTTTTAATTATTAATTTTTATGAAACTCATTAACCTTTAATGCAAAATAAGCTGTTAAAATGTTATTTGAAATCCGTATACTATACCCCAGCAAAAAGTAGTCAGTACAGGAAGTAGATGACCAAAAAACATGAAATCGCTATACACCATATGGTACTATAGGATAAAGCAATATGCAAAATATCAGGCTTCTGTATAGTATAGTTAGAAAACTGCGACTGAAATTTGTGTAACGGTCAGACGAACGGACGAACGGACGGACAAGGGAAAAAGAGTATACCCCTCTTCTTCGAAACGTGAGTATAAAAATAAATTGTAATATTGTATGAAATCTGCATATTTAATGAACTGCATAATAAAACAAGTACAGATAAACGATACTTAAAACAGTATATATTCAAAGCTGTTATTTGTTTTAAAACCGATAACGGTTACATTGTTTCCACGACATAATTTATAAAATTGGTCGCATATTACCATTTCAAGTATATATTATTTTAGAAATTAAATGAAACAAATGTTTGCGCATCCAAACGTTTATAATTTTTATATAACTCAGCCTTAAATTAAAATGCATGAACAAAAGACAGAAAATTAACGCATATATTAACGATACATATGATAAACACTGCGGCTTCGTATATGATTTCCCATAAACAACATTATATACACGTACATAGTAGCCATGCCTGGCATGTTAAAAATAAATTGCGCATTTTTTTATTAACTTTTATCTTTAAAAAAATCTGATTTGTTATGTATCATATTGAAATATATGAATGCGTACCTTACACACATTCCAATAACTATAAATAAATGAACCATTTTATTTTATATGTTTACAAAACCATATATAAGCATCATACTTGCAAAAACTCGATGTTTTTTTAAAAGTGTTCAATTATATCTTTCCACCAATAAACTGTGATATATGCTTATAAGTTAATGCCAGATTCTGAATAGGTTGATCATACTAATCGAATCAGATTAATTCTTTTGGGCGGATATATTTGTCGGCAATCAGGGCGTGGTTATCAATCCTTCGGTTTTCAATTAGTCAAAGTGTTAGTGTTGCGTTTACGGATGCAAGTGCTGTAGCTACATTCTGTTGTATTTTTGATGTAATGTCACAGTATTTATTCTAAACCGGCAAATAAAGAACAGATTCAGAGACCTTTATTTTTAAAAATATTACAATTCAATAAATTCATTTCATAAATGAATGAATTACTGTGAGTAACGTGTATGACTACTACCAGCACTTATTACAGCGTCACGTCTAAGAGTTGTTCACACAATATATGGCGCCATCTGAAAGGCTAGCTATAGTTCAACGGCAGTTGTTGGACTTGGCTGATCTGCCTATAACTTTCTTAGAATTTAGTCATAAAAGTTCTCACTAGGGTTCAAATCTGGATACAAAGCCGGCTTATCTATAACTTTGAGATTATTTTTTGTTGGAGACCACTTGTTGCTCTTGCTGTATGGGTTATAATGCTGGAACGTGTTGAGTTTTATGACGTGTCTCAAGCTGTTACATTATTGCCTCTTACTGGGCCGGGAAGACATATGGACCAAGTTTAAAGTATAATCCTGTTCTACCCGATAGTATGATGTTTGGACCACCCATTCTCCTTTTATAGGATATGATACAACTGTCTTCAAAATGTTCTTCTCGCCTTCTCCACTCTCTTGTTTACCCATCTGTTGTAGCTATGCAGTAAAGGTTTTCGTCAGAAAATATTATGTTACGCAATTGCTGATTTCTTAGATGCTGTCGCTTCAAAGGTCATTGAATACGTGGCTGTCAGTGTCGGGGTACTAGAACAGCCTCTTTGGCGGGGCGGGATGCCGACATCTGATATTCCGATAGCTAATCGTCGACGAACTGTGTCATCGCTTAATGGTTCGCTGGTGTGTTACGAAATTATGTCGTGCAGTTTTAGTAGCCGTATCTAACCGATTCATTAGATGAAAACGGATAAAATGAGGGGCAGTAACTTGTGGTTTACCACTCCGGTTATTTGTGGTGTTGTGGTATTTAAACGTATCTTCAGACTTTAATTTTCTGCATAGCACAGTTGAAGTTGTTGACTATAAATCTAGCGAGGCGGAATACGCAGCATGCCGTCTACCAACGTCTTCTTCTCTATGTTAATACTCGTGGCATAGCTTCTGTCTCAAAAGAGAGATATTCACAATCATTAAATTTGCTGCGCCCTTTTACTGACAAGCAATAATCCCTTGCGAGGATTACGGTATAAACATTGTTTAAAATTATTGAAAAATTATTCATACGAGAATTAATTTCAATTTGACTTACGATAATCGTGTGTTGCAATAAAAAATATATGTATTTTCGGTATTTTAAGAAATCTAAGAATGCGACCTTTTTTCCCTTTAGTATACAAGTACCAAGACATGATCCGATTGATATTAGATAAATTAATGCCTTTTGTAGAAAAGCAGTGTCTTTATATTTAATATTAGGTCTTGCTAATTATTATAATTATTTATTCTTTATATGTAGGTTGTTCATGACATAAAGTTAGAAGAAGGTTAGTACATTGATATATAATTGTTATAGTGAGTGATATATGTAACACAAATATGCGATTTTCGATCGAAGTAACACAATGTTAATGCAAATCGTCAGTGTTTTTTTCGAATTATCATGAAAAGAATGTATTGACACAATAAAATGACAACTTAACAGTTTGTATTATAGAACATCTTGTTTGATCTGTTCATGTATCAAGTAAGCCGAAGGTAAATCCCTGCACTGTGAGTTCTAGTGATCATATTTTAAAGCGTAAATGTAAGATAATTTGTTACACAAACTTAAATGAAACAGTTTAGCCTACCATTAGGTTTTGTTTATGAAACTGAGGTCTTAAAGTTTTTGTGAATAAAACCTATAACACTATTAAAACAGTGATACGTAATATGGGTAATATAAGTAATTGCAACTACATTAGAAAATTCTTAGTTTTAAATTGTTCGTTGTAGGGATTGGGTTTTGTTTTACAAATCTAGTACATGGCGTCAAAACAACACATTAAAATTTAACACAATAATTACTCTATCAATTCACCCTTGTTAGATTTCTCAGACGAGATGAAGGCATGGATACCAAATGATACATCTTTAGAAGACTTAAGCCATAACATAGGAAGTGCAACATTTCAGCTTGGAATAGAACTAGGGCTCACTGTGACCGAACTTCAGAACATTGAACGAAAGCATAAAGATCTTATAGAACAAACCCGGGCTGTTCTGCAGAAATGGAAAGAAAGCCTGAATTTGGTGGACAATGAATGTCCAATTATAATACTTGTAAAATCATTGCAGCGCGTAGGCAAATCTAGAATCATATGCGATTTAAAATACCATTTTGAAACCGAAAAGAGTAGGGTAAAGAAAGGTGGTTTAAAATGCTGCAATATTTTATAATTCAATTATTATGTAAAAATATCGGATATGTGAATGCAGTCTTATATTAATACTAGATAAAATCAATTCTATAAATACACTATCAGATTCTTAACCAGTTTTTAATACAAATGTAGTCTTTATGTAATAAAAGTGTTTTGCAAACATTTTTATTTGCGTTGTTATTTGTAAATACCAATTTGTATGGGTTTTTGAGTAATTGTTCATTGAAATGCTCATCTAATATGTCAGACATGGGTGTCATTAACTACAAATCTGTTCAAACTGCACAGGTTGTCTGTATATGACTAAAGGATTACGTGACAAGACGCAACAATGAAGAAACTTTAAAACGTCTTTTCGCCGATCACTAATTAAGTGTTGTTACCTCACTTAAAGGTACATGTATGACTTGCACATGCAGTATATTCTTACCACTAACTTTCAGTGAGAGAATACTTATTTCTAAAAAAACAATCGGACGTGCACAAAGCGAGTATTCAGTATCATTTCTTTGAATGACCTAATTGACAGATGGGTGGCCCGTGTATCAAAAGCAACACATCTATTACAATCCAATCAAAATGTGTGGCTGGAAAAGCTTAAAGATGGGAACAGCATCCCTTCATACACTTGAAATAACGTGGTAATACATCTCTACATAACTGCAATAAACGATGAAACTTTCTGGTTTGCCATAATTTCCTTAAAACATAAAAAAGGAATAATTTTAAGTTATTTTATTTTCATTTTTATTAATTCATACTAACAATTTATTAATAGCTTATTAACCACAGTTCATTAGTTGACACTTATTGTGTATACTTATAAATTAAGAGGTTTTAAATGCTCACCTTTATTCGACAAAAGTTTGCAAAGTCTGTATACCTAATACACATTTTAATACTCCTTTTTATTTAATAGTGTTTTCATCTACGTAGGTGCCAATTAATTGTTTATTGAAGGTATAGTGTGACACATTTATGTTATCGGTGTATTCCAACTACAGTCTTACATGTAAACTAGAGTTCCCGAACATGTTACCGGTAGGTTGTGTGCAAATGGAAAGACGTGAATTAAGTGCATTAGACTAGTTTAATATGTCCTAGTAACTTCAAGTGGCATAGAGATAACTAAACGCTTTATGTTAAATATTATTGGTGCAAATATGAATACAGACACTTAACACAATGTATAATTAGTGAGAGTTTCAGAGTTTATTCAATCCCTTCGTTAATGTATTATGTTAAAAGCAGTGTTTTTAATACGAAGGTTCTTGATATTTTTCCGAATGTATTAGCCGAATACCGCCGAAATGTGTCAAATGTAATACAGATTACAACTGCCGAAGATTCTCAGTTTTCTGCAGATGATACATTATTGCAGTAGTATAACATTCTATCTGATTTAGGAATCTTAAAATCCTTAATAATTCGGACTTTTTACTTTAAAACAAATCAGATTAAATTAGGACCATATTTTTTACATTAGAACATGCAAATTATTGGAACTTACCGTGTTATATTTATACTTTTACTGTATTTTCCAGTATATCTATACGCCCAGATGGAGTGGTGTAAAACATGTGATGTAGTATTTTAAATGTTGTCAATTGTTGACTTAATTTGATTCATTCCATTTGAAGTCTGTGTGTACAAAGTTACTGAGTTTCGAAACAGAGATCATACTAGAGTGCAATACATTATTTAACAACGTAAATAAATATTCCATTCCTTCATCTAAAATAAAGAATGTAATTGTAGTTTGACTTATAATCGGGACATAATCTGTTTTCAATTTTAGATTAGCCAGATTTCCGAAAGAAATTGGAATACACTAAATTTGCTGATTAATAATAAGAAAGCTATTAGTAATCGTTGTGTAAACTCAGTCTATATGGGCCGTTATTAAGAAATATAAACAATACACAAGGACAGTGCATATAAAACCTGGTTGTTTTCTAGATGGTGATTGTTAACAAAGTATTCTTCACCGCGCGGGTGTCAGCGTAAGGTGATGCAGATAGCAAATACTTGCCGAGGGTCCGGGTTCCCTGACTTGTGGAAGACACGCTGCAATAATTTGTCTGATGATACCCCCGTTTTATAGCAGTACATTAACGGTATATAGTAAGTCGCGCATTATCGAAAGTATTGTTTTTGGTAAGCTATTAACTGTAATAAAATTTTCGTGATTTTAGAAGCTATAATCGAATGTGTTGTCGTTATACATGCGGCTAAAAAGTCTGTACAAACAATGCGAAACTAAAGACAAGTACGAAGTTAAGATACCTGTTGGTATCCCAGTTATTGAACTTAACTTTAATAGGAATAGGCCCATAGTCTTAGCAATCCAGAAACCCACCAGTTTAGTTAGTGGCCCACCTTTGTTCTTGCAACTTTTTCATATTACTCATATGGTAATGTGTCAATTTTTATCTGAAGTACATAAATCATAATTTTTATTGGTTTTTTGTTATTCAAAAGATTAAAACAAATGAGTAATAAGGTATTTAGTCAGTGAGTAAATAACACATGTATGCATTTTGTTTCTTAATATTACAATTAAATCTATTACTGTGTGGTAGAAGAAAAACGTATCTTAAATGCCAAAAGTAGATCGAATAAATGTCGTAACAGTTTTAACCCCACTTTCAGTCATGTCTTAGCTATATCGTGGCGTTAAGTGTTTTTAATAAAGGTAGAAGCCGGAGTACCGGAAAATCTGGGACATTCGACAGGCACGTGATCAGTAGTAGTACGTTAACGATTCGATCCGATGAACCAATTTAGTAAAAGACTACGTTTAACAGAGTCTAAAGTATTCTTCATAGAATGATATTTTATTTCATTATTTGGTTTTTAATATTTGTAAAGATTGAAAACTGTAGGTTGTAGTGCTTATCGAAATTAACAGCTGGTAAGAGAGAAAACTTAAGAAGTTAATGCAAGTTCAATACAGCCCAACGTTGGCACAATGTTTTAAACAATACACTATGCAATTGCAAAGTGCACGAATGGCGTCTTTGTAAACCACGTACAATCTCATAGTCGTAATTTCTCATAGTTCCAGAATAATTTTTTGCTATTTCGGTAATATTTTAAGAAATAATTACAAATACATAGTGATTTTTCAACATATTTGCCTTTATTCCAAAATTTACCCCTGGCTAGGAAGAATATGTTTGCATAAAGGGGAAGCCCGTGGTAAAATCAATATATATTCGTTTCCCAATGAATTTATTTTGTTAAAACAGGACACATATAATCCTTTCTGTCAACAATGGGTTGCAAGACCTGTCGGTCACTTACTGCAGAAAGTTAATTCTTACATCGTTAAATATGTGCATACTTTTGTTGTAATGTCGCTTTAAAGAGCATTGATCTTTGGTTCTGATTATATTCATGTTTTACTGCAAGTGAGGACTAAGAGTTGTCGACACGTGATATAATAAAAAAACTAAAACACCTTTTTGTAGGTAATCCCATTGATCAGCAACCCCTTCCAATTAAATAATATTTGTTGCATCACAGTTTTAAGCAATTCACATCGTTATGTTGCAAAGAACCGTGCCAATAAAAACTGCAAGAAACAATGACATCATTTTCTTGCTTCTAGGTTAAAGTCAAATTTGACGGGCTTTGTACAGAACAAATTTTCTAACATTATTCTATAGACATGCTTACATACAACACGAATCTATAACTAAATAATAAAATCTAATTAGTTATGCTTTTGTTTCAATTATGGTTGAAGACCAAAATTTATGCATATTTTCATTTATACTTTCTACAATGAACACTAATTAAACAGGTATTGTGTTCCGTAGAAATTATTGGAATGGGTGTTTATGTGATAAAGTGTAAAGATCAAGAGAGATTACTCCAAGTTAACTAGAAAGCATATGTGAATAATTTCACTGGTTATATCCCATTAAATACATATACATACACACAGTAAAATTACCATTAAAAATTTAAAGGTACTGCACAAAATAACAGATAAATAACGATTAAGAAAAAATATTACACATTTGAATTAATTAGATACTGATTTATTTTAACTTTTTGAATACTAATTCATAAGCCATGTGAGGATTGAACTTGCAAACGTCGTATTGTCACACGGTGTTGTTGAACTGTTGATGGCTTGATCTCAGGCCGGTAAACTAAAATGTTGAGTAGCAAAGCAAACTATGTTAAGGATATGATTGCCTAAATGTAGAACAACTGTTGGTAATGTTTGAAACCATACCTTTGCAGAGGTTTAGAAATTGTTTTAAAATTACGATATTAAATAATTTATTAAAAAGATTTTTAGCATGATCTTATCAAATAATTAGGTATGTCTCATATAAATGAACTGTACGTTATTATTAATTAGCACATTATTAGGATTGCACCCAACAGAATTTAAATACCATACGATACGTATTTGTGTCAGGGTGATATAGAGGGTATTTTCCATCGATCTTTCAAACAAAAACAACAAAGGGTACCTTTATCTATGATATTAATTGAAATGCACAGAAGCGTAAATCTTAACTTAAATGTTTCAGTCATTAACCATACTATTCTGCAGTCGGTATCCGAAGAATGAAGACTGTCTCATAACATCTGCCACTAGTAAGTACTTAAAGACAATAACATTTATGTAATTTAATTAAAATACAGTCGTGTAATTTGATTTGTGATACGACATTTATAAAACAATTGATGTAATTATCATAGTGCGTTGAACAGTTAAGAGTTTTCCTACTGAAGGTTGGGTTTTTTCCAGGTATTCCGGCTGTCTCCCAAAGACAATAATGTTGAAAGTGGCGCTATACCATTAAAACTAACCTAATGAACAGCTATGAGAGTCATCCTAATGTCGTCCAAATTTATGGTTGCTATCAAAGTGCTTAACATTCTTCATTATCATACTTAATTTTTCTACAGTTTATTTAAGATAACATTTTTACTAATTATTTTAAAAGTCCTTCAGTTTACAGCTCTACCGGTCAGTAGTGAACTGTTTTGGCTTACAAGATGCCTACATGCGCGAAATTTAAAAACACGAACAAACAATTTGACACACTTCTCGGTTAAAATAAATTCATATGGTTCAAAATATGTATTGAAGTATTTTGTCAGAAAAATATAGAAAACAGATTTAAAAATTACCCAAGTGGCATTGATCCCCGCTTTTTACAAGAGCACATCTCAAGATCAGAGAAAATAAAGCTATGATATTAAGGTTGAAGTATTAAAGTATTGAAATAAGTTATCGATTCTAAAAATCTTTTGATGAAAAAAGTAGTCGCGCTTGACGTTTAAATATCTCACCACACATGAAAATACTATTTCTGGACAAATCGTCGATCATTTGATAATGCATCTATTCAAAGTACATAATTATATTTATTTAAATATTGGACTTGAATGTGTAGAGTATGAATTAAATTTATTAACCAATTGTACATGACAAAATTTGGTTAAACATTTCCTCATGCTAGAGGCATTAATTAAGGTAAAAAAGCCTTTACAATTAGTCATTAAGGAAGAGTATTTTCACTCGTCTGATCTGATTATCTATGTTTGTGTATCTTGTTATATATATTAATCACTAGGTTCTCCTTTAAGTAAAGTAGCAATATAAAATTTGAGTAAACACCACCGCACATTTTTGAAAGATGGAAAAAGGACCGGGCAAAGAGTAACTTTGATAAAAACATAAACATGTACCTAGTAAATAATTTACTAAGTGGTTTAGGTAGTTCGTCTACTATTGATCACTTGGTCTGTATGAATTTAAATAGTTTTAAATAGGTTTATTGAATGATAATTCTAATATGATTTGCATATTTAGAAATACGTTTATTTGATTGGTCTATATTACTTCCGGTTGAGGTTTTTAACGAAATATATTTTTTGATAAATGAAGTTGACTCCATTTATTTTAGGATAAACGACGTTGACAGAACTATTTTAAGCGTAACCAATGTAAACAAAGATGGCGGCTTTCAATATCGAAAGTAGCAATCAACTTACAAATTATTTATTTGATGAATTATCATTCATGATTTGTTAAATTTAAAACTTTCCTTGTGTTCGATACAGAAAATGAGGTTATAGATTGATGTAAAACCAAAAATTGTGTTTATTAAAATCAGAAAATGGTTTATGGAAATAATCGTACGTTTAAAAATAAACAAAATATTCATACGTTCAGTCAATCCCGCACCAAATACACAAGAAATATGAAGTTGAGAAACACGTTAGATAAATTAATTTCTTAATGCAATTTTAAAGAATTATAAGGATTAAACACCGTTTTCAATGGATTTATCGGTATATCAACAAGACCAACTCACTCACAAACATATCATAAAAGTCCTTCGGACTAAACACCGTTTTCAATGGATTTATCGGTATATCAACAAGACCAACTCACTCACAAACATATCATAAAAGTCCTTCTGACTTTTATTTGTTTGTGAGTGAGTGGGTCTTGTTGATATACCGATAAATCCTTTGAAAACGGTGTTTAATCCTATATTAACTTTACTGTGGGAGGTTATTTGTTTGTTAAGTCACAAAACCAATCGATTGGGATGTTAAGGTTTCATGTGTCGGTAAGATACAACCGTTGTAAATGACTACTTTTCTACTGTGACTTAATTACAGCAATGGAAAAACAATTATCATATATCATACAATATTTAATACTAAGAGTGTGTCATGATACACCTTATAAACAGATAAAGATGAAGTAAAATGTCCGGGTATTTTTTGTTCTTTTAATTAGTTACAGGAAGAAGCATTTGTGGTAAATGTACAAAAATGTATGTTTTTTGCTCAACATGGAGCAAAGTGAAGCGCTTTGTGTGTAAAAGCGGTACCGCAGTCACTTTTTCAGAAATATCTTGACTGTTTATACTGTATAGGTAAGTTTTACTTAAGTATGTCAATTGTGTATTACTATCATTTCAATATCAGCATTACAAAGTGGCATACATTTGTTAACGTTTTTGAATATAAGTAAGAATTAATATTCAATGAAGACGAATAAATAACAATATTTTTTTCATATTTTTCTTCTTCTTATTATTATTCATTCCTTTTTATTGATCACTGTTTACTCCGGAATTTTTCACCAACAAGGGTTCGTACGACCATTCTGATATTTGGCATAGTAAATGCTTAGGATTTCTAGTTGTGCATATTGGTTTATAAATTTTAAAAATGGCCGACTTCCACCCTCCTAAAAGCGCAAATATTTAAACCTCATCCGATTTTGACGAAATTTAGTATGTAGGTAGACAAGGGTCCCCTGAGTGTGTCATTATTTTTAATTTTTGTCTAACTTCGGTTTTCAAAATGGCGGCAGATTAGTACTAGTATATGAATAGGATTTAAACGGTTAAATAATAATATTTTTTAAGTCATATATATAGCTGAAATTTGTTTGTCGGTCGAAGAGCATCAATCAATCAATCAAATTATTTATTAACACTAAACAACACATAATCACCAGAGATTAGGGTGAGACTAGACTACGCTAGATGAAAGGTAATGACCGAAGATTTATATACGATGACATAAAGTGACAACAGATCAACCACAATTAACATACACTGACCAATGATCTAACCTATTGTTTGTTTACTTTGTTTAAATATTGTTGACGCCACTTTCAGCATCTTTTCAGCTATATCGTGGCGTCAAGTTTTTTTATTGGGAGGGAGGCCGAGGAAGAATACCCAGAGAAAACTCTCGACCTTCGGTCTAACCTATTTTGACTATACATATGTTACGTATTGAGCCTATAACAGTAGACCTCACAAACTATGCCGAGTGAACACAATCATAAAAAGGCCATGTAATGATGTTATAATGAATCCATAGGAAATAACCCGCTTCTTTCATAATATGTGGAACTGAGTTATATTTTATTCATTGATTAAAGGTTCGCGATCTTTTTAAATAGTAATACGACTACATGAAGTAACTTGTTTATGTATTTTTCTTAAAAATAAGGAGAATTGAATTTGCTTTGTCACATTATATTGCATGTCATTAGTTAAAAATGCAGTGGAGTGGAACGCTGGGGTTTACTATAGTTATCGTTAAAAGTACAACCTGCTCAAGGATTTGATGCTGTTAAATTATTGTTGTTTTGCTAAATATGCTATTTTATGTCCTTTGTCTGAAATGCAGCGCATTTAGTTTAATATTTAGTTAGCTATAACTTTTATTTTAAAATAGTTTCTATCTTAATAAGGTTTGTTTTATTGGTAAGTTTAGTAAAATATTTGTATTTTGTGAGCATTTTAATATTCAGACGAAATTACAATGACTTTATGTATTGACGAAATTCCATGAAAAAAGGTAGAATATCGGTTTATAATCTAAGTGTCGTTTGAACAAAAAGGTATGTCAATAACAAAATTTCTTCTGTCACTTACATAACACAAAACTTGTATTAAAATTTAATGCGTTTGAATGGTATTCACACCTTTAGGTAATTTTTCAGCAAAATTATATCGTTTAGTTTTAATGGGATTGGGGGAAGCTAGTGTAACCGTGAAGAGCCTCGACCTTCGATAAGGAAACTGGCAGCTTGCCTACGTAAAATAATTTGAAACGCAACTGATCGTTGTATTATACACATAAAATCAATGCCAATGATCACTTTGAAGGCTGTCTTAGTTGACAATTGTATTAAAGCATAAATTATTCAAATAAATGAACTTATTTGAAACGAAATCCGTTGATTTAAATACCGTTTTCTAACATTCAATACATTATAAAATTATTAAACCAATAGTACTTATTGCTGCTGTCTGTTGATATAGGTATACACAGGAAATGTAATTGTAGTATTGAACAAAAGTTTGACATATATTACGTAAAACATCAGTTTTGCATTTAACATGCGTGAAAATGTTTGCTGTAATAAAATATTATGAAACCATTTAAACTGCTTCATAAGACACATTGGAAAATATTGGTTTTTGAAAACTGAAATGTAAAAATTGTATAACCCAAACAAAAACACAACATATATTTATTTTACTACCATAAAAAGTATATTGTATTTGGAGCGGACGGAGATTATACATTTACATAATATGTCTTTGTCGTTCAAAAGACGTAGCACTTTTCAAGCTTGAAATCTACTATGGTCGGTGGTAAGGAGATCAGCTTTATAATCGAACAAACCTTCAACAAAGGTCTTCCACAGTCTGTGTACACGCATGGCATCGATGCGGGTCGAGCAATGCGAATCATACATAACATGCTAGTTAACTTGCAAAGCAGAGATTCTGGCTGCTTTATGTTAACTTTGAGCAGAGAATTTGACAACCCAAGTTTAACTTGGGCTCTTCTTTTGACAATTTTTTATAAAATATATTTCTGTCCACTTGACAATTTTTTGACAATTTCTGTCCTCTGGACATTTTTGTTCTGTTGACAAATTCTGTCCACTGGACATTTTTGTGTCTTATGACAATTTCTGTCCTCTGGACAATTTTTTTTCTTTTGATAATTTTGTCATGTGACGAGTTTGTCGACAGGACATTTTTTGTTCCGACAATTTTGTCACGTGACAAGTTTGTCCACTGGACATTTTTTTTATTTTAGAAATTTATTTCCACTTTGGCAACTTGCTAACCTTGCGACTGTTTAAACCACTTTTAACTTTTACTTTTTTTATTTTTTTTTGCAATTTATTAAGGAAAGATTTATTTTATCTGCGCTATGTCGGAATACAAAGTGTACGAAACATGAAAATCAAATCTTTTGTCGGTTATTACAATCCTATTACCAAAACCAATCTATATAATACAAATTAGTAATGAAAAAATTTAATATTGAAGATTTGTTTGCTATTTACAAGTTTTAGGGTTTGCCGAGGAAAATATATGTTTTAAATCTTACGTCTCGGAAACATATTACTTATTGCGTCGTTGTTTCGTTTAATTAAATATTAATGTACAGTCCAATAAAGTGAGACACATCTTTGTTATAAATATCTATCAATCACTTCGATATCATAATATTAATTAATACAACTCTTGAACTTAGCAATCATTCAAAATATAAATTAGGTCTACACGAAAGTACATTGCAATAACCAGTGTGTGATAATAATAAAAAAAGGTTAAAGATCTATGACAGTTCTGTATTTTAACCACTAAATTAAATTTTTATTTAAAATATGGTTAAATTGCATCGCGATGGTCTCAGGATTGATTTTATACATGTAAAGTGGGTTTTAATTGCATCTCCAAAGTCTAATGATTTATTTTATATGTGTAAAATGATTTTTAATTGCAACGCTAAAATCTCAAGCATGTTTTATATGTTAAATGTTGTTTTTAATTACATTTTCAATGTCTTAGGATTGATTTTATATGTGGAATATGGTTTATTATCGCATTGCTAAGATCACTTGCTTAATTTTATATGTGTACTATGGTTTTTAATTGCTTCATTTATTTCTCCAAAGCAATTTTGTACTTGTACTATGGTTTTTGATTGCATGTTTTTGGTATCAAGAACGATTTTATATGTAAAATGTGGTTTTAATTCCATTACTAATATCCCCAGACTGATTTTGTTTTTAGTTTTATAGCTCAGGTCTCACGATTGATTTTATATGTAAAATTTAGTTTTTATTTCCATCAATAAGTTCACAGGAATGATTTTATAAGTGAAATATGGTTTTTAATAGCATTACTAAAGTCTCAAGATTGATTTTATATGTTAAATTTGTCTTTTAATTGCACTCCCATGGTCTCCAGAATGATTTTATATGTGAGATATTGTTTTTACGGCAATACCGAGGTTTCAGGAATGATTTTAAATGTGAAATATGGTTTCTAGTTGCATTACTAAAGTCTCGAGATTGATTTTATATGTTAAATATGGATTTTAATTGCATCGCTCAAGTCTCAAGAGTGATTTAATATCTAACATATGGTTTTTGATTACATGGCTATAGTCTTATTTGTGATTTTATATGTTACATATATTTTTTATTGTATTGCCAAGGTTTCAGGATTGATTTTTGTGCAATATGTGTCTTCTATTCCATCAATAGGGTCTCGGGATTGATTTTCTATGTAAAATATGGTTTGTAATTGCATGGCTATGGTCTCCAGAGTGTGACTTTAAATATGAAATATAGTTTTTAATTTCATTGCAACAGTCTAATTAGTGATTTTGTATGTTAAGTATGGTTTTTAATTGCATCAGTTTGGTCTCCAAAGTGATTTTATATGTGGAATGTGGTTTTTTATTGCATCGCTAAGATCAGTAGCTTAATTTTATATGTGAAATATGGTTTTTAATTCAGGTCTCATGATTGATTTTATATGTAAAATATAGTTTTTATTTCCAGCACTAAGGTCAGAGGAGTGATTTTATATGTGAAATATGGTTTTTAATTGCATTGCTAAAGTCTCAAGATTGATTTTATATCTTAAATATGGTTTTTAATTGCATTCCTTATGTCTCCAGAATGATTTTATATGTGATATATTGTTTTGTATGGCATTACTAAGGTTTCAAGAATGATTTTATATGTTAAATATGGATTTTATTTGCATCGCTCAGGTCTCTAGAATGATTTTACGATATCTGATATATGGTTTTTGATTACAGTGCTTAGTCTTATTAGTGATTTTATATTTCAAATATATTTTTTAATTGTATTGACAAGGTTTCGGGATTGATTTTTATGCAAATATGCATGGCTTAGGTTCCATCAATAGAGTCTCAGGATTGATTTGATATGGAAAATATGGTTTGTAGTTGCATGGCTAAGGTCTCCAGATTGATTTTAAATATGAAATATAGTTTTTAATTTCATTTCAACATTCTCATTTGTGATTTTGTATGTTTAGTATGGTTTTTAATTGCATCACGTAGGTCTCCAAAGTGATTTTATGTGTAAGATATGTTTTTTTTTATTGCATTGCTTTCGACTCACTAAAGATTTTGTATGTTAAAAATAGATTTAAATTGTAAAGCAAAAGTTCCGGGATTGATTTTATATGTGAAATATGGTTTTTAATTCCATCACTAAGGTGTCAGGATGGATTTTGTACGTTGAATATGTATTTTAATGGTATTGCCAAGGATTCAGGATTCAATTTTTCTGAAAAATATGTTTTTTTTATTGCATGGCTAAGGTCTCCATAGTAACTTTATATGTAAAATATAGTTTTTAATTGCATTGCTATAGTTTCATTAGTTATTTTATATTTAAAATATGCTTTTTAATTGCATCGTTAAGGTCTCCAGAGTAACTTTATATGCGGAATATGGTTTTTAATTGCATTGCTTAAGTCTCATGATTTGTTTTATAAGTTAAATATAGTTTTTAGGGTGCATTGTTAATGTCTCAGGATTAATTTCATTATGTAATTGTATTGCTGCAGGATCAGGATTGACATTATAAGTGAAATAGGGTTTTCAATTGCATCGCTTAAGTATTTGGAGTGATTTTATATGAATGAGAAATATGTTTTAATTGCATTGCAAAGGTCTCTGGAGTGATGATTTATATTTTTTGTTCGCTGGACATTTTCGTCACGTGACATTTGAAAGCAGAGATTTGGACCGTTTTTGTCAATTTGACAAAAGCAGAGATTTGGTCCGATTTTGTCCACTTGACAAAAGCAGAGAATTTGACAATATTTAAAGCAGAGATTTTGACAAAATTTTGTCTAGTCAAAGCGGTCAAATTGACTGGTTTTTTTGTCAAAAAGCAGAGATTATTACCAGAGATTTGGACTGGTTTAAGTTAACTTTATGTTATGTTAGGACTGCACTTAACTGTATATAAGCATATAAAAGTCATATTTCTTTGAATACCTTCTATAGACATCATTTATGATTATAATCTGCTAAAACACTGAAATCCTTCTCGAGTGAAATGAATCCCAAAACGTGAATAAGGACCTACTAACCGAAAACACAAATTAATGGTCCGACATGACGCTTGCAACATACAATACTCCATAACAAATTTTCAATAAAAATTGCTTCAAAATAGCTAAGAAAAGTGTTTGGATAATATTTCCGGAGCGGATATTAGACAAAATGTATAACCATGTAGAAATTCATAAGCCTCACCTGTTCTCCCAACCACCGACTGCTTTAACTGGGGCATAGGTACTTCGAAAAAAAAAGAAAATAATGATAAACATTTCCCGACTACTGTGCAGTAAGTGCTGCATATATTGACCCTGGGGAAAAAATCGATGGCAATTTGTTACATATATTGGCGACATCGATTTTCATTGGTGCACATAGATCGATATATTTTTCGACAAATAATCTGTATTAAATAATTGCAGTACATTCTTATTAAACTATTTCTTCAAGCTCTTGCCTTTTATGTTAATCAAATTTGTATCAAAAGTAACAAATATCAGAGGGAGGACTTTCACGTTCAATGTTTGATAAATTTGTTTAAATTGAACATTGGTTTCCTGTCCTGTTTTTTGTGTGCTTAAACTTCAACTGAAAAAAACGTTCATATGTAGTTGATATGGTTGAAATCATTACATATATGTACCAGTATCAGTGTTACTCGTACACACGTCGGAATGTTTTTTTTACTAAAGACCAAAGTTATGCCCTTATTTGTACAATTGCAACAATTTTAATGATAGTGCTTAGTTTTTTGCACTATTTGGTCCTTTAAACGTATATTCCGGCATTTTACATTTATGTTCCAGATTTAAAAGAAATGGCCGGCAGAAATAACGTGAGTAAACATCACTCTAATTTAACCTAACGGTTCTATTAGGTGTATTCTGGAAAATGTATTCCTAACTTAGTAGGAAAACCAAACTCGTTATTGATAACATATTTAAAAAAGGAATTGTCATGTAAAAAATTTCTCCGCAAATGGCAAATTGTAGGTTCTCTACCATTGAGTGTTATCAAATCGAATCGTACGAAACAAGAACTTTGCTGTTATTACATAACAACGGTCTTGTTTAACTGCACTCCATTGCAAAAACCATAAAATTTCAGTGAGTCGTGGAAGATCGACTGCTCTTACCCGAAAGCGGATGAATACACAAATGTAAATCTCTTTCTCAAATTGCATGATTGTGTTTACCAGATGGCAAATAACTGTCAATATAAACTCATTGATATTAAGTAATATATTAAAAAGCACGAATGTAAACAGGATTGAAAATACGTAAATTTTATATTAGTTTTTTTTAATTTTTACTCAATTTACTCAATTAAAATAGTACTCTTACTCAATTATCCGTTGTTGCTAGTCAGAACACTTAATCACTATTTTGTAATATTCCATAATGACTACACAAACTAGCATTATTCTACTTAAGACTATGTTACAACATTTGAAAATTGTATTTTGTGCCCCCCTTGTGTAATTTTAGAAGCTTTTGGCTGCTGTCCAAGAGGGTGACATTATGGAGGTTGCAAATTGTATAGAAACGGGAGCAGATGTGAATCATCAAAACAAGTTTGTAAGCTACATGTCTGAATGATTAGCGTTCTATACGATTTTTTGACAAACAAGCGATTGACTCTTTATATGATGCTGCCAATTAATGATATATCAGTTTTACGTGATTTATAAGTTAGCCATTTTAAATTAATTCCTGATGAGTTGATCAATCACTTTATTTGAACAAAAAAAATATCTCACTATCAATTTGTTCATTAGTTTATTTTATCGGTAAATATCTTTTGTTCTATGTGTTTTATGCTATTTTTAAGTCATTTTGTCAACGTTATTTAATATTTATTTTTGGCAGTTTTCTTACCAATTGTCGCGTGTTTTCTGCGAGTACTCCTGATTTCTCCACCAATAAAAACTGGACGCCTTGACATCGCCGGAACATTGCTGAAAGTAGCGTTAAGCAGCATTCTAACAAACAAACACATATTAATTTTATAGGGACAGACATCTCTTCATACTGCAGCAAGGTGGGGCTACACAGATATAGCAGAAATGCTTATAACTGGAGGTTCCATTGTTGACATTCAGGATAAAACTGTATGTATTCATTAGTGGAAAGCCGTTTTTCATTTTCTTTATCTACGAAGCCTGCAAACAGCAACGATTGTTGCATGTCTCCTTATAACCCAAGTTCCATTGTTGACATCCAGAATAAAACTATATCTAATCAACGATGGAAAGCCGTTTTTCATTTCCCTTATATTCCAAACGAGCATACGCCAACGATTGTTAAAGTTCCAATACTATTTGACTATTGATTTTAATCTGACCTTTAATTTTAATTTCACATTTTGTAATATGTGCAGAAATTGACAATAACTCCAAACTAAGACACAAACAACTGTACAGTAGGAGTGAACTCGAATGAACATTATGACATTTACAAGCGACATTATGAACCGAAATAAGGACTGCTTTAAAGAATTTGATAGTTACTGTTTAGGTACTGTTCACTTCATATATCTTTATATATAGCCTGTTCGTCAATATTCTTGCATTTTTTAAAGTGTTTAAATTTTATCGTTGCATAATATTCTAGACATTTACATTATTTTTTGTTTATGCTGTTTTTGTTCATCATGTTTGTCGATCCGATACTAAATTAGTGTACTTGTTAGTAGCTTTCATTAGACCATTTATATAATATTTTGAACTACTTGTATTGTGTATGTACACGTTCCCAGTACACTTATATTATTCCATCTCCCAATGAAGAATATCTTAAGCATTTAGAGTTAAACGCGTAATTAATTTGTCACCTTGGTAATTTTGATAACATTATGTTGGAATATTTGAGCAAAGCCAAGTGAAAGCTTCTCCCCAGGTAGGGGATGGTTGGAGCAATGTACAGAAGTTTAAAGTTTGGTTAAAGTGAGAAGGTTCAGGTTCAATATTTTATGACTTGTTTAAGCTATTTATTTATACTGACACTCAATGATTAAGGCCATTCGTTGGTCTGTCTCTGTCTATAGTTTTGACAAAAACACCGTCATTTGTATCGTTGCATAATCTTCTAGACATCTGTTAAATTTTCCGAACGTTTCTGCCTCACGGTCTTCCTCGGTGGAATTGTATTGCATAGTGATAAAGTTATTACATTATATATATTAAACATAAAAAGTCCAACGTAACCAGAATTTACATTTGTATTTTTACAAGGTCTACAAACTAAGCCTAACACATTTGAGAATTAGATTTTTAACAATGTCAAATTTTTGCTTACCCTCTGCAAGAATCGAACTCACACCGTTGTGACACTGTGGCACCAAATCGCCTGCACTTTGTCCAGCGGTCTAGATCCCTCGGCAAAATCCGCTATATAACAAATATAGCTTCATTAACCGGGGTGAATCGTAGACATAGACATAGACATAGTACATGTGTACTTGCGTATGACGATGAAATATTCGTAACCAATACGTATTAATCTGACAGTAATCAAATTCAGCATTTTTATATATATTATATAGGATGACACAAATGCTGAATTATATTAAGCATCCTAAAGCATTTTACGTCGACGTAAACCACAGTGATTTTACAAACAGTGTTCCATTAACATCAATTGATCATTTTGGTAGTGAAAGAAATATTTTGTCAATGGGATGTGCAGTAATACAATATATGAAGAGGTCTGACTTAATAATTATATGATTAGTTCCCGTTTTATAACATCCGACAATATAATAATATGTTGGGTTTTCAAATTTCCGTCCGCAGACCTGTACCTAAAAGTATCCTTGGTTACCGCCACCCTCCCTCTACCCACCCACGTTGGATTTTTTTGGCATACAGTGATAATAAATATTTTTTTTCCCACTCTGTGATAAACCTTGTGTTCAACGTTTTTTGGACTGAAAAACCTTAACCACGGGTCACGTCACTACCGTTTACAACTTTTGGGCACAGCTTTTTAAGTAAAATGGGGTCAAAGTATATAAATATCCCGATGGGTGTGCAAAACAAGAAAGTAGGGTCAATTGAAGCAGGAAACAATGGAATTAAATGAAAATAATTTGGCACAAGTGGAACAAGTGCAGTAAATTGGAAACTTTGTCTGTTGCATACTTATTTAATCAGGCCTTGTCTTTTGGCGTTTTTAAATATTTTATATTTACAGTGAATTTCAGTTATCTAAAACAAGTTAACAATTTGGAAGCACTGTTTTGGTCTGACGCAGTGAATAAATTCTTACCATTTCTATAAAATACTAGAACTGAAAAAATGTAAAGGTATCGTCATCAAAAATCAAACGTAAGGTACATATCAACCATTTTTTTCTTACGACAATTTATTTGGATCTATAATATACCCTTATTGCTGATATAGTAAACAATTAATTTTTTCACATGCAAAAATGTTTTAATATATCTAAAGGCATTTATAACTCAAACTATATGAATCAAAACCAAGTGTGGTACAAACAGTAATGTATTTCACTTAAAGAACATAGGAATAAGTTTTTAACATTTTTAATTGCAGACATAAAGCATCCTTTCTATGTCCACCATTTTTCTGAACAAGTAAAGATACATTTTATCTGAACAGTGTATAATTAATTACACTTAGAGATTTAGTTAGATGATGTTTGTGATTTATGTAGAATTTATTGTTTTAGGGATCGACGCCACTTCACATAGCAGCAAACTGGGGTTACACCAAATTAGCAGACTTGCTTATTAGACATGATATCAACATTAATATGCAGAATTATAATGTATGTAATGCACACAGTTAAAGGTCTCATTTTATTTCCTATTCTAATGAATCAGCGATGCGCGTAGTATACAAAATACAAACGAGTTTTTTTTTTAAATATATGGTAAAATCGTGCAACAGACTTTTGATGTAAGCTATTGCAAAGAATTATGTCTTCCACACCTTTGTTAGTGAAAAGTAACTGTTCGTATTTTTCTATGTGAACTCGTCATTCATTTTTATATAACCATTCTATTTATTTAAATTATAATTGATCGCTTTTGGTTAGCTAAAGATACTTTCTTTCATTAAAACAAACTTTATCAGTCGATTTAAGTCATGCAGTTCTTAACAACCGCCGCAGAATAAAATAATGCGGAATAAATCATGGCAGAAACATTCGATATGCACATTTTGTAAGATCTTTTATAAAGTATCAATAAGAAACTTACAACAACTCATTCAAAAATTCATCAGAAGTAAAGCATATCGTTTAAATAGTTTCATTGTTGTAATTAATAACATAAGATTGTTAATATTTTACAAAATATAACATTACTTGGACAATATTTTATGATACGCATGCTATTTAATTTTTTTAGTTAAAAAACTATATTACTTACAGGGATTGACAGCACTTCACAAAGCAGCTCGGCGTGGACAGACAGTGACAGCAAATCTCCTGATTACGCGCGGTGCTATTATTGACGCACCGACTAAGATTGTATGTATTTCTCATAGAGATTTTCCTTTATTTGATGACATTTTAAAGCAACGTCAATGACGTGTTTTCTTTTAAACAACATATTTTACTTTGACATTTAAACGAGCAAACTGGTTAGATAAAAATATTACTAAATTGTAATAAAATAATGCAAATCAACCCACAAATCAAACATTAGAAGGACACGCTGGATTTTATTCGGTTATTTTCTTAGATAGATTTAATAGCATTAGCAGACAGTGACTTATTTTACACTCTTGATGTCTAACCCGAAACAAAATCCATTATTTTTTAACAAAAGAAATATTTTACTAAAGTGTGTTAATTTCTTTTACTCACCACTTTGTCTAGAATTAAAAGTACAATTATCAGGGTTGATTTTCAATTAAAACTATTTTTGTACCAGGTTCCTGTATTGCTTATCTTGAGTACATTTAAATTCAAAATATATATTATTTCAGAGAAAATGTTTAAATCTTGTTTTATATTTAATGTCAAAGGGACAAACACCACTTCATATGACAGCAGCCTGGGGCTACAAAGATATAGCAGACTTTCTGATTAGCCGCGGGGCTAATTGTAACATCCAGGATTATTATGTATGTATTCCTCAGTGGAAGTTCGTGTTTTGTTTCTACGCACGGAATGATAAAGACATTTACTGTGTAAAAGTCACGGAGTACTTATTTTAAAAAATGCAATGTTTTTCAATAAGTAAAACACATCATGTCTTTTTTTGTCACGTCTCTCGTGGATACAAAGGAAATCAAGTCTCAAGGCGTTTGAAGTTGCTAAAATACTTTGATCACAGAGAGATCTATACTACTTTTTGACATATAAGATATAATACTTACTTTTGACGGCACGGATAAATCTTGTGTATAAAAATTTGCTTAACATCTATTGTTCTAGGGAGAGACCCCACTTCACTGGGCAGCACTGGAGGGCAAAACAGATATAACATACTTGCTGATTAACTGTGGTGCCGTTGTGGATATCAAGGACAACAAGGTTACGATTTATTTTATTTTAAATAAGTTATAGAATTTTAATAATCACGTGTTATATAAATTGATTTTATATTGTCCATTTTACGACTTCTTTGATCTAAATGTCACTGTAACTAAATCATAAAATTAATTCTAAAAATATTACTATTAAATTCTGTAGATTTGTTTTCTCTTCAAGATGTCTTTAATATTTTAAACACAGAGAGATATCTTTAATGACGGATATAATCTGAATGTATTCGTTTTAGGCGTTGTATTTTAACATTGTTTTATATTTATTGTTCTAGGGAAAAACACCGCTTCAGTGGGCATTACGTGGTGGATCAAAAGATACAACAACCATCCTTATTAAAAGTGGTGCCACACTTGACATTCAGGATGAAATGGTTTGTATTCTTCAGTGAAAGGTCGTTCTGTATTTGTACCAGTCTACAATTATAATCGGTAATGATGGGATTAACAAAAGTTATTTTATGTTGCTTCTTTATATTTAATAAGAAATCCTTCATTAAAACTGACATGATATATGACAGATTGATTGATTGATTAATGGTGTTTAACGCCCGAGCAGCAATATTTCAGCTATATTCAGGCGATGAACATGAAATGGATGATAAAATGAACATGAAATGATGATGAATGAAAATGGGATGGGACACAAGGAAAAATAGGGGTAACGGATTTTAGATTGCCACTGGCAAATGGGAGGATGGATAGGGTCGGGCAATTTAGCCTCCTGTAGCGGGATCGAAATCCCTACTCATAGCGAATACTACAGCAGCGTTCTTTAACGTGCGAGGAACGTGTCATTTTTCCCAACACGGTGCACTAATATGGTTTGCGGTCATATTTTTCGTATTATGGCCTGACAACCCCAGCTTGCCAGGGGTACCCCATTCAACCACCTGGGGCACACATCCCAGTCGGTCTTTAGGCAAACCGACCTGACACGCCGGTCAGGGTACTGGGCGCTATTTAGTCGCCTATTACGACAAGCTAGCGCGACTGCGGTCTATTCTTTTAGCCACCCGGATCCCGCACGGGGCGATATATGACAGAAGCATAATTTATTTTGCTATTGTCTTTATATGGAATATGCATATATATTAACAACTTTATACAGTACGTGTTTTATTCGATATATTAACAAAACCTACTTGGTTTCTACGCAGCTGTGTTACATCTACACAAGAGCTTTATTTACAATACTTTTGATATTTACAACTAAACGGTAGTAAGTTAACAGTAAGGTTAATATTTATTATTATAGGGACAGACACCACTTCACTTGATAGTACAAAACAACTTGGCAGAGTTAACAGATCTGCTTATTACCCATGGCGCCATCCTTGACGTTCAGGATGCAATGGTTTGTATTTTTAGTTTGTTTTTAAACACACTTTTCGATACATTTTAATAATCGGAGATCTGGATGGAATAATAAAAAGTTTACATATCTTGTATGTTAACTGCTTTTGTCATATAAAGCTGCATTACTATTGTGGAAAAGTTCATGACAAAATATCCGTTATTTTCTATAGAAAATGTGTTATGTTTTTAGGGACAGACTCCACTTCACCAGACATTAGATAAGTATAGAAACAACACGACAGCAGGCTTGCTACTTAAACATGGGGCTAGTGTTATCATTCAGGATAACTGGGTTTGTATTCCTCAGTGTATTTATATTCTGTTTCTTTACGACAACCTGAACCAAAACTCTGTTAATAATACTTTGACAGGATACATTTTTACACAACTTTAACGGCCAACATGATATAAACTCCATTATTTCGCACAATCTAAATGTTCTTCCATAATTGGGACTAGTTAAAATAAAAATAGCAAACAATAGCCTTACAAATAACATGAAGTATTTAAACATTGTTTTATTGTTCATGTTCTAGGGACAGACACCACTTCATTTGGCAGTACAAAACAACCTGACAGAGATCACAAATCTGATTATTGCCCTTGGTACCAACCTTAATATTCAGGACAACAAGGCTCGTATTTCCATTTTTAATACATGTTTATTATCAAATGTGATACAACAACCATTATTTCAAACAATTCAAACAGTTCAGAATAAATTTCGCAATTTGTTTAAGAAGTACAGTACTTGCTCCCGTTAACGCAACACTTTGACTGATTGATAACTGATTGCTGATAAATTTTGGAACGCTGACGGATCGCTGACTGATGGATGACGAATACATCCGTCCAAAATTATGAATTTAATTAAATGCATAAATCGGTCTGTTTATTTGTGGATACGTATAACTTAATAATTTGAAGATGAAACGAATTCTGGGTCATTAGTATATTATATATTCACTGATAATAAAATAAGGGCAAGTATTCAAAAGAATAGTAAATGTCTCGATAAAAAAAATAAATAGTACAAACATTAATAAACAATTACAAAAAACAAAAAACAAAACGACTCTTTTATTTATATTATATAATTAAGCATATTTCTTTAAGGCAGAACATCTATTCGGGTCGAGTCCTATAAACCGTGAAAAAAATCTGTTCGATTCAACGCATATCAGTAGCGATTATGTAAATATTATATTTTCGTAATTCATTTTTGATCCTCTGTTTTATTTCCGCGACTCAAGATTTCGGCGTCTTCTATTTTATGTGTCCTATTTAATGTCTATTGTTTTCTCGTAAATATTGTGCTGACCCGTCCTCCCACACAGTAACAGATTTATTTAACATTTAGCAAAGGACAGGTCCTTATTTTCACAGACATCATTTTACATGCTTTACTTCCCGCGAACCCAACCCCCCCCCCCCCAAACGAGAAAGCATCCCCCTATCCGCTACACGTGGACACACTCGCCAGTTCCGTGAACCCTTGTAACTTATTTCAAATAATCCCGATTTATATGGATAACATTTATACTTATATATCATTAAATATCGAACGCCTATAACAGACATCGACAAAAAACAAAACATTAATTAAAATATCATTTTCCATGAACGTCAACTATTTATGATTTCTTTTGTGTAAACGAAAAATTCTAGTGCAAAACTTATCTTTAAAAAAATTCGTTCTATGTTTCAAACACTCGTTTACAAATCTTATTTAATTATTACAGAATAGATAACAAAGAGGCGTTTACAATATTGAAAGTCCTTCGCCTTTGATATTTTATTAAACTAAAATTCGAAATCGTGACGGCAAGAATGCGAAAAAACTGGTTTTATTTTCATCTTATGCTTACATGTTCTTATAACTCAGAATTATCTATATACAAACATGTTTAGTGGTTTATTCTTTATTTGAGATTAAATTCTTGGGAATTCGTGTGACATAATGAAACAATGAATAGAATATACAATAGATTGTTCCGCTTTTGTCGAAATACTTAATATTTAGTATTAACCCCGGAATTCCTAGGAATAATGGCACAGAATCAATCAATCAAATCAATCCGTCAGATCAGTCAAGTCGTTCCTAATCTCTCAATTGACGGATGGACGGATTAGGAACGATTTGACGGATAGTGAATGGTTTGACTGATCTGACTAATTGATAACTGATTGCTGACGGATTTTGGAGCTCTGACGGATCGGTGACGGATTGCTAAAAGTGTTGCGTTTTCAATCTCAAGTACTATATGTTCTGAAATAGAAAATATCTTTCCTTCCGTAATAAAGTGTTTTATTCGACCTATCAGAGTGCATACATGTTATAAATAGATAATTCAATGACAATGAGAAGATTTTATGACAAGAAAAGAAATTGTATTATGTAGTCATTAATTCGTACTTAACATTCTAGGGACGGACACCACTTCACCTGGCAATTAACAAAAACTTGACAGAAATAGCAGACCGGCTTATTTCCCGTCGAGCCAACATTGACATTCAGGATGACATGGTTTGTATTCTTCGTGTTGCATTTTAGAAATTTAATACATTTTTAATGACTAACATGCTAAATAAGCCATTATTTCACGCAATAAAAATACATGTAGTTTACTATTAATATGGCCACTTTCTCTATTTGTGTTTTTGTTCCGAATTCCAAAATACTAACCACAAACGTTTTTAATGTTTGACAACGGATTGTCATAGATAGTACACTCTAAATGGCTGCCATTATAAAACACCCATAAAACTACTTGCGCTATACTTAATATCTTTCTTTTTAATACTAAGGTTTTTGTTGTGAACCTTACTGCATGCAGGTATTGTTTTGCTCAAGTCTTAATAGACATGAACTTCTTGTTTTCCTGCCTTTTTTCTATGGACACTTCCGCTTTTTCTCTCCGTTACCCTGAACGCTTGATATAGCTGAAAAGTTGTGAATAAGTAGGTAAAACCTCATTTTCTTGTTGATAAATTTTTTAATGTGATTGTAGAGATTTCCTAATTTTTGAATTCAGTACTGAGTGATTGTAATGCGATGATTATTACTGACTCGTGGTATATGATGCCCAACCTTTTTGTAGTGGAAGAGCGAGGTTTTACCCACCATTACTTTTGAAATGCCTGTGCCTAGTCAGAACTATTGCTGTAGATGCTATACTTTTGGTTTTTGGTTCTCAGATTTGCCGTTTCTTGTAATTGGTTGATTTTGTTTTTGACAGATTCTATGGTGCTCGATATTTTTACTACATTTATTTAAACCCAACTATGCAATATTTTGAAAAAATTCAATGACAAAATCTCAGTAATTTTAAGATAATTTTTAACATTCTTTTATCTTTAACTTTTTAGGGAGAAACACCACTTCACTGCGCAGCAAAAATGGATAACAAAAGGATAGCAGACCTGTTGATTAAATGTGCTGCAGATCTTGCCATCCAGGATATAATGGCATGTTTTTTCTTATTAAATCAGAAAATATATGTCAACATTAGGATTGAGCTTTTTCATGAACTATTTTGAAAAAATGTCACTGAATTTTAACAATGATATACACACTTGGCCATAACTTAGGGACCACCAGGATTTTAGCAGAAGTGATTTTTTTTTTATTTTTATCCATTGTTCATTTCACGTTTCGTTAAAAATAGTCGACTATTTTAAAGAAGTTTATGATTTTACTATTCAAAATGTATAGAAAAGACCAACAAGATGTCGTTTGTAAAATATGCCATAAAACTGCAAAATCATAACTCAAAAAAAGTTTCAATTTGAACCTCAGGTAATGCTACATACAAAGAGTTGGCAGGTTGAGGGTTATCAAGATGTAAGAAGGAATCATTTTTGAACATTTATTCACAAAAGAGTCAGTATCGTGTGTATCCACCACGCTTCCGGTGCAATTCTTGAACTCGTCTCCTCATGCTCCGGACAAGTCTCTACAGTCTACGTTGAGGGAACTCTTGAATTAAAGTATCACGCAATTTTTGAATGTTCTGACATAGAGGGTCACTTTCATTCACTTTCCGGCCGAGATAGTGCCAAACATGATATATCAAATTCATATCTGGAGACATGGCAGGTCATGGTAATGTCTAAATTGCCTCATTTGCAAGATAATCTTCGACGATACATGCTCTATAAGGTATTGCTTTGTCGTCCATGAACACGAGTCTGTTTCCAATGGATGCGCATCAAAATGGGGCACAGTACGGGCGTCCAGAATCTGACCTCTGTATTTTAAAGCCGTTAGTGTGCCATCTAATGGATACAAGTCTAACTTACAGTCATATGAGAAGCAGCCCCAAACTGTCACTCCGCCACCACCAAAAGCTGTAGTTCCCAAAACATGTGCAGGATCAAAAGCTGTGTTGCGTTGACGCCATACCCGCATCCTACCATCAATTGGCTTCAGAAGAAAATGACTTTCTTCGGACCAATGAATTCTTTTCCAAGAGCGAATAATCCACCCGATATGGTCACGCGCCCACTGCAGCCGGACATCCTCATGTCTTTGAGTAAGTGTCTTTCGCAGTTTAGCTTTCTGTTTACTGTCCGTCTACAGATTCTAACATGAACATTCCATCGACTACGCAATCTGCAGTGGTAAAAGGTTGTTGTCTAGCAAGTCTTCGAAGTAGTCTATCTTCTTTCTCTTTTGTCTTCATCGGTCGCCCTGATCTTGGCCTTTCCCCAACAATACCAGTTGCATTATATCGTCGCATTAGCCTACTGATGACAGAATGGCTAACATTGAATTTATCTGTAACCTGCCGCTGTGGCATTCCAGCCTTTATCATACCAACTGCTTGCAATATCTCTGTATCTGCTTGTTTTTGACGCACCATGTTAAAATTATTTCAACGGGATAAGTTTAACCTGTCACGCACGCGCACATGATAAAATAAAAAAAGCGCCAAACTTGGGTTTTTTCAAAAGCTGAGGGTAGTGTTGTTTTTTTTAATTTCTATTGTTATTGTATCGTGAATCGAACGATTTAAACATTTTAACAACAGATAATACAAACCTAGCTTTTGTTGATAACATATTAACAAAGAACCAAAAACAATTAATTTTTTTTATTCATTTGAAGCAAAACCTGCTCGTTCCTAACTTTTGGCCAAGTGTATATAATCGATTCCATTAAAACAACATCAGGTAACGTTATGTTTGAGTGTTTTGTACCTCCCGCTATGTTCTAATTCGAACAATATTAATTTGAAAACTTTGAGTAAATACAGGACTCTTCAATAAGTGTTCAATACATAGACATGTCTGGAACATTATTGTAATAAACCAGCTACTGCACAAAACATATACTTCGCCACTATTGAGAGCAATCAAATGTTATGATTATGATAATAAAGTGTTTTATTCGATTTATTAACAGAACCAAATAGGTTTATACATAGCTTTATTACGGGACGAAAATGAGTAAACATTGTTTATCATATATTTTTCTAGGGACAGACCCCACTTCACTTGGCAGTACAAAACAACTTGATAGAGTTAACAGCCTTGCTTATTAACCATGGTTCAAATCTCGACAGTAATGATAGCAACGTTTGTATTCGTCAGTAGACGTTCGTGTAATATTTTGATTAAAACGTCTGTAATGGGCACCATGATAAAACTTCAACTATTTCACACAAACCAAATAAATCTGGCATTTTTTATTGGTGTATTCTGTTCTAACTCAATCTGGTCGCAATTCCCGGAAGAAAAATCTTTTAAATTTAGACCATACAGAGATCTTTAGTTTTTTATTTACCTCCCGACATGATAAACTATCCTCTTTTTCACACAAACCGAAAATTTCCGTTTAAGTGAGACCACGTTTTTTTTAAGTCGTTGCCTGTCAAGAATCCGATTATAGCAATTATTGGATTATTTAAACATAAATGGATATTTATTAATTTAGGGATGGACACCAATTCACCTGGCAGTAATTTACAACTTGTTACAGATGGCAGACTTGCTTATTACTCATGGTGCAAATCTTGAAATTAAAAATGGCAAGGTTTGTGTAATTAAGTAAAAGTTCGTTTTTTATCTCTTAGATAACCAAAATGATAAAACATCCACTATTTCACACAGTCCAATAGTTGACCATAAGCATGAACATTTGTTTTATTGAGGCTTTATAACGTTTGATACGAAAAGATGTATTTTAGATATGTAGTACATCGATCTCATTTTGTCATCATCTGACAATCAAATACTTTTTTCCGCAATTAGTTCATCATCACTTTAAAGTATACAGCTATTCAAGTCTCTTACTGCGTATCTGAATTTACCAAAGAATTATAGGGTCAGTAAGTGCGAAGTAGCATTTCCGTTAAAGTCAATATATGGAGTTTTGTTTGGATACAGATTTTGTCGCGCCTTCGGGCTCACCTTATACCACCGTGTAATTCTGTAGAAACAATTACATTTGTATTCCATCACCATGTAGCACAACATATCGAAATAATAAATACCGAATACCAATGAAATTGTTAAAAAGACAATCCAAAAATCCGGAACCAACAACCAAAAATATGGTAACTACAGCAATGGTCCTGACTTGGTGCATAAATTTTAAAAGGCATTCCCCGCTTCTATGACTGTAGTATGTGAGCTAGTTAGTTGACTAAAATTCATCTAACACAGCTATCTGTGTTCTACTTAGCTGAATTACTGCTATTTACAGCCAAACGAAAACACTTCAACATTTTTGTGTTTTGTTCTAGGGACAAACACCACTTCAAATGGCAGTAGAGGAAGACATGACACAAATGACAGATCTGCTTGTTACACGTGGTGCCAACCTAGACATACAGGATGACAAGGTTTGTATTTCTCAATGGAAGGTTTTTGTTTTATTTCTATGATTTAATTGATCTTTTGTGGCCAACATCGTTTATTGCAGACAATACACATGGTTAACCATAAATGTGCCAATTAGAATGGTGTCTTTGTTGTGAATTATTTACCTGCATTTTAACGCTCTTTGCCACAAAAGTTTATTTTTTGCTTTAACTACAAAATATTACTATAATTTATAAAAACCCCAAATATTTCGCTATGGTAGATCGTTTATTGCAGACAATACAGAGGTTAACCATAAATGTGCTAATTAGCATGGTGTCTTTGTTGTGAATTATTTACATGAATTTTAACGCCGTTCGCCACAAAGGTTTATTTTTTCCTTTAACTACAAAAGATTACTATAATTTATAAAAACCCCAAATATTTCGCTATTGTAGGGTAATTTGATTTACTAGTATATTGTTTGTGTTATGATTCTGACCAACTAGTGCTTAATATGTTACAAAACCTACATGTGCTTTTGATGTTTGTTCGTTCGCTATCACGCATTCAGTTTCAAAAGCACAAAAAGGAGTCGGTGACACTCCAAAACTTCGGCTGGAAAACCGAACAATTTGTCAAGCGGTTGGATTCAAGAGCATCATGTCCGTAGATGGTTTAAACCACCAGAATCAGTGTTGATCGGCTACCTCGGTCACTACTTGTGTTATGTGTGGCTAGTTACATTGAAAATATTTGCTGTCTTCTATTTAAAAAATAATTGATGTGTTAAAAATTTTATATTTAATGTCACAGGGAAGAACACCACTTCATTTAGCCATAACAAAATACTCGACACAGATAACAGAACGGCTTATCACTGGAGGGGCCAACCTTGACATTCAGGATCGCGAGGTTTGTATTCGTTTGCCGAACGGCATTTCCACTGGTTTACTATATCGAGAAATGTCCAAATAATCACGTGACTTATTTTAAAATTTAACTTTATTTTTTGTTATCTTAAAATTATTATTCTTTTTTTTTAAATTGATTACCAACAGATGTACAGATTTGATACAAACAGCTATTTTTATTTTCGACAGAAATATCTATAGTATTTTTTTAAATCATCTATTACCGATATTATTTTTGTGGATTTTTTCAATGGAAAATATAAGATGAGAAATGTCTGCGTTTGATAATTGTTCATATTTTTTTTTTGTTTTAGGGATGCACACCACTTCACATGGTTACAAAGAGAGGCCTCACAGCGATTGTAAGACTTCTTATTGTACATGGCGCAAATATTGAAATCAAGACAAACGATGTAAGTATTTTTAATTGCTTTTTTACGTAGATGTTTTATACATTAAAACGCGTGTTTGTTACAAATAAAATGTCATCAAGGATACCAAGGTTAAGATAATTTTCTACGACAAACGTGCGTTTCGTCTAATCAAGACTCATAGGTGGCGCTCAAACCGAAGCAATAGTTAAAATCCAAATGGTATTAACATTTTCTTCCTTTTTTCAGAAAAAGAAAGCATATGATTTAGCTAGGAAAGAAGAAATCAAAGAGTTATTTAAGGTACATTTATTTATATTTATAAAAATATATAGTGTGTTATTCCAGTGTTGAGGTATGTTGAGGGTTTGGAAGGTTGACATTGTGTTGGGATCAGCTAATTCTGTAACCTTTTTTATGTTGTCAGTCTGTTGGTATTAAGGTGAGCTATGACCATCAATGCAGCATTCATATATAGTATGTTGTTGGCCAATCTTAAAATCCTCAGATATTCGTTTATAGCTTTCTAGCTGTAAGGTTGATCTGTCTATCACTTTTTATCTTGTCTGTCTACTGTGTCAACTTATCTAAATTGTGTAATTGGCCACCGGACAATAAGTCTATTTTGTGTAGATATCTCCGGTTATCTTATGCATCTGACTTTGGTGTTTGTTTTCTGCCTCTCTTTGTGCGTATATCTTTTGTACCTGTTGCTCTTTCAGTTCAGGTTTCGGCTGTCCACATCTCTTCATTTAGACAGTCTTCTATGTCTGTATGTCTTTCTTTCTGTTCCCTTGCATGTCTCTTACTATTTTTGCTAGAATTTTGTATAAAAGACTGCATGCGGTCTATCTTTGCATCGTGTTGTTGCATTATCTTTTCAACAGTTGGTCTATCTGTCTGTACATCATTCTGTCTGTTCAGATGTCTGTCTTGATTTTTGATGTGTTCGTTTGATTGTCGTGTATATCCTGTGTCTTAACTTGCGCGTCTGTTGTCTTTTTGAGTGTCTAAGCTGCCTTTCTCTGTCAAATATTGTATGCATTCCAAGTGATTTTAAGATTAAAACATTATAACCGTAAAACAAGGTCCGTCTGTCTGTTCAGGCAATATCGTAAGGAAACATTTATAATATAGGATTTCAATATTATATTGTTTGTGTAGTTTTCCACGTGCGCGAACCTTATGTGTGTCGTACTTTGCTAAAAATGTTGAATGCCTATTGTCTAAATATGTGCTTATAAAACTGTTATTATTCTACTGATATTTTGGAGTTCAATCATTTATAAAATTATTTCCCTGCAGAAACAATAAAATCTCAAAAGCTTTTGATAACGATAATTGGATTGTATCGTGTATATCAATATCTTTTACCTTTCAAAACATTGTCAAAATACTTACTTATTGTTATATACGTGTGAAAACTTAAACATTTTTGTTCGAGTATGGCCTGTTACTTCATCCTAAAGGGATGTATCATTTCGTATTGTTATTTTACGTTAATATTTTACCACAAGGTCTAATTTCGTCTTCAAACTATTTAATTTAAACTTATAGTCTAATTTTTAGTGTCTGAAACTATTTAGGCTTATATTTATATTAATTATGTACTATGACTATCACTCAAACCTAAAATGCAGTAAAAATACCACAGTGTTTGTCATTTTAAAGCTCTACGTTATTTTTATTATACTTTGAAAAACACATTTTATTACATTCACACATATATTGGTAGACTCATGCAGGATACATGGTTTTCTCCTAAACCAAGCTTGAACTTGGCAAATTTTATGTTAAGCAATTAACGTGAAAATTGATTCCTTTTACAGGCTGTTGGAGACCTTAAAGGTATGTGTTTTATGTTATTGATACACTACTTGATGCCAAAGTTGAACTATAGTGTCACAAAGTTGCATGGCTTTCAATCCCTATGGATATTTGTGGGATCAATATTAGGAATCCTTTTTATAAATGTAGGTATCTAACTCAGGTATATGACGTGAACTTGGATATTTAGTTTTCTATGTAATATGGCCGTTCCATAAGTTGTTGCGTCCATCTGTCGCTTGGACCTTTTTTTATGAGTGCGGACAGATAATCTTCAGCATAATCTACATATATCATAGATATTTACAGCAATTCAAAAGATCGTATACCAGGTATTATTTAATGCTTGTTTTGATTCAGTAAATTAATTAAGAATAATCTGATTGCTGAACAAGGAAGAACAAAAGGTTGTTTTGTGTTTTGTTCTATACGCATTAAAATGTAGTTTGTGATAATTGTTAGGTCTATCAAGAGAATTAATTCAACTTGGTAAAAAGTCCGCACGGGTGTTCGCAGAGTTACTTATAAAAGAAAACTACGAGCTTTTGGAGTTACGGTCAATGTTACAAGGGGAACGAGGTACTGGAAAATCAACAATAGCTAGGTTTCTTGTTGGAAAAGGACCTTCAAAATTTCGGAGGTCAACAAATGGCATTGATCTTTATATTGGTCTGTCGTTCTTTGATGATGACAAAGAAGAATGGATCGGCGGAAAACAAGGTTATTATTAGATTACTCGTGAAATCTTATTTACAAGCTAAGTCGAAATCTATTTTTCATATTTGACTATAATAATTTCAAGTAAAATATGGTCTTGAAGCTCATTTTTTAGTTGATTGGATTTTGAACGATGTAAACTACATAATTTAAACAGTATACAGTTTGCGATTTAATATTCTAATCTCGCCATGTCGTTTTTGTGAATATAATCAATTCAAACATACATTTTACATCTGTTTACTAATAAAAGTCACAGTTTATTCATCATCACACTTTTTCAGTGTTATTATTGTACGCAGCTATAGTAAACATTTTAGTATTGCAATGATGCTGTTAATAATGTTCGTTTTAACTCTGGCAGATTTTACAATGGAGGATATAACAGTTAGCCGATCTGTAAAGTCATACCCAAAAAAACAACCTGTAATCAATGAACCAAAACAGATAAACATACAATCTAGGGACCATAATGAAATTTCCGACAAAGTGTTATTAGACGAAGGAAACGAAGGTAAAGAAATGCCAGGTGGGAGCATAATGTTCTATACAGCAACATGTCTACATGGGAAAAACGAAAATCTAGATAAAGAAAGTTATCAAGTAAATGAAGAAAATATCTTTCCAGTAGTGAACCCAACAATTGTTATAAAATATAGGACAAAATTTGGAGTATGGAAGGACATTAAGGACTTAAAAATATCTGTAACAGAAAAAACATTCTACAATAAATCACAAGACGTTACCAAAAAACAATTACATCAAAGGAAATTAGTGCCTGTCACAATCTGGGATTTTGGAGGACAGGATGTATTCTACAGTACTCATCAAACGTTTTTGACTTACCGAGCAGTTTATATGATTGTGTTAGATGGCAGTAAGAAAATAGATGAACCGTGTACACATAAAGACTTTATACCTGGGAAAATTGGTGTTAAAACTCCAAAAGGTAAGTAGCAAAAATTTTAAATGCACCTTCTTGCGTTTGACTCGACAAAGATGTATATGCTTAACCATTCTACCTCAATTTGTCTCACGTTACTTATTTACGCCCATTGCTTATAATGCTAGCTTTATTTAAAAGATAACAAGATATGAACCATTAAGTCGAAACAGATTACAAATGTTAACTAGTAAAGCCATGTGTGTTATGTAGACGATCTTAAATTTATCCCCTTTTAAGGATAGTTAGCGATGCTTATTTTGCTAAATGCTAGACCTCAGTTGCTGTCCTACTGTCTTATGTTTGCAGTAGCTAAATACTAAATGACAAGAGTATTGTTTACAGGGAACTCGGGAATACAACAATTAAGTTTTTTGTGCACAGTAAATTACTGCTGATCAGATGATGTCAGATGTTGACAAAAACAATAACCTCACTAAAAGAGGGCTGCATATTAAAAATAAATAGCATGTATAACTAGTTTTAGCCTTGTATCATTGTTCTGAGTTTACAAATGCTGGATTTTATATCAAATTAAGCTGTAAGACATGATCTACTAATTTCGTTCTCTTTTTTATTGTTTAGATATTCATCTGACAAAAAACACTAGGAATGTTAGCATTGTTATAATTGGTTCCATTTCTATTGCAGACTATGTCCGATTTTGGATCAATACTATAATCACCTACTGCAAAGGGGACATACCTGGATTTCCGAAAATCATGATCATTCTAACACACAAGGATAAACTTAACGACGTAAGACGTTTAACTGTATATTCAGCATTTATAACATTGAAGCCCCGTGTGGGACCAGGGGTATAGGAAAATAGGCCCACGGCTTCCTCAGCCTGCAGTAAGAGGCTACTAACAGAGGCAACGATGTGTCGATTTCAGTCGGCTGGGTAAACGGTCCCTATAACTTACTGAAACCCTTACTTTTTATAGACGGGAAATCTAGTAAGACGTGACTTCGATGAATCGGCATGTGATGTTTTGCCCGTTGTGAATCCTTCTCATTTAAGCTACTCTATTACATCATTTTTGTTCAAACTATTCCATGAAATGCATTTACCATTCGATAGACAGCTTCCTTACAGGATTTGCAAAGAAGGCGGTGGCTAAAGGGCAAAGCTTCCTAAGCTTTATAGAGGCGACATGTTTGCCGTGTGTTGCAACGCGTGATGGTGGAGGAAGGGATCCTTGTGGTTGAGAGATCACTCTCTGCTGCATCCATTAGTGCGGGTCAGCGGGTTTCAAAACACCACTTTGGCCCTGACTTCAACTAGACAAGGGACCGGATGGACCCGGTCCGGTCAATCGGCTGGTCCCGCCGAGCCCTTAACAAGCTTGTCGTCATTTTTCTTATCACTTGATCATATCTTGTGAATTTCAGTTCCAAAGTTGTTCAGTTACAAGAAGGCGGTGGCTCATGGGTCAATCAAGTAGATAGAGGTTCGAACGGTTGTTTCGCCAGTTAAGTCTGGCACGAAGCTCGTTGAGAAATTCATCTTTTTGAGTATACCACCCTTGGAACACCTGATGCTTTCTGCTGGTGATCCGCAGACACCAAGCATCGCCCCTGTTGGCACTCCGTGGCGGGGGGGGGGGGATGACAAGGGTGGTGAATCACATTCTTTTATCATGGCTTCAGAAATACAAATGACAAATGGTGCAAAAACAAGAAAAAATGATATTCCTCCTGACGAATTAGTTGTTGAAGAAAATTGGCCTGAATTTAATGTTTTATCTAGCAAAGACCAACTAAACCTTTGGCAAAAGTATCACCTTTAATCATAGAAAAAGCTATTAAAGGTTGTGCAGGAGACGTTAAAACGTCACTAAAATGAAATACGGTTCCCTCATTATTGAATGTAATATAAAACACCAGTCTTCAAACTTACTTAAACTTTCAAAAATTGTACATTTAAAAATATCTAGCGCAGCACATAGAGCTGCTGGCGACTCTACCATTCTTGTAAAAGATCAAGTTCTACAGAGCCATGTAGATCTCAACACTGATCTTCAGGCGGGTGTTGTTAGAATATCTTTAAACAAAACAATTATTTTGTGATCTGTGTATATCCCTCCGAGTTCTTCATTAAATTTTAATCAGTCGAAACATCTTACTGATCAGCTTACGGCCCCTTATATATTATTTGGAAACTTCAACGGTAACAACCCTTTATGGTGCAGTAACACAGTAAACGATAAAGGTAAAATTATTGAAGGCTTAATGGATCAGGAAGATCTGTGTCTTTTTAATGATGGAACCAATACATATTTACATCCTGGGAATGGATTATATTCGGATATCGATCTTACAATTGCAGATCATTCTCTGTTGCCCGATTTCTCATGGAAAGTCCATGACAATCTCTGTGGCAGTAATCACTTTCCCATTATCTTGGGATCTTTACACTCTTCAAACACAGAACGAGTCGTTCTGTATAAATTTGGCAAGGCCAATTGTCCTCTATTTGAAAAACTCTTTATAGAGCAGCTTAACTCGGATGCTTTTGAAGCTGTTTCTGATCCAATTTTAAAATTCAATGAAACACTACCTAAGACCTCGACAAATCCAAAACATCCTAGTAAACCATGGTTCGATGACAGCTGTGAGGACGCTATTAAAGACCGGAAAAAAGCCGAACGACGCTATAATAAACACCCAACTCAAAATAGTCTTAACAATTTCCGAATCGCAGGGTAACGAAACAAAGACGACACACCAATTGGCGTAACGTTGTTTCTAAACTAACTAACCATACCCCCATGAATAAAATTTGGAACATGATTCGTAAAATTAAAGGTAAAAACAGTAAAGCAAATCTCCATCATTTAAAGGATGGACAAGACTTGTTAACATCAGAGTCGGATATATCTAATAATTTGGCCGAAACATACGCAATACACTCGTTCGCTGAAAATAATCATCCCGATTTTCAGCGTATCAAAACTCAAAATGATAAATCAAAACTTAATTTCCAGTCAATAAATCTAGAAGATTACAATACACCCTTTTTGGAATAGCTAAAAACTTCTTTGAACAAATCTCACGATACAATATTATCAATTTCTAAAACAACTGCCACAATCTTCTATCCAAAGCCTTTTGAATTTTCTTAACAACATCTGGGAAAAGGGGTGACTTGCTATCTATATGGAAAATAGCCACTGTTGTACCTATTTCAAAACCAATAAAAGATCACTCTGAAGCGTCCAACTATCGGCCTATAGCCCTCACAAGCTGTCTTTGTAAAACCATGGAAAGAATGATCAACATTGCCTTGTTTGTTTTTTAGAATCGAGCAACCTAATCTCAATTATCCAATGTGGATTCAGACAAGGGTGAAGTACCCTAGATCATCTTGTACGTTTTGAAACGTATATTCGAAAAGCCTTTTCCAAAAATGAACATGTTGTGTCTATCTTTTTGATTTAAAAAAAGCATATGACACAACACCGAAATATGGTATTTTAAAAGATCTTTTTGTAATGGAGTTGAATGTTAGACTTCCTACCTTTATTTCAAATTTTTTTTATATGAGAGAGAATTTAAAGTTAGGGTTAGTTATGCTCTATCTGACCCTTTTAAACAGGAAATATGCGTTCCCCAGGGAAGCATCCTTTCTGTCACTTTATTTAGTATCAAAAATAAGAGCCGTACTCAAGTTTTAAAATATAATATTGATGGTTCTCTATATGTTGACGACTTCCTCATATGTTATCGAGGAAAAAAAAGAATAATATTAAACGTCAACTGCATTATGTTTAAAAAGAATAGAAAAATGGGCAATGGAGAACGGTTTTAAATTCTCCACTGCAAAAACCGTGGGGATGCATTTTTGTAATAAGAGAAAGATGCATCCTGATCCCGAATTAAAATTACATAATATCCCTAAAAATTTTTAAGGAAACTACTTTTCTTGGTCTCATATTTGATTCAAGGCTAACCTTTTTACCCCATATCAAAATGTTAAAAAATAAATGCATTAAAGCATTAGATATTTTAAAAGTCGTATTCAGCGCCGACTGGGGTGCTAAGTGCGATGTTTTACTTAATCTATATAGATCGATGGTTCGATCTAAATTGGATTATGGTTGCTTTTATTTATGGTTCTGCTCTCAATTCATATGTCAAAATCCTTTATTCTATACACCATCAAGGATTGCGACTATGCTTTGAAGCTTTCAGAACCACACCTGTTGAGAGTTTATATGTAGAAGCAGGCGAGCCTTCTTTGTATCAAAGAAGAATAAAGCTCGCTTTGCAATATGCAACCAAATTAAATGCATCTCCTGGCAACCCCGCCCACGACTGTGTTTTTAAACCTCTATATCAAAACATTTCCGAAAAAACATCCAAACAAAAATTCAACGTTTTGGCCTCCGAATTAAATCTCATTTGGAAAATTCAGGTATAAATTTAGATGAAGTTGTTGCAATGGAATTTCTACAGAATCCCCAGTGGTTAAACCCCAAACCGATATTTATTTATGATCTACGAAACATAAAAACAGTCCGAAACAAACCCTTTAATAATACAACAACATTATGCAGAAATCAAATCGTGTTATCCTGACTATGGCACTATTTATACAGACGGGTCAAAATACGGTGATAAAGTCGACAAGTCGCTGTCTTCGGAAAGCGTGTTGAAACTCGCCGCCTTCCGTCTGCCTCATCTGTATTTACAGCAGAGGCGAAAGCTATTCTTCTTGCGATGAAAATAGTCAGACGAATGCAAATTTATTGTCTGCTCTGTTTCCCTGTCTTGCCTACTGGCTATTGAAAATTTCAAAATTAAAAATTCCTTTTTTTTAAATATTCAAATTTACAAATCTCTTCTTGCTTTGGGGAAAGAGGTTATCTTCTGGATTCCCAGTCATGTCGTAATCCGTGGAAGCACAGTCGTGGATCAGGAGGCTAAAAATGCCCCAAAGGATGCTATCATTAACTTTAATATTCCTTTTACTGATTTTAAAGCATTGATTTTTAAATATATTTCTAATTTGTGGCAGAGTGGTTGGGATCTCCAAGTTCATAATAAACTTCATGAGATCCAGCCACTACTGCACACAAATAATTTTAAAAGTTTTAGAGGTCGCAGAGACCAAGTTGTTTTACACGCTGTCGTCTTGGTCATACCATACATCATTAAGCATGTTCTTGATGGACTGTGTGGCCAAATCCGGGAGCGTTTCTATTTTGTAGATACGTATTTTAATTTATTTGAAACTGTCGCAGGCGACACAATTTTAAAATTCTTAAAATATATTTAATTTAGTTAACAAAATTTAATTTCACTATTAATTGTGATGCTTCATACTTTTTATTGTTTTAACTACCATTTTTATCTGTGTATATTCTACTATTGTATGAGATCACGTTTTAGTATAAAAGGGAGGCATGACGTTCTACTAATTTAAAAATTATAATTTTCACGTCCTAATTATAGCTGACATATTGCTTGCTAGACGTTAAACATCAATCAATCAATCATAAGAATGAATTAGCATATATTTCATTGGCAATTGAACTGAATGCATTGATGAGTACCCTTAATAATATGAACAATGACTACTTTAATCACTTATCTAGCCATTTTGGAGCTCTTTCAAAATTTTCGTTTCACACCTATTCCGAACCAATTTTGTATGCATACTGTAAGTTGGCACAGACCATTCCGTACACTGAAATTTTATTTGCGGTTTCATCTTAATATTTGCAAGCACGATATTGAGAAAAAGCAAAAACAACCACATGTATTCGCTACACTTCAATACACTAAGAGTTCAAAATATGGTGGATATTAGTGGGTTGACCAAAATAAATAGGTTAAAGAAGCCTGTTCACCTGCATTGAAGTGCAGCTATACTGACAATTTCAAAATGGTTGCATACGGTGAAAATTTGGCATATTAATAGAGTTAAACATTTTTTAATTATTAACGATTGCTGAAATTAACTTATTAACAGAAATATTTTTATGTAGAAGCAATTACACGAATCCGTCTAAACAGACAATAATGTCCAAGAGATATTCAGTTTTAATTGTAATTCCATTATCTAGCGGCTGGTTCACAATGTATACCTTTCGATCAATGAGGTTTTTAGACATCCGATTTTTTTTTCTAAAGCAAAGTTATAGGTTTTAAATATTTATGAGCTATTCAGAAAATCTGTTTTATTAATTACAGTTTGCTGCTAGCAGTTTTGCTAAAGCCATTGTATAAAGAAAATGAGTATTTGCTGTATGCATTTCTTAAGTACAAGCCTGTAGACACTATATAATTATCGTCTTTTTAGGGTGAAGTTGATTCAAGGAGAAGCGAAATATTTAGTGAAATCGAAGGAATGTTTGCCGGGAGTCCCATTGAGCAACATTTGGTTATCAAAGATCGAATATTTGTCAATGCTCGAAACAGTAAGGACCCATAAATGGAACAGATAAAAACATCTTTGATTCAACAAGCAAGAAACCAACCAACATGGGGCCAGAAGCATCCAAAATGCTTTCTTCCACTAGATTTGATGTATGCTTTACGTCCAGCGAACAGTATTTCAGCTATATTCAGGACGGGAACAAGTAATAAATCAACAGAAAATGGGGGTGGGATGGGTCACAGGGAATACAATTTTGTCTGCCACTGGAAAAGTATGGAGTTTTGGGTAGGGGCGGAAAATTTAGCCTTTTGTAGCGGCTACAATGAAAATCTAAAAAAGGGGTCTTTATCATGCAAGGAGCACGGCACTCTCCAAACACGTTACCCACTACGGTCCGCGGTCCGGCTTTCCGTATTATGACCTGACAACCCCCAACGAGATGGTCTCCCTTATCCGCCACCCAGGGACGCACTGGGCTGCTCTGATGGTCGAACACTGGGAACCCTCCCAATATGGTCCCAGCAACTCCAAAGAGGTTTCGTTGAATATTTGTTATCGAAATAATTAATTGAAAAACAATAGATCACTAATTGCACATTATACAAACGTATGATGCCACGTTCTTCCAACAAAAGGTAATACGAACGGTACTTAAAAAAATCAAATGGTTTACTCCAACTTCCAGTAAATAAATCTCCAACTTCCGGTAAGTAGCACTCCAACTTCCGGTAAGTAACACTCCAACTTCCGTTTAATACTTTCAATTCCAATTTACCACAGACTATACACCTTAAATGTCCATATAAAACGATATTTCACTTCTGCTATTCACAAACATTGACCGTTGTGCATGACTTTGACAAACTTTATAGCTGGTTATTGTTAGATCTTTCAAGTAGATAATTAAGACGCACGATGATATACCTACGTGTCGTGTCGTCTCTCTAAAACCGAGGAATAACTCGATGGAAAAAAATCCTGAAACAAATTAACAAATAAATTTACCCCAAATAAATCAAGTGTTTAACCGACAAGATAATTTAGACGATGAATTGACCTGTCACATGTAGAATGGACTCCCGGTCTGTTCGACACGGCAAAATGACAAGAATATTAAACACACCGATAGAAATATTAATAAACGTTCTTACATAAGCAAATTCAGCATATTTTCCTGTGAAACTCCATGTCTTAAACTAACAATCATGGGATTCACCAAATTCCTGAACTACATGCAGAGTACGTCTGTTCTCTACTAAACCTATGTGTGCTCTACCGCACGGTTTACCCGTAAAATTACCTGTGTGACAGTCACATGGTTTTCCTGGCGCGAAAATTAATCCGTGGGTTGTCAATCAGGGTACATAAGCAAGAGAGTGAGCTGCACTTACTTATAATATATGAGTGGTTGCAAATGACTGACAATAAATATCATAATGGAGTTCTCCACCCATGCACTCTCCGTAAATAGTAACAACAATTATAAATGCTACAAATATACAAGAATGTCTTGTTCCCGCAATTTATGAAAATGTATTCATTTCTATGACTCTTCATAGCCAGCGTGTCTTCTTGTCTCATGAATATGCTATGCATCATAAAAAGTGATAAGGCCACGCCGAATTAATTACTTGTTCGTCGGACCGCCCGCACGTAAAATTATTTCAGAAAGAAAAAAATATAAATTTCTTTCGCCCACACCCGCCCGCGTCAAGAACCGGTAGTTGTCTTTAAAAAAAATAATCTTCTCCGCGATTTACGATCTCATCCAATTGCTCCGATAGCTGGAGATTCATTCAGAACTTAGAAGGTTAAAATATCGTTTTAATCTGGGCAGCTTCATAATACCATGATTCATGTAACATTTATATTACTAAAAAAACATCATTCTTTTATTTTGTACATCAATGAACCATTTTATGGGCAACTTAATTCTTAATTTATATTTGAATATTTTGTTAATTCAACAAAAGGAATGAAAGTTTGTTTCATTTATTATTCTTGGCAACATTATTTTAATGAAGTATTGTATATCAAGCGCTACCTTACCTTTTATTCAAATATGCTGAACATAATAACATTAAAATACTGTATTATTTTTTTCTCCGTTTGCTCTTGTAATGCCTCATTTTTTACAAGAATATATTAGCATTATTCTATACAGGGATGTGTGCATATAAGAATGTGTTTCAATATATTATTGTTTTTTTTATGAACATTTACAAATGTATGTGTTATTTTTACTGTTTTTTATTGTTAATAAAGGCAGGTAGTCTTTTATTATTTCTTTTTAATCAATCTTGAAATTAGGCCTTGCCAAAACGATTTGGAGACAAAACTGATTAGTGGTATGGGCAGTCTGTTGGTCCGTCTGTACGTATTGATAGAAAGCCAAGCCAGCATCTTTTCAGAAGAGAAAAACAATTCAAGACAATTCTTTTCTGCTATATGACTTATTAATCAATTGGTTCAGTAATAAAACACTGAGAACAAGCAATTGTTTAATATCAAATACATTTTTTTATAATTTCAGTTATTTTCTTATTAATTAAGAAATCGCTCGCTAGCATCAGTTTAACCATGAAAACCTCAAAAAAATCTTTTTAAAAAATTAAAAACATGTCGCTAGCCTTAAAAATCATTCGCACCACAAAATCGGAATTTGAAAAAAAATTAATAAAAAAAATTTCGCTCTCTTGCTCCTCATTTTCAAAGTTTTAGTCCGAAGAACAAGAAATTAATTCTGTGTGGCCTAAAAGGTCTATTAAGAATATGTTACATGCTATTGACTTTAATGTGTTAGGTCTGTCCGTGTGCAATTAATTCCATTTTAGAGCTACATTTTGCTTTTACTCTTATTAACCTAGACGTACATTTTAACTGTTATGTAAACAATTAATTCTTCATGTATCTTGGCGAAATTTAAAATACAACAAGAAATATATATAAAATATAACTTATTTGTACACAAATAATTACCAGTCTCAATATGAAGTGTTTTCTCGTTAAACCTAAAGATTGCTTGACGTCTAACACTCCAAGTAGTTTGTACAATCTTCGGTACTTCATTCTGACCTAAGTTCTCCTTAACTGCATGTAAGCCCACAACCTCCAACACAACAACGAATTTAAGAGCTCTCCATATTTCAGGCGAGTTCATTAATTCTTAACATATACTTAGTTTTAAAGAGGATGTGTGTTATCAATTTAACAATGGTTAAAGAATATGTTGAACACCAAATAAATCTAAAACTGTGTCAAACAGGAAAGTGTTGCAGTGTATATTGTATTTTGTTACTACTGCTTTTGTTTGGTTGTTGCATAGTAATAGGACGTCTTTATGCTTGCGGCTACTGCGTGGTTGTAGAAGAGTACTGTTGTTGTTGTATGATTTTAACCTAGTACTATTTCTTCTATTTGGTTATAGAGCTTCTTTGTGGTTGTAATTGGGAACTGTGCTATATTGCGCTTTGTGTAAGATTTTGAGATGGTACTGTGTCTTCTGAATAGTTCAAACTGACTACTATAGGTCCTGCAAGAAAATAGCTTTACCAGCATATTTAAATAATTTAATTAAATTATAACTAAATAATCTTGCAAATAGTAAATTTAATATAATGACTCCTATTTGGGACAAATCAATGTTTTGTCTAATCTACTCCAAACCACTTATCTATTCTACTCTTTTACACTGAAAAACAGAATAACCAAACTATGTATCTATTATTCTTGACTCTCGTCTAAATCACACACTGTTTAAACAACTTTACCAATCCTTAAGTCAATGATGTCGACGTTTCATTAAAGATTACGATTTCGTATATATTCGGAAGAGCTCGTCGTCCTTTGATACGTTTACTGTTGACACAGAGACATCGCCAAACACGTTTAGAGGTGGCAAGCTATCAACGCCACTGGAATATTTGAAGCTGTCGACTATTAAATTGGACAGACGAAAGCAGATTCCTTCTTCGTCCTATTGATGGGCGCATACGCGTTTGGAGACAACGAGGCACTGCTTACAACCAGAACAACATCCTAGGCACTTAAGCGTTTGGCGGTGGTGGTGTTACAATGTGGGGGGCTTTCCATATGACTGTAATCTGAATCTATATGGGGTTGATGGGACAATGACAAGGCAGAAATATAGAAATGACGTCATTAACGCTATTATTTTTGCCACTTTTGAACTTGGTAAGAGACCCATCTTTATGGATGACAACGCAAGACCTCCTCGAGCTGCTATTGTAAGTGATTTTATCGAAAGAGAAGCTATTGAGCATCTTCCATGGCCATCCATGTCACCCGATATGAATCCAATTGAACGTGTGTGGGATATCCTTGGCCGTAAAATCAATAACAGAGCATCTGTTTGTCAAAATGTCCAAGAACTACGTGTTAATATTCAAAATGAATGGCAGAATTTACCACATGGGAGGAGAGTTGTACTGTACCGGAAGCGTGGTGGTTACACGACTTACTAAGTATTTTTGCGTGTATCACATCTCAAAGTGACTTTTCTTTCCAAAATCCATGACCTGTGATGATGTGTTTACTTTAAGTTCATGAGGTATGCAATCAAACCCATTTTTTAATTAATGAAAGTTATATTTGCACTGTTTTTTGATATCTTTGCTTTGAACATTGTTTCATCAAACAATAAGTAAAGCGACTATAAAAATGTTGTTTGTATGTTTAATTTGTCATTAATGTTCAATAAATTGTCATATCCTTAAAAAAAACTAAAATATACAAAAAACCCTAAATGAATCCCTAGAAAAAAATGAGGTGTTGCTTAACTTATGGCGAGGTGTATAAATAAGTGTTACTATAGTAATTGAAAACATTGGATAGCTATTATTTTCAGAAAATTGAACCACATTATACTATAAAACAGTATAAGGTGTGTTTATTTGCAAACAACTTAGATGTTTGCTTTTTAGTTGTTTTCAAAAAGTTAAATGAATAAAAAAGAGTCATTTTCAAAGAATTCAAGAGAATTCAAAAATGTAATAACCGAATCAAAATATCGCAACTAATAGTAGTTTTATTTTCTAACTATGAATTCTTCATAAACAAGTAACAAATAAAATCTTTTTTAAGATAAACATGTACTAGTATCATATACAGTATTAAAATTAATCGTTATTATACAGTTGTGTGAAACAATTTCTGACAATCACGACATCAATTAACACTTTTGTCCTAAATATAATAAAATGAATTTTTTTTTCTACTTATAATGTTTTATATAATCAAAGAAGAAATAAAGTGTTCCTTATAAATGACAAGTAGTGGGTGTATTATGCATTGAGTATCCTATATCATATCAGACATCTTGAAACTTCAGAATAAATTACTTATATTCTTTTAATAACTCGTGTTATCTCCCCTTTATTAAACTGACACATTTGAGATTTGATATGTATCTTCTTTTTTCAATTTGATTTATCATGTTTAGTATTATTGAGGTTTTCGTTGAGTTTCAGTATATAAGATTTGATATAAACAACACGGCGAATGTCACTGAAAAAGCCGGCTATACTCATATTATATCACCACTTAGTTTACAATGTAGTATTTTGTTTATTATTTGGCTTTGTTTTTGTAATTTGTACTGTACATTTATTTCTTTTGACAAAATTTAGTATCATCTGATCAACTGTATATAGGTATTAAAAACACACAAGAAATAAACTATGTATACATCAAGCAATGATAATGTAAACATCAATTCGAAAAAAAAACATATAAACTTGTTTAGAAAGGAGTTTATTTTATGGCTAGGATAAATTCAATCATAAAAAGCAACATCCCATTGCTGAAGAATTTATAGGATAATTTTCATAAGCACGTATATAAATAACTTTTCGCAGCTGAAATTGATTAAAAAGTAATGTAAATATTAGCTTAATGTATTTAAGATTCTAATATGTATTTGGATCAATTGGAACGTACATTGTAAGATGTGTTATCGTTTTCAGGTATTTTCCACAGTTAGTCCGCAATTTTGTGTTTCTAATATTGTTTGCAATATTTCATGCTTTTATGAAGTACAATGGTATCCGACAAACCGCGAGACATTTCCCGCGTCCACCGCAAACGACAAAGCCTGAAGAGTTTCGAAGACACAAAATATATTGCACCTAAGTTACACTTTCGTTATAATTTAGGTCAACATTTACTATAGAGTATTGCGCTATCAAAATAAAACAATGCTTATAAATGCTAGCGTTTATAATAATTTCAATTGAATAAATCATTTGAAATATACGTAATAGCCGTTAAACCACCTTGTATTTTGTCAGTCAAAACAAATCAACGAGATGAGCCACCAGCTCTATGTTTTAACTTTCCATTTGCACTGAAAACTCCATCGAACAATGCAAATGTTTGGGGGTTTTTTCCTGTCCGTATTAAAAAGGAACGTCTAACCAGAGTTTGCGTTGCAGTTGAAAAGCTATGACGTTACAAATGATGCGATACAATGACTAACATAATTCTTGTTGTTGTTTCGTCTTTTGTTTTCAGTAACAATATTCTCAGCAAATCGTAAAATACATCTGTTGTAAATGTTAATTATTGCCTGCTAACCTCAACGTCTTCGTCTTCAGTTCGTTGTGTATATTCCCGATAGGATCTCCTACGGGTCACACACTTATAGTTTATGTTTGTGAGAAGATCTCGACAGGAAAAGATAGGAAATATTTAAAAATATTTGGAAGATTTATCAGGATTAAACGAATATATTAATCGATGTATGATCGACATACTCACAAACAAAGCCGTTTATGAGAACTTAAAAATATGCGTTTAATCTTATATTAATCCTATAAAAATATCCAGAACATTTTATTTCTTATGAATCAAAATATGATCAACGGTAAAGAACAGACCTATTGATAAGTAATTGATGATTAAAGCATGTTTGCATTAACAAGAAACAGTGCTTGTGTTATTATATTATTTCAAACTGACCAAATCGATGTTGGTATATTTGGTGTATTTGATCGATTTTCATGTTTAAAACTAAATTTCTACTGCAAATAATAGATTATGTTGCTGTTATATAACACTTGTTGAAATTGATTCGTCAATCATTTCTTAAAATCTTTCAAAGAAACAAATGTTGATTGCAAATCTTATTACAATAGAACAATGTACCCTTTGTCGAAATCTTATAACGAAGCTATTTAAAGTACCTAATTACATTGAAGCCTTATATGCAATCACAACATTTAACTAATAGCTTATTGCAATATTTTGGTAACCGTTTAACCATGGCGACAGATCTTATAATAATTAAAAACATGAAGGTCATGACAATAAATTGTTAGACAAATGTTTTAATGTTAAGCCTGGCCTAATTAACAATGCTTTTGTATACCTTACTATATTTTAATTAATATCTTGTCTCTATTGATTATTATTGGCAACTTGAAAAAACAGCATCTCATTCATCGACAGGCAAAAATGCTACAACTGTTTTAGATGCAAATAACATAAAAACGTTCAAATACTTGGTTTTTTTTCGCTTGACTGTTGTTTTGTTTTAGTGCACTTTCTTCTATGTTTGTGGACCTTTATCACCTTCCGTTTATTTCTAGTGAATGCTGACTGGGGATTGAATGATTTGTTTTTAAATAAATATTTGCCTTAGATCTTGCAGAATATGCATGTATAAAATATTTATAGTTGGTAAAATTCTGTATAAATGCGGATGCGGGAAATAGTGAATTAGTAAGCGCTTGTCATTTTGCATCTGGCGGATCAAATGACGAATATATTATTGAAGGCAAATTAATACGTAAATAGTGTCTCCCCGATTTTTACTGTGTCCGTAAAAAGAAATGACAAAAACAATTATAGGAAATCTGTAAAAGCGAAACAAATGTGTAATCTACAATGTGGATATGAATTCAATACTGCTCTGGTTGAAGTAACTGCTGCAAAGATTTTAAAACATTATTTTGCAATCAATTTTATAATATTCAATTTTAATCTGCTGAAATCTTTGTGAAAGTGCATTGTGTGTAGCAGGAGCAGGTTAAGGCATGTCCGATTTGTCAGATTGGCGTTGCATGTATATGTACTAGGTAAAACCGATAATGGCATGCACGCTACATATATATTGGATATGTATTGCAGTTGGTTCTGTACTAGGTATATATAAACTTTGCTTGATTATTATCAATGTATGCGTGTTTATAGGTGGTAGACATGTTTTATACGTCATTATAGATGAATGTCTATCTATTAAAGTCAATGATTTCGTTCGTGCACGATTTGTGAGATTGTAGAAAAGGCTACCTTGTCAAAGTGGATATTTCTTTTTACCGCGTGTAGTGTGTGCTCGTCGCCAATCCTAATTGACAAAGATTGTTAGTTTTTCTTCGGAATGGGGTATGTTTCGGGTACGCCTGCTTCCTCCCCATAAAAACTGGACATAACGATATAGCTGAATAATTGCCGAAAGTGGCTTTAAAAGCTACAAAAAACAGACAACAAGCTTGTATATATTTCATATACAATATATGAGGCTTGTAAACTAAAAACAAAATACTCCTCCTTCCTCCCCAAAAAAACTGGACAACACGATATAGCTGAAAAATCGCTGAAAGTGGCTTTAAAAGCTACAAAAAAACAGACAACAAGCTTGTATATATTTCATATACAATATATGAGGCTTGTAAAGTAAAAACAAAATACTCCTGCTTCAGCCCCAAAAAACTGGACAACACGATATAGCTGAAAAATCGACGAAAGTGGCTTTAAAAGCTACAAAAAACAGACAACAAGCTTGTATATACGTCATATACAATATATGAGGCTTGTAAAGTAAAAATGTTTCTTCATCTGTCAGATAGTGTATGATCATGCTATGTGTTACATGGTGTTCGATATGTCAGATTGAGCCGGAAGGAGGTGCACGTAGATGTGTTAAAAATCTCTCTCATTGTGCATATGTTGTTTTAAATTATGAGTCTATATGACATGCATAGATTTAATAAAGGGTTAAAATCGTGCTCTTAAACAGTTGAATTTGTGGTACAAGGATACACTTGCGCTATAATATCTAAAATTGGTAGTGGACAAAATATTTGGTTTATTTAAAGACGTGGATTGAACATCGCCGGCAGTGAAGATATATTATTCTAAATCAGTCTCGATTTTGATTGTATATTTTATGTGATACTTTTTCTTAAACTGTAACACTCCTTGTTTTATTAGTAGGTTGTACAGGTAAAGGTTTGCTCGATTCATTATACTGTGTGTTTTATCATGAGTAAATAGAAGGTGCATCAGAAAGAAAGCGGCGTTGAATGTGGCCTGATACGCATGTATAGTAAGGATAAAGGTATATGTATACTATAGTTATGACATTACTTATATATCAAACAGTTGCTGCAGGTGAATGTATGCTTTCATATGTTTCTGCATATGTCGGATTGTGACTGCTATTGCATGTCGGATTGTGGCTGCTACTGCATATATCGAATTGTGACTGTTACTGCATATGTCGGATTGTGACTGTTACTGCATATGTCGAATTGTGACTGTTACTGCATATGTCGGATTGTGGCCGTTACTGCATATGTCGGATTGTGACTGTTACTGAATATGTCGGATTGTGACTGTTACTGCATATGTCAGATTGTGGCCGTTGCTGCATATGTCGGATTGTGGCTGCTACTGCATATGTCGGATTGTGGCTGTTACTCTCTATGTCGAATTGTGGTTGTTTCTGTCTGGTTGTACAGGGAAAAATATTCCTATACAGTAAGTTGGGAATATGTCTATTACTAGTTACCAAGTTAAGTTGCATTGTTGTAATGTCTTGATCTCTTAAATGGTGGATGTTTTCTGTTGTCAGCATAGAGAGGTATGTCTAGGGCGCCGGATTGTAGATATTTTAATAAGAATTACATATAAAGATTTAATGTTAAATAGTTGATATGTCAATTAGATGTTACGGGTTTTATTTCATATTGGGTGTGTGTCTTGTAGATGTACTGGTGAGGGTGTTTTTAGTTACACTGTTTATGTATAGTGATATATTTGGTAGAGGTAGACGCGTTGTCCATCTGTTACACTGAGGGTTTGTCACTTAAGTGGTATAAGTAAAGATTTGTTCAAAGCTAGAAGAGTGATTAAAACACACATAAATCATTTTTAGCTTGTCGTGATGTATATAAAACAGACTGAAGGTATAGACGTCCATTACATGTATGTGGCACATATAATTGTGTTCTTAACAGTCACACAGTGTCTAGTAGGTGGTGCAAGCACATTGATATGGTTTTAAAGTCAATCTGTCTTCGTGTCTGTGAAATTGATATTAACTTACAGATGTAGTCAAAATGTCACGCAGCTGGTATGGCAAGTTCGAATAATAGAATGGCATGCTAGATGTGACAGATTGTAGTCATGCGGTACTGACGGTCTTGTGCACGATGGGTGTGTCTAATGTCAGAACAGAATTCGTATTATATATATCGATGACATATTTGATGACATTTTATTTACAACCACTGTGTCGATGCCTTTGCTGGTGGATTGTTAGTCCCCGAGGGTATCACCAGCCCAGTAGTCACATCTCCGTGCTGACACGAATATCATTGATTCTTTTAGTGATATAGTCATTGTCTAAACTTAATGCCCTTACATTTTCAAAAAGTATTCTAATTCTAAGGTTTTTCTATTTTCCAAGTAGGAATTAATTTGAATTTTAGGCCATGTTTTATTCAACTTCGTTCATACTTGCCCTGTATAAAAATATATTCATTTTATGCAGCAGTCGCATTTTGTAAAGGCAAGAAAAAATCAAGTGTATATGATTATTTTGGTTTATATTTGATCAATGTTACACAGGTGCTTGAAATTTGTGATATTTTTCTCTCTCTTTTTTTCCATTTGACTTATATACAAAAAATATATATTTCCCTGAAGTGAATGACAATTAAGGAAATTGTGTTATCTACAAAGATGTGTACACTATATTTTAAAAGATTTTATAGGTTTTGTTTTCACGAAAGTAATCCTTTGAACTTTTCTTACTTATATTTCTGCAAAATGTGAGACATGGTTTTCCAAGTGCTAAAATTTGTATCCAGCAAACACAGCTGGTCTATAAACCCTGTATAGAAGTCTGTCCCTTTAACTTGACCACAAGTATCAATAAAACCTTTAACCAGCTAGAAACCCTAATTAAGCGACAGTTTCTGCAACTGTGACGGTATTGAGGCAAAAGTCATTCTACTCTTCACAACCCGTATACCAGACTGAACAGTTAAATAATCCACAAAAACCAACCGTTGGCACAACTGAACAAACAAGCTAACTTGGAAACCTGGCGAAAAAAAAATGGAAAAAAAGAAGTGAAATATGACCAAGGGTACAATTAATTATGTTATGCATGCAAAGAATTTTTTGTTGAAACTTACATTGGATCTTTAAAATCAAGTGACAAACCTAATTAAGACAAAATTAACCATTAAGACTGAAAGGGAAATGGGAAAAATCGGCATTGAATTCATATCATACTATTCAAAAGATATTAACTACTGTACTTAAGGTTATGGGGTGCATTAAAAAGTATTCAGGTAGTTTAAAATTTATTTTAATACTTTACCTGTTCCTCAAACATTTCAGATGAGAACTGTATTACTGGGCAGCCATCTTGAATTTTTGTCCAATGACTGTAGCTTAAATGCAGCAAGTCACATTTAAATTTTCGCTGTTGTATACTGTATGTCTCTATAAATATAGTATTTAAAAGGAAAAATACAGTTTAAAATTATAAATCGTGCGTTCACACTAATTCATTCTTACTGTACAATGTAATCACTTTACATTGATTTCAAAACTATATTAAAATCAAAGTATATATACCGATCAAAATATGTTGTTTTTGTTTTACATGACATAATGTGAAAAAAATATTTTTTAATATTAACAAAGCATTATACAAAGAACAAAACTGATTTAAATGAAAAAGCATTATATCTCGCTCAAATGAACAACACAATAGAATAAACGAGAATTATACAATCATCCGAACAAATGCAACGAAAGCAAATACAGCCTCTTCTAATGACATAATGTAGTTAGCAGTAGGAACTCCTCAATTAGCAGCATGAATTCATTAAGAAAGGAGTTCTATTACCATACGCCCGACTTCTGCTGGGTATTGTCGAAGAGACTGTAAAACACGATAATGTATAAACAATATGCTACTTAATGAAAGTGTTCGATAAAGTTAGGTGAAGCTTTATGTTAATAATATTGTTTCATTGTCAACTGTGCTTTTGATATATAAATATTAGATAAACTAAATACCGCACAATTTAATAAATCAATGCAAGACGCATCACTTAATCCTCTTCTGGATGTCATCGCACAGACAACATACTGCTGAATAACTATGGACAGACTGCAAAATAATTCTCGTTAGGTTTAAAAACTCATAGTGATAATCGTAACTTTGAATTAGTTGCATTTTTATTTTGCGGGGGTTTGGGTTTTTTATAATTTTTTTTTTTGTTTTACTGAATGTCATCTTTATTTCTTATATCATTCGTTGTTCGTTTAGTCACAATAAAAAGCTGCTTTTCTCATTTTCTGGATATTTTTGAAGTATCTGTTGTTTGTAATTTATGTGTAGAACAGGTAAGCAATGTATCTTTTGAATTAAGTCTACATGTATCCTACTGAAAGTACATTGCAATAACCAAATGTTGTAATAAAAATAAAATAAGGTTAAAAACCTATGACAGTTCTGTATTTTAATCACTAAATCTCACTATAGTACACAACTACTTAACAATGATGTAAAATATCTTATATTTACAATGGTAACACCCACATTTTTGGGGTCTAGAGAGTGACTTTATATATGTAGTATACGTTTAATTGCATCGCTTAAGTCTCACAATTATATTTTTATGTCACTTAGGGTTTTTAATTGCATTGATACATTCTCGGAATTGATTTTTTGCATGTAAAGCTGATTTGGGATATAATTTATTTAGGGATGGAGATAATTTGAAATTTGTGGGTAAAAGGTTCCATGCTCGTATGGTATTTTGTAGGAAGTAGTTTTAGTAAAGACTTGTTCTCGTAAGTATTGGTTGTAACGCGTCAGAATTTCGAGTAGGGCAATTGGAGTGTCCCAAATTATATCTGCATATTCTTAAATAGGGCGTATGAATATTAAGTAAAAGTTTTTCAAGTGTTCGTCCTGTCGAGAATGAATTTTAATTTCCGAAGAATGCTAAGTCGGTTGTATGCCTTTTGTGACAATCATATCAATATGCTTACTCCATCCGCCATCAGCGGATATTATAAGACCAAGATGTTTATGCTGAGAAACTTTTAAGATTACATAATTATTAAAAATTAAGTCCGGGTGAATTGGTCTATTACTTTTCCTTGATATTGTCATTATTTCTAGAATTAAAGGTTACTAGCCATTGTTCAGACAATTCATGAAATTTTTGTATATCATGGTTTAACTTAAGGGCAGTATTATTTGGGTTATCAACTATCATAAAAAGACTGTTGTCAGCAGAAAATAATTTTATAGTTGAATGTATGTCTCTCACTATATCATTAATAAAAAGAATAAATAGAATAGGTCCTAAGATGGAACTTTGAGGAACCCCTGCTCTTATATTTTTTTTCAGTTAGAGAAACTATTGTTCATGACAACCCGTTGTTTTTTTTCGCTTAAGTAGTCTCTAAACCAGTCTAATATTCTGTTTGAGACTCCTATTTATCTTATCTTAAATATTAAGCCGCGATTCCACACTTTATCGAAGGCCATACTTATGCCACAGAATATTACACGAACTTCTTTTCTTTGATCAAGCGCTCTACCAAATTCATTAGTAATACTTAACAATCTGTTTATAGTAGAATCGCATTGGATGAAACCTGATTGATTGTTTGTAATTATGATATGATTCTTCATATAATTGTGAAGATATTTGAAGACGCAGCGTTCCATTACTTTACACAGAGAACTGAAGATAGATATCGGTCGGTAATTTTTTACTTCATTTTTCGATCCAGATTTAAAGACTAGTGTGAAATTAGCTTGCTTCCAAGCTTTTGGAAAGGTACAAAAATTTAAGGACATGTTAAATAGTTTAATTAGGTTTTTTATTGCATCGCAAAGGTTCTTAGTTAATATTATGTATTTGATATCGTTTTAATTTCTATGCTCTCGGGAGTGATTTGATAGGAGTAAGATGATTTAATTAGGTATTTTATGGTGGTTTGTATTAATTTATGGAATTAAAGTTGAAAAGCATATCATTGGATATAGGCAGTCAAAAGTTGAAATATAACTAATATTATTTAGTTTGAGAAGAAGAGTGAAATGTAAGTAGTAATACTAGATATAGTGATACTGACATACATGTAAGTTTTAACAGTATTATTAAATAAAAATATTGCTACTACTACCAATAATAATAAGAATAGTAAGAAGAAAAAATAATAAAAATAATAACATAATAATAATAGTAAGTTAGGAAAAGCTACATTCTAAATTTTTAACCACAACGGCTTGCTATACATTTACCGAAACGCGGACGGAAAAGAAATCGCTTTGTTTAAAATAGACTGATTTAGGTTTCGGCAATTAAGTTTTCTAGTGAACGTCTAATTGACAATTTGTAACAAAGTGATTAAAGAAAGCATAGATTTTGACTCTTCTGTCCAAAAAACCATATTGCCACGGGACAATTGAAAGGCAGAGATTTTGACCGGTTTTGTCCACTGAACATTTTTGTCACTTGACAATTGAAAAGCTGACATTTTGACAGTTTTTTTCTACTGGACATTTTTGTCACGAGACAATTGAAAGCAGAGATTTTGACCTTTTTGTGTCCACTGGACATTTTTGTCAGGTGACATTTGAAAGTAGAGATTTTGACCTTTTTTGTCAATTGACCAAGGCAGAGATTTGGACCGTTTTTGTCCTCCTTGATCCTCTTGACAAAAGCAGACAATTTGACAATATTTAAAGTAGAGTTTTGCACAAAATTATTTTTTCCAAAACGGTCAGATTGGCTGTTTTTTTCAAAAAGCATAGAATTTTTCTCTCAAAAGCAGTAATTTTGACCAGAGATTTGGACTGGTTTAAGTTAACTTTATGTTATGTTAGGACTGCACCAAACTATAGGTTTTTATTGCTCTGTACTATTATGTTTATTTAGTCACAGCTGTAAATATTATTTATAGGGTAGCCCTCTCCTTCAATTTCTACATTTTACTATTTATTGATACCATGCATCTATTATTCAAAGTTTGCTGCATATCTTGATCCCATCTACTCGTTTGAACCTGAAATTACGAGATTAACAGAAGGTACACTCGAATTTCGACGATGAAAATGTTTTGCGTTGTCTATCGCTAAAACGAACGTTGATTTGGTTGAAATACCTGTATATTACAAGTGACACATCATTTGTTTACATAAATAAATAAAATATATTTAAACAGTGTACTTCGCTATTAATTCGTTGTTTACATTCCTGAATAACCCTGACCGCCGTACAGTGACGTAACACCACTCGAAATTCGGCGATGCGCCAAACCTGTCATAAATTTATGTGAAGTTAACATTTTTAGTATTTTTAGCAGCATTCTCTTTAATAAAAAGACTTACCTGTTCAACTGATTGTCCTGACTATAATCTCATTAGTATTTCTATTCATTAAACTTTATCATTTGATCAGTTCTAAAAAAGTTCAAAACGTAACTCAAGTAACGTAACTAACGACAGTAACGTATTTACAGCTGCTCAGCTTTTGAGATTATGTACAACAGGGAAACAAAAATCTGTCTACTCTCCTCAGGACTCTTTCTGAGGTACAAAATTTCAAATGTGTCCAATGATTACAAATACAACATTTTGACAAGCTGACGATTTCTAAAGTGTACATTAAATTAAAAATAGGAGGTAGTGTTCATGGCAAACAGATCTCCACCCTCATCTTCACTACTGGTCGCGTTGATATATATGGCAGATAAACCAGCAGTTGGTTCCATACTAGACATGTTTTTGTTAGAAGGTGTTCTCTTTTTTAATGGTTTGGTGCCAGTTTTCCATTTCTTCGAAGGTTGTTTTGGTGTTAATTCACTGTTAAATGCTGTATTCTGTTCTTTTACAAGATCATAAAATGCATCAGATGTTATTTCCATTCCACCGCAGTCAAGTGATCTTTTACGTGAAGTTATTTTACAAACAGGTACTTTACTTTCCAAAAAGAATTTTGTTGTTTTGGCCACAGGTTCAGTTATGTTTTTGGAGGATTCGGTTGATGTCTTTGGTTGGTTACAATATTCTAATTCATCATAATGTTCTAGTAAAGATTGGTCTATAACTTCACAATTTTTAAGTGGTTCTTCTCCATCCCTTTTATTTCCCACAAATGTACTTGGTGCCAAATGCTGCATGGTTATCTTCATAATATCTTAAAAATGAAGGAAAATATATTTTGTTTATTTTCACTTAAAAAAAAATTATTGTTTACTCCTTTGTGTTTCGAAAATTAGTTTTTACAAAATTGTCAAGTCATCTTGAAACTTGTAAACTTGCATTAAATTAGTTCTTACAATTAACTTTATTGAAATGTACATTCAAAACTAAATTAAAAATAAACTAACTTATGGCTCCAACTGTGTTCCGTACATTTTTCGCGATAGGGATTTCTCTTTTGTATTATGTTAAGTATCAATGAATTTCGAACGGAAGTTCGATGACCAGACGATAGTCGATTCTATGAGATAAACAAAAGACAAATAACAGAAAGTACTACATTTTTCAGTGGAAAATTGCTTCTTGGGACAGAAATAATAAAGAAAAATAAAGAATAAAGAAAAGTGTTTTCTGCTGTTGACAGAATCCATGAAATTGCGTCATATGACTACAAATATGCGCGTGAGTGAAAATCGCCGAAATTCGAGTGCGAAAACCTTGAAGTAACACATTTTTGTAACTGTACTATAAATGTTCTTTCATTATATATTTTTACTAAACTGATTTCTGAAGAACACAAGAAATCGGAAGATCGGGTGTTAGCACTCCCAAAGGTTAAGCAATGGTGTTCACATGAATTGCATAAAGTAGATAAATTTAGATCGACATTGCACATTATATAAGCGAATGTCTAATCCGCAACGGTAAATAAGCTCTCAAATATTCTTCGGCATATTGCGCCAGCAGGGATGTTCGGAATATTTTCCTTTAGAAGCTTGTGGACCATAAATTTGAATACATTTGAATGGCATTGTTTGTTTAATAAGGCGCAAATTACATTATTGGAATTGTATTCAAGTATACTCAATAAGTAGATAAAATTACGAGTTGTTAAATAATAAGTAGATGCTGCACATCAATTTAAACATTAGTGTTTTGGGACTTGACTGTACAGTTTTACAATATTTGTTTGTTTTTACAATTGTTTTGAGATTTAAGTATGAGGACCAATAATAAAAGATAAATTGAAAAGTAAAACAGAACTGAAACTGTGTCAGACACTACACGAGAGAAATACACAAGTTTCTTTTATTTTATACGTTAATAGTCTGCAGCGATTTATGAAAATTCTAAAGTTTATTTATGACTATTATGTATCGCAATTTTTACCATAAATTGTATTGCATGTCATATACAGATGACCATTTTAAGTCAAACGGCGCTTAAACTGTACACTTTTGCGTTTACAAAATGCTTTAAAATAATTAACATTTCCGTCATATTCTGCAACACGAATACAGATTAAAATAAGATAACTAATTAGAGTTTGAACCCCTTCCCTTTCACACCGGTACCTGGTACCGGTAACAGGTACCGGTAAAGCATTTTTTAGGCTACAACGTGAAATATATCCCTAATAAAATAGGCGTTTTTAATGTCACAGTAATAAACAAGGTATCAAATAAAGCTTCGAGTCTCAGCGTTCTATGTATGTAAATAGATTTTTTATTTGTTGTGTGGATTGTCCATAGTTTTAATTAGAACACGATGAATGCTACCTGAATTTTTCCCCCAATGTTGCAAATAAACTTAAATTTCTCCAGTAGTCAACATTTAATTACCATGTAATTGAGTAAATATTTTTTGCTACAGCTTTGTCGATCTAATAATATCAAAACAATATCCAGTGTTTACTACAGTAGTAGAAACATTTTATGAATTGCGTCAAAAACACTTACGGATATAGGCATTACGCAAATTTTCGATGTTATTTTGGAATGTGAAAAATTATACCAGACGCAGGTCCAAAAAGAGAAAACTAAATTGCAAGATAACTCTACGGACTTTTTACTTTAAAAAACTGCAAAGATGAAAAATAATTGACGGCCTATATTAAAAGTTATGATCATTCAAACTGAATGGTTGGAATGTTACAACGAAAGCGTGATGACATTTAAAAAGGTGAACTTGTTCGTGTGCCTGTATTTTAAATTGAACAATATGTTTACCAAATAAAACAACGGTTTAAGAGGTAAAAACCAAATTTAATCAAATAAGTACATGTCCGGAAAAAAAAACATTTTCTAACCCGTCTGTATAGAGATAGTATTCAATTTGATCGGTGACTTTCGAGTAAAAATCTAGTACGGTAAACTAACGACGAGGAAGAGTGGTTTTTGCCTCATGGTGAGGAAATTGAAGACAATGATAGAGAAGAGGGATGCAAATAAGCCATAAAATCATATTTGGTGAGTTTATCGGTTATGAAATCAAGTCTTCTTATGTATTAGGTAATATTTGCAACGTGTTACCTTTTTCAGTTTGAATCACCTCTTACGACATACAGTGCATGATGCATTTGTCGAACCAAAATAAGTTTATAAAAAACACGTTTTCAACATTATTCGCATAACAACTAATAAGTTTTGTAGAAAATTAGGTAATTTATTTATTGAATTTTTCTTGGGAAATTAGATGCAGACTGTCGGGTGAATTCAGCCAGACATTAGAGAAAACTCATTTTACAATAAACATGTACCATATTTCATCTCTTGACAAGGTTTGTTTCTATGTATTCTGAAAAAGTTAAAGAATTTTTATTTCTTCTTAGACATGAGCCAAAAAATATATAAAAAGATATATTCAGACAATGACAATGTAATAAACAACTTACTTTTAATAAACCAAAAAGTTGTTGATTTTAGAAGGAGCAATGGAGAGCAAAGTCTGTCTCCAACACGTGGTCTCCAAATAAAAAAATATATTAAACAGACGACTTAATTTGGTTCTCAATGATGGTACATGAAATCCTTACCAGGTAACATCATTTGGTCAGTATTTCACAATACCCAAATGTGTTTTATTTTTTTTTAGTTTGCGAGAAAAGCTGCAATGTATATAATATATACATTTTTCACATAATAGTTAATGATACTTTATTTTGCCTTTAAAAAGAGAAAAGCGGAAACTTAACAGGTATTTACAACAATATATTCCTAAAGTGATAAAATCAAGTATTAATATGCAATTTCTTGTGCATTTTTGATAAAAATAGTTTTTTAACTGCTATTGTTAAAATATTAAAGGCAAATATTAATTTTGTTATTGGCAGGTCTTCTTGCAGGTTTTTTCTTTGAAATTGAAATATTTGTTAGAAATTAACATGCAAAATTGCCTGCTGTCATATTGTTGTTAAGTAGATGTTCAGTCAGTTTGTAATTATTGATTTTCTATTACATATTGTATTGTATTTTGAACTGAACTGATCAATATTTTACAATTACTGCACTTGAGTGAGATTATTCTGAGGTTTTATGCAGTAGGATAGAATAATATTGAATGAGAAGAAGCCGTGTTCAATATTGTTATACCTTGCTCCATCAAACCTATATTGATCAAATTCAAGTGTAGTAAATGTATTATTACATAATATTGAGTCATGCAATTGGAATAGATACATTTAGGAACTTGTTTTACTATACTTTATTTTCATTGATATTTGAAATAACACTTTATCGGATCAATAATTTAAAAATTACAAGAAGAATTCAACAATAATTGTTTTTTTAAATAGTTATTTCATTTATAACAAGACAAATTCACTCAAGGTGTACTATGATATTATCGTAATAAAAATTTCAAAAATATAACACTGAAGGTTGGGAGATCTGGTTACTCAAAATATCTACAAATACTGGATGACTTGGTTTCTCAACTTTACTGCAAAACCTGGATGACCTAGTTCCGGAACACAACTAAAAAATTGGATGACCTAGTTCCTCAATACAACTACAAATACTACAAGATCTGGTTCCTCAACATAACTACATAAATTGGATGACATGGTTACATGTACTTAAATATTACTACATAAACTGGATGACATCAATACGTTATGTGTTGCTGACGCCCCACTCATATAAACAGTGGAATAAGTATATTCATTTCAAGTTTCTTTCTCTCCCTTACCACTAAAGAGCTGTCTCTCTTTAGTAAATATTAAAAAAAAACAATATCAAGAAATTATTCAAATTATGCAATTTTGGATTACCGATGACAAAACGTAATTTGCCGACCTAGATCATTGAAAAGAAAGCCTTTTAACCCTAACTTGCATACTAAATTTATAATTGTATACGGTTTTTATCAATTTAATAATGATATTTATCCATTAATAATATGTTGATTTGTGTGCAGTCTTCTTATCATAAGATTGGTTAAATATAATTATAATTAAAAGGTAATAAACAAATAAATGACAGCTGTACTGGTTATCTAGTTGTGCAAAACTTCATTAGTTAAGCATTCTATTAAAAATCTTGAACCAAAATTCAAATATGGCCACTCAATATTTTGGGATAAAGATGTGTGATTGGCACACCCATGCTTTATTGTCTATGCCATTTTTTTTTTCGAGGGAGTCGTGACCACATCACCCCTCTTTGCAGTATACTTTGCAAAAATTAAAAAATAAAAGATTAGAAAAGTAAAGAATGTAGAGAGTGCATATTAGTTAACATAAAGGATAAGAACAGCAAAGTCTTATAGTCAAGTAAGTTAAGATGTTGAAAAATAGTAATAGTCAATTTGTTGATTCTAAAAGAATAAATTTAATTTGTAAGAAAATTCGTGGCGATAACAATACTTTGAATAATGCATGTACATATATCAAGTACTGGACTTTATGTGATTACATATAGACGTAGATCAGTAACGACCTACACCTCACAATCAAGCATAGGAAAACCAATCATATACATAAATTACACATAGCGCGCATGTGTCACTCAGAAAATACAGTTGTCATCATTTGGTAATCCGTAATATGTTGTAGTTGTCTGGGAAAGTAATTATTCGTTAAAAATAGTCTTACAGTTTCTTTAAGCTATACGTTCAATACAAAATTTAGAAGAGCGTTTACTAAAATAACAATCTCTATTTATACAGGTTTTAAGAATAAAAACATTGTAATTGCTAGGCACAGTTATAACCTTGTCCCATCATTTAAATAATGTATAATGACAAGTACAAGAAATGATTGATTCATTTATGAACGGAGACAGAAATAATTTTCCCTGTTAACACATAAAAATTTCTCTAGGTTAACAAGTAACTCAATGAATAATTTTTTCTGGAGTTTACATAAAAGTTTCCGCGTTATATAGTTGAGTATTCTTTTAATTTGTATGACCTGACAAAGAATAAGACGCAATAGTTAGACAACATACGAAGTTACTTGTCTTTTATTTTAACATTATTGCCATACTACAATCAGAGAAGGGCTATTAGAGTTCTAAATAGCCACGATTTACATACAGGTAAGTTTTCATTTATAGTGGTATGTATACCGAACATTATTCGAACATCATATAGTATATAATTCAATACACATATTCATTTCAGGCACCAGCGTCAAAGATGCATGGAAAATTGGGTTCTTAACTGTGTTCTGACATTTTTTTCTGTAATGTCACACGCAACCAGCTACATTAGCTTTTACTTAATCAGCCGCAACTGCAACACATTTTGACAACAATATATACTATATTCGGATCTTTATTTTACATTCAGAAAACGTCCATTGTTTAAGACACTTGAATGCATGACGACAATAAAATGCTATCGGTGATTCAACTGCTACACTTCACTAGATGTGTTAAAATGGGTTTCCTTTCCACTCAAGCGATCATGTTTTAAAAGTTGGACACAATAAAAATTTGGTATAGGTACATCAGCCATCCTCGTGTCTATATGTTTATTTTATATTTGTTAATACGGCCTTTGGCACATTTTGCGATTGGTAATGCTTGTCCTTGTCTACAAAACTTATGACCGGTTTATGCTACAAAATGTGACTTTTGTTTAGGAAATAAGTGTAGTTTGAAATAAAATCAATGCTTATATAATCATTTATTAAGTTATTGGAAAGATGGCATTGAGTAATTGGACTAATATCACACATTTGTGCAAGTAGGATGCAAGAAGTAATCATTTATAAATCAACATTGTTTTAGAAATAGATATTAGTGACTCCGTAGCATTGACAGCGACGGAAAGTTAGTTTCATTAATTCCAGGGGCCTCGGTGGCCGAGTGGTCAAGGTAGTTTGTCTACTATTGATCACGTGGTCTGTCAACACTGAGATTGCGGGTTCGATTCTCACTACATGCAGAGTGTACTCGACTCCAATCTTAATTGACAAGGATTGTCAGTTTTCCTACTGCAGGTCGGGGGTTTTCTCCGGGTACTCCGGCTTCCTCCCCCAATAAAAACTGGACGCCATGATATAGCTGAAAAATTGCTGAAATTGGCGTTAAACACCATCAAACAAACAAACAAAACATTAATTCCAAGTTTTATTTTAAAGAACTGATACAACATAATATTTTATGCGATACTTTATAAAGTTAGAGACTTAACTAAAAGAATCAGACAAAAACTACAATTTTAGATTTTATAGCATATAGAAAGATTAATTTATAGAACAAGAAAACCCTGTGTCATTGACCAACTATTGCTCCAATGAATCATTTTTTATTACTAATTATACGTCATTTCTAGCATGCTTGTTACTGTGCCTTAATTATTGTGAATGCATTTCTATAAAAAAGGATTTATACAGGAGCAAAAAGGATCAGTTGAATGGTGTGAGACAACTTTTAAACTATTTATCCTTTAATGTGTATTACACCTACAAACTTCTTATACGTGGCAAGTATGCGCAGAGATTTTATTACTATCAATTACCTTTTAACAAGTAAACTCTAACTAAATTAAAACACGATTGAATGTATTTAGTTTCTATTGCAATTAAACGTTAAATTAGAATGTTTTTTATATGAAATTTAAAAAGGCTCGGTTTAATTATCATTTTTTGAAAATGCCCAACGCTATACTTTAATGCGATAATTTAGAAGAATGTTTACGAAGGGGTAAAATCATTACATATAGATGTTCAAATATTACCAAAATAGTAATTGTTTGCCATGGGAACGTGTCCAAACATACTTCAGCATTATGATCAAGTGTGACGTTTACTCAGCCCTTCAACCTAAAGGAACGTTTAAAGGTTTATATAGTTTAAGTGAGACTCTTATAATATTTAAACGTCATACAAAACTATGAAACTTGGGATAACACAATGTCAAGCGTTTCTGAACGTAATGTTTTGATCCTGGTATTACAATTATTTACATGTGTATTTGTCTGAATGGTTTTTAATGCCACTTTAAGCATTTAAGGATCCATATCATAGAGTTATTTTTACAAGGGGGGGGGACGAAGAAGCAGGCGAACGCAATGAGAACTTTCAAAATGGACAGTGTCAATTGCATCTTGTCATACGTCTTTCAGTTACAACTCCAGAATTAACATGCTGTTTTTCACATCTTCCTCAATAATACGACAAGAGGGCCTCTTATTATCACATGCCCTCGTGAAATATACCGTTAAATATAAAAATTTAGATTTGAATAAACTGTCTATGTTCATGGCCAAGTCTTATATAAACATCACATTTATTTCTTGTTCTATTTTTTTAAAACATATACATTGAAACATGAAACTGTCCCCTAAAAGACCCTCACAAATTATATGTGAAATAAATTTTCCTCATACAACATTATAAATAGTTTATAAGTGATCAGGACAAAAATATATTGATTCTATTCAGTCGTTGTTCAAGTGCGGAAATTGTGTTTCCTGTTAACAACTCTGAATTCTATCTGGTAACAAGTACATCTGTGACTAACTTCTGTGTTCTAAAGTAAAATAATTATGTTCTTGATTTGTGTAATATCATCTAAGAAGAATATCGCTGTATTTTGTTGGTAGCTGATTATAAACATTGTAATGATATAGTACAACATAAAACATTAGTCTGTTGTTTTCAATAACCTGGACTTATATACAGGTGAGTAATTTTTATATTTCTTTTGCACGAATTTCTTCATAGTGACATACACCAAAACATTATTTGACGTTTATAGCGAGCGTCGCAGATGCGAGATATACGGTTACCTGCATTTGTGTAAATAAGGTCACGTGATATATATGACCAAACCTTTTTCGGATGGTAGCTGAGGCGTCAGAATAAAATATTGTGGTCCAGCACAAACAAATAATTTAAAAGTAGACAGAATTAAATTTGACATCGATAAAATTACAGTGGTTTTTTTTAAATAACAACAAAAATGTCCAACAATTTTTTGCAATCTCAAAAACCATTGTTTGTGACGTCACCAACACATTAAAGACGTCATATCACAAAAGGAAAGCATAGGCACTCTTAGGTAAAATGCGCACAATTTGGAAGTTAAAGTGTCTCAGAAACATATAATTTTCTGTATTTATATGTCTGAGCAATAGTTGTCCTTTTAATTTCAAAAAATAAAAAGTCTATGCATCCATAATTTTATTGTGACAATGATGTATACTAGACATATACCTCCAGCTACCACAGCGATAATATAATTTAAATTTACATTCAAAATCTTCATCCATAATTTGATATTAATATTACTTTAGACTTCGTCGAGAGCTTAATTGGTTAAATTCTACATGTTTTTCTATATATTCCTAAATTTATTCGAAATTTATCTATGCAACTTTAATTTGAAATTGTTTTTCAAATTTACTTGCTAAAGTCCTCCAACAGTATCTCTCCATTAAATATGTACATAACATATTTCCTTGTGTGATTATTACAAACATATTATAGTCAATTGTACAGTACGGACCCATATGTCAAGAACAACGTGTTTCGGGAACGGAACTACATGAATTCCCATTACAATATCGAACGTATCTGAGCAATAGCAAAAATTTATTATAAAATAAATACTTTCCAACCATTTATGACGATTTATGTTTAATTTTAGATTCATAAGAAATTGTTGTTGACCCCATTACAAATATCAATCCATCTATCCCATCATACTACATATGTGTTTGTGTCACACGTGCTTGTTTACTAATCAGCTTTGTGAAGATATGTATCAAGGATTACGAACGATTACGAACAATCATTTACGTCTTGAACGTAACTAACGTTACCATTATCTACGTAACGTCTATTGTCATTGTAACGTCATGTAAACAACGTTTTTAGTCTTCAATACAAGTTTGAAACGATCAGTTGATTTTCAATCTATCTAAGCGAAGTACTAACCACACTCACAACAAATCGCCACATTTGGTGCCGTGACCAGGATATTTGGAATGGAGAAACTCAAAGCAGTACGAGGCGGACACAGAAGCGCCGTTTCCAGACTCATTCATCGGACCGAGGAGAAAATTGACAGAGATGATATTTCCAGTCGGGACTTGAACAATGCTATCGATTCTTTGGTGAAGAAAGCAGATATTCTTCAAAACTTGGACACTCAGATCGTGGATTTGACAGAACCGAAAGACACTGAACAATAGATTCTAGATACAGACGATTTTACAAGTAATATGGAAATGTCAATAAGGAAATACAGAGATATGTTAAAGGAGCTTTCCGAGATACAGCCATCGGTGAGTCATTGTTTTCAAGATGTTACACAACCAAACACAAGTCAAAGTATTAACGCAAATGAAAATAACCAAAATGCCGAATTACACATAGATCAGTCTTCATTTGATGTTACCGTAAATCCCATAAGAGAATCCTCATCAAATCAGTCGCACTTCTACCATAGGCTTCCTAAGCTAGACCTTCCGTCATTTTCAGGAAATATCATAGATTGGCTACCATTTTGGGAATCATTTCAAACAACAGTTCATACAAATCCGTCATTAACTAATGTTCAAAGATTTAGTTATCTTAAATCTCAGCTGTCATACAAAGCAGAACAGTGCATTGCCGGACTTTCATTAACTAGCGCAAACTATGAACAAGCAATCCAACTATTACAAAACAGATTTGGTCAAAAACAGCAGATTATCGATGCATACATGAAAACACTTCTTGAGCTTCCTAACCCTTCACTTTCTGCAACAAGTCTGAGAAGTTTCTTCGACAAAATGGAAACAAGTATACGCGGTTTAGAATCGCTTGGTCAAACACAAGACACCTTCGGAGCACTATTAGTCCCGATTATTTTCGGAAAATTACCCACAGAAATGCGTAAAAATATGACTCGAGAAAATGGTCACCGATCTTGGGATATAAGGTCATTACGAGAAGCTATATCCAAGGAAACTTTCGTCCAAGAAACTGGAACGCTTAATGTACCAGATGATTTTACACCCACTGCATCTTTCTACGCTGGTGCAAGATCTCAATTTAAACAGAATCCCAACCGCGGAAATCAAAGCAAACAAACCAAGACAAAAACATGCGTCTTTTGCAACGAGTCACATTCGTCATCTGAATGTCCGAAAGTAGTCACAACAGAAAATCGTTATTCAATTATCAAACAAAAGAAGCTGTGTTACAATTGCTTTGGAAACCACAAGGTCACTGAATGCAAGTCAAAATATACATGTCGCAAGTGAAACATGTCGAAACCACAAACATCAGCTTAGCAGCTTTTGGAGACGCTAACAGGAAAATACGGAACTTGGAGAAAACTATAATTGATCTTGAAACTGCATCTGGCCAAAGAATTCCGATGGAAGTATTAATCGTACCCACAATTGCAGCCCCTTTGGACAACACCATAAATTACAAGACATCAAAATTACAATACTTACGTGGGTTGAAACTGGCCCATCCCGTCTCTTATGATGATAAATTCAAGATTTCAATGTTGATTGGTGCCGACTATTACTGGGACATTGTGCAAGATCATACGGTACGAGGACAAGGCCCTACTGCAGTTAAATCACTATTAGACTATTTACTTTCTGGACCAATCGCAACGTCAACCTCAAGTCAAACGATATCGACGTCAATGGTAAATGTTCTGTTTCAACTGCCGTGAGTCACCCAATCAACCAAGTATTAATGATTGTCTGAAATCCGTACCGCCAATGTTGAATGACTTAACAGGAATATTGGCTAGATTCCGACTACACCCATATGCAGCAACAACAGACATAGAAAAGGCTTTTTAAATATTAGACTTCACGATGATGACAATGATGTTACAAGATTCTTCTGGTTAAGCGACCCTAAAGATCCAAACAGTCCGCTGATCACTTATCGTTTCAGGGTAGTTTTATTTGGTACCACTTGCTCGCCGTTTATGCTAAACGCTACACTTATGAAGCACCTTCAGTTAGACCAGTCGAACACATCTCAAATACTGAAGAGAGACCTCTATGTAGATAATGTTTTGTCAAGTTTTCCAGATCAGCAGAGTTTATTAACCTTTTACAAGGAATCTCGACCTCTTCTTGCCAGTGCTGGATTTAATTTGAGATCGTGGAGTTCAAATGACATGGAACTACAACGATTAGCGGCATCTGACCAATGTATGGATACAGATGAAAATTTGAAAATTCTTGGATTGAAATGGAATGTTCAAGCAGATAAAATTATGTTCCAAAATAACCTATCGTATGACGAAAACAGCGTGTGTACTAAACGAGAAATATTGAACCATCTTCAAGCGTTTATGATCCGTTGGGAATTTTAAGTCCTATTACTGTCAAAACCAAAATCTTGATGCAGTCTATTTGGGAACAGAAATTTGAATGGGACCAACCGTTACCGGAAGACATAAATTTGTACTGGATTGAAATACTGGATGATTTGAGAAAAGGTCTTAACATTGAAATACCTAGATTTTTATTTAGAAAGCGATCTACATATATAAATTGTCAAGAAAGAAGCTTCAGTTTACACATCTTTACAGATGCAAGTCAGTCTGCATATGGCACATGTGCGTATTTAGTTTCAGATGACGAATCAGCTTTAGTTATGGCAAGGAATCGAGTTGCGCCATTGAAACGTATTACATTACCAAAACTCGAACTGATGGGTGCATTTTTAGGAGCGAGATTGGCGAAACACCTCATTCATAACTTAAACCTAGATACAAACACGGAGGTAAACTTTTGGTCGGACAGTCAAATAGTCTTGAGATGGATCACATCAACAAAACCGTTGCAATCGTTTATAATTAACAGAACAAAAGAAATTTTACTATGTGTATCAAATCAACGATGGAGATACTGTCCCACGGATACCAACCCAGCAGACCTTTTAACGCGAGGTACAACTTACGAAAAGTTCGCCGGCGCCGATATATGGTTTACTGGACCGAAATGGATAAGAAACAAACTGGATTGGCCGACTTGGAGCGGAAATCAAGGCGAAAGTCCAGAAGAAATGGAAACCGACATATTAACTACCGTAACGAATACAAATCACACACTGCTCACGTCAACAATGCCAGAAGAAACGGGCATAAATCAGGCATTAGACATTCATCGTTTTAGTTCGTTAAAGCGACTTCCGAGGGTTACATCGTACGTATCAAGATTTATAGAAAATTGCAGAACTCTTCGAAAAGAGAGAAACATATCAGCTTTATCTGTTAGTGAAATCAATGAATCTTTAATTAAGTGGATACGTGTATCTCAGAATGAACAATTCAAAGATGTACTACAATACTACACGAAAAAATCCCAAACAAAACCCGCAATCGTTCGACAGCTAAATATATGTATGGATGAACAAGAAATTCTCAGATGTCAAACTAGAATCCAAAACGCATTCGTACCCGATGAAACGAAATATCCAATACTTTTAGCAGCGAATCACATATTGACAACACTTATTATACAGGACGCTCATATCACTCAACTGCATGGAGGAATAAACGATATCGTTACGCGTTTACGTCAGAAATATTGGATTCCTAGGATAAGACAGCGAGTTAAAGTTACATTACGAAAATGTGTCGTTTGTCGAAAAGTAACAGGACATTCTTATCAACAACCCGAAACACCGCCGTTACCTGGCGACCGCGTGCAGGAATCATTGCCATTTTCAGTTACCGGAGTAGACTTTGCGGGACCACTATATGTTCGAAATAATGATAATTCAAAAGCAAAAGTTTACATATGCTTATTCACATGTTCTACCTCTAGAGCACTTCATTTGGAAGTAGTTACTAGCCTAAGCGAGGAATCATTTATATATGCATTTAGACGTTTTTCGAGTCGGAGATCAGTTCCGAGAATCTTAATTTCAGACAATGCCACTACATTCGTATCATCGGCGAAAGAAATCAATCTTTTGATGGATTCGACTAAAGATAAACTAAGTCAATATGGAACTGACTGGAAATTTATTCCACGTAGTGCGCCATGGTATGGTGGAATGTGGGAAAGACTCATTGGTCTTACAAAACAGTGCCTCCGGAAATCTTTAGGTACGAACTGTATAGATATGGAACAATTAATAACAATTATTACCGAAATTGAGGCGAAACTAAACGATAGACCATTGACGTACGTGATTTCCGAACTGAATGAACCAGAAGCATTAACACCGTCACATCTTCTTCGAGGAAGAAAAATTACAACTTTGCCATACCCGAAAGAAAACATAGACATTCTCAAAAACTGTGAAAATGCAACACATCATAGTCTGAATCGTAGTTTACGAATGCAACAACAAATTCTAGATCATTTTTGGTTGCGTTGGAAAAGGGAATACCTCACATCTTTGAAGGAACGTCACATTGCTACAGGAAAAAACGAACCAAGTATACGCGTGGGCGATATTGTTCAAATTCACGACGAGGCGCCGAGAACATCATGGAAATTGGCAGTAGTAGAGGAGCTCATCAAAGGAAATGATGGTATTATTAGGGCAGTGAACTTGCGAACAAAACACGGGAGAACAAATAGACCGATATCCAAGCTATATCCTTTAGAAGTCAACGAGAACGACACTACACTAGAACGACTATCTAAAATGAAAGCCAGAGAAAACATTCAAAAATGGACTATAAATCGTTAACTATTTAAGTGACTATAATTTCCAATGATTCAAGAGATAAATGCAGGATATTTATTTATTTCATGTGGACTTTAAAGTAATTGATTCAATTTATTTGTCATTTTATATATCTTTTTATTTGTATTTTCATTTCTTTTTCATTTTCGGCGCCCCAGTATCAAGGATTACGAACGATTACGAACAATCATTTACGTCTTGAACGTAACTAACGTTACCATTATCTACGTAACGTCTATTGTCATTGTAACGTCATGTAAACAACGTTTTTAGTCTTCAATACAAGTTTGAAACGATTAGTTGATTTTCTATCTATCTAAGCGAAGTACTAACCACACTCACAACAAATCGCCACAATATGTGAGTACATGAAATATATACAAACGCGTAATCGTAGCATGATATAATAAACAAATGCAAACAAGATATTAACTGACATAATTGATGCGCATAAATCATTTTGAACAACTGTCAACGGTGAAGATGATTTTGGTTGGTGTCAAATTAAACAGCACCTATATTTATTCTAATATATCAAATGCTGGGTCATTTCTATCACATTGATCAGTCAAGCCAATAAATTCATTTTAAATAGATTTTCAATATAAGGTCTCTTAATTGAAATGTATTTCAAGAGATAAAAGTCTTATCCCAACAGTTTGAAGGTACTCAGTATCTCACTTTGTAAAAAGGGGGGATGTGAAATTAACTAAAAAAGATGCAAAATTTATGATAAAATTATGTAATTAGTGCCTTTCTATGTGTGAAATAGTCCATTTGTGTTGGATGTATATTGCCAAGCTTGCTATTTACATCTGCAACTAAGAAATTGAAAAATTAAGGAATAATGCATTTCTTGATCACCAAGCTAATTTTTCATGATAACGCGCATGTGAGGTCTTTGTATGTTTTCATGCATTTCTTGAAAACCGCTGAAAGGAATTCAACAAAATTTTATAATTTGTTTCGACTAACATAAACCTAAGACCGGGAAAAATTTTATTTAATTTGTGTAGGACCACCAAATACCTGGAACCAATCCAGAGGTTGTACGTAAAAGTAGTACTAGTCAACAGAAATTTTGACAGAATGTTCAGCCAGTGCATTTTTATAGGGGACAGAAGTGTTTATACCATATAAATGTATGCTTAAACAAATATATGCGCTATTGCTCATTTCTTTGTTCCAGACATTGGATTTATTCCACGGTACATGTATATAATAATATAGCTCGGAACCTAACACTAGTCGTGAGGGTGAATATTTAAATAAGAAGTTTATGTGTAGTCAGATTGCAGCAGCACAACTTGACTACATGTTGTGAAGACTTGTAATTGACTAGTTAAACAATATGCCTCATTATTTATTATGTCGAAATTGTGTCTGTTTCGCGTGACTGATGCATTTCTACGTACAACTATCCAATTAAGTTTAATTATTGTGATTACTCATCAGGTGATAGTTTATTGTTTCTATTTTATTGTTTAGTAATATATAACGTTCTGCTGTTTGTTTTCAGTTGAAAAAGTGAACAGTTAGATTCCCTAAACATTATGCGTTATGTGTTGTTCTTTTGTCTGATGGAAAGTCAACAGTTGTTTAAAGCGATTCAAATGCTTTCATTTAATTTATTTGTTCCATGTATTTTTAAATGAGCATAAAATCAACTTTTTATGGGGTTTTCCTGTAACAAATCTCCTGCAATATATGATTACAGAAATCTTTTGCAGTTCATCTGTCACGAAAACTTGACTTTATTGTGTTTCAGTGGAAAATGTTCAGTTTTCAAATTTGAATTGTATTCGAAAGTAATCAGTTTTTTTACCATACAAGAATTATTAAAATTGGTATCATGTTTTGCATTCAAGTCTTGCTTATTTCAGCAGTAACAGTAAAAACAAACTCTACTTAGACATAGGAAAATATTAAACTTCAAAAGGTATCCGACCAAAAATGTACCATGTATATGATGTCATCTTTTCAGCTGCAGTTAAGTGCAGTCCTATCATAACATAAAGACATAAAGTTAACTTAAGTCTTTCCTAAGACCTTAGTAATGGAATTATTAACCCTATTTTGCATAAAATATTAATCTTGAAACCGTATTTAACATATAAAATCACTCGTGTTAATATAGAAATGCAATAAAAGCCATATTTAACATATTAAAGCAATCCTAAAACATAAAGATGCAATTAAAAACTATGTTTCACATATAGAATAACTCTGAAGATATTAGGGATGGAAGTAAAAACAAATTTTAAATATAAAATTAATACGATTACCCAAGAGATGCAATCAAAATGCATAGTAAACATCTAAAATTACTCTACAGAGAGACTTTAATCAAGCAATTAAAAAGCATAGTACAGTTATAAAATTACTTAGGACGACTGAAGGATGCAATTACAAACCATATTTTACATGTAAAATCAATCTGAAGAACGTAGTAATTCAATTAAAAACCATATTTCACATACATGTATAAAACAACCATGTGACATGAAGAATGCAATTAAAAACCGTTCTACTTGTAACCAATCAATACTGAGATCTTAACGATGGAATTAAAACAATATTTCACATATAAATTAGACCTTAGCGATTAACCATATTTCATACAAAGTAATATCAAATATAAACGGGTGTGTTACTATTGCAAATTAATATTGAGAGACCGATATTAGTTTTAAGCAGGGGAAATCTTTTTTCTTTAAGAATGGATACATTAAAAGATATATTGGTTCATATGACTCTCATTTAAGGGGTCATTATTGAGTAAATGAGATTAAAGAATTAAAATTCTGACTGATTGCACATCTGATGATATGTATGTCTGGTGGACTTTTCTTTTAATCAGTTTGTATGTATGTCTGTCAGTTCATGTGCCATGATAATCAAGTTTCTTTTATAAAGTTCTGTCTGTTCAGTCCGTCTGTCCGTCTGTCTCTGACTTGTCCGTTGTTTTTTCATATTTGCTAGTTATATGACCTTTCGTAGCAATCCTTTTTTGCCTCTTCATGACGCAGATCGCAGATTCATTTTATTCTCCTGTTTTGCCGTTAGTTAAGTTACATTTTATGTTATTCCTCTCTACTTTACAGAAAACGATAATTACCCATAATTCTTCAACCTACAAATATTACAAATAGTACAACATTCATCGAAACAATATTTAAAAGCCTTAAACAGTCGATCTAAAAACAGCAATAATTGGTTGAGTAGTGTAATTGTGTTTTGATTTGAGTTAAGAAATCGTTGATTCAAAAATATAAAACGTCCATAAAGAATTAACAGCGAGTTTATAATTCATATAGAGGTCCACTTGGTAAGATATTGACAATAAACTAGTTGACTTTATTAAAATAAACTGCAAATATGAATGTTGTTATAGATGTCTCACCTCGAAGAAAATCAATCAAGAAGGAGATGTTAAACATGAAGTAATATATATATGTAAAATACATCCACATGATCTATTAAAACATATATACTCAGTAACAATAATAATAACATCATTTTAATACAAATCGGAATATCAAATTGTAACAGTCACGGACCAACTAGTTAAATTGATTAATTTGTTGAATAAAGGAATTGGTGATGTGACGGTTTTGTATTGTATACTAGCTGCCCTGATAGTTGCAGTCTGATATGTTGCAAAAATAATTTTAAAAATATATCTTCCGTGAGACAACTCAATTTGAGTGTAAAACCTTATAACATCCTTAGTAAAACCAAAACCGGACGGATAACTTTTATAACAAAATACGTTGTATGACATTTGACAAAAATACAAACAAACAGACAGACCAACAAAGACTATTTTTCATAATTCGTACAAAAAGTGTAAAATAGTACCTTTATAGTAGCAAGAAAATCCAGCATCTTCAGTTTCTGGGATTATTCGTAATTTATTCATTAAATCTGGTTTGTCAAAGGATCAAGATCACGCAGTTGAAAGAAATGTGGATTGATAACCTATAGTGTAATTATGGAAGAAAAGTCATCAGAATGATGACAGCCGTTTTGAGAGAATATCGTGTATTTAGTACATAACATATCTAAACAACGTGTTTCATTGTATAAATCACTTGACTATTTTTGAAAGTACTGGCTTTATCTTAGGAAAGGAAGACTATACCTAGCGACGGAATAATACAAGTTCTCTAAGATCTCCCCCGGGTACATAACCTACATTCTGGCTGTTTTTAACTTTATTTAGCAAGAATTATCTCCCTTTAAATTTGTCACATGACACGTTTATATATGGTCGTCTGATGTCAACAGTTGAACATAACCAGCTGTGGCAACAAGTTGGGAGATATTAACGTTGAACAGTTTACTCTTGATCTACAGGATGTCAAAACTAAGTAAGCAAAACAATATGCCGTTCAAATTCCAAATAATTATATTGAAACAGAACCTTCAATATTGTGTTATGTCTCAGATATTTTTTAATATAAAAATTTCTTTCTTAAACTTAACAACACTTTATAAGGAAACAGTTATCACGGTTCTCTTTGAGAATTAATAAGAGATAACTGATGTTGCAAAACAACCTATCCCAATCTCATTCGTATTATTGTTTTATTTTTGATATATTTTACTAATTTTTTATGTTTTGATTTCTATTGTTATAGCAATATAGTGTCGTTTTGTATTAATGGGTCCTTGATAGAATAACACGCATTTGTATCTATCTATATTATTTATTTTTATATTCATAATGCTATTCGGTTATGTTTTTTTGGTGAATAATTGGTTGCCACAGGCTTCTTTGTGCCTTGATTTATAAGGTTCAATGTATTATTTCTGCACGACACCTATTTTAACATAAATAAAACATAGATAAATAATAGTATGAAAGAGGTAGTTTGATACTGTATATTCCGTAATATAGACGAAAACCAAGAGTACTAGTCATAAACTCTTTAACGAGGTGCGAGATTTTGAAATTTGTATGAATTCCCAGACAATAATAGTATAAACTTTTTTTAGCATTGATGTTTGATTGTAATGTTCTAGGTTCTCTAAAAGTGCATTGCAGAATGACACAGGAGGAAAGACAGAACTTTTATCGTAATTCGACTTTAATAGTAGACCACACAAATGAATCATTTACCGGATTACTGGACCATAATTTGAATAATCAGGGTTTAACATTGTTACAACTTATACAATCTAAACAACATGAAATATATCACATGTGCTATCATAACCAGCCATGTTGTATGTGTCCAGCAGGCAGTAAAGTTCCATTATTCAGATATAAAAACCGAATCCTCCATCCTTCTCAACTTGACCTACTACTAGATACTACTACCAAATTATCAGGACATAACCAGAAAAGTCTAACAAAGCACTGTTGTTGTCCTGCTAACCCCAATATCAATTTTAGTCAACTGGACCTCACCCTAACAAGATGTCTCTTAGTGAATTTTACAACCATTATTCCAACCGGATCTCAAGAACGATTAGCCGTTGAAGAATTGATACAGTTCAGGAATAGGTCCTATGGACATGCTGCTAATGGGGTGATACCCAATCAAGATTACCAAATCTACACGGCACAAATCGAACATCATATTCTGGTACTAGCAAGAGCGCAAGGCAAAGAAACCGAATTTAAACAAAAGCTTAAAGATGCTGCAGTGCGACCTCTTGATGAAACAATCCTCCAACAATATCAAACGATATTGTTAGCTAACATTAAAAGAGATAACGAAATAATGCAGGTACATATTTATTTATCTTTAGATTTTGTTGTAATTATATGAGCTGACCCTGTGTATATTTCTGCTCTGGTACATTAAACTGAAAGTAAATCATCAAGAAAAAAACTATTTTTTAAGCACATCCTGTTTAGTAGTAATATGTTTGCTTGTTTTTTTGTGTCGTTTAATCATTAAAGTATTTAATTTCAAAACAAAATTCTAACGACAAAATTGTGTTGTACAATGTTTCGTCTTTATAGTGTATTGTCTAAACACGAATAATTTGCATTTTTGTAGGCCATTGTAGTAAACCAATAATGATAATACATAGATTTTCAATTCTCGCATAAAATTCCATATTATTTTTCATTTACGGTACAATACGCTATTTTGTATATTTATTATCAATGTTTGTTGCTGGACTATACATCGTAGCCTATATCACATCCTTGACTATGTATACTTCATTAATTTATCTTTTGTCACTAGTCTATACTGACTATTCGCATAAAGGAAAATGAAAAATGGTATAGCAGCTGGTTAAAATACATTACATGTCCAAATCCATATCACAAACTTTATTTGCCTTCGACCCTTGGGGTGATATAAGGTTCTCTGTTTGATACAGCTTGTGATATATATTTTAACATTTATACATTAATGTTCAATATGTATATAAAATACAGGCATATACAATACTTTAAATATTTCATTGTAGACATTAAGGAAGATTGAAATGGCGGTTACCAAAGAATTACCAGGTATGCAAGATTTAATGGAAATGTATAGCCTATCTGATAAAATTTCTTTATATTCAGTTTCAATACACTACAATTAGACCATGCTCTGAAAATAGACTCGAAAAAACTAAAAACTAGACTCTACGACAAACGTGATGACTTCAGCTTTTTAATTGTCAACTTCCCTTTCATAGGCAGTAACATTCCAGCAGCTTCATCGTATGGTGTGTACATTTGACATTTGATACACATAATAATTGTAAAAATTCCAAATAAATTAAACTAAAATACAAACTGTCTAAACAGTTGTGTATCACATGTTTGTCATAAATACAAGCACGACTTTTGCACTTAGGAAATGACCTGAATATTGTCATTGGCATCGTGACTCTGGGTGGTATTACAATGCCATGAATGCGTAAGCAATATGGAAACAGATGACGCTCATTTTCATTATTGTGTCTCTTGTCATACTTATAGGGAAATATCATTTCGTTAAGATGTGAATTCAGCTTATTACACAAAATATTAATGAATTATTCTTATTTTTAAATATTTCTACTTAAATGCCTAATTAAAATGCACGCGAAATTCATTGAAACACATTGTGTCATATGTTTTCCCTTTTTAGATAGGACATAAATTATGCAGTGTTTGTGTATTCGGTTGGATTCAATTAAATTGCGTGGTACACATTTGGAACACTAATTTAAAGAAGTGCAACTTTAATCTAGAAGAAAACATAGCAGCCTTGTGTCTTGGCAAATTTATAAATTCTAGAGTTCAGGTCGAATTGTGAAAATCATTAGGCATGCTACTCAGATTAACTAGAATGAAATCCTACCAATGATTGAGTTTGGGTATTAAAAGCTATTGATACTGGTGTCTGAAACATGTGTATGTTTAATAACTTAAACAACCATTTTGTGTTCAATTTTTGTTCTAAAATTGATTGTACTTAAATTTGTTTGACTTTCAATCTATATAGATTTACTTACCAAAGATTTGGCTGATGTGAGAGTGACTGAGGGTTGTGATGCTTATTTTGAAATTTGGACCAAAGAAAAAAATATTTGTAGTAAATGGTTCAAAGATGGCCAAGAGATACGGATGACAGAGAACATACAAATTAAAAAGTCCGGTAACATTCACAGACTGGAAATTAAAAACACCTGTCTTACTGATAAAGGGCGCTATGCTGTGCAAGTCGTAGACATTGAAAGACAGGCGTGTCTTGATATAGAAGGTACAATATGATGTAATCTATGCAAACAACTTTTTTATTCAATAACAACTTGATAATGAACATTTTTAACCTACGTACAGTTAATAAAACTGTTCCATAAATTGTTATTTAACATTGTTTGTATAAATCACATCTTTAAAATAACTACTCTACATGGGAACATTTTGGCAAACGTAACAAGAAAAATTGGCATCACAAGAAAACTTGGCGTCGAACATCATATGACTACTCTAAGATACTAGAAATATACCTATAGCACATTATTTTGAATAATGGAAAGTAAATATGTCTTAATTATTATTACCTTCTAAGAAGTATGTCTTTTTAAATCAAAAAGGATGTTTAACAATTAACAGGTATGCTATTTCAAATGTTGGTATAATAAAAATCACCAACGTTGAGTTATGAATTAGAAAAAACACATATTATTGTAAAATGTAATGGATGTTCATTGTTTAATGGAGCCTGCATATGTGAAACTGTTTTGAAAGGCATACAATTTATTATTGGCACATACACGTAAAAAGACAAGCTTTGATCTTTTTGATGCTACTACAGTACTTGCACCCGTAAACGCAACACTTTGACTGATTGATAACTGATTGCTGACGGATTTTGGAACGCTGACGGATCGCTGACTGATTGATGATGACGACATCCGTCAAAAATTATGAATCCGTCATTACCTTGGTAACCGTCAGCGATCAGTGCGATCAGTCCAATCAGTGCGATCCAGAATCCGTCATTTAATTATATGCATAAATCGGTTAGTTTATTGACGGATTCGTATAAATTAATAATTTAAAGATAAAACGGATTCTGCGGCGTCATTTGTATATAATATATGCATTTATTATATCTTTTTATAATAAAATAAAAACATGCGTTTAAAGGAATTGTTAATACAATGTCTCGTTCTAAATGAATAAATAAACATATTTAAAGAAAATTTTTTTTCTTTATATTATATAATTAAGCACATTTCTTTAAAGCAGGACATATCAGGGAACCGAGTCCTGTAAATCTCCAAAAAACTTCTATTTAAGGCACATCAATAACGAAGAAGTAAATGTTTTTTTTCGTAATCCATTATTGATTCTCTTTTTTTATTCCCGCTACTCGTGATTTTTTGCGACCTATATTTTTTGTCATATATTAAGCCGACCCGACTCCCCCAATTAGTAACAGATTTATTTCACATTTAGGAAAGAACGTGGCCTCTTTTTGACATCATTATTAGTTACTTAAATGTATGCCTGCGTGTTTTTATTTTGTCTACAATTGTATAACAATTGTTCAACTGTTAAACAATCATTGTCAATCAAAACGCATTGTTTACTAAACAAAAGTTGTATTGTAAAATATACAGCAATTCTTGTCGCAAGTTTTATTAGACAGGCAATAAAATTTGTTTAGAAAAGTATAGATACAATTACGCTGGATTGTTCCATTTGTTTCATGGCGTCCATTTTTTATTCGGGGTGGGGTGGGAGAAAGCCGGAGTACAGGTAAAAAACCGACAGTCTTTTGTCAATTAAAGTGGAGTCGGGGGCACCCTATCTGCAGTCGTTCGAAAATCCGCAACCTGTTGACAGGCATGTGACAACTAGTAGATGACTAACCAATCAGCCACCTAGGCCCCAATAACGCCGGGGAGAATTGTCTGCGAATACTGAGGTTAAGCGTAAAAATGTGTTACAGATAGACACATGTTTCAGTACGAAATAGTAATTTTTTTACGAAACGTTATAAATTGTTTAGGTCTTAACATTGTCATTACAGTGTCATATCGATGAAACAGAACCATTTCAAAACTTGCCTTTAAAAGAGTGTCATTCAATTTAAACAATAACTTATTGTATTGATTGATTGTTTGCTTTTCTTTCAGCGAGAGTATTTCAGCTCTATTCATAACGAGAATGAGTTAAATATACATCAATTAGATTTGTTTGCTTGTTTAAATATTGTTCAATCCATTTTCAGCAATTTTTCAGCTATATCATGGCGTCCAGTTTTTATTTGAGAAGGAAACCGGAGTACCCGGATAAAACACCTGTCCTCCAGTAGGAAAACTGGCTCCCTTTCAATTAAGTCGAGTGCACCCTGCCTGCAGTGAGATTCGAACACGAAACCTCAGTGTTGACAGACCACGTGATCAATAGTTGATGAACTAACTCGGCTCCTTCAATCAATTAGAGAAAGATGGACAAAAGGGCAATTTTGAAAAATATGGGGCATGGGTTTGGGAGTAAGATTTACTTTTTTTCGTACAAGGAGCGTGACACTCTCTAAACATGTCACTATGGTTCGCGGCAATTTTAATATGACCTGAAATCCCCCCCCCACCCCCCCCCAAAAAAAAAAATATAAATAACGGGAGAACATCCCATGTCCGCCAGCTTAGGACGCGTTAGGCAGCTCTGTTAAACCTATCAACCAATTTCAAGTACTTCCTAATTTAAAGGAAACCATTTACACTTATATATCATTAATTGTGGAATGACTATAAAAGAAATCGTAAATAAACAATTGCGACGGCTAAAATGCGAAAGCAAAATTGATTTTCGTATCACGCTTACATGTTCGCATTTTTAACTCATAAGCTTCGATATACAAACGCTGTTAGTAGTTTAATCTTTATTTGAGATTTAATTCTGTGTAAATTCATGTGACACAATGAGATAGTGAATAAAATATATAAATAGATGTTTCCGCTTTTGTCGTAAATCGTATTCAGTATTATACACCGGAATTCTTAGGAATTGTGGCACAGTAGTTTATTCTTTATTTGTTTGTTTGTTTGAATGGTGTTTTTATTGGGGTAGGAAGCCGTAGTACCCGAAGAAAACCCCCGACCTGCGGTAAGAAAATCCTTGTCAATTAAGATTGGAGTCGAATACACCCTGCCTGCAGTGAGAATCGAACCCACAATCTCTGTGTTGACAGACCACGTGATCAATAGTAGACGAACTACCTTGATCACTCGGCCAACGAGGCCCCTTATTCTTTATTTGAGTAAATTCATGTGACACAGTGAGATATTTTCGCTTTTGTCGTGAATCTTATTCAGTATTATACAGCGGAATTTTTAGGAACTGTGGCACATACGTTTATTCTTTATTTAATTCTGTGTAAATTCATGTGACACTATGGGGTAGTTAATAAAATATATAAATAGATGTTTTCGCTTTTGTCGTAAATCTTATCCAGTATTATACACCGGAATTCATAGGAACTTTGGCAAAGAAAAAAACTGATCAAATCACGACCAATGATCTTTTTAAGCGTTTACAATAAAAAAAAAACCACGACCTCGGAGGTTAAGGTAGCAGTAACCTATTATTGATCACCAAGTTGTATGTTTGATCCTTACAGCGAGATGGTGTGCTCAACACATCCCTATAAATTTGCAAAGACCACCAGTTTTCCTGTCGAAACTTTGCTGTTTCGTTGGGTACTCCAGCTCTTCCCAATAAACACTCGACGTCATATTATATAAACTAATATAATTTTTTAAAAATAGTGTTAAACAAACTTCAAACATACATATAATGCTAACACGAAAAGGCGAAGTGGAAAAATGTTACGATGTCGCCTTCACGTTTTTCGTGTTTCTCGCTTTTTTCCGCTTTAAAACTTTTCGAAGACAAATACGAGATGTACATCTTGGCATGCGAGGTCAAATATTTTGTGAATTTATTGTGTGTGTGGTTTTTATTCATTTCTTTTTTTAATTATTTTTTAATAAAATGACACTATGTGATGTTTATATGCCGTAAAAGATGCATTAGTGATAGATTTTTTTCGGGGGGGGGGGGGGGATTTCCATTTATCATTTATAACTTTAGACTAGACGTTTACCGCTTTCAAAATACGGACGTGCGCCTTGGCACGCGAGATGCTTTTTTAAAGTCATTGTGTGTGTGCGTTTTTAAATTTACTTTGTTTTAATTATTTTGTTACACTATGTAATGTTTATATTTCCTCACAGATGCATTAGTAATAGATTGGGGGAATTTCCATTTTTTATTAATAACTTTAGACCAGTTTTAGCCTTAATATTAGATTAAACGATCCATCAATGAGGACATAACAGTTGACATTTTTATATTTCTAATATTTGCGAGTGAAACGAATTTTCACATTTCGAAATATTAATTTTACTAACCGGAAGTTGAATGGACGGATTGGAGCGATCAGTCCAAATCAATCCGTCAGATCAGTCAAATCGTTCCAAATCCGTCAATTGACGGATGGACGGATTGGGAACGATCTGACGGATTGGGAACGATTTGACTGATCTGACTGATTGATAACTGATTGGTGACGGATTTTGGAACGCTGACGGATCGCTGACGGATTGATAAAAGTGTTGCGTCTTCAATCTCAAGTACTGTATAAATGTGCTATTATCTAAACGGTAAAAACAGATTTCGAAAATACAGTAAAATTAAAATGTCAAATATTCAATAACGTGTATTGTGCCAGTCGTTTGGTAATGTAGAAATGTTGTTGTTAGAATTATAACCGACAATACTTATTGAAAAATCCAGTATATTAATACAAGTATATAAGTTTTGCTATAAAATGTCCAAGTTCCTGTTACTTATATTAATCGATTGTATAATCTAACGTAAATCAATTACAGAATACTTTACAAACAACCCTAAAGGGATAGAATGCAAGGAAGGTGACACGATAGAGTTTTCATGTGAGGTTAAAGAAGATAGCCTGCCTGCACGATGGGAAAAAAATGGTGTACGACTGAAACACAGTAGAAAATACGATATAACACATAATTCAAAATTTCACAGACTCACTATTCCGGACTGTGATCTATTGGATACAGGCACATATACAGTCAACATACATAACAGAATCAGAACTGCATTCCTTTATGTGAAAGGTAACTAAACCTAAGTTTACAGTATTTCAATTAAATGGTATAATTTATGATATTAATGATATTCTGAACAAGCATTTAAGCTACTGAAACGATGAGAAAATCTTCCAGTCATAGCACATATAACTGCTGGCATGTTTTTATTATATGAACAACATTCAATTATCATTGTTTTCTTTTATCAATGTATTTTGTCTGCTTCAATATGAGAATTGCAAGATAAACAGATATCAAGATGTTGTCAACATGCACATAGGAATATTTAAAATCGCCTAAAAGTTTAACACGGGTGCGAATCTTTCATGTCAGCCGGCGTACGAATCATTATTTAAGTGTTGTCAGTAATCAATCCCTTTATCTAAAGAAAAACTTATTCTAATTTTATACTACAATCGATTAAAAGATTAAATATTGACAAGAAAAGAAAAGAACAATTTTCGACAAAAATCGATCCAATGTGTGTTTCCTATATATTTTTACTGACCTAAACGAAAAGTAACAAAGTTTACTGGTAGTTTGTATTTTGACATCTTTGAATATTTTTAAAAATTTATAATCAGGTTAAAGGCATACTGAGGTAAATTAATCTTGTGTCTCGAACGAAAATAAATAATAAAAATATTGTATGTTGATAAGGACCACGTGTTTTGTTAAGGTATAAGCTCGCCCTGTTGCGAATTTCTTTCACGGAATGCAAGTTCAATTCGTCTAGTAGATAATGAACAAATATGAAAATCATTGCTGTCGGGTCTGCTTGCCACTATAGCTAGAAACGCACAACGTCGCTGACTATATTTGTCCTTGGAGTTGGAATGCTAACATTACTATAAATATTTACCGCACTTGTTTAACACTTAAAGTCGAACAGCGTCTAGAGTTTGCGTCAATTATAGTAAAGTTTTTTAATGGAGATTTCACATTGTAGGTTTGGATTATCACGACACTAAATCGGTTTTGTGACATATTTTGGAAGGGTAACACGTGGTTTCTTGTACATACCTAATATTATGTTTGATTCAAATAACGATGTTTAGTTAGGTTTGTCAAAGTGAACATTTTTTCAGTCCCGATTGACTGTCATTAGCCTCCTATCGCTTTTTAAATATTTTTGTGCTTCCGCGATTTTTTTTATTGTTCAAATTTACACATATAAAGCCAAAGTAACACCAAAAAGGAACTGGATTACGTCTGTATAGAATTGTTTTGCATTAGATTCAACGACATTTTACGATTGTTATATTATTTCGGAGTTTAAATGTCTGTGTACTCATAAATTTGGGCCTATTCGAATAATGATGACGAATTAAGTTTACATGTAATATATTTCTGTTGAGCTAGATGGTATAAAACGATTGATTGAAAGATCGATTTATTGGATGTCTGCTTTACGTTTAGCGAGCAGTATTTCAGCTATATTCGGGACGGGAACAAGTTAACAAACAATAAATCAACGGAAAATGAGGGTGGGATGGGTCACAGGGAATACAATTTTGACTGCCACTGGAAAAGTATGGAGTTTTGGGTAGGGGCGAAAAATTCAGCCTTTTGTAGCGGCTACAATGAGCCTACTCTTTTTCGAAATCTACAAAAGGGGTCTTTATCGTGCAAAGAGCGTGGCACTCTCCAAACACGTTACCCACTACGGTCCTCGGTCAGGCTTTCCGTATTATGACCTGACAATCCCAACGAGAGGGTCTCCGCTATCCGCCACCCGGGGACGCGCTGGGTTGGTTTGTGGGTCGAGCACTGGGAACCATCCCAGTATGGTCCCAGGGTATAAAACGACATACAGGTTTTATGAAGGTGCTTTCCGTTTAAAAATTCTGTTAAAGTGCTAGTATCTTTTGTCTACTCTAAAATTCGGATTATCTTATACGCTTTTTTTTTCCTTGCAGGATTACAACTCTAAATCATATATAGTTTCAATTAACCGACATGTCTTGTATCGAGTGTTGTGGTTTTTTTCGCAGAGTATTTCGTTCAAAATTTTGAGAAGAATACTGAGCTTTTAGAGGGGGAGAAAATGGAATTATTTTGCACAGTACTTGAAGATGATGTTATAGCTCACTGGGAAAAAGATGGGTTTGCCCTTCAAAAAGGTAGCAAATACAGCGTTATAGATCGTGAAAAAACTCACATTCTGGTGGTAAATCAGGTTGGTCTAGAGGATGCAGGTACTTACCAAGTACAGGTCAACAACCGAATAAGGTCAACGGCACTCAAAGTTAAAGGTGTGTTGCCGTTTACTTGTGGCCTATTGCAATAAATATTTTGTACCATTAAATGTGACGCTGCTTAAAAATTGACGTTGAATTAACATATTATTTCTAAATAAATAAAAAAATTTCCCACTTTCGGAGTCGATCCTAGCAATATGCGAAACTGGTGCTTCACATAAACTTTTTCCGTTAGGATGCAATTATATGTTGTCTACATTAAGCTTTGGATTGTTCTCTCCATTTCTGTCTGGAGTCATCATCCAGAAACTGTCATATTCGTTCGCTTTTCCGAGATACTTTTAAAACTACCCATATCAAACCTAATCGCATATCATACATTTCTCAAAATTAATATAAGAAAACTATTACACTTAATCTCATTTCTTTATGACAGGTTGTGCTAAAGGTCTTTAATTAGTTGTTTATATTTGTATATTCACAGAATATTTTGTGCAGACTTTTGACAGAGATATTCAAAGTATAGAGGGGGAGAAAGTGGAATTATTATGCACAGTACTTGAGGATGATATTCTCGCTAACTGGGAAAAAGATGGATTTGCCCTTCAAAAGAGTAGCAACTATAGCGTTAAAGATCGTGGGAAAACTCACATTTTGTTGTTAAATCAGGTTGGTCTGGATGATGCGGGTACATACAAAGTACAGGTGAACAACAGGATAAGGTCAACATCACTCAAAATTAAAGGTTTGTTGCGATTTACTTGAATCCATGCTTGGAATCCAATGTCTTTTACCCTTAAAATTGTCCCTGGATAAAATTTATGGTGAATGAACACAATATTAATAAGTAAATAATTATTTTTTGCCAAGTGTGTTGTCTAGCGGGACGACATCCGAACGGATGCACAGGTTTAACACCTTTACTTCTTCCGTGAGGGTGCAATTATATCTTGTCTACTCATAGATTTGGATTTTCCTCTACATTAATTTCTGGCGGCCAGATGCCTTTTAACATCCGGGAGCTATTGGTTAGTGGTTTTAAAGAAATATTTTTGCATCTTAAAATAGCCCATATTGAAACTAAGCGACTTAACCTTGATTGCTTTACATTAACAGAAAAAAGATCATTGCAGTTAATCTCATTAATTTTTAAAGTTTGTATAACATTTCTTCCTCAATTGTTTGTGTTTATATTTAATAGAGTATTTCGTTCAGAATTTTAAGAAGAATATTGAGCTTGTAGAGGGGGAAAAAATGGAATTATTATGCACAGTACTTGATGATGATGTTCTAGCTCACTGGGAAAAAGATGGATTTGCCCTTCAAACAGGTAGCAAATACAAAGTAATAGATCGTGGAAAAACGCACATTCTGGCGTTAAATCAAGTTGGTTTGGATGATGCGGGTACTTATAAAGTCCAGGTGAACAACCGGATAAGGTCAACGTCACTCAAAGTCAAAGGTTTGTTGTGCTTTACTTGTGGCCCAGGACACTGAATGGTTGTTTTATATGATGCTTAGGAATTCTGTTGTTTGTTTTCGGTGAATTACCATTGCTTAACAATTAATAATGAAAGAACACTTTGTTTTAAGTCAATAATTATGTAATCGTTGATTGGATTTCCGTACAACCTCCAAAACGATTGTATAAAAAGAATGTATGAAGCAAATTATGCTATCTGAATTGCAAAAAATATGAAATTTAATCAACTGCAAAAATGTACTTGATTTACTCTTTTTATCGGTACTGTGTGTTTTATCGTAAAGAGAAAAAGGTAAGACGAAACCAAATGTTTATTGCATATTCGTTTGCACATACCTAAACTTCGATTCCCACTTAAAATGTATATAATCGCTGAATAATTTTACAATACAGATCTTACTTTTTCATTTTTCATTTTTCTATTTTTTTTTATTTATCACAAAAGACCATATAAAAATAGATTATTAAAAAGATGCACATTTTTTTATACCTATTGTAATTAACTAGGATAAATGGAGATGCTTTTGCACCACTTAATATATGAATTAATTTTAGAAATTCCAGCAGCTATAAGGCAGTTGAGTGACAAGGACAAAGACCTGTATATAGAACTAATAAAATCCGGGGAAGAGAAGCGATTTTTTCTGAGAATTGTTATAATTGGGGAAAACGGGGTTGGAAAAACTTCACTACTCCGAAGGCTACTTGGCAAAAGCATAGATGGAGTACAAAGTACAGACGGAATAGATATTGTGCATGGATGTCAAATCAGACTAAGTGATGGTCATTGGGTTGTTAATGAAGGTATCATTATTATAAGTGTAATAATGATGTGTTGAATGTGACTTGACATGAAATGATTGTTGAAATCAAATCATTAAATTTGGTCCATTGTTAAAACTGACTAGACTGTAAAATTAAACATAATACATGGTGTGCATTTCTTAACCATGACAATATGTCAGCATCTGTTACTCTTGTAAGCAACTATTTTTTGGCTGATCGGCTAGGAAATTGTTCATCAGTTAAACGAACAAATAGTAGCACAGTAACACGTGACAGTATTGGGGTAGCTATCTGAGTAATGTAGATATTTGATCAAGAGTGATATCAGTGACATAAGTCTCATTTCTTCAATGCCCAATGAAAGAAATGGGCATCAAATGATATATGTGGTAAGTTACCATACGAAAGTTCCAAATTTCACAAATTTAACAAAGATGAGATCGTGACTATCAAATGTCATTCATGATTTCTTTGAATATTCCTTACAATAAAAAGTATGTAGACTAACCATACTTGAGTTGGAATCCAAAAGAACATTAAAATTATTACACAGCGCTCTTATCAACATGCTCTATAAACGATTTGTCTATACAGATTGAAAAAAATGTCCTCAGTTAAAGAAGGACGACAATGTTTGTCGGCGTAGTAAAATTATTCATATGTTAATTCTAAAAAAAATCTAAAGCTTTTTGAAATTCAAATCAAGATCTCTATCTACAACGGCATCAATTAGAACCAGTAGGCCTATTAGTACGCAGTGCTTACAAATATGTAGTTTTGTTATAACACTACGTATTTTTCTACAAAGGACTGTTATATAACAATCCTCAATTTACTGAAGTTTTTTGAGACATGGAAGAAAAGACACAACTTTATCTTTTTGACTGCTAAAGATTTTCCTCACGTGTGCAGCAATATTTCAGCTTCTCCTGCTTACGTTGATCAGATATACATGAGCATGCATTGAGTATATTGATTTTTATAAACGTCTCGAATTTCTTTCGGATAGGTATAATATAAAGTTACAGAAAAAACATCTGATCCTGGAGTTCGATATGTTTTACTATGAATAACATTTTATAGTTAACAATTTTATCTCGCGTAAAGATATGATTGCCGAAAGGTTTTAACAATTTTTTACTTGAGTAGAAATGTATTGGACTGCTATGATTATGTGATACTTCTAATACTGTTTTTATATCAACACACCACAGTAATGTAAGCGAGAGGTTTTGCATGCCGTTAAAACATTTCAAATGAGATCCCTTTACAAAGTCAGGACCATTGCAGCATTTGGTTGATTTTTGTTACTGATTCCGAGTTTGCTGGTTTCTTGGAATGAGTAAGTTGTTTTTAATGACAGTTTCCTTTTTGTTGGGTATTTTGCTATTTGTTCATCAACAATCTTAGTGGATCGACACATTGATACAAATAGCAACAACAATAATGTATACTTTAATTACAACACTTTCAATATAAATGAAACATTACTTCTGTCATGTTGCTCGTCTTAAATGTTTGATTTGTCTTTGCACCTTTTAGATTATTAACACATGCATGTATCAATATAAATGATATAAATGAAGAAATACTGCTGTAATTATGTCTATGTACAGCGGCTTGTCTTGCTGAGAATTGCAGTTATTGAGTTCGAACTCTATTTTAGATGAAGTTTAACGCACAAATCAAATAAAATATTTTTAAAGTCATTTTCTTATTTATGTTTTGAGGTTTTATTTAAATACTCTTCCAGGAAAATTATTGCATAAATCATACATGAACGATGTCTTTATCACTTTATTCATATTTGCATTCATTACAAATCACAAATTAACATTATTTATCGATTTCACATTTTGCTTTTGCCTATAGTAACAGATAAAAAGAAAGACCTATTGACTAGAATTCGAAGAGCCGCTGAATCAAAAAGACTTCCCGATCATCACAACCAAGTCGAAATGGAAATTCCAAATGAAGCAATACCTGGCAATAAGGACCACGAAATAGAGGTGTTACATGAATCAGCTAACATTGCAAGCGAATCAAACTTGGAAGATGAGGAAATTATAATATATGATGAAGAAACTAAATTTCTCGAATCAAAAATGCCAGCCATCACAATTTCACCTGACGAAACTGAATATAAAACACAAGAAGATTCCCAATTAAACCATTTTGAAACGACAAACGCTCAGCATGAGACTCAGTATGGTATCAACAAAAGCTTTGGCAAAGCGATCTTTAATGAGCTGTCTAGTTATCTGAGTGATATTCAAAATTGTGACATATCGGATGAAGTTTGGGTTGAGTGTAGATTCTGGGATTTTGCAGGACAAAGACATTATTATGCCACTCATCCCATTTTCCTAAATGCAAATTCGGTCCATCTGTTGGTTGCAAATATTATGAAAGACATAAAACCTACAAGCACTGAAGAGGGTTTTGATAAAATTGGGGGTATTTACAGCTATTTGTACAAAATACATTTTATTTTAATATTTCTAGTTAAGAATTACAGAAAAAATCCGTCCGGATATTGTAATGATGTTAAGGTTCCCAACTTTGTTTGTTCCGTTATTTTGTTCGCATCTAGAATCAAATAAAGTGTTGGATGCAATGAATTTTGAAATACGTTTAAGAACTATTCCTAAAGAGCAAGTATTCAGCATGATATTGTTATCTTTGTTGTTTTTTATTATCAACAAAGAAAATCTTATTTGCATAACAATATATCAGATAGAATGTAGACATTTCTGTTTATTTTATTTCAGAATACATTGATTATTGGTTTGATAGCATTCATTCGAGTGGAACTATTCTGAAGACGACAAAAGAATTTCTGGAACCTCCTGTCATTGTTGTATGCACTGGTATCGACAATTGCAAAGAAACGGTGCGCACTCTATACATATATATTTAGCACTTGGCGTTGTTTTTACAATGCCTGCTATATTTCATATTAGAATATGTGATACAGTGCCCATAGTTTTGAGTAACAATTTATTTCCCATCTCTGTACATCGTCTTTTTGCCAGTTTTTCGTCACTAGTTGTTGTCAATGTCGTCCATGTTATCATTGTACACTTCAATTTATGGTGTGATTGGTTAAAAGTTTAAGTCAAAATGATAATTTTACTTAACAATAACAATGTTCCTTTACACATTCGACAGCATGCAAAAAATCCTCTTCAGTGACATTGTTTATTCTACATTAGTTCAATGAACTGCATTTCGGCATCGCATTTTCCAGTCAACAAATTTTTATACCATTACTACAGGTTACATGTCTGAAATGGTTATTATTTCTTATTCGACTTGTACTTATTTTAGGTATAAATGTCTGACATAACACCAACTAAACCTTCCATTTAAGCTTCCACAAAAGAAGGAAGATTTTCGTAAGAAGCTTGTGTCACTCCTAGGATCTGAAGAAAAGATAAAACATTTACGACGTATTTGTTATGTTTCAAATACAGAACCATCCGAGAAAGATTTCGATTATTTACGTAAATCAATTTTTGAGATTGGACGATCGATGAAGACGTGTGGTGAAATGTTACCTTTAAGGTGGATCAATCTTGAACGATCATTAGATCTCGTACGTGAAAGCGGTGTTAACATATTGCCTTTGTCTGCTTTTGCAAAATTGGCATCTGAATTTCGTATTGAAAATCAAAATGAAATTCAACTTTTCCTAAGATATCAACACAAGGTAGGAAACATAATTTACTTTGAAAGATTAGAACAGCATATCATACTGAACCAAAAGTGGTTGGCAGATGCTTTCAGATGTCTTGTATCTGATCAATTTGACGATGATCTCAAATTGACAATAGAATGGAAAATGCTTGAAGAAAGCGGGGAACTAGACAATAATTTGATTGCAAAACTATTTAAAAAAGAAATGATGCTTAATTTTAGTGAACACAAAGATCTTTTGCTAAAAATAATGGAGATGTTTGGCATCATAGTAAAACTTAAGCCTTCGCCTAAATATAGGCAATCCTATTATATGCCATGCATGATTGATAAGGAGGCAGGTATAATGCAAATCAAGGATTGTTTTGGTGTGAACAAACCAAATTGTACCCCATGGTTGTGCGTTGCGTTTGACTTCATGCCACTTGATCTTTTCAACCATATTTTTTGCTATTTTGTCAGACAGTATCGTGTTTGTACTGAACCATTAACCGGAAAGGTGGCAATGTATCATGGGATGGGAGTGTTCTTCCTTGACGATACCGATTTTTTGAAGTTTGTCGTTTGTTTTTCAAAAAACGCAGTACTTGTGCAGATATGGTACTGGCAGAAAATTGAGCCCGGTCGTCAAAAGTCTATGCTTAACCAACTGATATTGGAGATTGAAGTAGTGAAAGCGAAATATGAACCAAGAAGAATTGACTATGTTGTAAAGTTAATGTGCCCTGATGCAAACATATACATCTCGGCTGGACGATTTAGTTATCAAGACTTAGAAGGCAGGAAAGTGTTTTGTAATCAACACAGTGATATACACGACACCATTAGTTTTTCCCAATCATGGTTTGAAGACTATATTGTGGTCAGTTGAATGTTGTAAACTTCTTTGCAAATTTTTTGTTATGTTTGTCAGTTGTGTTCTTTTTCAGCTAATTAACATTTTTGTCTCATGCGACGATAGTCGCTGGAGGCCAGAAATATATATGGGAATCCTGCGGCGGCGTCAACATTTGAACATCTTTTTTTATATACTTGTAAGCCTAAGCTCTAGGTTCATAAATTGGGTCCAGTGGTATCTTATGATGCTTACTTGCAAGTCAGTCACCTGTCACCTGACCTTGACCTCAATTTCACGGTCCAGAAACTACGTGAAAGTACGTGAAAGTTTTTGGATTACTGCAGTTCCTCTGTAACCATACATGGTACTATGACAATATTTGGAATCTAGGTTGCTGATGAATAGTACATGACTGTCAGGTAGGTGCCACCTGACCTTGACCTCAATTTTAACGGTCCAGCGACTACATGTACGTTTACGTTTTTGTATTAAGGCAGTTCATTTGTAACTTTTCATGGTAGGATGACAATATTTGGTATATAGGTTTTTGATGAATAGTAGACCGTCCGTTAGATATCACCTGACCTTGACCTAAATTTCACGGTGCAGTGACTACAATACATGTTGTAGATTAAGGCAGTTACTCTGTAACAACGCATGGTAAAATGACAATATTTGGTATATAGGTTACTGATAAAAAGTCCATAACTGTCTGGTAGGTGCCACTTGACCTTGTCCTCATTTTCACGGTCCAGCAACTACGTTAAAGTTTTTTGTATTAAGACAGTTTCTCGGTTAATAGGAATGGTAGGATGGCAATATTTAGTATACGGGTTGCTGATGAATAACTGTCTGGTATGTGTCAAATGCCCATGACCTCAATTTCACGGTCGAGCGACTACGTTAAAGTTTTAACATTATGGGAGTTCCTCTAGCCATGCATGGTAGGATGACAATATTTGGTATATGATGGGTGCTGATGACTATCTGATAGTTGTCACCTGACCAATTTCACGGTCCAGTGGCTGCGTTTATGTTTTTGGATAATATTATTTATGTGATGCTTACGACGTTATTTTTATTTTTTGTTTCTGAGATATTTTTCAGTGTCCACACTTATTATATTTAATATGATTAATTTAGTTATGTCTTTAAATTGTATGTTCCTGTTTGTATTTCTCCGTTACATTATTGAAAATTTCTTTTTGCATTTTGACATATTATAATTATTTCATCATTTTTCAAATCTAAAGAGAATACATTTACAGTTTTGAAACAATTTTTTTAAATGATCGTTGTTTTGAAATAAACAGCATCAATGCACAAAATTAAATTGAGGTATCTTGCTAAAACTAATGAGGCGACCTCTTAAGTCAATTATGCATATAAGTCCATTAGCATGTTTATTTGTTGGATGGTTTTGTTTATAGTGTGTTTGATTAAATTTCAGATTTAATACAATTGATATTTGCATTGTTTATTGTTTCTGCAAAATGTAATAATTATTTGCTATGCATGTTTAAACTGTTGTCAATCAAACAAAACTTTAGAAAGACGTAGTTTTATGAGAGGCTCTTGTTTCTGTGTTTTGCACACAAAAATATCATTCGTATATTATTACAGCTGAATGATTCTTCTGACATTAATCTGTTGCTAGTTCATAGAAAGCAGACTTACTTTCCCATTTATTCGTTAAAAAACAGAAATCATGTTTTCAAATAAAGAAAGTTATAAGTATATGTTATTCTCAATTGTTTGGATCTGATTAAAAATTACTGGTATTTAATTTGAAAAGATATGTTTGGTTAGAGAACTGTTTGCATTTGTTTTTCAGGGACAGACACCACTTCACTTAGCAGCTTACTACGGGCAGACAAACATAGTGAAACTGTTTGTTTCCCAAGGTATCAAGGTTGACATCCAAAATCAATCTGTATGTGTTTTTCTTTGACAGGTTATATTTTATTTGATACTAAAAGTAAAATATTAATGTCATTTGCGTATTTTACAATTGGTTTTTTTTTATCATACCTTGATAACAAGAATAGTTGTAATCAAAAGGACATTGTTTTTTTCAAAATAAGAAAGATAAATGAAAACATTTTAAACATGAACCAAGGCATTCTGTGATTTTTATTTCTTACCCTAGCGAAAAAAATCGATCTAAAAACATTCAGTAAATAAAGTTCACTTTTAACTGAGGAAACATAATTGGCAAAAGCGTTTGGACCAGTGTGCCATATGTTGATAAAATAATATAGACGCTTTTGGAGATGCAATTGCCACAGTGACTGTTGTTTGCAAATTTTCTGCCTGCTGCCTTTAATATCCTGCATGTGGTCGCCGTTTGTGGTGTTCAATTTTCACAGTCCAATTTAGATTCCGTATTACTCTTAAAACCATGGCAGCCATGTCACTTCCAATCTAAAGATGATATGTCAGACAACTGACATATATTTGTCGACTAAGAAACAACGGTGTTTCAATGATTCCCTTAATATTAATTTTACCATTACGAGCCGAATGACACTCCTCAACCGACGCCGTCTAATCGACAAACGGTTTCGCCGTAAACCTGATGTGGAGAGAGCCACATTCCCATATAATGGCTTTTGTTTTCTCGACTCTTTATTCTTTATAGGAAAGTATTAATTATACGATGTTTTATTTTAACACCAGAGATCTGTATTAGCCAATATAACAAGACATCAACTTTTGAATACAAACCAGATGCTTTACTTATTGGTGCGTTGCTCTTTGTTCTAAGGAGCTAATATCAAGTTGTACCAAAAATATTATGTGTTATATTTATAAACTGGGAAAGTTATTAACAAAACGTCTATTTTTTACAGAAAAACTGATGTATTTAAAAAAGTTTATCTACTTTGTTCTAGGGAGAGACACCGCTTCACCTGGCGGCAGAGGGTGGCTACACATACATAGCAAGTTTCCTTATTACGCGTGGGGCTATTATTGATCTCCAAGATAATAAAGTATATATTCCATTAGTTAAAATGCTTGTTATATTTTCCTTTTCTACTGAATTAAAAATACTTTTATAACGTGACATGCGAAATTGTGTATGTCATTAATCAGTAACGACTTATTTATCGAAAATATCACTGACCGCTAACCAAATCCAAACTTTTATCTAATCATTGAACTATTTTACTTCGGAAACAAAAATAATCAATCTAACTTTCATTTATAAAATGGATTCAGATAGTCTGTACTCAGACTGCATAGCCGCTTCGGAAAGTTGGGTCGTATGTTGACATCCACGACAAAGATATATGTATTCCTCCGTAGAAGGAGTGGGAATTCCTGAAATATTTGTACTTGACCAACAAATATTAGGGAAACTCAATTGATTTCTCAATTGATGACTTGTATGTGACGTATAAAAGCAATTATATACATCAAATATGACATCTGAATTTGTATACCTGTCTCTGTTTTCTGTCTCTAAAATGAACAAGTATTATTGAATCTGTGTTTAAAACTGGTTTTGATATCAGTAGCTGTGCTGTGTGATTTATATGCAGAAAATGTTATGCATTTTATTTACAAGAATATTGTTTTGTTTAATTATCATGTTTTGTTATAGGGATTTTCGGCACTTCACAAGGCAGTGAAAAATGGCAGAACAGAGACAGCAAGATTGCTGATTATTTATGGAGCAAACCTCAACCTTTATAATAACGATGTATGTATTCCTTAATTGAAAATCATGCTTTTTCTGCGAATTTAAACACATCAATGCTTATGACAAACACATTATTTTTGTGTCATTGCCGACTTTGTTTATGCTAAACGTATCTTTATTTCTAAAAAAAATCACGGAATTAAGTTCATCAGATAAAAAATCGGAAACTTCAAGTTGGAATATGTTTTACTCTTCCTTTTTTCTTAGTATCAATCCTTACAACGTTTGTTACAACATTTAGTGTTTCTTTTTAATATTTTGTCCACAATGATACCTAGAGTTTATCATTAATAAACCGAACTGGTAACCATCCTTTATTTGGCACAAACCAAATATTTTAACGCATGTGTCTTTATATTATGCCGGCTCTCTTGAAGTATATTTATTATTGAACTGAACATAAAAGATTCCTCTCATCTTATTTAACATACATGGATAATTCCTAAACACATTTTTTTTCCTTCGTCAATGTTGTGAGGTACCATAGCCCAATTTCAAAACAAGTACACGCATGCTTTTGTCAACTTAAGCTGTAATATTTGTTTTGTTCTACAATGAACAACTCACTTATTTGCAGGGAATGATGCCATACGCCTTAGCTGAAAATGACGCTATCAAAGAAATGTTTAAGGTATATATACTAATAATAGTTAGCATAAAAAATATAAGTGTGTTTGTGGTTTAGCGCCACTTCACCAATTGTTCAGCTTTATCGTAGTGTTTAGTTTAATTCGTTGATGAATAGAAACTTAACAAACAATATAGCAATGCCGTAAACTTGCATCTCTATTGTAATATATGAAGTAATACAATATAAGGATGCAACTATTTTATTTTCTATATAAGTACATGATTCTTTGGTACTTTGATGGGCATAATTTATGGCTATTGTAAATGTATAAGTAGCAAATTGACGCGTCCTGTAACATTTTCGACATTAGTTTTTGAGCGATTATTAAATGTCATATCTATTCCTCGCTTGCTTTTTTTTACAGGCTGCTGAAAACCCGATTAATGCAGGTATCTTTCAGTTACACAAAATTTTGTCTGATGAGCTGTTGTCTATAAAAAACAAAACATGGCATAATTGTCCACTTTTTGAAAGCTCTATATACACAGATTAGATGTTTTACATATCGTCTTTATCATATCTGAATCCTTAATGCGTGACAATCGGAAAGAACATTTATGTTTTGTATTTTGTTTAGTTTTACGCCACTTTCAGCAATTTATCAGCTATATCATGGCGTACAGATTGTATTTGTGGGACGAAGCCGGAGTATCCTGACTGTCGGTAGGAGAATTGACAATTTCTCCATTCAAATTGGAATCGAGTACGCCCTGCGAGTGAGACTCAGACCCATAACCTCAGTGTCGACAGACCACTTGATAAATTGTAGACGAGCTACCTTAACCACATAGCCACCGAAGCTACACAATTTGTTGCAGAGACATGGAAAAAATATGTTACATGTATATGCATTACTTTATTAATATAAAAAGTACACTGTTTGATAATTTACTTCAGGCCTACCAAGAGAACTATTTCAACTAGACAAACAGTCCGCCAGTATCTTCACAGATTTACTGAAAGAAGAAATCTATGAGCTTTTCGAGTTACGAACAATGTTACTTGGGGAACAAGGCACTGGAAAATCTTCAATAGCTAGGTTTCTTGTAGGAAAAGGACCTTTAAAATTCCGTCGATCAACAGATGGCATTGATTTGTATACTGGTCTGTCATTCTTTGACGATGACACAGAGGAATGGATCGGTGGCAAACAAGGTTATTATAAAATGTTTACCATTTAATATTGACTTAATATTCTGTTTTGAAACCATCGTAACCAGATTTTTACAGACCATGCAAAAACTGTTTTCTTAGCATTAAATTGAAGTAAATTGTCGTTCGGTCATGGTAACTCCCTAGATAATTGTAGGTAATGGGAGTGTATGAGTCTTATAGTGAAGTTATTGCATTAAAAATGCTGTTTAACATGGCGTTATTGAATTCTTAATACGATGTATACATATATATACATGTATATGTAACCTCTTTTAAAGTGGTAATAATTTTTATTACTATCGCATAACATGAACAAGACTAGCCAGTTTGTATGAATTATAAGTGTTACGAAGGAAGCTAAAATAAAAGTAGTAATTATTAGTAGTAATATTTCAAACATTAAGCCATTATTACAGTGTATATTAATATTTTACAATTTACAGGTTTTGCAATGGAGGATATAATAGTAAGCCGATCTATTAAAACATTCCAGCACCAAAGAACAAAATTTGTTGTACCAGAGGAAAAGATGAAAGATCAAGAAGTAGATTTATCCCAGCGACAAGATGAGGCGATGTTGACAGAGCAGCACACATTAATGCATCGGGCATTAGAACACAAAATTGCATCAAATATAGAAAAGGATGATGACAACGAAATTCAAACAAAACCTGATGACAATACCAACTTCCAAGTTATTAAAAACCCAGCACTTATTGGAAAATGGAAGACCTTCTTCGGAGTAAAAAAGGAAACTAACGAAATTAAAATATCTGTTACAAAGACAAGTTTCTTTAATACATCGAGAGATATTGCAAAAAAGAAATTTCACAATCGTAACATAGTACCAGTTACAATTTGGGACTTCGGGGGACATGATGTGTTCTACAGTACTCACCAAACCTTCCTGACATACCGCGCAGTTTATATGCTTGTTTTAGATGGCAGTCGGACAATGAATGAACCTTGTAAACATGAACAGTTTCTTCCTGGAACAACTGGTGTTAAAACTCAAAAAGGTAAGTAACAAAAGATGTAAATGAACCTACATGTCATACAAACAAGACATATTTGTAGATTGTCCTATATACCGTACTCCTGACTATGTGCTATATTAATGTAGCACTGTATACTATCATTTTCCCAATTTTCTACATATTAATGCTTATTGGACACTATTACAATGATTAATACGAACTATTGTTGGTATTGATGATCTCTTCCAAGTTTTTTAAACGTTGCGGCACGTGTAAAGCTATAAAAGCAGTGTCTTTTTATAACCAGTTAGACCATTTTAATTTCCAAATCATAAACATCACATTTTTTTTATTTAGTAATACCTGCATCACACATTAATGAACAGTTTATGTGGCTGATTTGCTTGTAGTGATTGTGAAAGTCTTATTAGCTTTGAAATCTTGCGCGAGATGTGGTCTTACAGCAGCCAGCGTTTTACTTCTAAAATTTGACGCAAACAATACTTGTTAAGAATCCACAAAAATCACACCACACGCGGAAATCATCAATATATTTCTTTTAAAGAGACAAACTAGGAACTGTTTATTTTGCATGACCAAATTTGTACTGATTTTTGAAGTCTCGAATACATTTGCTGACCTCATAGTCGAAGAATTTCTCGACAGGTCCTACGTGTAAATTATAACCCATATTTTGTTGTTTATGTTTATATTGTAATTATTTGAGTTTTATTTAATTTGGAATATCCGTGTTGATACTTAATATTCATTGATTTATAGGTAAAAATTATATGAATACGTTTCATTTAATAAGAACATGTTATAGATGATAATTTGACATAATGTATATTATGTATTGCAGACTATGTCAGATTTTGGATCAACACTATAATTACGTACTGTAAAGTGGATATTCTTGGATTTCCTAAAATAATGATAATTCTTACACACAAGGATAAACTAAGTGTGGTAGGTCTCTCTGTAGTGTATAAAGGGGATGCATGGCATCTTCTTTTTTTCTCAAAATCTTAAAATAGATGAAAAAATTTTTATTGTTAATTCTTAATTTTCAGACAAAAATTTAAACAAAAATAACGAAGGACGTCCACCTATTATATTTAATCAGTTTATTAAAAGTTAGAATAAACGAGTTCCGAATAGTCAAAAATAATGAAAATACAATGTTTATCAGGTGGCTAATTCTAACCAAAAATAGCAATGTTTAGTAAATATTAACCAGTTGTTTCCAATTACACACAATTAACCTAAGAGACCCCAATTTTTCAATCCCTAATGCTAGCAAAAGAAAGGCTGCTATATGCAGGGAAAATGACACAGTTTTAAAATGTTGCATGATTTTACATTAAAACGTTAAACAAACAGGCATATGTATTCTTGCTGTTAGTCATCTATAATTGATCAAGCGACGATCAACACTCAAGTCTCTTTATATGTCAATCAATTATGATACGTGATAACCTATCAACAAATAGTCTTAATAACGTCAGCCTCTTTTTTGATCATAAGTGTATGTATCAAATTCAATGTAACTCAATAGCAAATGTTTTTAGACAACACGTGAATATTTTTTTCAGACTGAAATTGATGCAAGAAGAAACGAAGTATTTAGTGAAATTGACAGAATGTTTGATGGGAATCCAATTAAACAACACTTGTTCATAAAAGATAAAATATTTGTCAATGCACTAGACAGAAATGACCCTGAAATGGAACAGATAAAAAAATCTTTGATTCATTTAGCAAGAATCCAGCCAACATGGGGTCAGAAATTACCAAAATGCTTTCTACCACTCGAACTAGAACTGCAATACCTTGTCAAAGAAGGTTGCACCTTAATACACATTGAACAAATGAAAAAAATCAATGTTCAACAGCCAGTTCGTCCACTGACAGAAACTGAGCTCAAACTGTTTCTTAAATTCCAACACTCTGCAGGCAAAATCCTTTATTTTGACGAACCATACTTAGACCAACATATCATAATCTCCCCTGCGTATCTTATCGATGCATTTAAATCCATTATTACCGACTATCAATTCTGTGTAGGGGACAAGAAGAAAGCTTGGTACTCGATGGCAAAGACGGGCATTATATTAAAGAAAACAGTTGAGATAATTTGGAAACAAAAGAAGTATTCACACTTTTTAAAATCCATGGCGTATCTGCTCGGTGTTATGACTCGTCTTGATATCTTAGTGGAGCCACTACGGTATAATTTAACCCATAACCGAAAACCAACTGACTTTTACTACGTTGCAAGCATGATAAGAAAACAAGATACAACGGGATATCTTCAGTCTCCAACATTCAGCCAAAGAAATATCGCCTTATGTTTTAATTCATCCAGTTCAATCATACCTCCTGCTCTGTCCTTTAGATTTATCAGTTACTGTTTAAGTATCTGGGGCGTGAAGACATATGGAGATGACAATGAAGACATGTTGTTCCACAGGTCTGCCGTGTTTACACTTGATCCATCACTTGATATACATATTCAGTGTAAAGACGAACAACTGATAGTAAGATTAGTGCATGCAAGAAATAGGATGTTGATAATGAAAGATCTGGCATCAAGTATACGGGAGTGTTTATTTGCTGCTCTGCATAAAATCAGTCAACTTTATATCAAAACCAGCAGTGAAAGTACAAACAATATTCGGTCATTTGATGTTAAAGTATGCTGTAGCTCTTCAACTGAACCATGTGTTATTGGAATACACGACATAGATGACGTATGGATTTGTTCCGGGCATCAAATTGAACACAGAAAAGATTTTGTTTTGTCATGGTTTACAGAAAAGGCAAGTAAATAGTACAGAGCTAAACAAAAAGAAAACGTGGAATCAATGTATGTGATTATGCACGGTTTACCTGCAATGTGTTACGTTTTCCTATCACAAGTAATCCCTTTCCTTCAAAAAGTAAGTGTATTATATCACCAGCGGGTGTACTTCTTGCTGCTCAAACATTTATGCTTATAGTGTACGTCCTTTCTAATTCAAACTTTTGTCAGTAGATAGGTTATTACAACATGAATCTTTCTTGACATTATATGATGCATATCTGTTTTTTAACTGTATCATTTTAATATTGTTTATTTCAGGGAAAAGTTAAGTGTGAATCCTTTTGTCCAGGTATGGCATAGACACTGATTCATAAGATTGGGTTGCACACTTATTGTTATTGTTGCATGTTGTGGTATTTTTTTATTTAGAAATTTAAAGCTCACTGCATCATTACATTAAAAATATTTTCTTTAGGATTAACTTTAAATTGTTGTAAAAAATAGGATATCTAGCAATAAGTATTTATGTTGGAACAATGTTTATCGATATGAATCTGGTATCAAATACTAATATTGAGTTAACATATATCTACAAACAAACACATGTGTGCTCCTTTCATTTCATCCGTCGTCCACTTAGTGTACCATTTCCTATTCCATGTGCCTATTGAAGGGTGCAAACTGTGATTGCATCTTTTTTGGCAAAAGAGAAATATAATGACCATAATAGCATATATTTATTTATGGGTTCTACTCACGAATCTTAAAATAAAGCTAAATAAACAGCTTATTTATTTTAAAATTAAGGTAGAAGTTTTGCACCCTCTCTGGCTATACACGCTGTGGGCGGGTGGTGAAAGTCTGCTAAACCTAAAGGGTAGTTTCTTTTGTTGTTTTCTGTTGAAATAAGCAAATTTTATTTGATTACGCTACATTTCAGGATAAAAACTAATATGTATATTGTTGGAGATTCTAATGTTTGTTGCAGAGAAATGATTAAATAGCTTGCATAGCGTTGCTTTCTGTCATGTCTTTTCTCATACAAATAAATTCAATATTTGATAATGTACATATATTTTATTGCAAATGCATACTTTGTGAACGTATTATCATTGAGCATTTGTTTCTAATTGGACTTTTATACAAAATAGATGCTGTGTTTGTAAATCAAATGATTATCCAGAGATAAACATAAAATAATCTTCTAATTGAATTTCTTGTATGTATACTATTTTCTTTGTGACATGTTTATCATCTCATATATCTATACCTGCAGTTACGGATGAGCAGTTTCTACTTCAATCACCAACCGATCTTCATTTGAGAAGACTTACTCTTGAATATGACACAGATGAGATTAGAAAATTGGTGATACAACTAAAGCTTCCCTTAAGCGTATGGGAAAAACTGCATGATCGTAGGTTAACAGAGGAAACCATTAGATTTGTAGCACTTCAAAAATGCTTTCAAATGACGACATTTACATTTAAAGACCTTTTAATTGCCGCTGAGAAGCAAGGCATTCAAAATCCTCACACCATTTGCAAGGTAGTATTATGTAACACAATCATGTATTTGTAATTAAAGTTAAAATAGCTATATGATGATATCAGCATATGGCATCGTTTGTTTATTTCTGTGAACATAGATAAAAAACGAATAGTATTTTAGTATTATTTAATTCTTAAATTTCAGTATTCTATTGCCAATATTACGCGATATATAACTCGTGCAACTAAAAATATATGAAAGCCGATGTTGTCTTTTGTCTTCCTGCTGTTTAAGGAAAAAGATATATATGTACCTTATATTAATTTTAATGTTTATGGTTCTTGCTAATGGTAAGAAATGTAAAGAAATACAATATTAATTTCTAATATTTCTGTTTTTCTGATGTTATTTAATGTACTATTTGACATTTAGGTTTGAATAAGAATTTCAGACAGTTGATTCTTTATACAAATCTATTACTTTTAGTTCACCAACTATTATTTTGTAGAACATCCTTTTTGTTCATAGGTTAATAGTTTCTGCTCTTTAAATTCAAATTCCTTGTAGTACTTAGCATAATTATTCAGAAATTTAGAACATTTGCACGATTTGTGCTTTCCAAGAAAAACATCAAAACTGAAATCTTGTTGAACGACATAGCCCTCCTAATCCATTACTGTTAATTTTTTTGTAACAATTGTTTCTGCTTTCCTACTTGCAATTCAAGGATGAAATTCGCTTAATTACTTACTAATACCAAACGTCGTGTCGCATTCATGGACAAACACTATGTTCATAATTATACTACAACGTGTTCAACATCTACACCCACTTCTTTGTCTGGATATTTCAATGTTAAAGTGTGTAATATAATTTATACAAGCGCCCTCTGTTATGGGTTAAAGTAATATTATCAGGCTTATTATAATATTAAATAATATAATATTATAATATTATAATATTGTATCATATTTAGATTCTGAGAGACAGCCATATAAGCTTTGGTAAGTAAAGTTAATACCATAATCGGTCAAATCTGCCAAATATATTTTAGTTAGTGAATGATCACATGCACAATACATATATCATGACATTATAGCTTTGAGCTAAAATTCATGGATACTTGTGTAATATTTTGTATTTATCAGTATAATTACACCAAACTTGTGCGTTGTGCAATATTAAGCATTGGTTGCAATTTATTTTATCCTTGAGCATACAAAGCAACTTTGATGATTCGGTTTTTTTTATATATAAAATATAAACTCCTGTCCCTATATGTTATCATTAATAAATATCATTTTCTGTTTCAGATAGGGACCCTGAGAGATGGGACATGACTACTACTGACGAAGATATTGACAAACTAGCCCCTGTTGTTGGGGGCAGTTCATTGGCTTTCCTTGTAGAGCTGGGCTTGACATTTCAGGATTGGGAAGAGATTCAACACAGCCAAATAGAACTTGATCTGGTAAAATTAAACCGTAAGATAATGGATACATGGCGAATCAACTGTACAAAACACAAAGTCAAGCCAACATTGCGAACAATCGGCCGGGCATTTGGAAATATTGGAAAACACAAAAACATAATTGAGCATTTATTGTTTATTTGATTGTATTAATGACTTCATATGTAAGACTTTGGGTTGAAGATTGCTGATTACAGTAATGTTATTATTTACAGTTATATATGATATTTTTTCTCGTGGCATAAAATTGCCAATCAGAATTAGTTTTTTGTTCATAACAAGCCAATTATATGTTGATTGTTCGAGTAGGGCTGGGTGTTTTTGCACATGATCATATCCTGTGTCGCTCAGACATGAACTCACGATCTGGTATTGGTAGCGGTTCCTGCAGTTACTAATTTCTAAAGATTCTAAAGATTTTGTAGTTGAATAATGATTGATTTGTATTCAACTCTCTGCTCAGTCTGCAGGCAAAACATATGTCATAATGGCTGCTTTTTTATGTGGCAACATGCACAACATTGAGCAGAGAAGACTGACATAGTAAACTCTCTAGGTCTATTTACTACCCTAATAAATTGTTCACATTCATGTGTGGTAAATCGTTTTTTCCGAAATAATATAAATTGACATTTGATGTTTGTTTACTAAGCATTTTGAATAACATATATATAGAAGATTTAGAATCGGATAAATATCTCAAAGCGTAGTGATATATAGTTAATGCAGTGTGCTAAATTTGACACAAGCCAACACAACTGCGCATATCAAAAGGCAACACATTAAAACAGGCAATCTCTAGGACTAGTTACAATAATAAATAATAATATATTTAGTTACTTTTATTGGTCTAAAAATAGCTTTACATAGGCAATCATCCTCTTTTGGTTTCTTCAAAAATGTCTTTTGTTTGTCCAGTTGTATGCTGGTACTTTTACAAGAAAGCATTATCGTGTTCACGCAATGATATTACTGATAAACAACTCCCTTTGAAATGAACGCCAGAGGCGTGTCAGCAACACTTCACTGAAAGGTTATGCTCGTTCCCTTACATAGGTATGCACAAGCAAGCTATTTAGGTTTTGTCTTGGTGCCTACCTTAGTACCATTAATACTATGAATGTTTTAGGTTCTAATTTGTGTTGACGGAATTATGAACTACTTAGTTCCATTGTAGAGTTTTATTCAGCCTTTGTTCTTACCTACTTCTACTGTAATATATGTGTTCGGACTACGTGTTGTAAGACTACAGTACTTCCTTGTCGAAAAATACTTCCTTTGAAAATATGGTCGCATGTTTTCCCAAAATTTGAAATTAGTGTACAGTCAATGTGCAACGATGAATTTTGGATACACCTATTGATATATGATACCCATTTATTTTAATCAAGTAAACAACTTACATCCTACAGTAAGCGGGAGGTTTGGCATGCCACAAAACCGTGTTTAAACCACCATTTCTTTTGAAATGCCCGTACCAAGTAAGGACCATTGATGTAGGTGTTGTATTTTTGGTTGTTGGTTCTGGAGTTTGCTGGTTTCTCGGACTTTGATACGTGGATTGTCTTTGTTAACAGTTTCCTCCGTGTTCGGTATGTTGCAATTACATTCACTATATATTTGTTGTTGTTTTTGTAATGGTCTGTGGTTCTTTGCCTGGAGAGGAACATATTTTATTGCAATACCATATATAGTTACAAGACATAAACACACAAAGGATTGCCAGCTTTTATTATTAATGTACTAAAAACGTACTACGACGTTACCAAAAACACTATTCATTTAAATACATCAATCTCGAATTTCAAATTGCCTCAGTTTAACATTGTTTAAGGTAATTATTCATTTACTTCTTATGTGTGGCAGTGCTTAGTTTGCAAGTTAAAGCAAGTTCGACTTTAGGCTAATTTAGGAAAAATTGCCAGGTCGGGGCTTTTCTTCGGGTACTTCGGCTTCCTACCCAGTGCCTTTTGGACGTCATAATAAAGCTCAAAAATTACTGCAAGGTGTGGTAATTCCAATTTAAACAAAGCAAAATGCTTGTACGTCTTTCGTGAAAATTAGTTACGGCGACCAACTTTATGTAAAGGTAAATTACAATAATGCTGTTTAAAGTACACGTTACCTTAGTGGCAAGAAGATTTATTGATAGAAAAACTTAATTTGAACTACACTTTTCGTTTTTAATAGTGTTTTACTAAATAAATCATATTTTAAACCGGACAAAAATTATCTACTATTAAGGTATCCAGACCACATCACATCATACCATGTGATCATATTTGATGTCCAGGATGTCTATTGTTTTTTGGAGCAGACCTCGTTAATGTTCGGCAAACATCGGAAAAATATTTGAGTAACTAACTTATTTGCTCAAAAATTAACATTGACTCGACGTAAAACAATATATGTAATTTTATATCATTAATTAGAAATTTATTTTTGCTCAAAAAATAAAATTGTACGGTGACTTGATTATGGGTCGGATACTATAAGTGTTTTACATCGGCCATATTTCTATGATCACATGGTCAATTATGGGTCGGATGCCTTAAAATACAATAATTCTCGACACTAAAATTATAAATACAATCTTCTGTGGTTGTGTTCTAGTTGGACTGCGTTCTTGACACTAAAATTATCAATCCTATGTGGTTGTGTTCTAGTTGGACTGCGATCAAGGTGTTCTTGACACTAAAATTGTCAATCCTCTGTGGTTGTGTTCTAGTTGGACTGCGATCAAGGTGTTCTCGACACTAAAATTATCAATACAAACTCTTTGGTTGTGTTCTAGTTGGACTGCGATCAAGGTGTTTTAAGCACTAAAATTATCAATACAAAATCCTCTGTGGCTGTGTTCTAGTTGGACTGCGATCAAGGTGTTCTCGACACTTCAATTATCAATACAAACTCTGTGGTTGTGTTCTAGTTGGACTGCGATCAATGTGTTCTCGACACTAAAGTTATCAATCCTCTGTGGTTGTGTTCTAGTTGGACTGCGATCAAGGTGTTCTCGACACTTCAATTATCAATACAAACTCTGTGGTTGTGTTCTAGTTGGACTGCGATCAAGGTGTTCTCGTCAATAAAATTATCAATACAAAATCCTCTGTGGTTGTGTTCTAGTTGGACTTCGATCAAGGTGTTCTCGTCAATAAAATTATCAATACAAAATCCTCTGTGGTTGTGTTCTAGTTGAACTGCGATCAAGGTGTTCTCGACACTAAAATTATCAATACAAAATCCTCTGTGGTTGTGTCATAGTTGGACTGCGATTAAGGTGTTCTTGACAATAAAATTATCAATACAAAAGCTTAGGTCAATGATAAAATACGATAGACAAAACGATCGATTAAAACTGTAAACGCTTAATCATTCCGTCTCACCGTTATTATCTTGTATCTTATATGGATTCTCGTTACTAATTTAGATTTATGCTGTTTTGTTTTTGAGGCTCGTTACAGACTCATCCTTTATCTCGATGGAACGATGAACATCGCCCTATAGAGAATGTTGGTTTATATGATCTGAAACAATTCCTTCGATAAAAATACTAGAACCATAAAATATACCCACCGTAGGAAATCTTTTGTTCTGATTTTAAATCTTAAAAATCATTCCATATGAAAACACAGACCAAATTTGTTCCTTATTTTGAACTTCAAACTTGACTTTAATAACAAATCAATGTTTCTGATTGAAAATATGAAGCCAGTTATCGCAAGTTTTACAGTGTTCTCTATACGTGAAAATAAATAACCAGAAGGGACCCAAACTATTAGTGAATAACCCAAGACAATGATCGTTTGGATAAGCAATATATATTCCACATATAGCACTACATAGGTATCCTTATTTCTGCACAGTACATATAGCTCAATAGTGATATAACTGTTCCCTTTTTCAGTGATGGAAAATTTATCCTCAACCGATCAACACAACTGATTATCAACATAACTTGATTCCATAATTATAAAATAATTATATAAATTATGTAAATATAACATAACATAATTATCCTTACTCCCAGTTTCTAACATCAACTCATTGGGTTATTTGTTTGAGACAGTACTCATTTTTTTTAAATTCACTTAATATTAAAACTACCACATATAAATACCTTTGGCATAAATTGATTTAAATAGTGTAAAAAGTAAGAAAAAGGTACATGCCAACCACGCACATATTGGCGATACCTGTTACACAAGCCAGCTGACATTGGCCGACGTTAAGCAATTTAAAAAAATCCGTTCAAAGTTTTGTAGCAATAGGCATCTTAAAATTAAACTATTTTAGTTCTGCCAAGTACACTATTATTGGGTAGTATAACCAAGTAAGCTATATCTTGTTGAGTAAAAACAGGCTGAAATGGTGAATGTTTTTCTTGCGATGAACATCTTTTCTGATAATGTTTGTAATAATAACACATGCATGTTAATATTGTTTATGCCACTCGTTTAGTTTTTGCAATACAAGTAGTCTTATGGTTTAATTTTGATGTTAAATGTTCATTGGATTACTCGTTGATATCGCACAGACATCAATCAGACATTAAATCAAATTCGCCAGGTAATTCGCTTATGTAATACATTTCTACGGAGAAAAAGGCAGGTAAAAACACAGCATGTGATTACTTCCAAACTAGTTACGTTACCTCAACTACAATCTATAGTGAAGATTGTAAGAACAAATGTAGTATTCTTGTTCAATAGGTCTTAAATTGTCGATCAGTTACAAATAAGTCACTTTCAGTCAATGACTCTGTTTTTTCCAACAAATACAACGTATTTATCATTACCAAAACGTGGTTTGACACTCATTTTGAGTCTCTAAAACATGAGTTGGTACCTACTGGCTACGACTTTCTACACTTATACACAAAGAAAACCAAACCTCAAAATAAAATATCAACCTAATGATTTAATATCGAGCAGTTTGAACACATGGAATTTACACTAAGCCGTGCTTAAACATTCGTTAGTTTTGCGACATTTTCAGGCCTGCGCCATCTAGGTAAAATGGTTTACGGACTAGCTTATTTTCTTAGCAATGGAATTCGTATCTCTATCATACAATTATTTCCGGACAAGAATTCATCATTACCGGCAATTCCAATTTTCAAATTGACGACAAATATGAAACTGATGCTGAAAAGTTTTATCGAAGTCTAGAAGACCATAATCTGATACAACACATATCCACAGCTATGCACAGCGATGGCTACATCCTCGAGACTTATTTATAACAAGATTGGAATCTATCATATTAAGGCACAAAAGCCAACTATTCATGCTCCTAACTTATTTAAATCACTTGGCAACTCTTTTTGTGATCATTATACTCTTCAAGCGGTATGATCATGCACAAAACCAAAATCCATTGAGAAAAGCGTAACTTTCAGCAAATGGAAAAATGTAAACCAATCAGTGTTATCAATGGACATCACTCTTGATATTCAGTTTGAGAAAAGCTCATCTGTTAGTGAACTGGTGGATCAGTATAACTCTATGATCCGTGAAGTTGTCGAAAATCATGGGCCCATGTTCACGAAATCGCTGAATGTGCGAACCAAAACAGAGTGGTACTCGAATTACACGAGGCAAAACGTAAGCGACGCAGAGCAGAAACAGTATATCGTCGTACTGGTCTTGAACATTTGTCAGGAAAAATGTACTATAACTGGCAAACTTCTATATCAAACAAAGCAACACTATTTTTGTGTGAAAATCGTGGAATGTGGAAATGATCACAAACAGCTCTTCAAACTGTCTAAGTATTTAATGGGTAAGAAACAGGATGTCACCTTACCATCTTCCGTGTCTAACCTGTCGAAGTGGAGCTGCCGAACACTTTCTAAAAGTTTTTATCCGCAAAATTGCACACTCAGTCATCAAAGTTCGTACAATAGAGAACTTTCGCTCATAACAGCCTATCCAATCAATGGTGATCCCTTGTTGTGTTTTGAAAAAACAAGTGCTGATGCAGAGAGGACAATCCTATTCCGTCGCATAGTTTGAATAATATGGATGCTCTGTTACCATTTATTTGCAATATTATAAACACAAGACTATAAGCAGTCTTTATTAAGACCATTGATTAAAAGCCTGGACAAGACAATGTGGTACACAAAAATTATAGACCTGTTTCTAATGTATCAGATATTTCTAAAGTCATTAGAAAAGTTGTGGCAAAGCGTCTTTATTAACATCTCGAAGACAACATGCTTCGAGATCCTTTACATTCAGCATACCGACCACATGCCTCAAATGAGACAGCATCATTTTGAGTATATCATGACATAATGGAAGCCCTTGATAGCCACTCATCGGTAGTGTTAGTATTATTCGATCTTTCAGTTGCATTCAACTAATCAATCACGATATATTGCTTGAACGCTTAGAGGTCTCGTACGGAATATTAGGACATTTACTACAGCGGATACATTCTTAACAACAGTCACCGACGAGAAGTAATAGGATCGAATATGTCAGACCTTTGTCATTTGACATTTGGGGTTCCACGGGGTTCCGTTCTAGGTTCCAAACTGTTATGTCTTTTTTCGCGACCAGTTGGTTATATATGAATGAGATCAGACCAAGCCAAATAATATTATTTAAAGATGAATCAGGACAAAACAGAAATGATCATTTTTACGTCAAGTATCAATTGCAAAATGTGTTGACTTTAAGGAAGGAGTGTTCTACCTTAGTTTGCACCCTCTGTGATAAGTACCTTACCACCCATAAAGTCGTGTAATTTCACCTTTGTAATATTGGGCGAAATAGATGTTACATTTCTATATGCTTGCAAACACTAATAAATTCATAGTAAGTTCTAGACCTTTCTACTTACCAAATAGTGTTTGTGGTAAGGCTACAACGAGTTCAGCATAGAACTGCCCGACATTTAATGAAAACAAAAAGGTACGTACTAGCTGATGGGATGCCTGTTGAATACTCACCAAAGTTTTAGATTCTTGTACTAACTTACTTGGTATTACATACAACTGTACCTAAATATCTACAACTGATTAACTTCAGAGAAACGTTCGCAGTGTAGCCTTAGACTTAAAATACCGATGGTGTGTATCAAAACGTACGGCGAAAGGCAGTTTACATTTTCTTCAGCTAGTCTGTGGAATAGTCTTTTAGCGATAGCTGGTTTCACTGACTTGTCTTCAGACATGGCAATAACGAGGATTCATATTGACATCTACACATTTTCCATTGAGAATGAATTCCAAATGTTTGTAGAAATAAGTATCGAGGGATAATCTGAAAAAACTATTTAATTGATATTTTTGCTTATTATCATCTTTTAGCCAGTTCAGCGATAAAGTTCTCTTGTTGAGTAAAAATGGTTTATTTCAAAAAGTTTAATGATTATGGGCATGTTTACAGTTGATACATGTTTCCAATAAAACAAGCATGCTAATTGTTAATATTTTTAATGTCTTGTTTAGTTTTGTATTTGCACTAAACGGGATGAATTATGTTTTATCAAACGGAAATATATCATTGCATTACATGTTAATTGAACATCGTGTATATTATAAAAGGACATTTTCCTTGTGTTGATTCAATGTTGGCTTGGAGTAAGTAGATTTCCCCCTTTTTATCGGTTTTCTACAATTCAATCTATTTTTTTTGGCAGGTTTCACTGAGTTGTGTTTCCGGAATTATTTATATATATTTCAACATAAGGTCCATATTTATTTCAGACCCGGTGCATGAACATTTACTCGTCGACTTACTGCTTTCAATACCGATTTTTCTTTTGACATACACATGTGGTATTGTACAAGTGGACATAAGATGACAGTGTTTCACATACAGTATTAGTTTACTAGATCTTTACAATTAATTTCCTTTTGTTTATACTATGCAAAAGCTACTTTCTTCAACCAAGTTTATATGAAAGTAGCAAAGAAAACCGACCGAACAACAAGAGCCAAAAACCAAGGAACAGTTACAAATTATGATATAGACAAATACAACACAAAAATCAAAAACATAAAACACAGAAAGAGAGTAACCCGAACCCAATAAAAAGCATGGGCGCACTCATGTGCTCCGGACGAGTAAGCAGTGCCTGCCTCTAATTAGACACCTGTCGAGTTACTCATTGTCTTGTCTAGGGAAAAGTCAAATCCAGGTATAGGAAACACTACCTATGACTCAGCGAAAATGTCAGATCGTATTTGAGACACTGATTTCCCATAACGATCAATTAAGTCGTGGTACCGACCATAGAACTTATGGAGAGATAACATCAACCTAGGTACAACAAACCCTTGTTTGAGTAGTTTAGAAGTCAACAGCAGTGATCGGTCTAGAAAATCTGAATAACGATCGCAGGATCTAGAATAACGTATAAGTTTGAAATGTACACACCATACGCTGGAGCTGCTGGAATGTTGCTGTCAATGAACCAAGTTTATATGCTAGTATTGTACTGAACATGTAATGTGAGTTTCAGATCAGATGAACGTATTAATTGTTTTATTTTACAGACTGCTAAAGATTTCAATACAATAGGTATGTTATGTTTAGGTTCATTTAAATAAATAATAGGATGGTGTGTATGATACATAGGTTCTGATTCGACTACAGTGTTCTTTGCACACTTGCACCATGTAGTTGTATGGTTCTTATTGGGTTCGTGTTACTCACTCTCTGTTTTTATGTTTTTGGTTTTTGTTTCATGTTGTATATATTTGTCTAGATCCTGATTTGATACTTGTTGCTTAACTTTCGGAACTTGTTCAGTCGGTTTCCAGTTTTGTAATGTCTTTTTGAAAATAAAAACAAATCAGATTACATGTACCAACCTTATTGACCTCACAATTCATGAGGCATGAACAAATAAACGTAATATTTTCGGACAATATACGAATACTGCCTATAGTTCGCAAACAGAACGTTTATTTTGGCTTGGCAGAAAACTCTGGTCCATTTCCAAAAATCCACATCAAAATTTGGTTTTTAAAATTGAATTTCTGTTTAACTTTTTGCAATAAACACTTTTACTGTTATACTATAATCATATCATATATTCTACTTAAGCTGAATATTACTTCCTGTTTATAAATATGACAAACAAGCCCAAATATTTGTATGCAGAACGTAAACACAACACTGACTGATTAATAACTGATTGCTCACAGATTGATCGTTAAATGACAAATACATCCGTCCCAAAACATGAATTCATCAGTACACTGGTAACCGTTAGCGATCAGTACAATTAATCTAATCCTTAATCGGTCATTATTTATAAACATCTTAGTTTATTGACGAATACCTTTAAAATGAAGAAAATTCTGTTTCATTAATATGATGCATATATACGCTGTAATAAACATTTAAAATTAACGAGTTTGTTTATTCACATTATTATATTTTATATATTTTAAGGCTGATAATAACCAGCTACGTTTTGGACATATATTTATTGAAAGAAACATTAACGTTAGAAATAATGTACATTGTTAATTATTAAATGTCCAAAATCTATAAAGGGCATTTCATAAATATCATGAAAGTTTTATGCGTAATTATATTCAAATTATTGACGTATAGATCCGCGATTTTTTGTTTTATATATTATTTGTAAAGTAAAATTCCTTCTTCAAATTGTCTTAAAGATTGCCAAGCAATTTTAAAACATGCATGTACTGTTTTAGTCTGAAGATGCGAATGTTCTTTATTCATAAATCAAAATACATTTATTTATTGATCTAAGTATAAATAAATCCGTTAATTTAATTGCACCAACGGTAAGTAATATAGAGCGTTTGCACTGATCAATCAAGAGAGTTGTCTTTATATTATTTGATGGAAGTACTAATAGGAATGGATTGGAAATGATGCTACTGATATTCTGGTTGGTAACTCGTCGCGGATTGATATGGCTTGTTGACTTCTGACTGATACCTAAACGTTTTCAAATTCAAATACTTAAGGAATTTCCCTTATAAAGTACGTACTATGGGTTACCATTCAAGGATCTCTGATGAATCGATGTCTGCACCAAGCACAGTCGGCTACGTACTATAGTTTATGCGCAATTCGCCAGATGAGATTTTGACAAGGGGTGTCATGTTTCGTTTCAATTTATAAATGAATGTTTCCTAATGCTGGAAATTTAAGTAAATCTTTTAAATACATGGACACAAAATTTCGATGATCAGACTTCTACATATAAAATCTGTCTAATATGTTTGGCGGTAGTTTTAAAGATCTTGTTTCATTCTATAGATGCTTTATTAAATTATCAAGGACCCTTTACATAAATTCTCAATTTGCACTAATCCTGACGCTATAGCAACAAGAATATTCGGAAGTCTAAGACTATTCTCATGTACCATGGCAATTAAGGAAGTGTAGTTTTGAATAGATCAAATTTAAAATGGAAAATTAGAAACTGAGAATAGTGGCGCCAGAATCAAGCCTTGTTTATAATAAAATTATTTTTAATTCCTGGAGATTTGAGCAACATTATCCTCTGAATTTTGGGTGCCAGGTAAATTTTCAGGATAAATCCGTCCATGCTAGCCGGGTTATTTGCTTACCAAAAGGCAGCATTTATTAAATTGTTTACAAATAAATTGTGTTTTTTGTTTTATATATGGACAACATTAATAAAATTCATGCCTGGCAATTGATTGATATATGACTTGGTTAGGTACCTCTACTGATGAAGCATCACAAATGTTTTAACACGCTTAGTTTCTGAAAACTTCATCTGTTGTTTATAAAGTTCGAGTTAGATAAAGCTTTTTTCAGAGGATCATCAAATCAACAGAATTATAACTCCTCTAAACTCAAATAACGAACAAAAACAAGAAACGTTATTGTTTGCATGGATAATATACAACTCTCGAGAAATTATTGACCTTAGCAAGAATATATTTAAGCAAAACGGATGCACCCTGCAGAAAATTACGATGCAGTTGAAATATATTTATTGCTGAAGTACACGTTCGAAAATTGGATAAGTAGGTTTACTGTTTATTTGAATGGTCAGTTTATTTCTCTACGTAACGTGAGTAACATACACCAACTTGGCAATGCAGACACATAATTTCAGTCCGAACCAAAAATTATACCACAACCCTAATAAGCATATTTGGCTCGACTGAATAAATAAACAACCCATCGCAAGCTATTAATTCTTTAAATTTCATATATTCTAATTTGATTTATTTCTCTCTGTTATATGAGAAAAGACAAAGGAATGTTTTTTTCTTAAATACATTTAATGACTAGCTTTGGCAAGTTAAATTTTGTTTAATATTTTTCATTTGGCATACCAAGTGAGCTAATTCAACTGGGCAAACCAGCCGTCAGTATCTTTACATATTTACTAAAGGAAGAAAGCTATGAGCTGTTTGAGTTACGATCACTGTTACATGGTGAACAGGACACTGGAAAATCCACAATGGCTCGGTTTCTTGTTGTTAAAGGACTTTCAAAAGCCCGGAGGTCAACAGATGGCATTGAACTTTATACTGGTCTGTCATTATTTGATAATGACACAGAAAAGTGGATCAGGCCAAAAAGGTTATTATATTATGTATAAAATTTATCTTTTGATCATGCCAAGAAGACGTTGGATAACTTTGACGACACAATACGCATAGGTTGTAACTAAATATTGTTATAATGTTACATTGGATTTGATATTAACAAGGTGTTATAAGTATCATACATTTTTTAATCAATATTCCATTTAAAAATCAATCTACTATTACCATCTTGTAGGCGTCATCTGACACTAACCTCAATTTCACAGTTTTTAGAATAGTATAGCATGGTAGGATGACAACATATCTATATACTATCAAAATAATTATTAATATTTGTTTGCAATGTTTGTTATTCTTCACAATATATTTGAATCTCATTTGTTAAAAGTTGCCTTTAATCCTATATTTTATGTATATCCGTTGGTTTTTAATTTCAATCTGTACATATTATTACTGTAGATATTTTGGTAACATATCTCTGCATTTTAAAAATGACGACTTTAGAAAATAATGCCAGATTCAGCCTCATAAGTTATTTTCTTGATTTAATGGTAACATTTAAAACACACTTACTCCTGGGTAACTTTTTTAAACAATCCTGGCTAATTACATAAAGGCATTATTTTTTGTTTGGGAAATTACCCCTTTTTTAAGATATATAATGCATCAGAAAAGAGTTAAATGCACAACTCTTAAAATATTTGGCACCGTTTCTCACCTTTTATGAGGAAACACAATTTTACTTACACGACACAAAACATATAAAATGTTTAAAATACATTTTCCTGTCATTTATTTCTTTGTTTGAGAGGTCTACAATTTTACGTTCTAAACAAAAACCACAAAGAAATCGGGTATATTCTCACTGACTGAAAAGTTATTTATATAATGAATAGCACTCGTTTATTAAAAAATATTGATCAGTATGTTACTTTTCATATTTGAAATTTCTTTTATTATATTTTTATTATTTTTCTCTAACTTTTCATAATATTTAAATATCTACCACCAAGATATACTAAATGCAAGTTACATGTATAACCAAACCAAAGCAAATCTTAATGCACATGTGGATAATTATGTCAAACAGATAAAAACGTTACAATTTGTGTACAGCCACAGGAAAGAGATTGAAAAATCACACTATTAATAAACAAACAATTCTTTACATTAAAACTATATGAAAATTTTTTGTTAAGTAATTATACATATCCTTGAAATAAAACTAGGGTCTCATATCTAATTTTTTTTTGTCTTTTTAAATTACGATTTGTATTAAACCACCATAAAAAGTTAATTTTGTATGCCCAATACCACTGTTATAGGTTATGATGAACTGTTTGAATACAAATTATGACTAGTCAAAACTGGGTCAAAATGATATCATGACTCTTTAGTAGTTTCAATCTGGTTGATAATAGACAAGACTGTTTAGAGTTCATGTCATGTCTAATAAGGATTTTCAGACTAGTATGGACTGATTCAAACAATAACGGGACTAATTGAGACTTGGTTGAGTACAAATCTTAAGTATAAATCAGACTATCCAGTTCAGTCAAAGATGTGGTGTAAAGTTAATTAAAAAAAGACAGTCAGACCGGTCGAGTAAAAGTTAGTACAATTGGTTTGTTTGTTTGTTTGATGGTGTTTAACGCCACTTTCAGCAGTTTTACAGCTATATCATGGCGTCTAGTTTTTATTGGGGGAGGAAGCCGGAGTACCCGGAGAAAACACCCGACCTGCGGTAGGAAAACTGGCAATCCTTGTCAATTAAGATTGGAGTCAAGTACAACCTGCCTGCAGTGAGAATCGAACCCGCAATCTCAGTGTTGACAGACCACGTGGTCAATAGTCAACGATATACCTTGACCACTCGGCCAACGAGGCCCCTAATACAATTGGTACAAAAACTAACCTTGTCAGACTTTTCATGTTTTGTGGTGCTGGTAGCAGATGATACGAAATAACATGAAAGTGGGTAGGTGTTACGGTTTTACATCACCGTATGGTCCAGTTTTTGTATTAGTTTTATTTCATTGTAACCATTATGGTAGGATAACACTATTTGTTAAATAGGTTTCTCCTATATATTTAGCCTGGTACTTTTATTTTACTTTGATAAGAAATTTGTTTGTTTGAAAAGGCCATCATATTTCTTTTTATTTCACATTTTTCTTGTTTACACTTGCTTTTAGTGTTGATAAAAGAATACGTTACAATTAAAGTACGAATATTTATATTAGTAGAATATGTTACATAATGTTCATTTATCTTTCACAGGTTTTAAAATGGAGGGTATAACAGTAAGTCGATGTGTCAAGTCATTTAAGCTCCAAAAAACAGAAATGTCTAAAACAGTAGGAACTCACCTTATGCTGGCCATTGATATACACCAGTAATCACGAGAGGAAATTGTGGAATTGCCTGAACCAGTAGGAACTCGGACAATACTTCCCAAGTTCAACTAATGCTGCCCAAGGCATGACGAAATTTTGAAAATGCAATCATCGCCTTCACAGGAATTCATTAGAGAGAGAATTGAAGTTAAAGGTTCTTTAGTACCAAAAGATAACCCGTTAAGAAAAAATAGTTGATAGACCCCTACTTAAGCAAAGAATAAAACATCAGTTAATAGAAAAGGAGTTACTATCAAATTTAAATAAGGTAGATGACAACAAACTTCACAAGCCTAATGATAATATTTTAAAATCATTCAAAATCCAGGACTAATTGAAAAATTAATTAAAGGTATTCTTCGGCGTTAACAAAGCTGTTAAAGAAGTAAAAATAACAGAGAAAAAAAATATTTAAAAAATCAAAAGACATTGCAAAAAAGAAATTTCACAATCGTTAAATAGTACCAGTTACAATTTGGGATTCCGGGGGACAGGATGTGTTCTACAGTACTCACCAAACCTTCCTGACATACCGTGCAGTTTATATGCTTGTTCTAGATGGCAGTCGGACAATGAATGAACCGTGCAAATATGAACAGTTTCTTTCTGGGACAACTGGTGTTAAAACTCAAAAAGGTAAGTAACACAAGATGTAAATATAACAACCTGTACGACATAAATGTAGACTAAATACGTCCTCACAGTGAGCGTTGTTTTATAACTCAGATGGTACCATATATAAAACCATTGCGATTGTTGAGAAAACCAATGTGGAGATTTTCTAGCAAATCTAGCTAGACATCAGATTTTAATTCACAGTTGATATCTGTATCAAATTATAAATGATATGTTTAGTTTGTGAAAGATTTACACATACGCGTTGGTAAGTGACAGTTAATATTGAATCAAATACACAGATATGTTAAGGTGGTAACAGATGAACACGTAAGCCACAGTTAATCATATAAAATAAGGATCTTTTCTGTTTAGTATAAGTATAAATTGTTCCTTCTAATTTAGTTATTTTCCCCTCACCCCTCACACTTAGTATGCCATAGGAATTTCTGTATTGTATGGCCATTAGTTCGTAACTGTTAAACAAGTTTTTGTCAATTGATATTTTTGCAGTAATATACCATGTCCAACAACTTATGTTTTTGAATTTAAACTGGCGTTTTCACCTAGTTTGCGTCATGTAATCATATGTTACCCATATGTTATTGGGATAAAGTTAATGTTGGGATTGATAAATAACTTCATATTATTTTCACACATATTTAGCGTTAATGTTCCTTGTTATTTCTCCATATTTAGTCCTCGGTCGTCAGAGTCCTACGTTAAACTTTACTGCGTTTACATTTTACATACATGCTTTTTCATGCTTCATACACAGAAACTGAAAAGTGGGACTTGATCCTCACTGATGAAGATATTGACATACTAGCACCTGTCGTTGGCAACAGGTCTCTTGGTTTCCTGGTGGAGATTGTTATGACATTCCATGATTGGGAGCACATCGAGTACAATCAAAGAGAACTTGACCTTGTGAAGTTAAATCGTGCAATAATGGAAGCATGGAAATCAAACTGTAAAGCACATAAAATAAAACCACCATTAAGAACAATTGGACAGGCATTTGTAAATATCTGAATTAACAGCAGAATACTTGAAAGCATGTTGTTTGATTATCTGTAACATTTTTGTAAATATCAAAGGCGAACAGGTGCTTTTACAGCGAAGGCTACCTACGGAAAAAGTTATGGTTGTAAGCGCCCTGAATTCTTAAGATAAGTTTTTTAAAAATATATTAATCGGATATGTATATATATGTATTTGTTTTGTATGTTACATTTGAGTTGTGTTATTATTATATTAACTGAAATGTATATAAATTGTGAATTTTTTATAATGATTTTAGGTTTGAATAGGATGCTTGACATTGTTAACATTCCATACATATATTGACACACTAATTTATCCTTTCATTGGTTCCTTTATTTTATAAATGAAGTTAAGTTTTTCATTTTTAAATCAAAATAAGTCATAGGGCATCATATTGTATCATAACTGTGGGTTGTTATATTTATGCATTAAAGACAGTAAAACACGTCTTTTAATAATTTATGAACACAAATTGATTCTGTATTTGACTAAGTCTGAGGATAAAATTAGTAATGCAAACATTTGTTCATTATGTAGTTTACGAATTTTGTATCAGTATTTGTTCATTATGTGGTTTAAGTAATTTGTATCAGTATTTGTCAAAAAGTTAGATTTTTGTTGATGTTGGTTTTTTGGACAGAATAAAATCAAAAAATACTATTGAGGTTGTTAGCAAATTTATAAAAAAAACAAATTTAGATCATTATAAGTTCTGCATAACTGTTGCTTAATTAGTGCTTTGATTCCGTTTATAATGATGACTTTCTAAATTGTGCATCGGATAAATAATTTGATTCCTTTGATGATGATGCTGACACCTTATTATTTTTGTCTGGTAGTGGCGCAGTCAACACTTAACTAAAATCATTTGTCTTATTCCCCGTCTGGTGGCGTCACTGCTATCTGGAGCATGGGGGATCATTTTTATTGTGATCATTTTTGAATGCCGGTCGATGGTGGCGCACATACCCGGTAGATGGGGATAATTGATATGATTCCAGTTTCATTATACCTCTCTCAAATGGAATGGTATTGCAAGTCGGCAAAATGCATTCGTAACTAACGGACTGATGGTGGCACTCTCACAAAGAATATGAGGTTTCATTGGACTACATAATTAAAAGCGGAGAAGGATTATGGGGTATCTTTATTTTGTTTCGGAGAATGATGGATACGCTTTCATTTGGAATATGGAGGATCTTTTTTGATTCTCGGTCTGATGGCGGCGTTTTCCTCTGTACTAATGGTGATCTTTAATTTTATTCCAAGTTTGGTGATAACGCTCTCATTTGGAGTATTTAGATCTTGTTTTGATTCCAATCTAAGAGAGACTGATATAAAATTGATAAACACAGTCAGCATAATGTATCCCTGTGTGGTGACATGTCTAATTATTCATCAGTACTTCGGCAGGGACAATACCATTGTTATCAGTTATCACCATTGATTTACACGCCAAGCAGTTCTTAAAAGATCTAAATTTAATGTATAACAGAAGAAAAAAGGAATTTAATGATATGGCATTAACAGATAACATTCCGGTATAAGCAGAAAACACACGAGACACAACATAAGAATAGTAATACAACCTTGCTTTTTGCCCATTGAAAATTCGCAATGGCTGGCTACACCCACAAATAATTTATTTTAACATTGAACCCTATTGAAATATATAAAAATGTCCTTTTTGAAGAAATTGCAAAAAATAATCTGCGATAACATATAATGCCAATGTTATCTTTTGGTTCTAATAGATGAATCTTTGAGAACTAAACTTGATGGTTTTTGTCATATCTAAGTGAAATTTAAAATTGTTTTTTTTTCTCTTAAAATTTAATTGTCTAGTAACAGCCAAAATTTAACTATAAATTACACCCAATAAACATATATTTCCAAAGTAACACGAAGGGACTATAAATAATGAGTAAGAAATAACATTTGTCTACAAAATAAACAGACTGTTTAGTTAGCGTGACTAAATTAGTATTAATTTTGATTGTATCGAATCATTTTGCAGGCTTAAAACTCGAAAGGCTTAATAACAGTTCCTACATGTAAATTATAAATTGTAAATATAACACATCTTTTGTTATTCATTTTTAAGTTGTAATTATTTGTGTTTTGTTCATTTTCATATCTTACATGCATTGCTCATTTATAGGTATAAATGATAAAATTCACAAGGGACATATTAAATTATTGAGAAATCGTTATAGATGATAACAAGACATTATTGACAACTGTTGATATTGCAGACTATGTCAGATTTTGGATCAATACTATAATTACCTACTGTAGAGGGGACATTCCTGGATTTCCTAAAATCATGGTCATACAATAGGACAAAGTCAGTTTGGTAGTTTTTTCTGTAGTGTATTAATTGATGCACGACATTATAGGCAATACCCTTTGAAAATCAAATAACCTTGCATTAATAACTCATAATTTTCAAGTTAAAAATAATAATGAAGGACTTGTACCTATAATATCAAAAAATTTGTTTATGCCTAAACGAGTTGTGTATAGTCAAAAATAATGAACATGAAATGTTTAACAAATAGGTAAATTTGACCCTCTTTTTCCATCACTAAAATGTATATTAACCGCTTGATATAATAGCAAACATTCCAAAAAATTATTGGACAGAATCTTGTAAATGCATGTTTGTGTGTTTTGCCGGTACATTATGTTAAAAAAATTGAAATTTCATTGTTTATCTCCTTGGAAACAAGCCCAGATTTTAAATTTGAATTAGAAATTCGTGCCTAAAAACTTACTGTATGGCAAATTTGAAGAAAAACAAATGAAGAATTATTTTAGTGTAAGTGTACTGAATTTACTTTAGTTTTTACAGGCAAGATTGGAAACTAGAAGTGAACTAGTTCGATCAACAACAAGCAGCAATTTATCCATTATACAGCACTTCTATGATATATATTTTTACATTTGTTGGCAGTGTGCACGTTTTTAAAATAAAACTTTTGACTTGTCTTTATTGCCCACTCTCAGAAGAGGCAATGCTTTTGGCTTCATTGAAAGACATGCAATTTAAAAGCCGAGAAGTATTTGCTTACTTAAATGCATTATTATCTATTTGAAATATGACGTCAAAGTAGTGGTATCCAACAACAGTATACCTTTACCGACAACAATGCAAGCAGTTGCTCTGTTTACGTCATTTACATGATTAAACCTTCAAAATAAATCTTTGAAGAAATGTACTATCTTGAAAATAAAGCCACATTTTCCTTTCTGCCATTGATTGATAATTAACTTGTAAAATTTATTTCATTATTTTATCTATATCAAAGCAACATTTTTACTTCAAAAATAAGGGTTAGGTTGCAGAGTGGCTAAGGTTGTTAATTATCTAAAGTTGATCACATGCCTGTCAATACTGAGGTTGCGGGTTTAAATCTCACTGTCGGCACTCCAATCTTAATTGACAAGGTTTGCCAGTTTTCCTTCAAACGGTAGGGATTTTCACCGGGTACTCTGGCTTCTTCTCCAATACAAACTAGACGCTTCGATAAATCTGACAAATCGCTCAAGTTGGCGTTAAACACTATTTAAAGCAATACAAATATTTACAAAATAACTTTTGAAATTCTTAATCTCTAACTATATATATAGGGATATAGGTTTTCTTTACAAATGAATGCTTTGCAGCTATTTAAACACAGGCACTGTTTACTCGTTTGGAAAACATGAGTGCACCAATGATTTTTATTCGGTTCGGGTTACCGGCTTTCTGTTTTTGTGTTGCGCTGTATAAGTTTCTCTATATACTGATTTGGAATTGTCCTTTGACTTTCAGCTCTTGTACGGTCGCTTTGAAGGTATTCTTCGATATTTTTCTTAACATGCAAACTACACCACCTGAAACGTAAAACGTTCCCAATTTTGCGTTCGTTTTTCGTTTTCCGTTCGTCCGTATATCGTTTTTAGTTCGTCCGACCGTTCGTTCGTTCGTTCGTCCGTCCAGCCGTTCGTTCGTCCGCATGCGCATAGCGACATTTTAATACGTCCGTTTGTTCGTTCGTCCGCATGCGCAATACAGAGATGTATACCATTCCGTTTTGTTCGTTCGTCCGCATGCGCAGTAAAGATAAATAAAGCCATTAATATTTCCATTTATTGGTTCACGTAAATTATTTTGTTGTAGACCGATCATTCCAGTGTTAACATATGCTTTTTTGATCATGTGACCATTGTTACAAAATGGCGGCAACGAAAGTGTACATATCGTCAGTTGAAGTTAGACAGTTAATTATTAAGTATTCACAACAGAGATACTCTACTGTGAAAATTTAGAAAGTACTAGAATATGTTAAAACGACTAGAAAATCTATTCGACTGTTTTTTAAAAGATATTATATGACGGGATTGGTAAAACGTAGAAGACGAGCGAGGAAATTAACCGAGTTCCACAAAAATTGTATAAACATGTGGCTCAGTGCCAACAATGAACTTACTTCTAAAGAAATGTCTGCGATATTGTTGAAAGTCTTCAATGTAAAATTGACAACATCATATGTGTCCCTTATTATCATTAGGATGGACTGCGCGTAGACTTAAATACTGCCAATTGATTAGCCACAAAAATAAGATTGCTCGTGTGAAATACTGTCTGGAGGCTTTAAGATCTTATGAAACAATTCATAATGTGAAATTTACTGATGAAACATCAGTTGAACTTGCTGCAGATGGCAGGATATGTTTTTACAAATCCACCTCAGAGTTTTCGCACATACCAGCCAAGAAGATGAAACCAAAACATGCTTGTAAAGTGAGTACATTTATCTATAAAAACTTAAAGTACTAAAGATCTTATAGAGTGAAAGATATATAAAAATGATCTGTTTTAAACTAAACAATTTTATAAAAAAAATTTAGAGTTGAACTGGTTTGAATGCGATTTGTTTGATTGAAATCAGTAATGACTACCTTTTTCTATCATGTTGTTGTTGAGTGGTTTTATTTTTGAGTTTTGTTGTTGGTTATAATTATGATAAACTTAGGTACAATTCTATATTGTATTGTTTTACTTTAACATTACAAAGTAGAAAATATATGGAAAATATTTTAGTAATACAACATATGACAATTTTATTACATAAATTTCATATCTTGAAAAATGAATTTCATGGCAAATGTCACTGAGACAACAAATAAACTCTTTTTCTGAATTATTAACTTATGTCATAAAACATTTAAAATAATTTGCATCAGTCTATATTAGTTTTCGGTATCGGTCAATATAAAATTTATGAGTCTACTGTAAATAATATTGACTTCTACAAAAGACTAATTATTTAAAATATGTAACAGAATTTTTTTTCCATTATGTAACATTTTGCCAAAAAGGTAAATAATGATTTGCAGGTAGTTTAGTTTGCAAAGTCATTGGTTTGTTTTCACAGGTACATGTTTGGGGTCTCTGTATTTCATACAGAGATAGAACAAGCATCTGCATTTTTACAGGCATAATGGATTCAGACAACCTGGTACAGTTTACGAAGCAAAGGTTTCCAGATGGATATAGACTTTATCAGTTACAATAGTTGATTGATTGATTGTTGTTAAAAGTCCAGCAAGCAGTATTTCAGCTACATCTTTGTATATTCAGGACCTTGTGAAAAGATATTCCCAGGCGACATAAATACCTGTATTGACCTGTATACATGATACATTTTTATCTTTTTGTGATCCAGTGCTCAGTTGCTGAGTGGTCAAGGTGGCAGCCATCTACTATTAATTATAAGCTCAATTAAGTTGTCAATATATAGGATCAAGCTCGACTTCACACAACAATCCACTGAAAACCTCGATACGGCTAATGTATAAAGGAGCTTGCCATAAACCCTATTATAAAAAGCAAATGTTATAAAGAAAAAATCAAAACTAATAATTGATGGATTCTTTAATAACATGTACTTAAGCATTATTTTTGCAAAGTAATATATTTATGTGCAATCTACATATTCATACAATGTCTTGTATGTGATAACAGGACACTATCAAACAAATACACAAACAATAATGTCATACTATAATACAACCACTCTGTACAAAGGATAGGATTAATTAATGCAACATTTATCTCTAGAATAAATATTTAATAATTAAAAAAAGAGTAAATATATTATCTGCTAGATGTAATATGCATGTAAATGTTAACAGTAAAGTTTAAACAAACAAAATTTCTAGCTTGTTGCAGTAGTTTTTGGGGGCTGAAGCAACTGAACATTATTATATACATGTAGTACTCAATATATAAATGTATTTATCTTATCACAAATATATTTTCAGGACAATGATAGAAAGCCCACTAGCAAATCTACAAAAAATGGATGGAAGAACATGGGATATTGGAGAATGTAATAATGACCCCTGCATCATCTCCTGATTTAAATCCAATAGAGAATTTGTGGTCAACTATGAAAAACAATTTATTAAGTGTAGTAAAACCAAAGCAAAAAGATGAATTTGTACATGGAATTAGACTGTTTTGGGAGTCTGTGACCAAAGAAACATGTACTCATTATATTGATCATATCCACAGAGTAATTCCATTTGCAATTTTAAATGAGGGAGGACCTTTAGGCTTTTGAGTGAAGCATTGTTTAAGAAAAATGGTCAATTTTTCACATATTAATATTTTGTAAATAAATATAATAACATTAAGCTGCATCTATTTTTTCATGTTTCTTATCCCACTATTAATCGCAGTAATGGCAATAGAAAGTTCGAACTGTGTACCATATTGATTTATCAATGCATTCTCAATACCTCTACGTCTTCTTGGTGAAAGAGCAAGTTGCCTCTTTTGTCATAATAGTTTCTGTCATGCAGTTCGTCTGGTTTGTATAACATTCCATGCAAAATTCTGGTACGAGCAAGACCCACTCAATTGTTTAATTTGCTCATCTCGGTGAAGACGAATTTCATTATGAAAGGGTAAAATTTCATTGCTGGAGTGAACTTCCACAATCAAAGATAGTTCAATTGGAATAGATGGAGAGGTATACTGTTGGTGTTCTGGTTGTGAGTTGCGTCTTTGATATATGCTGGTAATTATTGGTTGACGATTCTCAATATATCTAGTGGCAATTTTGTAACATGGTTGTTGCGGCATTGGTTCATTTCAAGGAGGGTTAACTTGTTGAGGCATTGGTCCCTGTGAAGGTGGGTTAACTTGGTATGGCATTTGTCCATGAGGAGGAGGGTTAACTTGTTGAGACATTGGTCCATTTGGAGGAGGGTAAATTTGTTGAGGCATTGATTCGTGTGGAGGAGGGTAAACTTGAGGCATTGGTTTATGTGGAGACGGGTAAACTTCTTGAGGCATTGGTACATTCGGGGGAGGGTAAACTTGTTGAGGCATTGGTCCATGTGGAGGTGGGTAAACTTGTTGAGGCATTGGTCCATGTGGAGACGGGTAAATTTGTTCAGGCATTGGTCCATGTGGAGACGGGTAAACTTGTTGAGGCATTGGTCTATGTGGAAGAGAGTTGTTTGAATTTACCAATTGTTATGCTAACTGGGTTTGTGAACAAGATTTCTTTTTATTTGAATAGTCAAGTAAATATGAAAACTTAAAGAACGTTAATATAATTTATTTGACAGCTGCACAAATTGCCAAATATCAATATAAAGCAATGATAAATATCAACAGTTATTATGTAAATTGAAATAAGGTTGTGACAGAGTCGGGACTATGTGTGCGATAATTTACCTTTCTCAAGTTGCCGAAATGATCGCCAAAACAAAGTTAGAAAGTGAAAATAGAATGTTTCATGACAGAATTACTTAGTTTCTGAACGCTTAACAGTATTAGAATACACGGAACGTGTTGAATAATAAGTTAAACCATTGCTAAGCTGAAATTATTTCGCAATACAAGATTGTATACAAGATGACGACAGAAAATGCCAAAAGTTGTTCTTACGTTTCCCGCGATCTTGTACTTTGACAATAAACGAAATAAAATCTATATCATTCAAGTGAACAATGACGAATATGACATAACTGTGTACAAAACTGTCCCTCGTCATATAAAACTGATCAGAATGGACTGATCCGTAGATAACTACCTACATGTATGATTACTTAAGAACTTTTGGAAAATAAATAAAAATGCTTTAACTTTTTATAGATTAAAAGCCATATAACTAAGAAAGTTTTCGAAATCCTACTTTTTATACTACCTGATTGTAGTTTGACCATCACAAATTAGCAAAGCACATTGTTATACAATAAAAAAAAACAACATTCATATATCACATCAATCATGCAATTTTAAAGTACAAGTAAAGTCATTTAAAAGCAAAAATCACAATTGTCATTAAACCACGATTGTTATAGAGCACTTATAATCGGATGATTGTCACAAATTAAAACAATCTTCTTCTTGAATTGGAATTTTGTCTGGGGACATGGACTACACTCTTTATTTTCTTGACGGTGTCTTCCTTGGTTGATTCGGTGGACTTCAATTTAGATTGTAATGCTGATACCTACTTCTCCAAATCCTTCTTCTTCTTTTCTAGTCGTTCTATACAATTTCCAAAACGTAGGCATTCAAACTTATGTGTTCCTCAATCTCTTGAGTATGTTTCTCTTTAATTTCAATTAGTTGGGATTCCAGTTCCAGTATTTTTTCTTCCTTTGGGTCAGTTTCTATGATGATTTCTTCCACTACTTCTTCAATGATGACGTCTTCTGTGATTGGTTTGATCTCTATTAAGTCGTCATTATGGATAATATATGGGGTTGTACTGGTAATGCAAGTGTGGTTCTTAATGTCATCTCCTTTTCGAATGTGCTTCCTCCATTTTCCTAATGAGATTGACTTGTAATTACAATTTTTACATCTGAAGGGTACTTGATCTGTTGGTGCATGTTTGATTATAAAATGGTAAATGGCATTGCATTTGGAACCTTTGAAAGGACATTTTGAACACTGATAAAGCATGGTGAACTGAAAAATATAATACGCATACATATACAAAGTGAAAAATTGATCAAAAGGATTTATTTGTTATTATTTTGTTTATTCTAAAAACTCTAGTAATCCAGTCCAGTATTAGACCAAAATAGGGGTTTAGCCTATCATAATGGACAATTTCCACCCTAGACTTGAATTTGATTTGGAAAGTGACTGCACTTAAAACTTTAATAATGAGGTGGGTCCCTGTCTATGGGGACTTAAATCTTTGTTGGATGGTTTTATCAAATTTATAAACCAAATCTCCCTCTTTATATGTATGTTTTGTCAGTCGTGTGTCATAGTCATTCTTTTGTCTCTCTGCAGTTGACTTCAGGTGTCTTCTAGCAGTATTGTAAACCTCCTATATTTTTCGTTTCAGGTTTGCTGCATATTCATCTAAGGAATGCCTATCTTCATGTGATAGCAATGGGTGTAGTAACTTAATGGTAAATTTATCTCTCGTCCTAGCATTAAGTAGTTAGGAGTGAATCCTGTTGCTGGATGTGGAGTGCTCCGATATGCTGCAGATTGATGTTTTCATCCCAGTTGGTACTGTTGTTGTTGATGAAACTTTTAATCATGTCTGTTAGAGTCCTGTTGAACCTTTCTATCATGCCATTTGAGGAAGGGTGGTATGGAGTTGTTCTGGTCTTAGTAATCTCTAAGAGTTGACATATTGAATTTAAAAGTTGACTTTGGAAGTTGGTCCCTTGATCTGTGTGTATTTCCAAGGGTATGCCAAATCTGCAAATAAATTCCAGAACAAGTTTTTGTGCTATGATTTCTGTTTTCTGATTAGATATTGGGTATGCTTCTATCCATCTGGTGAAGTAGTCCCCTATAACTAGCAGGTATTTGTTCTTCCTCTGTGTATAGGTAACGGTGAAATTATGTCTATACCAACTCTGTCTAATGGAGTTCCAACTGTGTATTTCATTAACTGCGCCTTTGGTTTTCTGCCTGTTCTTACTTTGCTGCACACTGCACATTGTTGAATATGCAGTTTTATTTCATGACTCATTTTATACCAACTGAAGTGTTTTTTCATCTTTTCTACTGTTTTTCGCTTTACTACATGACCAGAATATGGGGTATTATGGGAGCTTAATATTAGTTCCTCCCTTAGGACAGCAGGTATTAGAAGTCTGTAATGTTCTTGGTCTGTCTTTGGTTTTTTCCAAACATAGTATATGACTCCATTGATTCTTTTGAGGTTTTTCCAATTCAAGCAATAGTTTCTTACTTCAGGACTGAATGAGGCACATTCATCTCTGGAAGGTATCTTGTTACAATCGAACCAGACTTGAAGATACTTAAAATCTGGATCTTCCTTCTGAAAACTACTAATTTGAAAACTATATTTTGCGAGACATGTTTTCGGAACTGCTTGAACTTCTGTTTCCTCCTCTTTTACATTTCTAATCAATGGCTTCTCGTGTTTGGTTAGGTTCTGGACATCATCTATGTTATCCTTGAACTCAGACAATTGAATATTCTTTACACTGTTTACAGTTTTGATCTGGTTCTCTGTTTCCAAAGGTTTTCTTGACAAGGTATCGGCATTAACATGTTTCACTCCCGGTCTATGCTGTATTTTGAATTGGTACTGGCTCAAACTTTCGATCCAACGTGCTAGTTGACCTTGTGGATCTTTGAATTCGAACAGACATCTAAGTGACCCATTATCTGTTCTCAATATGAACTCACGTCCAAGAGGATAGTGACGGAACTGATGAATAAAGGTAACTGCTGCCAGGAGTTCACGTCTGGTAACGCTGTAACGTTGTTGAATTCTGTCTAATTTCTTTGATGCATAGGCTATGACACGTTCTCTGTTATTTTGTATCTGTGAAAGGACTGCACCAATCCATATATTGGACGCGTCTGTATCTAAAATAAATGTCTCATCTGAACATGGATATCCGAGAACTGGAGCTGATGTTAATGCTTGTTTCAGTCTTTCAAATGCATCTTCGCATAAGTCGGTCCAATTGAAGGGAACGTCTTTTCTTGTCTGTTGGCTAAGTGAAGATGCTATCTCACTGAACTTGCAAATGTATTGTCTGTAATAATTGCACAGTCCTAAAAATTGTTGTTGGATTTATTTTGTATTTGTTGGGGTTTTCCATTTCTTGATGGATTCTATAATCTGTGGATTGGGTTTAATTCCATCTTTCCCTACCACATGGCCCAGGTACAAGATCTCCTCCTTTTACACTTTGATGGTTTCAATTTTAATCCTGCTTTTATGATTCTCTGAAATACTTCTTCTAGTCTAAGTAAATGTTCATTTATATGAGAGCGAAATATTATAATGTCGTCCAGGTAAATCAGTAATATTTGCCATTGTAGACCTGTGATGATAAGTTCCATGCATCGCTGGAAGGTACTGGGTGCATTGCATAGTCCAAATGGCATTTTGCAATACTCGTATAATCCGTATTTTGTAATAAAAGCTGTTCTTGGTTGGTCTTTCTCATCTATTAAGAGTTGCCAGTATCCACTCTGTAGATCAAGACAAGAAAATATTGATGCTGATGCAAGACAATCAATACACATGTCGATGCGGGGAAGTGGATATGCATCCATGATAGTCAGGTCATTCAGTTTACGGTAGTCTATACACCATCTCACTGACTGGTCTTTCTTTCGTACAAGTGCAACATTTGATGCCCATGCTGACTTGGATGGATTAATGACTCCATTCTTCAATTTTTCTTCTAGGTGTTTGAATTCCTCTTTTTTAAAATGCCATTGGTGTTCTGCGTAATGTTTGTCGAACCGGTGCAGCACCAGCTGTGTCAATCTTGTGTTTTAGTATTGAGCAAGTTTGGTCTCACTGTCACTTATATTCTTGCTGCTTCTTTCATATTAATCTTGGAGGTGTTCTGGCAACAGTGGAATATCGGCCTTAGTCTTTTGTTGACCATTCAGCTCCTTAATTTTCGTTTCTATTTCTTTTGTCCATTCATTTGGAATTGTGACTTTATTATCTCCCCTGGTTTCACATGTAGCCCTCCTGAGGTGATGTGTTTTACAATTTTTTTCACCATTGTTCTCACTCTGAGTTCCTTGATTATGTACATTTCCCAAGAAAGCAACGTCTGTGATATTTTGTACTGCATGTAACTCTCCACGTAGATAGTTCCTTCTTAATGTTCTTCTAAATATACGACTCTTACATGAATATTTTTCTCAAAAGGGTCAATGAGTATCTTTGCGACCATCACTTTTCTATTATCTTCCACTACCGGTTGCAACATTGCATACCGGATGTCTATCTTCTGGTTTGTTTGTCGTGCCAGACATAATGATTTCCGAGTTTGCAGGGATAGTGACATTTTCAGTCAGTAGAACTTCAACTGTCTTATCGTCTATTTCCCTGTCAACTTCACATTCAATCCACTCACCAAACTGGTTTTCCTGCTGTTTTTTCGGTTGGTTTCTGTCTGTTGAACTTTGTTTGGTTTGAAGTGGATGAAGTCAGAGCTGGTATGTCAAATTTTTTTCCACCTTGCCCCTGGTTTAACAATTTCTTATCAATTATGTCTCCAACTGATTTTATGATGTCTCTAGTCATAGATTCTTTTATATCACGGCCAAACTGGTTAAGCCTTTCTTCTGTGACATATCGGTTTCTTATTCGCCTACAATCCACTTCTCCCATACATTGATCTATTTGTTGATCAGTCTTTTCAAAATCAATAGCTCTGATTTGTGTTTTACTTCTCATTCCACTTTTGCAGGTCTGATGCCAGGTTACCAAATTTATTGTTTCCTCCATAGTATTTGATCTCTTTGTAAGTACATCATATTCAATGCTCTGGTCTGGTAATCCAGCTAACATATGCTCAATGCAGAGGTTGTTAAACTGTCGTTCCATTCCTGGGTATGCTTTTCTAACCATTGTCTCAATTCCTGCAGCATATTTGTGTACTGATTCTCTGTATTGCTTCTTTACATTGAGTAGTTCTCTTCTATATGTCTCTGGGAAGTTTGTGTTCCCAAATCGTTTCTCCATCTCTGCGCTCAATAATCTAAATGATGTTCTGACTTCAGGTGCTAGTTCAGTTGCAAAGTTTAAAGCTTCATCTTTTAATACCAAGAGTACTTCTTCTGCCTGTTGGTGTGGACTCCAATTATTTCTTTCTGCTATAATCTGAAATTGGACCATAAATGTCTTCCAATCAACTTTGCCATTATAAAATGGTAATCTGGATTTGTATGGCTCAGAGTTTACTGTTGAAAAGGTTCTTGATTGGTTAACTGGTTGACTAAATCTGTCATAATCTGCTATTCGGTTCATTATATGTGGTTTAGTATTTGACATTTGTGGTTCTTTAGTCAGTACTCCAAATTCATGTATCTCAGTTTCTCTATTTTGGCTACCATTTCTTGCCTCATCACTGCTGTATGATCTGAAAGATTCCTGTCGTTCTAGTTCAGATATTCTTTGTTTCAGTCTTGCTATCTCCTCTATGTCTCTGTTGTTAGGTTGTGATATATGTCTTGGTCTAAACAGCTCTGTATCACTCATAGACATTCTTGACTGTTCTTGAATTGCTCTGCTTGCACCCTTGTCATTTCTACATGTAGGTCCAGTCTGAGAAGTCAAAGGTCGTGAATTCATGTTTGAGAAATTCCCTACAGAATTTACTGAAGTTGAAAGGATCCCCTTTTGAATACCTAACAAATTTTCCTTTGTCCTGTTTGTGTTTCCCTATAAATTACTTTGGGAGTACCCACTAGCCAATGTTGTTGTATTTGAGCTTATTGAACTAGCTGAATAATTATGAGACCCTGTTGTAATAGTGACAAAAGGATTAGCTGGTGAGAAAGAGTTAGCAGAAACAAGGGTGTTATCATTTTAATATTGATAGTGACATCCCTTACATTATCCAAAAGTGGTTGCATTGGGTTAGGACTCCTACAGAAACTACCCCTCTGCCTCCCGACAAAATAGGGTTTGGTAATTGGCGATTTCTAAGATACATAATAGAAAAGGTCTGTACCAGGTATGATTACTAAGAGTTATCTACCCTTAATTGTGAAGTTTATATTGTATTACACTCTGAATATCAATTATTCCTGTTCTAATATTTATTGTGTTTAAATTTTCTGAGAGTACCTATGTCCTTTTCTTTAATTGTTTGCACTCTAAATTTCAATAATTTCTAGTGCTAAGAATACAGATGATTTGTGCACTCTAAATTTCAATAATTTCTAGTGCAAAATATTGTGAAAATATAATATGCTGTGTCTGCACTTTATTAACCGCTGCCACCAATTGTTATGCGCACTGGGTTTGTGAACAAGATTTCTTTTTATTTGAATAGTCAAGTAAATATGAAAACTGAATGAACGTTAATATAATTTATTTGACAGCTGCACAAATTGCCAAATATCAATATAAAGCAATGATAAATATCAACAGTTATTATGTAACAATGAATTGAAATAAGGTTGTGACAGTAGTAATCGTAATTCAAATCCTAAACAGACTATAAATTCCAATTATTTACAGAACAAATCACACTACGCATGAGCGGTTCAAAATAGTTCCGGAAATGATCGCCAAAACAAAGTTAGAAAGTGAAAATAGAATGTTTCATGACAGAAGTACTTAGTTTCTGAACGCTTAACAGTATTAAAATACACGGAACGCGTTGAATAGTAAGTTAAACCATTGCTAAGCTGAAATTAATTCACAATACAAGATTGTAAACAAGATGACAACAGAAAATGCCAAAAGTTGTACTTACGTTTCCCGCGATCTTGTACTTTGACAATAAACGAAATAAAATCATTCAAGTGAACAATGACGAAAATAACATAACAGTGCACAACACTAATGTTACTGTGGAATGAATGCTTTTGGCTAATGAATATGTAGTAATTGTTGACTGCTGGCTAGTTGAAGATGGTGGCTTAATGGGGCAAACTGATGATAACTCTAAAAGGTCTGGTAAATTCAATGAAGACTGCTCTGGACTTCCTTTTCGGTAAGAATCCTCGGGAGTGAGTTGTTCTGGAAATTCATCATGTCGGTCAGTTATTATATCCATTAGGTCTTGGTTTTGAACGAATGAGGAACACCTATTTGTCTGTTGTTTTAACAAGGAAATTATCATGTCCAATTTGGCATCCTGTAGGGAGTTGATGGTTACTGGTAGCCAATAAAAAGGTGTTTGTGTTGAAACAGTGTTGGTTTCTGGTTTGCACTTTGCGACGGCTTCTTTTAGGGATTTGTCATCTGCCAACACTATTTATACCTTTGTTACACAGTCCCCTGTCTACATTATTTACTTGGAGTTCGATGACATCTATTTGGTCCTCGGTCAATCCGCTGTAATGCCTTGGCAGTCTCTTGGAAACAGACTCTCCAGGCTGAAGGTCTTGATAAAGTACTGTCACTTTCCTGCCATTGCTTCCCTTAAAATTAACATAAAAGATATAACAATTTTAGAATGTTAAGGGGATGCAGGACAGCATATACCATGTTTTGTTTACAAAAAAGACATCACATTTATGGTAAACTCAATAATAATTTCTTTCAGTATTAATTCAAAATTTCCATGAAATTTTAAATAATAATGAAACATTTATACCTATATTGTAATTTCGTTAAAATATTGTTTTTAAATATTTAAATCTCTGCTCTGGCGACACAACTAAATATACAAATGGGTTACGATTATATAGGACGAACTTGTTGATCGAATTTGGTTTCACATTGCTTTCACTATTTCTCCAAGTACAAATATTTTTTTTAATAAAAAAAGAAAACAATACAGCCTCACCAATAGGAGAAATGGAAATGCATACGGTCGTCAATCAGGAAGGCTTAAATAGAAATCTGTAGAAATAAACAACTTATTATTATTATGTTTCATTATTTATGCCAGTAAACTACTAGCACTTAATGGTGTAATTTGATAACCAATAAGGAAATAGTCTTTATAACGTGAACTTTGTTTTGATCATAAGTCAATTGTATGCTATTTTATTTAACTTGTTAGCACATGCGTTAGACAATATGAGAGCATTTTTGTCAGACTGATATTGATGCAAGAATAAACGAAATATTTAGTGAAATTGACAGAATGTTTGATTGGAATCCATTTGAACAGTATTGGTCATAAAATATCAAATATTTGTTAACGCACTAGACAGCAAGGACACAGAAATGGATTTATAAAATCTGAAATTCAACTAGCCAGAATTTAGCCAACATGGGGTCAGAAGCTACCAAAATGCGTTTTTCCACTCGAATCAGAACTACAACATATCATCATTTTTTTTCTTTTTGATGCATTTAAATCAATTTTTACCGACCATCATTTCGGTACACAGCTACAAGTCAAAAGAAAGAAGCATTGCATTCGATGAATATGAAAGGAATTATTTCAAAGATAGCAGTAGAGAAAATTTTAAAACAATGAGTTATATCTATGGTATCATGACTCGTCTTGATATCTTAGTCGAGCTATTACGTTACGATATAACCCTTAACCGAAAACCAACCGATGTTTTACTACGTGGCAAGCATGATAAGAAATCAAGATATAACTGGATATCTTCAGTCTTCCAAATTCAAGGAAAGAAATATTGCACTATGTTTTGAATCATCATTTTCATTGATACCTCATGATCTGTCCTTCAGATACATGGAGATGACAATGAAGACGTGTTGTTTCACAGGTCAGCAGTTTCCCCAACTGATCCCTCTCTTGATATGTACATTCAGTGTTAGAACTGATTTGTGCGTCTGGTGCATGCAAGAAGTCGGACTTTGATAATGAAATATATGGCACCAAGTATACGGAAGTGTTTATTTGGTGCTCTGCATAAAATAAGCCAGCTTTTTATTAAATCCAGCGGTGAAAGTACCGAAAATCGGAAACATTCCGATATCACTTCTGGTTCATGAGTTACCAAATTACACTATCAACTTTCAAAAGTAAAATCATTTATAGTGATCTTTCAAGACCCTAATATGATCTACAGTTTGGTTAAAGATTTATTTCTTTAGCTCTTACGATTCTGGAGGAGATTAATGACCAACTGTGAATACCAAGTCGCTATCACTTCTGGTTAATGAGTTACCAAATTACACTATCATCTATTAAATTTGTTTAACGCGATATGTTACAAAGTATTGTAATTCATCACAGAACATGATTGTATAAATTTCATTGCGACATCTTTTACGGTTTTATCTGCAAACAAGCTTTTTTCTGACAGGGGAAAACTCCGTAAAGAAAAGGTGTTCGGTGTGCAAATAACAGTTGTGGTTTATCATTGCCTTCTATCAGAACTATTCGTAAAATTTGTTTTTCATTTAATACTACAGCTGTCTCTACAAAATAAGTAATAAAGTTCATAAACAAAAGTATATATTTATAACAGAGAAAGCTATATTGCACGAAATGGTATAAATATTTTAGTGTTCTGATGATCACTCTTGCATCATTCTTTGATGTTTGACACTCCGCAGTTGAAATCCGGAAGTCCGAAAAAGGTAACCGGTTACATTTCTGCTGTTTTTAAAACTGTTATGAAATGAGTTTAAAATGCAGCATTTGCAAATTGTATACTATAATTTAAAAATTGTTATATATTAACAGTTTTTTTTATTTGATTTATTGCCTGTTTTGTTGTTTTATACAACAAATGTATTGTATTGCTCTTGTCATGATACTGAATTGTGTCGAACGTTTTTATATAAACATATCCAGTAAAGGACAAATGATATTCAAGAAAAAGCGTTGGATTGTTCAGTAGCAAGAGCTTTCGCCTTCTACCCAGAATACGATAGATGTTGAATTTATTACGACATGTAGGCTGATGTTCTATTTAGTTCCAGTTAAGGTCCATAAAACTGTTTGTCTTTTCTTGCCGTATCGTAGGTTTATACCTGTAATAATTGTGGTCGCAAGACGATTTTTATAGCGCCAAACAAAGCATGCGAGCTTGATCCTATTCCGACGGATATTTTGAAAAACAACATGCCTACTGTTGTTCCGTTTATTTGTAATATTATCAACAATTATTTTGAGCAAGCTGATGTTCCATCAACATTTAAGGAAGCATTAGTAAGACCGTTACTTAAAAAGACAGGACTAGACAAGGAAGTTCTCAAGAACTACAGTCCTGTTTCAAATCTGTCCTTTATTTTTAAAGTTATGGAAAAGTTGTGGCTAAACGTATCGATCAACATCTGGATAACAATCTGCTTCGTGATCTATTACAGTCAGCCTATCGACCTCGTCATTCGACCGAGACAGCACTGCTCCGGGTGAGCAGTGCTGTCTCGGTCGTTTTGACTTTTAAATTGATGTATATTTTTGCTTCTTTTAAGGACTGAGTTTAATTTTTAATGAATTGATGTACATGTATGTAAAGCGCCTTAGAGTGGTTTCAGTATTATATTAGGCGCTATATAAATAATGTTATATTATTATTATTATTTAGCTGGAAAACATTGAGAATTAAAAAATAAACCTATTATGTGTGTAAAATTGTAAAATTAGGTATCCATTGAAATATTATTATAGCCCTTCTACTTCTACTTTACGTACAGTTTTGCCTAGAAATGGTGTCAATTAGTAAAATAATTCTCAGTTTAGAATTTGTTTATAGCGTTAGGGTCCGTTTTACAAATGCTAAAAGAGGTAAATAAGCTGATGTGCTAGTCCAAGCTATTTTATTTCTTAAACAATTAACTCTCCTTCGTGTATTTTAATTAAAAGTCTTCTCTTTTACTATTTACATTAACATTCTGTTTGTATATATCCAGACAGAGCACGATCTCATCATTACACCTTCAAAATAAGTACGTTAACCTACGACAAAAGCTAAAGTAAATAAAGTAAATAAGTAAATAAAACTGTTGAAGCTTTTTTTTTTAATTTAGTCTAATTAATTTAATTTAAGTATCTGTTGAGCTTAGAAATATGTGTTTTTGTAAAGAAAATTAATATTAAAAATGCATTACCAGTCTACATAATTCCAGAGATATTGCTTACTGAGACAATTTCACCTCAATGAGTTGACGGTGATTGTTGTTGTTTTTGGTACACTGTAGACTGGAAAAAAGTGTGTTGTGCCACTTTTTCTATTCGATATATTCGCATATATTATAATTTAACTCCTTTATAGATGCCAAAAGTAACTACCAACCGTAGATTCTTGTTATTTTTTCTTAATACTACATGACATTGAAATTTCCTGAAAAAACAGCAAGAAATTCGACCGGACAGCATAAACGGAAAGTCAAGGGTCTAGAAAGTGAATAACACAAATCGATAAAAATCACATGGGTGCGCCGCTCATGTGCTCCGGACGAGAAAGCAGTGACTGCCCTTAATTATACACTCGCCGAGTTACTCATTATCAAATCCAGGAAGAGGAAAGAACACTAATGTCTGAGTGTCATTAAAGATTAATTTTCTTTATCGATTAATCAAAAACTGGTGGTGGCTATAGATTTTTTTAACGTAAATTAAACTTCTTTTCAATTTCAATTTAACAACTGCTGTAATATTATTAGTTTGTATTGAAACTCAGCATAAGCAATTTGTAGTGGCATTCCCTAATGTCACATATAAAATGTAACTCTGGGGCATTTCCAAATCAAGTTTTTAATAAATATCCGTATTTATACATTTAATATTCATATTATTCATCCCTGCAGGGGAAAACAATCGATGTAACAACAGCTGCTTTACAATTGAAAATCAAAAATACAACAAAGTTCCAGGCATTACATTTTGCGACGCCTGACGTTACAATAACGGTCAAGGTCAAAATCGTGTACAGTAAATATATCTCAAAATTGTAAAGATACATTTAAATTATTTCCAGTTTGGTTATGAGTTTTTATTGGTTTTTTGGAGACTAGCAACATTTCTTTTGTGTTTTATGTTTTTATATTTTCGTGTATATGTTTGTCTAAAGTCTTTGACTTCAAGCTCTTGTTGTTCGATCGGTTTACTTGCTTTGTTTTAAAAAATACTGTTGTAATATTTGTCCTATGTATTTAAATGTTGCGTTGTCTTAATTGTTTTGATACAAAAAAATGTCTTTTATAGTTTGTGACGTTCTTACTAAATACGAACTACAAAATCAAGCTATCAAGCTAAGACATAACCTCTTTAGTATGTTCTAATGTTAGGTTTTATTTAAAACGAAACGCTGAAATAAAAAAAAATAAAAGATGTCGAAATTCATAAATTGCTAAAACAACATCATAGGAAAACACCTGTCATGACAAAGGGCAATTAAAAAAAATATTCGAATGTTAAAACATTGATGTCGCGGAGTTATGTGTGACATGTATTTTACACGTTTATTAGATGTAAAACACAACAAAAAGTGAGCGTATTTAAATTTAAACACTCCGTTATATACCGCAAAAAGACGACTATAAATGCATATTCATAATTTTGTTTCTAAGAAGTAATAATTCTTAGCGCCCTCTAATGGGTTTAAAAATACATTATTTATGGACTTACGTTTCTTTCAGTTATATCTTTAGCAACGCATTTTTCTTGAACAAAATGATTAGAAGGAAAGAAATTATAAAATTCAGATTGAGGTGGCCCTACATTAATTTTGACGCCAACTTCTTAGGACATCACGTCGATTTGTCATACATAACACGACGAATGTCACCTATAAAGCCGGATATAACCATACTTATGAAACACTTGATATCATCACTTTGTTCAGATGGGTACCTGTTGGTATTTTGTTTAAGCTTGTTGTCTTTGTGTGTTTACTGTTAGGCTTTTTTGTAATTTCGTACTTATATTGATTTAATTTGCTTCCATTTTTGTATCATCTGATTAACAACTTATAGGTATAGAAACACATAAAAAGTAAACTCGGTATTGGTCAAGCGCTTACTGTCAAAACAGCAATTAGGAGAAAAGGCAAATACGACACATATTAACTTGTATAGAAAGCAGTTGATTTATGGAATGAAAAAGTGCAATCAGAGCGCAACATCCACGCTATCGGCGAATTCTTTTTGACGTGCATATTCACGTATTTCCCGTTTGCAGCTTAAATGGATTTAGAAATTAATGGAGATATTACTTGAGTGATTCTAAGATTTATTTTGGATATACTAGAACGCACATTTTAAGATGTGTAATAGTTTTCAGATATTGTAAATCAGTTGTTTTCGTTAAAGTATCAGGACTCGCAAAATATGTATAAGAACCGTTTTCTTCGTGTGATATTTCAAACATATGATAAGTCACTGGCGGAGAAAAATATACAAATTCTCCATGTCCAATTAAGTAGTTTACTTATGTTCATATCAATAAACATATAATGACTAACATCATAATGATATCATAAAACAAGCACAGATATATATATATGAATTGTTTGAAAATATATGCTTTTGTTCATTTGTTACTACGGAGAGAAAATCAATGACAACATATTGCCCTTTAGAAAAGCAAGCTATTGGTGCAGGAATAATATACATTGCATACTTTCTTACTGATGTTTCCTTAAACAGGTATATTTTACACCAGTATGCTGAACAAACAGTTCTTCGTTTTGGGGAAATCGGGACTTTACCTAGTGTAGAAATCCTATAAAGGTCATTTTTTAATACGTAGTATTTTAATTAAAGCAATTGTGATTTCTTTACTATTCCTTTTACACATTACAATTTTAAAGTTTGGATGTTGATATTTTTTAAGTGTGGTCTTTATCGGTTTGTGGTATAACATATATTACAAATAATGGTAGTGTAATAATACATTGAATTACTATGTCTATATAAATATCTGGTATATAAGCATAGTGACTTTCGGGTAAATATGAACTGTTTTATTTCTATATGAAACGATAGTCTATTTGGAATCATAACAGTACATCAATGTTGCTTTATAGCATTTTAATAAATGTGGCTCTGTAACCCATAAAATTTAACGATTCAAAATTGTTGTTTTCAAAAGATATATTAAACAGGAAGCTTTATATGGGCATTCATCCATGCATAATTGCTTTGGTACTGACTTTGCACAATGGAATTTCTAAATTGTATTACTAGAAGTCTTGCTCATTGCGGCCACATTTCTCATCTGATCTAAACAAACTCCAAAATCATTGTAGGGTTCAAAACAGAACTTTATTGTCTAAGTTACATAACATTTGGCACTGAACTAAGAGCAAGATACAGTTTAAGAGGTCATGTTTATGACCAATTAATGCGACATGTGGACACTATATAAAGAGGACCTCAAGAACATCATTTCTAAAACATTAAGCCCAGATTTGCCACACAGATAAAGTTAATGGTTTACGAACGGACAAGGGATACAAACTTATTATCCGATTCCAGCATCCGTAATTATGCACTAGGGTTTAGGTTACTAAATTATTGATTTGCAATAATTCATACTTTTCAGATAGTCTGTTGTTTTTTAATTGTTATTTACAAATCGAAATCATAATATAATGCAAAATATACGTAAGTGTATGTTTTTATATATTAATTCATTCAGTAAATTCAGGAAATTTTAGAATACAATTTCTATATTTTTGCTAAAGTTTACGCCGATGTCAAAATACTGTATAGCTCTAAGGCATTTACGAATAAAGCTTTTTAATGTCTTTCCATTCGTAGAATACATTTGCATAATTTAAATTAACTATTAGCATCCTTTAGGGTAAATGTAAACAAATCATTAAACAACAGCTGATGCGGTATTATAAATAACAGGACGTTATTGTCTTTCTCTGCCATAACAGTCACTTAGCCAGAAATAATGTTGAAGTACATTTTGTTGATTTCTACTTTTGTTCTGGGAACATTGGTGAGTTTTATTTTTTTTATGAATTTGTTTTGGTTGTTTTTTTTGTTGTCTTTTTTATGTTTTTAATTTATGACGTCTGGTTTTTAAAGTAAGGAATCTAGAGTATCCAGAAAAAAGCACGGAAATGAGTGGATATTTTTCTTATTTTTAAGGCAAACAGATTTTACAATTTTGTGGTGGGAGTTTAACTTCTTAAGGCAAGCCTTTTATCGTATTCAGTCGTAAATTAGAAACTAATTGATTATTTCCTTCCACTTTTTAGCATGTTTTTCAGCTATATCATGCGTCATAGTTTGTTTGGTGGAAGCCGAGTTAGCCTTCTAAAACCCTTGAAAGTCGTGGCAGTTTATGTTCATTTTTAGCACACTATTCATCTTGAACAATCTTCGGTTCACAACAAATTTTATACACCGTTCATCATTAGTAGATTTATAACTACCTAGATCACTTTGCTACCTAACCTCTGATTTTTATGCGATGGTTTTCTTATGAATTGTCATAAATTAGGTATCCATTCCACTAAAAAGTGCAAAAAGGTAATTTGAATTTGTTTACATGTAAACTATAGGATTTATCTTATTTTTTTCTCAGGGAAGACAGGTGGGAAGTCCCCAAGGTAAGTTAATCATTAGGAATTTATGGAAACTATTTCTGATATTTGTTTAAAATAATACGAATGCAAAATAACAGGTGCTCCAATTGATTTTTTAACAAAACATATTTATTTTAATTAGTGTCCTTACTTTCTGCCCATGTCTTGTTGTGCAGATTCTATACTAAGTTTGTACTAATATAATTAGTAGTTGTTTGTTTCAATAGAATATAACGCCACCTTTATCAATTTTTAGCTTTATCGTTCCGTTAAGTTTATATAATTGGGGGAGCCAGAGTATTCTGTAAAAACGTCTGACCTTTGACCTTTATTTAAGGTGGGAGTCGAGCAAACCTTGCAAAACAGCAAGGCTAAGTCTTTACTGTCATTGGGTATATTTAACGGAAATTTTATTATATTGCAAACATAAAAATATATTTTATTAACGTAATTGGTAATAAATATAAGCAGTTTTGGTAAAGTTAAAATTTTAAACAAACAGTACGTTGCCAAAAATAAAAATACTCTATGTCAATAAAAAAGCAACATCAACACTATCTCAGAATAGGAATGTTTTCAACAACTAGTTTTGGATTACGCGAAAAGTTCGATAGCTAACAAAGCATGTAAAAAAGCATTGTTTTGTTTGTGTTTGTTTGTTTGTTTTTTCTTTTGTTTGTTTGTTTGTTTTTTTTTGTTATATTTATTTGTCACTGCTGTGTTTGCTTCTTATACGTTTTTGACAACATTGGTTGATTTGAAAGGTATATAAATTATCCTTTAGCGTGTGGCAACGTGATGTGTATGATGAATTGTCCACACGGATTCCAAGTAGACCGTTACGGGTGTGAGATATGTAAATGCAGAAGCCGTCGTGCGGGTTTGTATTATTGCATATTATTTAACCTTTAATATTGATATGTTACCAAAATGAGATGCAGAAGTCCTCTTGCGGTGTTTATATTTATATTGCTTATTTTTTTACTCAAAAATCAAAGGACATGAGGACGAGAACCATCGGTGTTTTTTATTCGACAGTACATTGTTAAATACCTGTCCGTGAATCTGTACGTAGACAAAACAACTTTAAAATTTGTATCGTCGAACAAATAGCTATTTTCTAGAGACATAACTAATTGTGTGTTCGATGTACAAAAGCGCGGTAAATATATGCGATCTACTAAGGTATCACTAAAAAGTCCCCATCACAGTATTCAAGTATTTAGTAAAGTAAAATAATGCAAATATGGTTTCTACTCGACTTAAGGTCATAAAATTTATTACATGCATAAGAGACCGTTACTGTATACAGTTTAATTTTATATGCAACCAAAAATACAGCTTTATAAGTTACTGTATTGCTAACTAATGTTACAGATTAAATATATTGTTTTACTTTGAGTCAATGTTAACAGTTTTGAGCAAAAGAAGTTAGTTACTCAAATAGTATTTCCATCCTTACCGAGGTCTGCTTCATTAAAAAAACAATGGACATCCGGGACCCCAAATATGATCCCGTGGTCAATTGTGGCCCGGATATCTTAAATGTTTAATCAGATTAGCAAGATTATATAATAAAATCCTTATGTGATTACGTATTTTGGCTAATATCCGTTTACCAAAATAATAAGCATCTTGTTTCACAGGACTATACACATACTTGATTGCTTACTAATTTTGATGGTGTAGATAGCGTTATGGGTATCACACAGAAAAGATGATGATAAGATTGTGCGTCGTTTGCATTTTTTACTTCTATTTATAATCAGTTATAAAGAAAAACAAATATTTTGTTATAAAACATTGATAAAAATACATATAATGGAAGATCTCGTTCCAATTTAGCTTGCAGTGATGTGCAATGTAGGATGTATTGCGAAAATGGATTCCAGAAAGATGAGAATGGATGTGACATTTGCCAATGCAACTAAATTTCAAGTAAGATTTTAGTATAATTTAATTATTTTCTGGTGTTATTGTAATATGAACATATTTAAGGATTAAAATTGCAAGCTCATTCGCAAAAATAGTAACATCGTAATTTTTTTTAATTTAGAGTATGTGAAATGTGTTATACATATATTTTTGCTATTTATCCTTCTTTGAATCTACATTTCCTTTATTGTTACAAAAAATCACGATTAAAAAAATACAAAATTTAGTGATAAACATATACTTGAAATATATTTGTTGTGATAAAGTTAAACTGTAAATTTATGATTTAGTATTAATTAATTTCCATAGCGTTAATTATGATGCACACCGACAATCGTTTAGAAATAATCATCTTTCATCGGCCAATATGTCTATATCTTAAAATTAAATATATATGTATTTAGATATTCATAAGTAAACACACTGATCAGAAAGCTATTCCGGTGTTTTCTTTTAAAATATAGACTTACATCTTGAATTCTAGGTAATTTTATGTACCTCATGTTAAGAAATAACTTGAAGGAATTTTCCAGTGTAGTATGCAAGATTTTATGAAATTTTTTGAACAATTTCTTTATAAATTTCAGCACGCGGAAAACGAAGACATGGTCTGATATGCTTGAAAACAAAACTAAAATAAAATGCAAGCAGAATTATATTTTGTTGTTTTGATTTTGAAATTTGTCTACTTTTTAATTAATATAATATTAATTAATTTACACTCATACACCACGTGATTCTTGATGAGCGGAAACTCTTTTCAAGAAATTTAAGCAAACTGTAGGAAAGTGTTTATCTCAGTAGGTATTATATTTGTTTCCTCATTAAACGCATGAGAAACTGTTTATCCAAACTAACACATGCATACCTGCATATGTTTGACAGAAACTAAATGCATGCATACCTGTTTATTTATGGCAAACACTCTCTACATACCTAATAGTATATGTTTGAAAAATTAAACACATTTTAATACAAAATCAAAACATAGCAATGTTTCGTAAAAAATATCGACATTTATCTGTTTATGTATGTGTGTCATAATCTAAACACATACCAATCAGTAGATGATTTACAAATCTGAATTTTACTAGTGTCTGTGGGAGACTGCTTGACAAAACTTTACAATTAGTTACCATTTTTGTTCGTAACCTTATTGGTATTTCTTACCGACCGCGATTAAATGAAAACAAAACAATTAACAGTGTATTACACAATTATAATATGGTAATGCTGCAATTAGGATTCAAATATATATTTAATGCTTCTCTTCTTAAAAATGTAAAGATTCCAATAATACTTTTATTTCTATGTCAGTCAAAATGAATGTTAAATCAGGCACGTGTTACAGAACATTTTCATCTGTAGATGGTTTGATTTGGTTGTTTGGCGTTTATCGCCACTTTCAGCATTTTTCAGCTCTATCATGACGTCTAGTTTTTATTTGGGAGGAAGCCGGAGTTCCCGAACAAAAACCTTGGACCTGCGGTAAGAAAACAGGCAATTCTTGTCAATTTAGATTGGAGTTGAGTGCATCCTGCCCGCAGTGAGACTCGAACCCATAGCCTCAGTGTTAACAGACCACGCGATCAATAGTAGACGAACTACCGTAACTACTCCTTCTTCTGTGGAATTTTTTTTAAATATTAATGTACGAAATTATTTACTGTCGATATGTCATACATTTTGTGTTTCTTCAAGCTACAATAATTTATCTAGCCTGTTACAATATAACGCAATTAATATTTTTGTTAAAACTAATTTCTCATAAAAATGACTTAATTAGTACTACATTACATAAATTTCGATAAGTTTACTTTACTACCTTGTAACGATTTCACCGTTCTATTGATAAAATCTCTACAAACATCTTAATCATTTGGATTGTAAATATTGTTTGGGTTTGAACACCACTGAGGAGTCTTCATTAGACGAAACGCGCGTATGGCGTCGGAAATTCTATTAACTTTGGTATCTTTCATGATGTTTTATTTCTTACAGATTAATTATACCTCACAAGCATGACATCATTATACAATTATGGCCTTCTTAGGAGGTGGGCATCCAGAATTGTCAACTTGCGTGGGTTGAAGATCACCTAAGCAAGTTGACAATATGATGTCTACCAATTACGATGGCCACAATTGTTAAACAGAAGAAATCAACATAGAACTTAAATGCTTTTGAAGAAGTCATGTGCTTTCAATACTTCGTTGCCATCCATTATTGCAAATTTAAATAATACAAATTGTTTCCATTATCGATTACATAGGTTTAATGAATTAGGATTGTCCAGGTCGAGGAATAGTATAGTCTCCCCGTTTCCGGTTGTCGATCATGTGATTTCGATTTTGACTAAGTATTGCCCTTCCTCCCGTTCCGGTTGCTAATCACGTGATTTAGACTAAGTATTGTTTCCCCGTTTTTGGTTCAGTTTCGAGGTTGTCACCCTCTGCATTCCAATTTGCGGCGTTGTGTCGCAAGACATCTCATTTATTAAAGTCGCGCGATATTATTTTGAGCCAATCGTTAAGTGTTGTTTTAAGGAGGTTTAATAATATTGATTGGCAAAAGTAATTAACCAATTACCGATGTAGCTTACAGTTCTAGTTAAATATAATTCGGGTAAATCTTATTTATAATTTTAAGAACCGATTCTTATGAACATGGTAGCCTTTTATATAATTTCAGTAATAAAGATATAGATCATGTCGACTTTAGCATATTGGGCACTGTTTACCTATTATTTAAATAATATAAAACAAGCTCTGTATTTCGCCCACGTTTTTACAACTGCCGTTTTGATTCCAGACAAAGACTTGAAATTGTAATATAACATTATCGGGTTTGTTAAAAATTAGAAACCATACATTGTATTGTTAAAAAGTAATATTTAGTCGTATTTTTTTAAATAGTAATATTACTTGGACCACAGGGCCAAATCATTTAGTAAATAATTTTTTGAACAGACGGAAGTGGTAATTGAAACGTTGGAATCGTTTATTTTAGTTCAAATTAAATGGGCATTTTTGTGTTGTGTCGTCTCAATGGGACATGCCCATCTCTTTTGTAAGTAAATAACTACTTATTCGTGAATTCTACTCGGAAAATATTCCTACAGTGCCCTCTAATGGGTATACATATATTTGTTTTTCACATATGTTGATATTTAAGCAACTGTTATTTAAGAAATACTTCAAATTTCTGAACAGGTTATACGATGTAAAATGTATTGGGTCTGTTAATGAATGGTATACACAGAACCAAAACATGGCATAGATTATAACCTGTTCAAAAATTTGAAAGATTTCTTACAATTTAATTTGAACTAATCTTCTTGACATTTGTAACAGTAAAAATAGCAATGACGTCATGGCACTATTTATATTTTAACGGCGTTAGAATACGTCACGTGCCGAAAGCAAGTTATATTGTATAAAATGTGTTTTTTTACTTGGACAATAAGATGTCAGCCTACAAAGTAGATTAAACTATTACTTCATATCTGAGTATATACTATTTTGAGTATATATAAAACGATTTAGTTGTTATGAAGCAAGATATGCCTGCACATTTTATAACACCTAATATCACCTTATTGGTCAAAGGTATATGTGTTTATATGTTTGTTATGTTTTCTTGGAGGAATAGTATAGTCTCTCCGTTTCCGGTTGTCGATCATGTGATTTCGATTTAGACTAAGTATTGCCCATCCTCCCGTTTCCGGGAGCTAATCACGTGATTTAGACTAAGTATTGTTTCCCCGTTTTTGGTTCAGTTTCGAGGTTGTCACCCTCTGCATTCCAATTTGCGGCGTTGTGTCGCAAGACATCTCATTTATTAAAGTCGCGCGATATTATTTTGAGCCAATCGTTAAGTGTTGTTTTTAGGAGGTTTAATAATATTGATTGTCAAAAGTAATTTACCAATTACCGATGTAGCTTACAGTTCTAGTTAAATATAATTCGTGTAAATCTTATTTATAATTTTAAGAACCGATTCTTATGAACATGGTTGCCCTTTATATAATTTCAGTAATAAAGATATTGATCTTGTCGACTTTAGCATATTGGGCACTGTTTACCTGTTATTTAAATAATATAAAAAGCTCTGTATTTCGCCCACGTTTTTACAACTGCCGTTTTGATTCCAGACAAAGACTTGAAATTGTAATATAACATTATGGGGTTTGTTAAAAATTAGAAACCATACATTGTATTGTTAAAAAGTAATATTTAGTCGTATTTTTTTAAATAGTAATATTACTTGGACCACAGTGCCAAATCACTTTGTAAAAAAAATTTTGAACAGACGGAAGTGGTAATTGAAACGTTGGAATCGTTTATTTTAGTTCAAATTAAATGGGCATTTTTGTGTTGTGTCGTCTCAATGGGACATGCATATCTCTTTTGTAAGCAAATAACTACTTATTCGTGAATTCTACTCGGAAAATATTCCTACAGTGCCCTCTAATGGGTAAACATATATTTGTTTTTCACATATGTTGATATTTAAGCAACTGTTATTTAAGAAATACTTCAAATTTCTGCACAGGTTATACGATGTAAAATGTACTGGGTCTGTTTATGAATGGTATACACAGAACCCAAACATGGCATAGATTATAACCTGTTCAAAAATTTGAAAGATTTCTTACAATTTAATTTGAACTAATCTTCTCGACATTTGTAACAGTAAAAATAGCAATGACGTCATGGCACTATTTATATTTTAACGGCGTTAGAATATGTCACGTGCCGAAAGCAAGTTATATCGTATAAAATGCGTTTTTTTTTTAATTGGACAATAAGATGTCAGCCTACAAAGTAGATTAAACTATTACTTCATATCTGAGTATATACTATTTTGAGTATATATAAAACGATTTAGTTGTTATGAAGCAAGATATGCCTGCACATTTTATAACACCTAATATCACCTTATTGGTCAAAGGTATATGTGTTTATATGTTTGTTATGTTTTTCTTGGAGGAATAGTATAGTCTCTCCGTTTCCGGTTGTCGATCATGTGATTTCGATTTAGACTAAGTATTGCCCATCCTCCCGTTTCCGAGAGCTAATCACGTGATTTAGACTAAGTATTGTTTCCCCGTTTTTGGTTCAGTTTCGAGGTTGTCACCCTCTGCATTCCAATTTGCGGCGTTGTGTCGCAAGACATCTCATTTATTAAAGTCGCGCGATATTATTTTGAGCCAATCGTTAAGTGTTGTTTTAGGAGGTTTAATAATATTGATTGTCAAAAGTAATTTACCAATTACCGATGTAGCTTACAGTTCTAGTTAAATATAATTCGGGTAAATCTTATTTATAATTTTAAGAACCGATTCTTATGAACATGGTTGCCCTTTATATAATTTCAGTAATAAAGATATTGATCATGTCGACTTTAGCATATTGGGCACTCTTTACCTGTTATTTAAATAATATAAAAAAGCTCTGTATTTCGCCCACGTTTTTACAACTGCCGTTTTGATTCCAGACAAAGACTTGAAATTGTAATATAACATTATGGGGTTTGTTAAAAATTAGAAACCATACATTGTATTGTTAAAAAGTAATATTTAGTCGTATTTTTTTAAATATTAATATTACTTGGACCACAGTGCCAAATCACTTTGTAAAAAAATTTTTGAACAGACGGAAGTGGTAATTGAAACGTTGGAATCGTTTATTTTAGTTCAAATTAAATGGGCATTTTTGTGTTGTGTCGTCTCAATGGGACATGCATATCTCTTTTGTAAGCAAATAACTACTTATTCGTGAATTCTACTCGGAAAATATTCCTACAGTGCCCTCTAATGGGTATACATATATTTGTTTTTCACATATGTTGATATTTAAGGAACTGTTATTTAAGAAATACTTCAAATTTCTGCACAGGTTATACGATGTAAAATGTACTGGGTCTGTTTATGAATGGTATACACAGAACCAAAACATGGCATAGATTATAACCTGTTCAAAAATTTGAAAGATTTCTTACAATTTAATTTGAACTAATCTTCTTGACATTTGTAACAGTAAAAATAGCAATGACGTCATGGCACTATTTATATTTTAACGGCGTTAGAATATGTCACGTGCCGAAAGCAAGTTTTATCGTATAAAATGTGTTTTTTTAATTGGACAATAAGATGTCAGCCTACAAAGAAGATTAAACTATTATAGGATTAAACACTGGGTTTTAGGAAATTATCAATGTGTAAACTCCGGCGACTCACTCACAAACTAAATAAAGTCCGAAGGACTTTATGTCAAGTTTGTGAGGGAGTCGCCGGAGTTTACACATTGATAATTTCCTAAAACACAGTGTTTAATCCTTATAATTCTATGAAATAATCGTTACGATTTATAAAACAGCAAAAACAGTTACAGAAACCCATCTAGACCTCAAAACTTACCTAGGCCGGAAAGCGTAGGGATATGCAAAACATAGTACCAAAGGAATCGCGGTTCTGTAGATATTGATAGGGAAAAAAAAACAAAATAAAACACTAAATTGTATTTATATTATATTTTATTTGAAATCTCAATCGATTTAATTGGAAATCATTGGGGCAGAGAACAAATTTTCCCCTCTCCCCGACGATACACTAGGAGGACGCCATCTTGTTTACATTGGATACTGAAAGTAGTCCGCTCAGAGGAAATATCGATATATAAATTATCTGAGAAGACGCCATTAAAGTGTTTTTATCCAATCAAATCACTTAATATAAATAAATTACAGCATGAATAGAATTATTACTTCTTATCTGAGTATATACTATTTTGAGTATATATAAAACGATTTAGTTGTTATGAAGCAAGATATGCCTGCACATTTTATAACACCTAATATCACCTTATTGGTCAAAGGTATATGTGTTTATATGTTTGTTATGTTTTTCTTGATGTTTGTTTTAAGGGTTTGTGCGGTTTTTGTTCTCTAATATCTGTAGATTACACATTAGTATTCCACGAGATTCACAGCATAATGGTATTAAGACAAAGCTGATGTCAAACTGTGAATTGGACAAGCCTTTACAATCATAATAGCAAAGAACAAATAAAACAAATTTCAGCATTGCAAAAATGAAAAGCCATCAGTGAAACCAGTTTTTCTTATGTCTTGGATAAGTGCTTACCTACTACTGTGTTTCTGACCCGTATTCTTGTCATTAGTTTTGATTCTATATGTATAGATGTATTATTGTGCTTAATGTTAACCTTCTCCAAACAGGGCGCAAATGTGCTTCATAATAACCATGTGATATTTATATCTGTCTGACGTTACAATAAAGCTACATGTACATATTGCCAATAATAATTTATCGACGTTGAACAAATTTAAACTCATTTTTGTTCTTCTCAGTGAAAGTAGTATAAATAGGATCCTCATGATATTGAGAAAAGATAAAACAGAATTATACGTACGTTGGTTTGAAAATTTCAGTTTATGTATCCTCGCAGCTTTAACGGGCTAAGTTTTCTTTTATTTAAGCAAGTCATTTGTGCAGCGGTAAACAATGCATACAGAAGTTTTTGATAGGATAGAAGAAGATGCATAAATACATAATTGTATTCTATTTTGAGACCTTTTGCAAGTTTTTATTCTTTTGTATTTTTATGTCCTTAACTGTTATAACCAATAATTCTATATGATAGCGATATTGACTCTCATTATGTGAATCAAATCTGACGTAATATTTTCTCTAATGTAAATGTTTATTTTATAGCGAACTGGTATTTTTTATTTTCACAAACCGCGGGGCCACGACGGCCGAATGGTTAATGTAGTTCATCTACTATTTATCACGTGGTCTGTCAAAGCTGAGGGTGGGGTCGAGTCTCACTGCGGGTAGGGTTTACCCGACTCCAATCTTAATTGACAAGGATTACCAGTTTTCCTTCCGAAGGCCGGGTTTTCTCAGGCTACTCCGACTTTCTGCCGAATAAAAACTGAAGGCCATGATAGCTGAAAAATGCTGAAAGTAGTGTAAAACACCATTCAAACGTACATTTATACACCACTGACGTATTATATGTGATGTGCAGTTTGTTTTAATACACTTTTCAATGTTGGAGACCACCGTTTAATTATGGTAATATGAAAGTACTTTTAGTGGTATTCAAGAAAATTTGTGATTGCCTTCTCCTTCTAGAGTGCAGTGTTCTCCCCAGGCCGTTTTAGCATCTCGGCACCGAGACGCTATCGAAATCGCCGAGATGCTATCCGTCGCTGCCGAGATGCTATAATTTTTAACATCGGTAACTCGCGCCATTGTTTGAAAACAATCGGCCGCTTATAACAACAAAGAAAAATAAACATTTCTAATAAATTTTCTTTGATCACCTGTAATTTAATATCAAAGCTAATAAAGTAATTAAATATGTGTTAATTGTCCGTTTTGATGATAACTATTCAGGTTTGGTGATCCCAAGCTAACACTTATGACATTTACAAAACCATGTGATCAACACGTGATCCAAGCTAAAATGGCTTCAGAAGGAATTGCGAAAGCCAAATGTCGAAAATTATACCATCCACATCGACGTTTTGAACAGAGGCCGTGATTAACCGCTACCGAGCACTGGAGATCGACAGGGACATTATCATATTATGTTCGCCTTTAATGTTCCCGAGATAAGAATCGCCAACGACTATCGCCAGTATCGGTAACGATTCAAGGACCCTTGCAGTTGCAAGGACCTCCGTCGATATAACAGTCAATACAATGAACACAACCAATATATAGCAAATCGTTTGCTTCGGACAGTGACGTAGCCTGGAAAATGCGATTTTCATAGCTGATGAATTTGACAAGATTGATTGTGAGCAAACTTTCAGTGCCACGAACTGAGAAGCACAATCGACCGGCGATAGAATTAACTACTGCTTTTGCACAGAAAAAGGGCTAACGATAGTGTGATGATTGCCTTTGTTATTTTGTAACATTTGTGCTTTTGGAACTATTCTCATTGATTTGAGTGGCTATGACATTGTGTTTAACATGAATTATAAATAAATAAATAATGAAGTTTTTTTAATACTCCTTTATTACACGTATCTTCATGTATATATTAGGTATCTCAAAAATAAAAATAAGTAACAAAATATATACACCAACATGTATAACAACATGCATATATAAAAAAACACAAAAACAACGCATAATTGGGTCGACCGATGATGCATGCTAAATGTGATGCTATCCAAAATTTCTGGGGAGAACACTGAGAGTGTAATAAAGTCTTAGGTGGCCTAGTTGCAAAATTGCTAACAGAAGTGACTATAACTGAAAATTCCTCTTTATACGAAGACTGCATTTTAAAGAACATTTGAAAGTACACTAAAGTGGAACTTTGCACAAACACATATCCTGCCATCAGTTTTTCTATTTCTGTTCTGATTGTGACCACATATGAAATAACCATAAATTACATTAAGAGACTAAATTCCTAATGGACATATCAAACAAAATTTAAACTATTGGTTATTATTATTTATATTGATCAAAAACTGCCCATGCCTGTAGAAATCTAGGGACAGTCATTTTGAATAAAGCAACAGAAATGGATATGCAGTTTTTACTGGTGAAATTTGCATTAAACAGTACTATACTGTGATGCCTTTAATTCAGTTTTCATTTTATAATCTATTATTGATTTTGGATCATAGTTGGGAAAGAAGTTTTGTCTAAAACACAACTATAATATAGTTTGTTACAAATTCAAAAAGGGAATTAAAGAAAATTTGCCATTTTTGGCAGGAACACATTTCGATCAAGTAAGAATATAAATAATCATAACATTAGATTTAATAAATAAAATTTGTTTGCACAAGCTGTAAATGGTTATTCAGCACACACTCATTATACTGCTATCAAATAATGGCCTTCTTTAAGAAAATTAAAGTTCACCTGCATTAAAATATAAAGTTGAAGATTTTCTGTAAATATATTTTCATGATATATCCTATAGTTTTAACATTATTATACTTCTCACTGCCTAAGTCTTCAACCGATTGTGGTTTATTTTTATTGTTACAAGTTATATTCTTGTAGTATTATCTCACGTAACATATGTTTTACAAGACTGCCGTCTGCGTTACATTTTCAGAGGTTAATGACTTAGGTCAGTGACCAAGTTATTCTATTTGTTTGTATCATATATTTTAGATAGAGTTGTAATAAAGTAGTTTAGCTGCAGACGTTTTATTGTAAACATGTTCCCAGACCATACAACAATTCTCTCCTAAGACCCTATTAGAAATAAATCATGTGGACTTTCATGGGATCTCTTCAGTTAAATATTAACATTTGGGTCAAAATTTTACACTGAATTTACTGTTACATAGTGCTTTGCTTATATGTCAATAACTGTACTCAGCTTATGTATACAGATGAAGCATCTATTGTGTATTGTTAAGTTATTTATACTCAAATATGTTAAATCAAAATAAAACCATCTAGTATCTGAAATGTGCATGTAGTACAGAGACAAAAGTATGTTTTTGAAAAAGCATGCAACGCTACTCCATAGAACAAAGATTGATACCTGAAAGCTCAGATCATATCTGGAAAGAGGTGCTTTGAGTGTCCATCTTGTTTATTAATTTCTTTATTTAGAATGTTTCTTGCCTATACAGTTTTGTTTTTGAAAAAAATATAGTTGTCTCGTCACTTCGCAACTTTCTTTTTTAATATTTGACATACCCACTCCGTATGCATTCCGATGTATTTGCAGTCATTTTAGCGTTTGAATATAAATGTTGACGTAATGGAAACATTAATAAGCATAATACATGATATATGGCATTTGAAAGTGCGGTGGCTTGTGAATAATAAATTTATAATATTTATTTAACATGTATAAGACCCTCATTGGAATATGCCTGCGAAGTTTGGGATGGCTGTTCTGTAAGAGAGGTAGAAAACCTCAAGAAAGTTCAATGAGAAGCAATGAGAAAATTGTAACTGGCCTGAGTAAAATTGCCAGTATAGGCTCTTTATATTGGTTAGAATACTCTAAACGAGAGACGGAAAAACAGAAAATTGTGTATATTTTATAAAATGCACAACAAAATGTGTCCCGAACACTAAAGTGATTGCGTGCCACCACTGGTCTCGAATGTAAACGAATATAATCTTCGAGACAATGACAACTATATACCGGTTCGTACTAGATTAAATGTTTATACAAAATACTTTGTACCGTCTACATCATCACTTAGATCTGTCTATTAGAAATTTGCCTTCTTTGAAGTATTTAAACTCAAAATAAATTGTACTGTACTTAAACCAAAAAAACAATTCCTGATAAGTATGAAGGAGATTAAATATTATTCACACTAGACCACGTCATCAATGTAGCTGTGGTGCACCTTATGAGGATGCTTATCATTTTTTTGTCGAGTGCCCTTTATGCGAATCTCATAGAGATTCCATATTAAATATCGATGAGCTAAATATCGCAAGCATTATTTTCGGCAATGCAAATCTATCTTTTGAAATAAATTCGATTATGTTTTTAAAAGTTCGTAAGTACGTAGGACGTAACAATAGATTTTCATCGGCTCAAAAGAGTCTGCATCCTTTTAAATCATTAATTACTTCTCATTACTTATAGATAAACTGCTTGTCGCCATCATATGATTTATGTATTGTATTGTTCTGGAAAGGACTTATATATAATTAAGAAATCATCAGCTAATTTCGTTCATACAGATATAAGATCCGATTATAGCTTGCGTTTTTCCGTTTATCTGCAAACTACAAATTAAAATTGTAACAAAATAGCATAGTTCTTTGAAACTGACAAACAAGAGCTGAAATGCAATAATGTAGACAAAATACAAATAAACAAAACACAAAAACAACAAAATGCAATAAAACATACCTTAATGGACAAACTTTTTATCGATTTATTTAACGGTATGTGTAAAGAACATTATCTAAAATTAAGTATATATTTAGTCAAAATCTGAAAAAATATCGATTGATACAACCTGTGTGATAAAAAACCTTGTATCATCTTTATATGTGATTCAAGATGTACTTTGTCGGAACTACTTCTTGACGTCACAATGAATGGTATAACCATTGATTCGGTAAATGACTTTCATTCTATGAATGAAATGTGACGTCATAATACGTGTGACGTTCGAGACTATGTTTTGTAAACAAATGCTTCGTTGAATGTTAAAATTAAAATTTTTTACGATTCAGTTGTGTGCTGCTCTTTGTATACTTCTTAATTTTAGATAAACTTATTACATACATTTAAGTGTAGGTACAACTACCTGTATCACGTCTCGACAGTTGCATACATTCCGCATCACGGCTCGTAGTATGCAATGTATATTTATTAAAAGGTATAGAGGTATAGGTTAAGAAACAAAAAAAAGAATGTTTACAAGTATGAGTAGCAGCTTCAGTTTTTTATTAATTATTGATATGAATAGTCTTTATTTCGCACATTTGCAAACTAACGTTCCTCCAAAATTATAAATGGTACAGAAAATGTTGTCTGTCAAATGCTGTTTTATCGTAAAACATCTGTATTGCTTGTTTATAGGCTAAACAAGTTTTCTTAATTTTACAACAGGACAAACTGTATAACACTTGGATAAGTATGTAATCTGTTATGATCTGTTTCCATTAATTAGATATTTATAAGTGTATATATACACATACGTAAAGGATAATTATGACAACGAGAGCCGCAAAACGCGTAAGAATAAACAAATGCGAAAAACATGTTCCATAACAAGATTGTAGTTGAATGCGTTTTGGCACCTGAAGCACTATAAATCTTACTCATTAATTACAGATTTCAAAACTAAGAAGGCTTATTATAGCCGCTACATATTACAAACATATTAGTTTACTACTGTTTTAAATGTATTTGTATTACTTAATGCAAAATTAGCACCATTACATTGTTATAAAAATAGTCCATTTCATAATGAAGAATTCTTTTCAGAAAGTTGTATTTCACATCCAAATTTAATATTTGAACACATAAAGCAGTGAAACAATATTATTTATGTATACAGGGCTATTCCCGAGAGAAAACACTGTTATTTTGTGTGTAATTAATAAATGACTGAATTTATGTATAGCTTTTAATAAGAAAACAGACAAATGTTATACGGCACAATAATGTCGAAAGGTTTCTAGTATTTGATAGTGGCATATAAACATGACCTTTTTTTATATTTGTCCGTTCACAAAACACATGTGGCTCTAAAAATTAAGCCTATAGCAGCATTGTTTTTCTGTTAATCTTAAAAAGCTTTGTAATTTGTGTTTGTCAGTCCTGTTGTCTGACATGTTCTTTTTGTGACAGTTATTGTTCGTATTGTCTATTAGTATTAAAATTGAATTTCTGTGTATCCTGTTCAAATCCATAAAGCAATAAACCCGATGGTTAAGCAAAAGAGCACATACATGTTTCGTACTTTTTAATCAGCATAAGATTGTAAAGATTGTAAAAAAGAAGTCTTTACACCAGGTAATATTAATGAATTATTTAGTGCAGAAATAAGTTGACAACATTTTTTGTTAAGTTTATATCTGATAATCTGTATAAAATGTTTATGCGCATGTGCATCCTTTATATACTGCTTAGAATAATGCTCAACTATAAGGCTATTATTGTAAGTATGTGGATAAAGATTTACCCATCGATTTGTGTTTTTTTTTAAAGTTTTAAATTGAGATATCTTTTAAATCTTTTAAATCTGCTAACTTTCGAAATAGTTTTTTTAGAACAAGAAATAATAAAAATAAATAAATTACCAGTTTTGCTGCTTCTATTAACGGTTAAACATTTTCTATACAAGTGTATTTTACAGTTCCAGATATAATTAGACACTAGGTCTTTTAAAATGGATCAATCGACCATTGTTGTATGTAAATGAAGATAGTAACAAACTACCGCACACCAAGAAATCTGTCAAAAAGTTAATCCACAAATAATGTCAAAGAAGCCGGCAAACTCGAGAACCAACAACTACAGCAATGGTCCTGACTTAGTACAGTAAACCAGACGACACTGTCGTCAAAACATGAAAACCAAATTGCACAATAATAAAGATAGTGCTAACAGAAAAGTTTTGTTCCATCCATGTAGAGAGATATCTGAATACATTTTTTTCTTATAAAATCAGGTGTTATCTCCCCTTTATGAGGCTGTTTTATTTAGATTTTAATATTTTACTCTTTTTATCAGAGGTCACAATTAAAAAAAGGTTTTTATTGTATGTCACCTTTTGTAGGTAAATTGGAAATGTTAGATATATAATGTACCTGTAAAGCATTTACTCAATAATATGCTAAAATAAATACCCATTTTGTAGAATAAATTACCATGTTTTTAATGAATAATTGTTTGTCTTATGGCAGGACAAACGTGAATCACGCCAACTAACAACAGCTGTTCTTTAATTTAGGGGACTGGTGACCTTTTTTAGTTTTTTAGTTTTTTCCTAGTTTTAAAACAGATATATGTTTACATAGTTTGTATGACTTAAAATACATGTAACAGTTTGCAGTCTTTAATATTCAACATTTATAGGGGGCCTCGGTGGCCGAGTGGTCAAGGTAGTTCGTCTACTACTGATCACGTGGTCTGTCAACACTGAGATTGCGGGTTCGATTCTCACTGCAGGCAGGGTGTACTCGACTCCTATCTTAATTGACAAGGATTGCCAGTTTTCCTACCGCAGGTCGGGGGTTCTCTCCGGGTACTCCGGCTTCCTCCCCCAATAAAAACTGGACGCCATGATATAGCTGAAAAATTGCTGAAAGTGGCGTTAAACACCATCAAACAAACAACAACATCAACATTTATATTCTTTTATAGTTTTGTGTGTGAAATGAAATTTTTGTTGTTGTTAAATTATTTGTTTGAATATAAATTTTACTGACTTTTTACAATTTTATATGGATTCTAGTTGATTTGGGAAAAATCAGGGAACTTGAAAAGCCGCTACTTTAGGGAGCACAAATAGGTTAATTAAGGTTATACTTTGCATGATATCAGACATAGAACCCACCACCCCAGTGTTGATACACTGTGCAATATTGAATTAAGCAAAACTGCTCAGACCAATCGCTCAATTTAAATCGTTATTAACTTCGCATATTTCAATTAATTTTACAACTTGAATCGTTATATTTTTATTTTACAATTTACATGTGTTCGTCTATCAATGTTTTATAGAATTTATATTACACAAACCGATAAACGTTTTTACAAAATAAATCAGTAAATAATGCATTTGATAGTGAAAATAACCGTTAAAACTACTTTACTAATATCTGCATCAAAACGAAATAATGGATCGATCAATCCGTTCCCTTCACTGATCGAAATTTGAATGAACCGATTATAGCAATTGTTTTCGTCTGATCGTTCCTTATTCGTCTATTGACGTATGGATGGATAGGGAACTATCTAACGGATCTAGAACAATTAGAATTATCTAATTAATAGTTTTGTTGACGGACAGATGAGTGATTAGTTAACATTAACTGATCGCTAAAAGTGTTACGTTTTCATTCTAAAACACTATATATAGTATTAGTACTTATGTATTGCTTAGAAAAAAAGATATCGAATGCACGTCTTAGATTTCTTGGTGGGTATAAAATATTTTAGTTTTATATTAGGATAGACTACCTAAGAAATAAATAAAGCTAATTGGAATTGGACAAATATTTGCAAAATTATGTGCATTGCTTAAAATATTTAGGTATGTTTAATTGCTGTTTCTCACAAGATATAAAAACGAAGACACTATTATACTTAAAAATGAAATATATAAGTGCTATAATATACATTGCATTCCTTTTGCGGATTTAATCAAATGTAATTCCTGCTTTTAATAATTTTATGCTCCACATTTTGCACTTACAAAGATAAATCGAAGTGAGAAAGAGGTATGTATAACGGCTAAATTATTAAATCCATTACCCAAATGTAGTAGTAACATGTTGAATAATTCGGGGTTTTTTGCTTATCTCAAGCTTTGTCTGTTCTTTATGAGCTTGAAATATCCATTTTTATTTTAAGTAAAATAATCGGTCATATTAAATAGGTTTCTATTGTCAGTTATTTGTAGACACACTATATCAGTACTATGTAGCTCTGAGGGATTTACAAATAAATGTTTATAATAAATATCAATTTTGTTTCATACATTTGCATAATTTTAAATTTAAATATAGAATTGGCAACATTTAGGGTCAATTGAATTCGAGTCAATTAATGACAGCTGGTGCATGCGGTATCATATAAACCATGAAGGTATTTTTTCACTGTCATAGTCACTTAGACAGAAATGATGTTGAAGAGCATTCTGTTGCTTTCCGTTTTTGTTCTGGGAACTGCCGTTAGTATTATTTATTAATCGGGTTTGCATGTTTTAAATGCGTATAACGAAAATTGTAGCAATTTACAGTTATATTGTAACATCCAATATGTACTGGATTAGATCCCAGAGTCCCAGATGATTCTGAACTTAGGTGGATTTTTTTTTAATTTTCATTAACAGACAATTAAATGCTTTTGCAAATACCCCTATAATATTTTGTTATAAATTAGATCATATATAATTAATTAAATGGGGCATTATCCACTATCGGTAATTTTCAATCGGATAGGAAAAAACGGGTGGTTTCTTTGAGAACTCCTAACACCCGACAGGAAAACATGAAATCCTGGTCCGTTAATGTTGGATTCGAACACATTTTTTAATAAGTCAGACTCAAACCGGACATCTCGGTGTTTGCTATTAATAGACTGATATTGACCACTTAGCCATAGAAGCTTTTGACTCTTATTTAATATTATATATCATACATTAATGCTTCATTTAATATACACTAGGGGCTTCGGTGGCCGAGTGGTCAAGGTAGTTCGTCTACTATTGATCACGTTGTCTGTCAACACTGAGATTGCGGGTTCGATTCTCACTACAGGAAGGGTGTATTCGATTACAATCTTAATTGACAAGGATTGCCAGTTTTCCTACCGCAGGTCGGGAGTTCTCTCCGGCTTCCTCCCCCAATAAAAACTGGACGCCATGAAATAGCTGAAAAATTGCTGAAAGTGGCGTTAAAACACCATTCAAACAAACAAACAATATTACACTACAAAGCAAAACGATAACTTGCTGTTTTTACGTGCATTAAAGGGTTTTGTTACTTTTTTTCTTTTAGGAAAGGTCGCTACGTAAGTCAGAAATAATTAAATTTGTTAAAAGGAACATATTTATTGGTTATAAAGCTAACCCTAAACATGTCTTAAAATATTTTTGCTGGTTATTTATACAATATGACTTTTGGAATGCTCATAGCACCGTATAAGTGGATTTTTTCGTGGTGATTATATTTTCGCAATAGTTGAAACGCGAAAAAAAATGCGCGAAACATTAAGACAAATGATAGAGTTATTCAAAATGATTACGGACCGAGAAAATTACATTACGCCAAAATAAACTCACACAGTTTTTTAACAAAAACGGCAAATTGTCCACACGCGAAAATACCACTTATACGGTATATTGAAAGATTTTATCAGTTTGGGTTAACTCTCTGGCGAATTAACATTTAAAAGCAAATATTCTCTAAAATGGGGCCTTAAAATTTGTTCTTATGCGGCGTTAAACTATTTTAAGTATTTATTGGTTTTCATTCACTTTGTGACTTTGTGTCAAACGTTTCAGACTTATACAACATAATTCTTTCCATAGCAGAACATATCTAAATATTTGGCGACCACAGACAAAAATGAACAGCAGCAAGACATATAAAGCAGGAATATAAATTGGGAATCAATGGCTGCACAATTCAGATAAAACATAAGGATCCAAGAAATACCAACATGGAATTATTCTCTCTTTAAGTCCACAGAACTAAAGCAAAAACATGGGAAATACTACAACACCGAGCAAAACAACGCACAAACGCGATCCACAATAATCTTTAAAAACAATTATAGTAAACTATAGTAAACAAGGGAAGCTCTAAAAATTAAGCAGATTTATATGTTGCTTTATTCAGTTTTGATGGAATCCAAGTTCAATCAAGTCCAAGAGGAATTCAATACACAAACTACACTACAAGTTCTACATAAAGACAAACAAATGTCCACCAATACAACAAAATAGCTACTTTTGCTGACCCTATTGGACCATTTATATTTCAGTTAACTCGCATGTCTTGGTTAACATGAACCAATTTTGTGTGATATTAAGTCAATCCTACCTGTCGACTTTCTTATTCACCCTGTACCCTGTACCTTAGTTAACCTACTAAAATTAACCTTACTAGTCCTATAGTCTACTATTTCGACTTCCCTAAAGATGGTATATGTCCGAGTGGGTAAAGGCCTTGAGGTCATTAATTTAAATAAGAATAAGTCGCTTAAGAAGGTCTATGAGTACTAAAGCATCATAAATTTTCAGAAATCTTGATGATCTTAAAACTTTGCCCAACATTCATGACAAATATATAATTGTTGTGCCAGCAGACATGGCCCCTAACAACATCATTTTTATATGCAAAAAACATTACATAGAGTGTTTAATTAATGAGTTAGGCATGGACAGTTCAATAGGCAATCCTACTTACACATTCAATGCGCTTTCAAAAGAGGAGATTATTGAAAATCACAAATCTGTATTGGCATCCTTTGATCTAAACATTAGAATCGAAGATTGTGATCTCCTTTTATTTTAAGTGTACTACCAAAACACTATCGCAACTCCTGACCACTATTTTAACCACAGTAGAAACGGGACTTCATATTTCTAATTGATAACTAGAAACACAAATATTCCACAATACAGATACATTTGAGATTAAATATATAACACAAAAACGTTGCATGTAAATTGTTAAGATGTCAGATAATAACTGATTTTGAATTTTATAATGTGTTTGTGACATCTTCAAAATCAATAATATATGTTATGTTTCACAAGATGTTGGTTATCACTATAGTAATAGCTTGCTAATTAAGGATCAACATACCTTTTACGTGCATCATATGCGTTTGTAATTAATGACAATAAACACATTTTCATATGCCTTTGGTATATTTACTTCAAGGCAATAAAAATTAACAAATTAACTCAAATATATGTTTTCTCGCAGTGTTGTCTCGGTTTAGGATGGATCTTGAATTATCAACATTAAAAGTGTACAAATATTTATATACATATAGCACGTTGGTTTCTTTTTGATTGAGTGTTTATGGTTTTAGACAAACATATATTGAAAAAGGTTCTAAATTTGTAAATTAGCTAAGTTTTTCAAAATCGAGCAAATAAAGAAGAAAAACAAGTTTTAACAAATGAAAAAGACAAAGCGGAACATATGTTTGTCTAAATCCGGATTGGTAATTGTCCGTTGACTTTCGACTATTGTTGTACGGTCGGATACTTTTGCTATTTTTCTAATGATGTAATATCATCTCCATGATCTGGTATTTGATCATTTATACAGCGCGCAGATAAGTATTACATTATGTGTATTATGCGGTTTGTAATTTACTTTCATTATCGCGTACCATCTTTTCGTGTAAGTAGTATAAACAAAGGGTTTTTCCATCATATTCTATATCAATATTTGCACAATGGCTACTAGTAGAGTCCATTTGATATTGATGGGAATGCCTGTTAATTAAACTTTATACACAGAGTACTTATAGTAAGTAATACATCGTTCTCCAGAGCGTGTAGTGATGTGGTGGATGTGTTCCAGAAAGATGATAATGGTTGTGACAGGCGATAGATTGCAAGAGGGTGAACTCATAAGTATTCTTTTCTATTGTGATTATTAAATTTATATATATAAAAAGTCTGCTATAGTGAGCCAGCATGATTTTAGTTAAGCTGGTTTTATTCGTATACGTATTGTACTTTTTGTTTATTGCTTTATTAATTATGTGTGTTAAAATAAAGTATTTCGTGAAATATTTAGTCTGACAGACAACTGTTTTTGGCTCGTATTATTCACAATCATCGCGCAGAATTCGCCGCAATACTAACAATGTTAGCAAATCCTGAATTTAGATTCTTCAAAATATTCTTTATGAATTGTTCCGCTTTGTCTTTTTCATTTGTTAAAACTTGTTTTTCTTCTTTATTTGCTCGATTTTGAAAAACTTAGCTAATTTACAAATTTAGAACCTTTTTCAATTCGTACGAGAGAGTATTTTATGGCAATAAAATTAAATGAACATTTATGATTCAGTTTAATTGAATTTTAAATGTAATATATATGAAGTACATCGGGTGTAATTTTAAGAAAAAAATAATGTTTTATATGTAAATACCTTGTATTAGTTCTAGAACTTTTGAAACACAATACCTTATATAACTGAGGAAACAAAATAAGCGTACTTATAAACAGGAAATTTGAGTATTCCGTTGGAACATGTGCCATTACATCATATAAGACAATGGACAATATATGCATTGGAAATTTTATAACACTCCATTTTAAAATACTGCAAAATACCAAAATGTAGTATCAAGTTAGAAGTTAACAGTTATTTTCAAATATAAGGCAGTAACCGTAGTGCAATATTTTTCATTTAAGAAAGCTTCATTTTCAAAAAAACACAAGGTCAGGACCTCCGATATAAGCATTTTCATCTGTTAATAAAATGAAGCCATTTAATTCATATGCACATGTAAATCGTTTTTTAGAGCTGAAATACATTTCTTTTAGAAAATTTAAATATAAATTACATTTTACCTTTACGTTTAAATTATGAAATCTAAACGTAAACTTAGAAATGTAAACATTGTATGTCATAAAGATAATGACATCATAATACTTTTAGTCTGCTTGAATTTATCTACATTATAAAATGGCGAGTCTAGAGAACATCCGAACGTCAGATTTTTTACTTTCTAGCCGTTTAATTTCAGTGCTCCAGACCTGCGGTTATATCCGCACGCCGCTTATGCTAAAGAGGATATCGTGTCAGCGTATCAGAATAGTTAATTCAGTCAAAAGAATGATACTGTAGTAGTTCAAGAGAAAAGCTTTTGAAGACAAGAACATAATGTTTGTCGTGTTAAAGAAACAAGTTCGCATAGTGAAGCAATCGGTAAAATTTATTGAGAAAATGCACAATTTACATAATTATGAGATTTAAATAATTTATTGGCAGGACTGACGTTTCTATTTTGATTTATATGTATATCAAGTTATATTTAACCAATGTTAACAATTTTAGAACAATCTGTTCTGAATATTTGGTAGACACAGTTTAAAAAAATAAGATGCAAAAAGAAATATGTGTGTATATATTTAAAATGAAATGTCCTTAAAATTCCTAATGATGTGTTAACCGCCGAAAACCATGTATTTATTGCTGAAAGCTTCAAATGAATTATTTTAAAACAAATAACCGGACCTGTAAAATGTTCAAATTTGTTTGTTAAGAAGGAAATATATCACTCCGTAGTGTTGGCGATAAGTATAACGTATCGTCAAACTGTGATCGTAAATGTGTATACTTCCTCTTTTACCATTCAAACACATACACTAATAGTGTAAGTAATTCAAAACTGAACACAAAAAACATTAACCAACGAACTACTATTATTTGTTTGTAAATAACTAAACGCATAACAACTAGTGTATGTTTGGAAAACACTGAGCACATACCTACTTTGTATGTTTGATAACACGTAACGCATACCTACTTTGTATGGTTGATAACACGTAACGCATACCTACTTTGTATGGTTGAAAACACGTAACGCATACCTACTTTGTATGGTTGATAACACGTAACGCATACCTACTTTGTATTTTGAAAACACTTAGCGTATATCTACTGGGTATGTTGGAAAACCAATTTGTACATACGTACTATGTTAGAAAAACACTTGCGCACACCTAATTTGTAGGCTTGAAAATACATAGCGAATACCTTTTTGGATGTTTGGAACACTTAGCGCATATCTATTTTGTTTGTTTGAAAACACTTAGCGTATATCTACTTTGTATGTTTGGAAACCACTAAGCGCATACTAATTACTTTTTATGTTTGAAAACGCTTAATGCATACTTACTTTGAATGTTTAAAAGACAACGCATACCTACTTTGAATGTTTTAAAAGACTTAACGCATACCTACTTTGTATGTTTGAAAACACTTAACACATACCTACTTTGTATGTTTGAAAACACTTAACACATACCTACTTGTATGTTTGAAAACACTTAACACATACCTACTTGTATGTTTGAAAACACTTAACACATACTTACTTAGTATGGTTGATAACACGTAACGCATACCTACCTTGTATGTTTGAAAACACTTAGCGTATATCTACTTTGTTTGTTTGGAAACCACTTAGCAAACTTAGTATTTTGTATGTAAGAAAAACACATGCGCATACCTAATTTGTATGCTTGAAAACTATTATCGAATACCTATTTAGGATGTTTGAAAACATTTAACGTATACCTACTTTTTTAAGCACATACCAACTTTGTATGTTTGAAAACACTTAGCGAATATCTATTTTCTGTTTTTAAACACTTAGCGCATATCTACTTTGTTTGTTTGGAAACACTTCGTGCATACATATTTGTATGTTGAAAACTCTAACAATTTAGTAATTCCTACTAGTGTTTTTTGACAAAAAAGGAAACACATACCTGTTACTTTATTTTTTTCAAAACTAAATAGATACCTACATGTACTTTAGTATGTTGGCAAAAAAATAAGAACATACCCACAGGTGTATTGTGTGGGAAATCTAAGCACTTATCTATGTTTAAATTTGCTAAATACTAAGCACATACTCATATGTGCATGTTTGGGAAAACTGAAAACATACCACCTGGATACACTTAACATATAACCACTTGTGTATGTGTGCAAGACATTTACTGCATATCTAGTAATGCATGTTTGGCGAAAACTAAACACATATCTGTGTGTGTTGAACAAAGATTTAACTGTGGCCGAATGTTTATGGAAGTTAGACATCTACTATTGATCTCATGGCTTGTCAACATTGAAGTTGCTCGTTCGAGTTTCACTGCGAGCAGTTTGCTCGACACTAATCTTTATTGACAAAAATTGCCAGTTTTACTACTAAAGGTTGTGGTTTTTTTCGTGTTATCCGGCTTCCATTCAAATAAAAAACTTGAAGCCATGGTATACTTGTAGGTGAAAATTTTATAAAATTGGCGTTTAATACCATTTTAAACCAACACAGAATAATTAAACAAATGCTTTCTAGTTTATGTTTGGAAAATACTCAACGCATATCCACTTTTCTGTTTTAAAACTTCTGGTTATATTTGACAAAAATTAAACACATACTTACAAGTGTGTTTGTAAACTCTAAACACATACCTAAAATTAAGTTTTTTTAAACATTCAAAACATACCTTAAAGTGTTTGTTTGTAAACACTTAACACATAGCTATAAATGTATATTTGTAAACACTAAACATATACTTAAAATTATATGTGTGTAAACACTAACACATTCCTACAAGTGTACGTTCATAAACACATATAAATATGTATGTTTATCAACACTCAACACATACCTAAAATGAATGTTTGTTAACACTAAACACATAACAAAAATGAATTTTTGTAAACACTAAACACAAAGCGTATGTTTCACAAAATGTGAACACATAACTTAACGTGTATGTTTGTAAACACTAAACAAATACCTAAAATATACGTTTGTAAAAACTGAACACATGCATAAAAATTTATTTTTGTCACCTCGGTTCTGACGACTTCTGTTAGTTTGATTTTAAAAGGTAAAAGCAAAACATCAATGTAGAATTGAAAATGCCATTTATTATCTAAATGACGAGAATATCATACAAGAAAAACATCTAACAATGAACTACAAGTTATACAATAATCATGCAAAAATAAAACATTTATATGGAAAATGCAAACGATATAAAAACTAAGAAAGCGACTTTTAAAATCAAAGGTGAGGGGTAAAATATAGCCTGAGGGGTCAAAATATAGCCGAAAATGCCATTTATTATCTAAATGAGGAGAATATTATACAAGAGAAACATCTAACAATGAACTACAAGTTATACAAAAATCATGCAAACTTGACATTATTACAAAACAGGCGTTTCCAGACATAAAGAAATAACAAATAAGATTTGGGAGGGATGGTGGGAAAAAATAGATCCTCGTGATCACAACTTATCACAAAACAATATGGCTGCAGCAACTTGACCAGCAGTGATGCGAATGAATAATTAATTAGCATCACGTTACCTGACACCTAACGGTGAAAAGGAGAACAACAAGGTGGATAACTCCACACAAATTTCTCGTGCCAAAAATACATTTATATGACTATAAATTAAGTTTTTTGTCACCTCGGTTCTGACGACTTCTGTTAGTTTGATTTTAAAAGGTAAAAGCAAAACATCAATGTAGAATTGAAAATGCCATTTATTATCTAAATGACGAGAATATCATACAAGAAAAACATCTAACAATGAACTACAAGTTATACAATAATCATGCAAAAATAAAACATTTATATGGAAAATGCAAACGATATAAAAACTAAGAAAGCGACTTTTAAAATCAAAGGTGAGGGGTAAAATATAGCCACCATTTTTATACCATAATGGTAGAAAAATCCCCCACCCAGAAGGAGGAAGGAGTCATTTTACAGGTATGTACTTCATGAAGAAACACTACACTTGTAATTTCAACTCTTAAGTATTAAAAACAGTAACTCGAAGTACCTTCGTTGACTTGACCTATATAACTTGCAATACAATTGCCAGTACACTAAATCAATGTAAAGATAAATTTCATACAAAGCAAGTTAACAGGGTTGGAAAATACTAAGAACACACAATATCTATGTATAACTATTTCAACAGAGGCATTCAGCTAACAAATATATAAGGTATATCCAACAATGTTAACAGTTTTAAAAACTAGTCAAAAATAAAAAAAGAGGCTCACAATTCCCTATTAATTTGAAAATTGTCAATAACAGTTTCATAGGTGACCATTCGCTATAATCTTGTATTCAGCATTTTAAAACATCAAAATGTTCACTTGACAATACAATACATAATCTAAAAGTACAATACAAAATATAAACAGAGGTCAATTACCCCAAGTTAACTTGTAATTATCTAATGACAACAAAAATTGCAGTACAAATTGTAAACAGAGGTCCATTACCCCATGTTTACTGAAACATCTGCATGTAATACAAATTATAAACAGAGGTCCATTACCCCATGTTTACTTAATCATCTAATACACAATATAAACATACGTTTGTAAAAACTGAACACATGCATAAAAATTTATGTTTGTGAACCCACAAAGCATACCTGAAAGTGTATTTTTGTAAACACTAAACACATACAAATGTATATGTAAACACTATACACAAAGCTGCAGGTGTATGTTTGTAAACCCCTTAATACATACCAACAAACGTATGTTTGTAAACACTAAACATATACCAATAAGTGTATGCTTGTAAACACAAAACACATATCTACAAGTTTTTGTTTGTAAAAGATAAAACATACCTTCAAGTGTATGTGTGTAAACGCTAAACACATAGCTACAAGTTTATGTTTGACAAAAATTAAACACACACGTACAAGTGTATGTTTGTAAACACTAAACACATACTTTAAAATGTACGTTTATAAATACTAAACATATACATACTAGTATTTGTTTGCAAAACACATCACTTACATTCTAGTACATGTTAGAAAACGCTAAGAGCATACCTACGAGTGTATGTATTGAAAATCAATATATTTTCTGAAAACACTTAGCACATACATAGAAGTGTATGTTCGGCACAGGCTTACCACACACATACTAGTGTATATCTATACCAATTAAACTGTCTAAACCCTTGTTAAAAAACCTAGATTATTTGTCTTTTCACCTGATCTAACGTGGTTATTTACAATCGGTCAATATTGATAACTCGTTTTGCCGTGTCATGCCAACACACCAACGTGTTAAATTTAAGTTATTGTCTACTTTATCATCTTATTTCTTCGTTAATAAACGTCTTGATAAAAAGTTTATTACGATATAGATATTAAATCTTAAAAACAGACGATACAAGTATACATTCTAGCAGCCCTAGAACATATGAAAGAAGTGTGTAAGGCGTGTGGACACGTGTAGGGCAAAAAACCTGAGATGCTGGTATGATAAGAAGTATACAATAATAGCTTGTTCTTGAGAAAGATATGATGTTAATATTATATACATTGATTTATATTAGTTTTTTTTTCTTTTTCACTCTGGGAAGCGCATGTAGCAAATTATTTCTGATGGCTATGTTTCTTATATGAATCAGTCCGTTGATTCAGAATCACTCTATGTTTTTAATAAACGTTCAATCGCGTTTTGTTTCTGTGTCAAAGATCACAACAATAATTGTTGCTGGTTTTTGGTATGACGGAAGTTCTAATTTAAAGGTATACAACTATAGTCATCAAGAAACATAACTTTAACCTTTTCAATTTGAAGTTAAGTTCATTACATCTTATAGACAGATAGTTTACTTTAATATTGAGTTAGTGCACAATATAAGTTAACATTAAAACCAGTCAAATTATAAATTTAAGATAAAATTGAAAGAATATAGACGTTTGATGCAAAGAATTTAGAACTTCGACATTTGTTGAAAGCATTGCCTTTTAAAAATACAAATAAGATCTTAAAGGATTTTGTTTGGTAATATAGTGATATTTCAAACGAGTTTGTCCTGAGTAATCTTGTCTATTATTTCATGTGTCTAGCATCGCCTTTGTGTCAAATTTTGGGGTTCTCTCTTAAGATAAAATACCGCTTCAATTTAAAACTTAATTCGATTAAATTGCTAAAACCCTAAAACGAACAATGCTACTATAATCGTCAATGAAACAAAAACGTGTTCTTATCGTCCCATTTAACTTTTGTGTATGCATATATTATAACTTATAAGAAATTATCAAAAGATGTAATGTATATAATATACAATTATATGAATGGATTTGGTTTTACAACGAACCAATTGCTTTGTTACGTTAATTTTGTTTACTAAATCACGATTAGCAAAATAACAAAATAATGGTTACGATTGTGTTTGGCCTTTTTCATTTCTTTATATTGGTTTTACTTCATTTAAAATATAATAAGTCATTTGCGTTCATGTTATTATAACCACTGACACTATTTCCTCATCACGAAGTTAGACCACAGTCCAGTGGAAGATTTCCTTCAGTAATATTAATCACCATATTTCAAAATAATTCTATCTTTACAACAATGTGCATAAAATCGTAAAAAATATTTAACAAGGAAGTAAATGAAATCCTTATTTTAATTTGTCATTCGAATAAAGCAAACGACTACTAAGGTCAGAAAACCCCCTTTACAATCTATGCTGGACAATACAATGACCGTATTCATTACAATTTAAGTTTATGTGTTCAAGTCAAACAAAACTGACCACAGGTATCCTTGGCATTTACGTTTACAACTGTTACAAGGCCAGGATTGGGTATCGTTTTACCTCTGAAGCGTGTTTGACTGATGAAGGGGTATTGTTCTTGTTTAAAAAACACAAATTGACAAAAATGATGACACAAAATCTTTTTTTAATAACCATTATTATCCTTTTTACGCATTTTGTATTTTTTGTATTGATTGAATGCTCACTTATTATTTAATTGTACATGTCGTGTTCATGTTCGTGGTGTATTGTATTAATTTGAATAATATTTGTTTATACTTGCCCTCTAAATATGTAACAAAGAAACAATGGAATGTTTGAGGTATGCTACTTAAATATTTTCTCTGAACAAAATTTCAATAAGATCCAACACATGGTAAACGATTTCTTATACATCTTTTATGGCAAACAATTATTTTGTGTTTTAAAGCAACAATTGTTTGGTTTTTATTTCAGGCAACAATTTTCAGGCATTTCTTTTATTGTTATACTAGACAAGCAATCTAAAGACAAAACACACAAAAATGGGAGGTCTTTGAAATCTTACAGCTGGCTGCAATATACATATTATACAATGTATAAACGAAATTACCTTTCATCTGTATTTGGTGTACAAAACAATTTTGGACATGGTAAGTACTCACAATCGAAGAGAACAGATACGATTTGTAAAAGAGGAAACAAGAACTCCAATAAAACCAGGACAAAAATCAGATGCTATAGAATGGCCGTCGTGTTCTGCACCGTAAGCGTGTTTTGATTAAGTCATATTGATGAAAGTATTTATCAGATCAGCTTGCCTTGTATTAACGTATTTATCGACAAAGGTGTGAAATGCGCGATGGTGTTTGTTTAAACATTTAAAAATTGTTGGATGTATAATGAAAAACTATTGAATTGAACTATCTAAATCCTGACTGAAAAAACACTGTATTATATTCGTTGTAAACCAATTGTTCATATTTTCAGTCTGTAAACTTTCATAACTCAACGTAGTTCCGTTCCAAATCTGAGTGCAACACACGAACATCAATACGGTTGTCTAATTGAAATGATTTCTATTTTCGTAAACAAACGCCTTAACAAAACCAAATTTCGATAAATATTAGATCTTAATACAGTTTACATATAAGATACTTCCAGCAGCCTGACAACATTTAAGGGGAGCTTGTTATGTGTGCAGGCACGTTAAGCGAAACCCCAACTTGCGAGAATAATTGAAAGTAAACAATTATAATTGTATTGGCACGATATGGTTTTTATGTTATATGTTTTATTGCGTTATTGTATATGTTTTTTTCAGTCGACGCATCGTACATATTAAATTGTTTCTGAAGGCTACATTAGTCATTGGTGTTAGTTTATTCAGAATATCTATAATAATAAATAAATATAAGTTTTATAAATATTAATTTATGTTGTTTCTGTTAGGGAGCACCTAAAATCGTTTACATTACGAATGAAAACTGCTTAGTTGGAAAGGGACGAATGTTGTCCTTTGAACTTTAATTCAGTTTTAAATCGTGTCTTTTTGGATATAGACATAAAATTAAACACTATATTTCTTTATTGCTATACAGGTTTAGATATAACCTGAGTATTGTATTAATACACACTTTGTTTGTAAATTAAACAAGTCAAATGAATAACACACACCCACTAAATTATAGAAACAGAAATGTTTTCCTTTTGAAACGAACAATATAAATTTGTCAACATACAGAGTTCGGAATGTCGACATGTTGTTGATATTTACGGCTTTTAATATATAAACAATAACTAAATGGTTTTATATAGTAATAGTTTTTACATATTTCATGAGATTTTGTACTGAAAAGTTTGATCTATAAATCACTCCTATTTACATTTTACAAACATTTGTTTACGTCGAATTATGGGTTTCTCATACGATAAAATATAACTTCGCGAACATCACGAATAATATCTGAATGCTGAAAATAGAAAATGATGACCAACAACAAAAACATACAAAAAAAATTTAACTTCTGTAATCTTAGATAATTTAAAATCAGTCCTTCAAAAAAAAGTGTCCCTGTCGACTCATTCGAAAATATGGTGTTTGTCTGCATATAAACAACTAATATCAATCCATTTTAAAATGTCATTTATTTATATTATTTCATATGTTTTATTATAATAATTATTAAATCTCTGTTATTATGAATGAGTGTGCTTATTATGAAACACTTTAATTTGAATTTAACGAGCAATATCGAGGTTCAATGGCACTCTGTATATTACCATTGCACGAACATCACACATACAATGTTATATCAATAATGTTGTTGTTGTAATGTTACAATAGCAGAAAGTGACAAAAGTCAAACGAACAAAACCCTTTGTAATCTTAAAGTATCTGAACTGCAATTGACTACCTGATCATATTTGGTGTCGCGGAGGTCCATTGTTTTCTGAATGGAGAAGACATCGGTAATGTTCGGTAAAGATCGGAAATACTTTTTAAGTGAAACTTATTTTGCTCCAAAAAAAATTAACATTGACTCAAAGTAAAACAATATATATTTAATTTGTATCAATAATTAGCAATACATTTATTTAATAAAGCTGTATTTCTTGGTGGAAAATACATATAAACAGTCACTTCATTTATGGGTCGGATACCTTAAAATCAAGCTAAACGTATCATTTTAGACTCAATTGATTTGTTTGCATATTTTACAAATAATGTCAATTAATTTTACCAGAATGTTTGTGTTTATTTAGGTAAGTTCCATTTTTATCTAGCTGACCAGTCATGTAAGATCAGAACGGATAAATTTCTTATTTGTAATTTTTATTGCTTTTGATATCATGATTTTTAAACAAATATGAGATTAAATTCTGTTTTGTTTTTAAATATCCGCATTGCTAAATGTAAAATATAATAAGTCATTTCATTGTTTTGTTATTTCAATCGCTCGCACTATTTCCTCATAACGAAGTTAGTCCACTTTCAAATGGAGAATTTCCAAGGGCATTTAATATTATTTATTTCAATATAATCATACTTGTAAAAAAATATGCATAATATCTTACAAAATATTTTTTAATCAAAATCAACTTTTTGCCTGGCCAGCCGAATACAAAAGCAGGTTACTAAGATTTCCTTAACCTATTTACAACCTATGGCGGCCAATAGAAGTATTTCATTCATTGACAGATTTTGTGTGTAAAATAAAGTGAAACTGACCACAGGTATCCGTGGCATGTATGCTTACTAATGTCATTAGGCCAGACATGGGTAATGTGTAGTTTTATCACTGAAGCTTGTTTGATGAGTGGAGTTATCGTTCTTGTTTTATAGGAATACAACTGCAAAGAAGTGGACACAAGATGTTTTTTTCATTTATTATTAACTTTAAAGCACACATTTGTTCAAATGAAAAGTCATGTCAAACAGAATGCTTTTCTGTAAGACTTGCTTAATTTTGACGGTTTGTTCAGTATGTCTTAATATTGCTAGCTCAGTTAATGTTCCTAAATTTGAAGTTGTTTTCACTAAATTTGGATATGTTTTTATTGAATCGATGACAAACTTCCCATAAGCTACAAAACAAATCTATAACTAAAATAAAACAATACGAAAATGCGAAGACTCCAAATTATAGTAAATCATTATTTAAAACTTCCCTCTGTTGGTAATATATACATGTTAATTAAAAACGAATAAGTTATTATTATATTTAGCAACCTTTAATAAATTTTTCAGGATTTATTTCTATAATTCTTAATCACAGCACTGCAATGATTAAATAATAATTACTTTGTCTTTGTTACTTGGCATTTCTTTTTTAATTCTTAATAATTTAACATCACAAATCATATTATTGTGTAACATAACATATACCTAACATACTGTTATTTATACTTGTCCTCGTTTAGAATCAATAATAGGTAACAATACAAAATGTTTGAGGTAGGCCAATTACATATTGACGTATATCGGAAACGGGAATGAAAGGAAATGCATTCATCCCATTAGTTAAACTACATTTGATCTCATAACAATAAACAAAAGTCAATGTAATGGCGTAAGACGTCATTGTCTTGACAAATTCAGTCAAGCGTAACACTTAAGATAAAAATACGATTTTACCAGATAAAAGACAGAATCGTTTAATAATTAGAAGTTAATGTGCTAATACTTTTTAACGTGCTACTACAGGATTTCAAAATGTGGAAAAGTAAACAGTTTTTCTTTGTCTTATGTAAGTACAGTGATGTAGTTTAACTATTTATATTGTGATCATACTCTGTAAAATAGCTAAATACTTTCCTGTAGAAGTCAATGTATTTACTATGTGATGACTGATTTATAGAGTGTACTTTGACCATACTGGAAGGGTTCCCAGTGCTCGATCCACAGAGCAGCCAAGCGCATTCCAGGGTGGATGATCAGGTGACCCTCTAGATGGAGAATGTCGGGTCATAAAACGGAAAGTTCGGACGCGAAATGTTATTATAAGTTACGTGCTTGGAAAGTGCCACGCTCCTTGCACGATAAAGACCCTTGTGTAGATTTCGAAAAAGAGAAGGCTTTTTGTAGAAACTACAAAAGACTTAATTCTCCGCCCCTACCTAATACTCCATTCTATCCAGTGGATGTCAAAATTTTGTTCCGTATGTTCCATCCATCCAATTATTTCATTGATTAATTGTTTGTCAACTTGTTCTGGTCTTGATTATAGCTGACATACTGCTGGCTGGACGTTAAGCAAGCATCTAACCAATCAATAGATTCATAGAATGTAAAGGCTGTTTATAACAGATGAACACGCATTTGATAACCCTGTCGAATAGATATGATACACATATATTTAGGGTTTTAACTGTAAACAACTGATGTGTATTATTTAATTTAACAAAATCTTTGGTTATATCATAAACTTAACATAGCCGAAGAATGTTTAATTAATTGCAGATTACTTTCCATCTAATATTTGTAAACAAAATACTCACGATCGATTAGCTGAATTTCTACCATATCCAGCTATCTCAGATTTTGTATTCTCCCTTAATAGCTTCGAAGGACATTTCTGCCATGACTTATTAAAACCGGACAAAATGTTAGGCAAACGGAACGATTTCTTCTATGAGGAAACCAAAACAAATCAGTGCGCTCTAAACATCTGTTTATTGCTAAGTGTGTTAAGTGCTAGACAAAAGAAAATACGAGTTCATGAAAAAAAAACCTTATTAGTTATAAAACACTTTCCTATTCAATTCTAGATTGTTTTTACATTATCAAAAGTAATATTCTGTTGTCTTAATGAATTTATTCGTCATCTTTAAGTTGATCTTACATTAAAATTTATAAAACGTCCGGTGTTGTCATTAAATTTAAAAAAAAATATAAAGTATATTTAAGTTTGCAAACTTGTTGGAAAGTGACCGATATCTAAAAACATATATTTAATCTTTCGTTATGTTCAATGTTTCTTTGTTTCTATTAACTGCAAACATATTATTTGTTTTCTAAAAGATTGCAAAAAACATTAACAATTTAGGAGTAGCACACCTTAACCAATATTTTCCGTCATAGTTTTATTTGTAAGCTTCTTTATTTCCTTGTCAATATGATTGATTACCGCCAAAGGTATAATACTATTGTCACTGTCGTATGTTCTGAATAGTCATTGTTCCGTGACGTTTTGTATTTTACATGTTACAAATGGTTATTTACAATTAGATAAATTGTTATTTGTATGCAAATAAAATAATAATAACATGTTTTTATGATATCAATTAATATTATTCTGTTTAAGTTTTGTCTAAACTTCATTTTTATGCCGCATACGACATATAAATAGTGTTATTTAAAACGTCCTAATAAAAAGTTAACTCGTTAGACAATTTGTTCACGGAACTTCAAAAAATACTATATATTCATCTTCCGATGTTTCTGAAAATTACCAAGGTCTGCTCTTTGGACATCCGGGACATCAAATATTATCACGTGGTCAATTGCGGTCCGGATACCAGTTTATGTTTGAATATTCTTTCTCTAAGCTAAGTGAATGTATACATTAAACCACACATAAAAGTTATAATGTACATCACTACTGTCAGACACCTACTACAATGTGTGTACAATGTGTCAGTTATGTGCAATAAATAAACATTCATGACGCAAAATTATTCACCTTTAATTTTGAAATATATTCAGGACAAAATATTATAGTTTGTCTTAATTAGCAAAAACGTCAGACAAAATAGCCTGAAGCAATTGCAATTATAATAGTGTGTAGATAAATTCACTATAATTTTGATGTCGATGCACGTGCTTTTAAATAAATCGACAATAAGAAGTTGACGTAATTTAGTTCCTTTATAAAACTTAAAGCCGCAAAATAAATTAGAAATAAATTAGCGACTTAAATATTTGTCATTACCCATGTATAACAATAAAGGGGATGTGGATACTGAATAGTAATGTAATTGACCCTTGCATATTCATATATCTTCATCTTAATCATTCAAAAGAACGAGTTATAAAATATCTACTGTTAGCCTATACAAACATGATTGGGATTTAATAAAGCAAAGGTCGTAATATTCCTCTTAAATGTTAACATATTCGTAACTATATCTTTTCAGTAGAAATTATTATTTTGGTTCAGTTTACTAAGAGTCAATCAACACCAGAAATCACGCAAAATAAAGGTATGTACTATGATACACTTTTTATTAAAGGGTTAGTTAACTCAACATTTAATTTTATTATGTTTTTAATGACTTACACTATTTGCTTAAAAGTAGTTCTAAATGAAAACCAAAACGTTTTAAAAGAGTATAGCAGTTTTTAAAGGTAAGGTGTGCTCGACGTCAATCTTAATTGACAAGGATTCTAGTTCAGCTTTTCCTACCGAAAGCCGATGTTTCCTCCTGGTAATCCGGCGTGCTCTTCAACAAACACTAGACGCCACAATATTGCTGAAAAATAACTAAAACGTACCGTTGAAATCTATTCAAAGATACAAACAAAAAGTCCTCAATAACACCTTTGAACACTGTTACATTTTACTAATAAGCAGAAAAATATTTACAAAATAATACAAAATAATAATATAGGTTTAAGTTTTTCCATCAAAATAACTATTATCCTTATTTTATTACACCCAACAGGAGAGATGATAAACACAACTTTAAATATGTAACGTTATTTAACCTTTAACCCATACTTATTACTTTCATCATAATTTTAGTGTGTAGTGGATACGGGTACCAGGTTTGGTTAAGTTGCATAATAGATCCATGTGTTTTTGCAAGTTGTCCAGCTTTTGGAAAATTAGCTGAATGCAGGTGAGTGAGAAAACAATTCGAAGATACCGAAAAGTATTCAATAGGTAATAAATCCGGGAAAGAAAAAAAGAAGGTCAATCCAAAAACAAAAATAGATACATACACAAAAACCAAAACTGAGTGACACGAATTCCACTTAAAGCCAGGGGTAATCCAGATGCTTCTGACGAGAAAGCAATCTCTGTTCAACGCTTGACGATCGTCGTGTCAGTCAGTCAGGTTAAAATCCGGTTATTAGTCATATCCGGGGTATTAAATCAGCTTGATAAGTAACGCTAAACCATTATTTCTGATATGTTTGCCTTTTATTAGTTTTCACTATGTTTGGAGTTATCTGATGTTTATGTTTATGGAATTATAATTATAATTGAATCTTTTTATTTACATTAAAACATGTCAATACTCGGATGTGTCATAGCGATTCAGGATCGTATTTAAAATGATCGATTGTTGTTAATTCACTGACCATCAAATTGCACAGAAGAATTTCTATATGCAGTTGCAGACGAATCCTGCAGCAATATCAAAGATCCAACAATTTGACACTTTTATTGTAACACAATTTAAGGTATCCGACCCATAATGGACCACGTGATCAATGGAGCAGACCTCGGTAATGTTCGGCAAACATCGGAACTACTATTTGAGCAACTAACTTTTTGTCCTCAAAACTGTTAACTTTGACTCAAAGTACAACAATATATTTAATTGGTATCATTAATTAGTAATATATTGATTAAATAAAGCTGCATTTCTTGGTCTAAAAATAAAATTAAACGGTGACTTCAATTATGGGTCGGATACCTTAAAAACACAAGTCTATATGGAAATACGGAACATTTCTAACTTTGCCATTAAGACGCTTGTTATATGATATTTTGTTTCTCAGAAAAGAAATTTCAGAAGATTGTAAAACATGCAGAGCTGCGTTTTATTTGAACGGAAAAAGGGTCAATTGTCATTTGAGAAATATTGGTAAGATTATAGATATTAATTACAATTTAACACTTTCTACTATATCATGATTTTAGTACACCCATGGTTTATATTGGGTTCGGTTTACTCATTTCCTGTTTTGTGTATTTAGTTTTTATTGTTTGTGTTGTAAATGTTTATCTATATCCGGATTTGTAATTTTCCGTTAACTTTCGGCTCTTGTTGTTCGGTCGGTTTCCTTTGCTTTTTTAATGTTAATTGACGTCTACATTCCATATCAAGTAAAATTCACTGTTTTCAGTAAAAATCAAAAGGCAATAAATATGCCTTCATAGGAATTCAAAACTTTCTATTATGACACGTATTTAAATGTTTATTAACTGAAATTTCTACATTTAATATCAAGTAAATGTCTTTGTTTGTAAAATTAGTTTTAAGAAAAATTAGGAGGCAATTAATATGCCTTTATATTAACTTTACGTTTTGCATAGTGTTGAACAAGTTTTAGTGATTGCCTTAAGCTATACATTCAGACACGGACCCATTAGATGATTTATACATGATCATTTCCTTAATAAAATTTATTAATTCTATTATGTTTATTTATTAACAAATGACAAAGCTTAGTCTAGAAAACAGAAAAATTGAACTATGTATTTCCGGCATTATTTCCGTTATTTGTATTATGTAAAATGTTGATAATTTGTACTCAAAGTATACTTAGTTTTTGTGTCCAAAAATGTATGCACACAAAACAAAATAATTTATTCAAACAAAACATGTCTACCTTAAATAGCGTGTTTTACATCAGAGACATATGAGTGGTTATTAATTGTTTTTTTTTATTTCCACTAATATATCTGTAATGCAAATGTCTGTAAAATAAAGAAATATGCACGTTCAAGTATAGTTGAGTTATATAATAAAGAATTTTGAAAGTGAATGTTCTTTTTATTATATACATGTAATAAAGAGTTATATAAATCAGAAGACTTTTAATCAAAAGAAGAGAATCCGTGTAAAATTACATTTAAATAAAAAAAACGTAAAAAAACAATTGTAGGATAGCGTGATTATTTCTAAAATCAAACCAAATCAATAGAAGTTTAAAGATTGAAAGAATTCGTTTGTGTTTTATACTTGAATGTGGTGGAAGTACATGGTGCATTCACAGACATTTCTTGTAAGTACATGATACATGAATCTCCTTTCGTTAACAGTTTGTCCCCCAGGACTTCCACTCCAGCAATGTGCCAGTGATCCTTGTACCAGCACAGATTGTATAGATCCAAAATTTAAAGGCGCCCAGTGCAGGTAACATTCTGTTTTATGTGTCATTATACACAATCAAAGGTGCACATGCGTTATTACTGACCTTTTGAGGTCAAAGTTATCTTTATGTACGGAATAACAAAATTAAAAGAAAATTGCATTTCTCTTAATTTTAACTTTAATATATGTATCTGTAACATGTACCGGGTTTAATATATGTATTTGTAACATGTACCGGGATTAATACATGTATCTGGAGCATGTCCTGGGCATAAAACATGTATCTGGAACATGTCCCGAGTATAATACATGTATCTGGAATAAGTCCCGAGTATAATACATGTATCTGGAACATATCCTGGGCATAGAACATTTATCTGGAACATGTCCCGAGTATAATACATGTATCTGGAATAAGTCCCGAGTATAATACATGTATCTGGAACATGTCCCGAGTATAAAACATGTATCTGGAACATGTCCCGAGTATAAAACATGTATCTGGAACATGTCCAGTGTGACCTTTGAGGATAACTGGTTAAGATAGTTCGTCACCTACATATGATCCATGGTATTTTAACTGTGTGATTGTTGATTTGAACCTTAATTCTGAAGGGTTAAAAACTGACAGATTGGCGGATTTCTTACTAATTTTCAGGCTTTATCTCAATATTAATCCTGGACGCCATGAATTAGCTTAAAGATTTTTTTAAACTTGGCGTAAAATACAAAAAAAAATAAAACAGAAACACGCAAAAGAAAATTGTAGGATAGCGTGACTTTCTGCCCAAATACCCATTTTCTGCCAACATGTCCCTTTTCGATTTATTTGCTGTAACGCATAGCCTAGATCTTAGTTAAAAATAATCTTACTTGCTCAATCAGAATTAGTCTTTAAAACTTTTAAAGAGAGCAATCCACAAAGAATCGTAAATAAAGATGTAGAATTAAGACTCTTAAGACTCCCATAAAAATATATAAATTATTATTGGTAATGGAATATATATGTTCATGTTCTTTTTTTCATTTTGCTATCTTTGTGTAATTTTTTTAAATCATTCCAGAATTATCATAATTACTCCATTTCACGAAACGAAAAGCATGTTGCAGCGCATTTCAAAAACATGTAAGGATGCCACGTGCCAGACAAAATTAAAAAATAGATACATTTCACAGATAGAAATGGACCGTAGTGGGTGACGTGTTTGTAGAGTGCCGCGCTTCTTCTACGCCTTTTGTAAATTTCGAACAATTAGGCTCATTGCAGCCGCGATTAGAGGCTGAATTCTCCGCCTACCCTACTCCAGTTGCAGTCAATATTTTGTTCCCAATATCCAATCAATCCAACCCTGTTTACATTGATGTATTGTGTGTTAACATGTTCTTGTCCTGTATATTGTTCGCTGCAGATAAGCAAACATACAAACGAGCATTTAATCAAAGATAGAATGCAAACTTCACATTTGGCACTTTGCCATTAATTTATGAATTTCAATATATTACCTTGTCCTACAAAAGTACCTGAAATGTATAAATCTACTGTAGAGTAAGAGAACATTAAATCGATTGATAATACCTGAAAGTTTTAAGAATTATAGTTTTGTATATTTTTGGTTCGAGGTTTCATCAAAAACAAAAAAAACTAAATAACAGTTTACAAAAAGTAAGCGATACCGACTAACAAGTGGTCTTTTTATCATAACACATATTTAGTGTGTGCGAATGTATAGGAAATGGCAATGATTTTACATGTAATAACTGACTACTCTGGAACTATACCCCTATAATTCACATTTTTTTTTGTTTTCAGAGGATATTACTGTGGTGGCTGTTTAGCGGAATACTTAGTTGATGGCACTTGGCAACAGTGTCCTACGCCAGGTTTGTACCCTGAAATACCTACTTTATATGTAAAAAACACTTAACAGAAAACGGAAAGCATACGTTATATTAAATTCATCCCACCTTTACAAAGCATTCATGACATTAAAATAAGGAAATGACAACAACGATGGCATTAACTACTGGCTTTGATGAGTATGTTAATTTGATCAACAATGTTAGTAGAATGCTATTCTATTCAACCTTATATAATACTCAAGATAAATTTATATCAGTTTGAATCGCAATCATCGGAATGCTTTGTAACTAAACGTTCAGCATCATCTATTATATATCACGTGCATGTCAACAATTATTCGGGTTCATGTCTCACTACTGGCAGGGTGTGCTCGAGTCCAATCTTAATTTGAAAGGCCTGTTTGTTTTGTTGCTGAAAATCGTGGATTTTTTCCAGGTTTTGCCTTCAATAAAACCTGGATACCACGATATAACTGAAAAACTGCTGCATGTGGCGTTTAAACTAAAACGAAACAAATACGAATAGCACAGGTATTTCGATGCTTATTATACAGGTGGCACTGAAAACGCATGAAAATGATATTTCATTTTATTGATTTAAATGAGTCTCCGAATAATATAGATGTTATATTACTACTTCAATTATCTCATATCAAGTTTTAATATCTTTCCAGATGTAAAACTACAGGGCGACGCTCCCCTACTACTACCAGAGATACGCCGTGCCATGATAGACTTCTCTAGTGAACCTCAAAGCTCGAGCGCATTATCGATGCAAGGCATGTGTCCAGATGGCACTCCAGAGCCTCAGTGTCCTGATGATGTGTGTGTCCGTGCTGAATGCCCTCAATTTTCGAGAGCATCTTGTGTGTAAGTCTTATTTGTGATTGAAACAACAAGAATGTAACAAATTTAATTATCTATCAATACCATTACATACTAGTTGAATTATTAGAAATACCGAACCAAGACAAAAGAGTATAACAACATTTATCTTACATTTTGTTTTTGATTTTAGGGTGAACAAGTGTCAAGGATGTAAACCAGAGTTCTACTTTCGTGGGCAACTCGTCAACTGTCATTCTACAAGTAAGTTTTCTTTCATATGAGCATAATAATAGTACGGAAAGCAAACAGAAAACCCACTTGCATTAAGAACGGCACTAAAAATGGAGATAGGCTCTTGTACTTTGGAGGGCGAGTTCCACATGCGACATCAATTGTGTTACTCAACGTAATTGTAATCGGATATACACTAGCGGTCGAGACAAATGAATACACAAATATTAAATTTTTTTTTATTTTTTATTGCATTCATACGGGATTTAATTGAATGTTTTGTTCTTATTTTAGATTGTGGTCAAAATGTACTTGAAATGTCATGTCCTGACGATCCATGTAAATATGCTTCGTGTCCGCTGTACCCTGGTGCCGAATGCAGGTATGAAGTCTGATAATATTATTGGCTAAGTTATGAATTTAAAAACGTCTTATTATGATTGCATCTGTGTGTGGCTGGAGCCGTAATTGGGTCTGAAACTTGCCTGTTAACCATACATGGCATTAAAATAACTTTACACAAAAACACATATTTCTTTAAAATGCATTTTTTTGGCACGATACAGTTTACTCTGAATGCAATATTTGATTGCTGAACTTTTCTAAAATCTATAATTCATTTTTTTCATTGTGATTAGAAGTTGACCTTAATTAGAATATTGCTTAATTTAAAAATATAAAAAAAAACGCTTCATATACTGATATTGTTATGGTATACAACAATATACTTTGAAGAATATTTCTGCCAGAATTTTTTACAAATAGCATACATTAACATGTCAAACATGTTTTAGGCCAAGCAATTGTGGTTATTGTCATCCAGAATGGTTTGTGAATAATACAATGGTAAATTGCTTCTCCAGAATGCCTGATAATTATCGTGAGTATATATCAAAATTTATATTATAAGCCAAATATTCTTCCTACCAATCGTATCCTTGTATTTTTATGTTTAACATGTGTTATTTCTAATAAATATACGTTAAACAATTTACCAAGAAAAAAGATAAAAGAGAGCAATTTCTAAATAAATATATTTTTAACGATCTGATAGCACGTATATGTACATGTATTGCTATATGTAGAGATGAAATTATATTGCGAATTGTCTTCAAAATGCCTTAATTAAATGTATTTTTCCATCAACTTAACAACTCATCTCATTCTTTACAGAGTGTCCAAATGGCCTTCAACAGCAAGAGTGCCCAAGAAATACTTGTAGATTTAGAAGATGTCTAACCGATGCGAGCACGTTTTGCAGGTAGAAATCAGAAATTCATTATTTTTTTCATTATATCAGTAAAGCAGAAGTAATTTACGCTCATTTTGATAGATCTAAAATTAAATTATAAGATAAATATATATTATGTACGTACAAAAGGTGTTCAGGAACGCCGTGTTTAAGTACTACGATGAAAATTTGTGAATTGTATATGTTCATACCAAATTTTTTAACATATCAATTATAGCAAATAAATGTGAAAAGGTCATCAAATAATGTAGTACATAATGCTTATCACGTGTTCGTGTTTCTCTGTGTAGGGTCAACAACTGTGGTGGATGCTTTGCTGAATACGTCAATACACAAAATGAAATCGTTGACTGTGTTGGTTGGTGGACAAAGTACGAAAACAAAAAGCCAAAAGACTTGACGGAGGTTAATAGTACCCCTGCTACATTTTCGCAAAATAATAATAACCTTCAACCAGTACCTCCGCAGACAAGTGGTAATATAAACAACGAAACAGGAACCACACGTGTAGAAGTCAAATCTGCAAAGGTAAAAGAACAGGAGATAGACGCCTTGTTCGGAGATTTAGGTTTAAATCTCCCACCAAATTCTGAAGTTGTATCATCCATTGTTGGTTCTAACATTGATACGGTAAAACCATTGGTTTCAGCATCAGACAGCAATGTACGATCGACGTCTTTGACAGGGACGTCTTCAATAAGACCGATATCATCATCTAGGCAAGATAATGTAAAGCAAGCACCTTTGGATACTAATGTAACAACAAAACCTTCATTGATTCAACCATCCCAACAAGATAATTTAAAGCTAACCCCACTAGAAAATAATGTACAAATGGTACCGTCAATAAAATCATCGGCAGCAGGTCAGTCTATTAATGCACCGAGCCAATCTACTAAACCCGATGCTCCTTCTACTGGATCCAGTAAGACTACATTGGTGGTGAATGGATTGATAGTTAATAAACAGGCAACAAACCAGCTACCGGATACCAGTATTAAACGTAAAGGAAATGTACAAATTAGCGACGGTACAAACAACATGGAACAGACACAGTTACCAGAACCAGCATCCATAAACCTTTTCAGATCTTTATCAATCCCACCAGATTCTAATAATCGAAATAGTAATTTTGCACCAGGAATACCTATTGGAGCTTGGAACTTCAGATCGTTTTTTAAATGAAATGGTAAGGAATTAGCATTTGATTGATCTGCTGATATACCTGTAGAATACCTGGTTTCTATTTTCTGTCTTCAGTATTTATGAATACAAATTTATACTTGGGGGGATTGAGTGCAACTTATGAGTCTTTGCGCGTTTGGTATCTTAGATATTTAATTTGCATCTTTTGACTATCTTTTGTTGATTGGTTTCCTTGCCACTGTTATTTTTCTCTTTTTGTATAAACATGAGAAATAATTAACAAAGTTTTAAAGTAAAGCATATTTATCTCCATTTCACATATTTTAGTATAGAACTGGTTAAAATAGCAAAGGTAACTTTATTTTCTTTTATACAACTGAATCGATGACAAAATCTCAAATATTTATATTTATTAACACAATACATTACACACATGCCATCTTCTACATAATTACTAAATTGTTGATATTAAATTATGATGCATCAGTCCGTACGTCACAAAATATTTGTTTTCAGTTTTGATTATCTTTCTTGTTTTTTACAGGATGGATGATACTGATTTAAATGATATTCAACAACTTAGAAATCCAGATGTGTGGTGCTTTGTGTGAATCTCAGCATTCGTGTGTAGTTCAGTATTGGTTTTGTACACTTGAGAGGAATTCAGTGTAAACAGTTTCTAAAACAGTGTATTCGCAACATATAATTTTTTTTATACATTTTTATTTATTAAACATACTCATTATGGTTTTTATATAGTATGCGTTGATATTTGTCTCGATATTTATTATTGTTATGCAGCGCACAATATGAGTAATTATTACTTCTACTGTTTTAAATGCCTGTTTAGAATTACTTTTATTCCGATATATTTTGATAAAATTTAGTAAGTAAATGAAAATAGATGTTATCTAAAGTTCTTCTAACTGTCTTTTGTGTTATTTTACATAAACTTTGAGGAAATTGGCGTTTTATATTTTAATGTGGGCTTATATCTTTATATGTCAGCTATATCTTACGTATCTGGTGACAACCCTAGACCTTTGGCAGAAAATCCTTGTCATTTACGTTTGGAATTGATCACACCTTGCTCGATGTCAGTTTAAATCATACATTCTTAGTGGTGATGCCTCGTTGGTCATGTAGGATATATCAAATATATTAACCACACTGCACGACAGACCATTACTGAATTTAAAATCACGAAACAAGGATTTTTTTGTAAGAATTTGTATTTTATCTAACATAACTATATTTTTTTCATACGTACTGTAGACAAAATCCATTTACAAGTAATGGCTAACAGAAAATTAACAAACACAGAGAAGCAACAAACAATGAAAATCCGCATCAAGACATAAACACATATGAACGATTGGATGTGTTGTTGTGCAGGAGAATGTCCTGAATCATTATTTATACCCGTTGTTCCATATATAATCAAAATCGGTCATTACATTAGATCATTATATTATATAATACTCATATAAATAAATAGAATGTAATTTATTATCGATGTCATTATATTATTTGTTTTGGTTGAATTTTGTTTCACGTGGAAAGTTTTCAGCTTAGTTATATCATGGTGTCCAGTTTTTATTACGGAAGAAAGACTGAGTAACCTGGGAAAATCACGACCTTCGTTAGGAAAAGTGGCAATCTTTAACCATTAAGATAGGAGATGAGAACACCCTGCACGCTGTGAGACTCGAGCCAGAAATATAAGACGGACTATGTGATTAATAGTAGACGAACTGCATTAACCACTCGGCCAACAATGTCCTGCAGTCATTATACCCTTTCTCGATGTTCTGAACACTCAAAAAACTATCAAAGTGGAATATTAAACTTCAAAATGCTAAAATTAGTACATCTTCACTGCGATTTACATTATAATATTAGAGTACTTGAAAGTAAGTTGGATTCATGGTTCAATCAGAGAGTTTTAAGACACAGTATAAAAACCCATGTCATAGCAAGTATCAATGTATAAAAGAGGATGGCATATAATAACTATAAAATATTTTATGACTTGTTTACAGTGACTTTCTCCGTGCTTGGAGCTTCTAGATTGTAAGTTGCCGATTTAATAATCACGATACATACAGTTTTACTTTGGCCCTAGAGTGAAATATCACTGATTTATTCATTGGTATAGTAATTGTTTATGCTGTTTGTACTTGTTTAAATTTTTACATTTCTTTATATAGGTCACCATGAGGATTTGACATAACTGTCCGATTTCGACAATAAAATACTTCTAGAATTTGGAACCCAGTATTTCTTATTGTTTTATGAGTCTTCTATAGACGAAGCGCCTGTCTAGTGTAGTTTGTTTTAAAGATAAATCTTTTATTAATAGACGGATCTGATATGTCTAATGTATTTTGTGGAAAACATACACTCCATTGAAATTTGTTGTAGCCGTTCGTTTTGATTTTTTAGTGGCACTTCTCGTGAACGTTTTATATTGTGATGTATTAATATTTGTTAATTTATCATTTTTAGATTCTTCACCCTGTCCCATATCGTCCCGTTCACGAATTTGCGTATAATGTTCATCTACATTAGCTTCCTGAAAAACCCTGATATCAATTATTTAAAAATAGCTACATCTAAACCTTGAACAAACCTATAGTAAGAAAGTAGCAAAGAAAACCGACCGAACAACAAGAGCCAAAAACCAAGGGACAGTTACAAATCCGGATATAGACAAACACAACACAAAAATCAAAAACATAAAACACAGAAAGAGTAACCCGAACCCAATAAAAACCATGGGTGCACTCAGGTGCTCCGGACGAGTAAGCAGTGCCTGCCTCTAATTAGACACCCGTCGAGTTACTCATTGTCTTGTCTAGGGAAAAGTCAAATCCAGGAATAGGAAACACTACCTATGACTCAGCGAAAATGTCAGATCGTATTTGAGACACTGATTTCCCGTAACGATCAATTAAGTCGTGGTGCCGACCATAGAACTTCTGGAGAGATAACATCAACAGTTTTCCAGAGTCTATTTCTAGAAGTAGGTCTAAGTAAGAGGCTGATCTTAGTGTATTGGTGGTGTCTTTAATTTCAAGCTCGCTAGGGTAAATTGAATGTAAATAGTCACCAAATTTAGCATTGTTGAGGGACAAAACATCATCAATATAGCGGAATGTGAAATTAAAGGTCTGGGCCAGAGTCTTTTCTTTCTTCTTCAGTAGGCCTATAGTAGTAGGCCATAGTAAGATCCACACAAAACAGACAAAATGATACTTTTAAAGCATATTGCAAAGAAACTATAAAAAGCAGCGGCAAACTATCTTAAAAACGTCCGTAGATGCAAATTATACCACCTTTCGAGCTAAGGTGTTTAAAACAGTTTGAAAAGACCGTGTTTAGAATGTTCGTTGCTATTTTTGATAATTTTTATTCACGTTTGACATGCATTAAAAGAACGAAACAGTTCTTTTTCCACTCCACGGAAGTAAGTACAAAGTTGGTTTTTTGTATCTGAGTATGACTTTTCCTAGACGTGACGATAATCAACTCGACAGCTATCTAATAAGAGGCATGCACTGCTTTCTCCTCAGCTTCACATTAGTTCACCTAGGCTTTTTATGGGGCTCGGTTTATTTAAGTTTTTTTTCTTGTTGTTGTTTTTGTTTTAAGACATAAACTAAATACGCAAGAATATTTGTTTGAACGCTTCTGTCAGCAATTTTCCTGTATTTTTGGAGGAAGCCGGAGAGTACCTTTAGAAAACCCTAACCTTTCGAGCCAATAAGATACTGGCAATCCTTGTCAATTAACATTGGAGTCAAGCAGTCCCTGCCCGCACGGAGACTCGAACCCGTAACCTCAATGTTGACAGACCACGTAATCAATAGAAGATGACTAACTTCCTTATCTACTTTTCCACCGAGAGCCTTTGCACAAAGAAGTGAAATTAGCCAAATTGTATTATTGAAACATGTTTAAAAATCGTAGAATGTGTCAATGGGACACAGATGCCCCCGCTAAAAAAGGACCCAAACAGGAAGTTGTTGTCCGACAGGTCTGAAAGTTGCATAGGACGTACCACCTGTGATACTGAACCACCCTGTCAAATTTCAAATTGTTCTCATGTACGGTTTTTGAGAAAAGCTTGACGGCAATTCGTACTAATGGACATACATACCTACGTACAAATGAACTCCCAAACAGAAAGTAGTTGTCCGACAGGTCTGAAAGCCGTTTAGGACGTTTAATTTGTGATACTGAACCACTCTGCAAATTTTCAAATTGTTCTCGTGTATGGTTTCTGAGAAAAGCTTGACGGAAATTCGTACGGACGTACGGACAGTCAGACGGACGGACGGACATGATTAAAACTTAATGCCCCCGACATGTCGTCGCGGGGGCATCATAAACAAACTGATAGAAAAAAATTAGATTACAACGGTTAATTATAGAATTAATTCAAACGTTACATCTAATACATTTGTACATTTGATTATTGATTTATATTGCAAAAATAGGTCCAAATATAGAAATATTCCATACAGATTTTTTGAACATAAGAAAGGTAAAAATAATTGTTAAAAATGTCTTATATAAACCGACTGATATTACAATTTTCTGATATAATTTAAACCTCTGCGAAACATTTTCTGCAATTAACATGTAAAAATGGAAATATTTCTCCATAACATTAATTTAAACAGAACGTTTCAAAGTTTGCCTTGCTTAACAAAAACTGATATTTTAGCAACATGAAAAAAAATCATGTGTATTGTTAAAAATACAAATGCCTACATTATCTCTAGAAATAGTTGTGGCATAAAATACATAGAACAATACCGTCTTTCTGATGTTCATGGTTGTCACGCTAAAAATAACGTGTTATAGTGATTTGCGTACACGAAATAACTCTTCGTTCTTACTGCAACAATAAATACTACATTAAACTGTCCTTTCAAATGTAGAAAGCTCCTATTTATCTATGTGATACATTTTTCACCATAAACTTGTCAGCAAGTCACGTGATTGCTCCGTATTTGGGTGAAAGAGAAAAAAATTATTATTTTGGCATTTTTTCCGGACTGGGAGATCTATTTTAAAGAAAATGGTGGATTTTAAAGTTTTTGTTATTAGCTGTGTTTTACTTGGTAAGAAATGTTGATTTTTTATTTAAAAGTTTTGTTCAGAGGCTATAAAAAATGCATTCGACGAAACAAATTGCATATCTATAAGGATTTTAAGAATAGCATTTATTGTTTCAGTGATAAAGCATTGTCATAATTACTGCCCCAAATTTTTTAAACTGATTTAATTCTAGTGTTTTTTCCCATTTGAAGATGTAAATGACCTAAGCTGGATTTGGTATAATATTTTGGGATTTGATTATAACATTTAAAATATTTATGGTGTTGAGCCCAACTCATGATTCCTAATTAGACGAAACATGCGTTTTAAAACATTGTTATCTTGACGATATTTTATCTGACATTTAATATAAGAAATATTGTTTTACAACATTTTATTAGCTATTTTTTAACAAATGTAAAACATAGCAAGGATCATTTACAGTAGAAAATTGTGACTGAAAATATTTGGAAAATATATTATTATATTATATATGTTTCTTCTCTTAATGTAATACACGAATGTTATGAATATCTTATACCTTTTGAATAAAAAGCCATTTTCTTGTTTCAGGCTTAGTCTTCGTTGAAGGTAAGCTTTTTCTAATAATTTTCTCTTCTTAATTTCAGCCTTTTTATATATGCTTAACTGTTTTTACAACCTTAACGTTCGTACATTGTCAATAGTTATGTAGACGGCTTAACGATCTCCTGTCTAACAGAAGTTTATTTAAATTGGATTTTACGGATAAATTAAACCCTTTATACAGAATGACACCTCCTTTTCCCCTAAAAAACTTTCAAAAAAGCTCAACTGTTATTACAAACGTAATAAAAACACAACGAGTGTAGACACAAAATATGTTACATATGGCATTTAAGAAATTCAGATAAGCATTTCAAAACACGCAGCATGAATTGGAAACAAATTCATTAAATTGTAATGTATAGTAAAGCAAGCAGACATTAAATTATACATTAATACAAATATAGTTTTTTCTTTGTCAGGTTCAATTAGGACAATTCTGGTTTTTTATGTTTTGTTTTTTAGTTCTTAGAGTAGATAGTTGTTTTGGAGGATTTAACTCCCTTTTTAGCTATTTTTTTCGTCTATACCCTTGCATTTAGTTTTCATTGAAGGAGTAAACCGTAGTATGAGGTAAAAACGTACGATCTTCTGAAGAAACACTGGCACTCAAATAAGTTTGGAGTTGACAAGCAGCTGACCTAAAGTAAGAGGGAAACTACATTAATCAATCGATAACGAGTCTCTTTCAGGAATGTTAAATTGTAAATTTGATAGCAACAAAATGGCAGTCCATTTGATTTCTTGCTACCTACTGTATTTGATCACTTCACTCCTTCCTCGAGTTCTTTATACGTAATAATTATAATAGAAAGAATGTTGCATTTCAGATCATTTTGTTAGAACAGCTGATCATGTAGTTGGACGTAATTAAATGTGTTGTACATAGTGTAATTATTACCATTATTTCTCGTTTTAAGCAAAATCAAGACATAAAAGACAGACATGGGGTAAGTTTAATTAATCAATTTTCTGTCACACATGTTTTTCGGAAATAAAATGCAGATAGAATTAGCTTTTATAAGGATTAATACACATAATGTTACACAAATCGACCAGCAGTTCGAACTAGTTACGGTTAACCTAAAGCAAAATAAGCACAAAACAGGAACGTATGCTTCTATTTTAGCTTACCCGTATTACCTGTATAATATTAATCAAAAGCATGTGTAGACTAAAGTATACAAAATGTATTCATATGTATCGATATTATAACAGTATTTAGTTTAGTAGTAATGAAGCTGTTAAACTCAATAACAAAAAAAGCGCATGATATATATTTTGTAAATCATTGGACTTTTTCTTCCGCGTATCTCCTTTTTCATTGCAAACCTTAAAATGTTAAAAATAAACTTATAAAGGACTATATAAACGATTATATTTGCTTTCTCTGTATGGTTGTGTATTTTTTCAACGTAGACTATACTTAGTGTAAATTCAGCAGATGAATTTAAAAAAAAACATATTCTATTATTTAATGCTGACTAAAGTAATTTAATTTCCTTACTATAAAACAACTACAGGTGGAATAAATCAAGATAACATTGTAAATGATTTTGACATACCTGTATACTATTCACAATTTTATGAGACAAATAATGTATTTTTGATGCCCTCTGCAACACACGTGAGATAACTTGGGTTATTTATGTTCGATTCAGGTATCATTATTCATATGTATCATGTAAACTATAGGTTAAATGTCACGTATTATTTCATTGGTTTTTTTTCATTATTACCATTTAAATTTCGAATTCCAAATGAGTGCGCATACACTGCTAATAGTTATATAAGCCTTACATCATATATGTCATAGCAATCTGAATATAGCTACAACAAAAGAGATAATTGGATTATTTAGATATGTCAAAAAAAAAAACAACATTGGTAATTATTATTACTCATTTTTTTGCAATGAGAATTTAAAAAAGGCCTTTCCTTAAATCGTAGAATAAAAATATTTTGTAAATTAATAGTGTTGAAATTCCTCACCACTAAAAGCAGTAAATTACCAGCATATAAACAAAATGGGAATGAAGTTAACTGTAGTTTATTGTGCTATTTTGGATGCGCATGGATATATCGAGATATTAACTATACCTATGGTTTGCCTTCAAGGAAAAGGCATCAATGAGTGGTGAAGCCTTTATGAAATATATTGTTTCACAGAAATAAAACAATCACATATCACAATTCTACATTGATTGTTAAGGTAGAGGAAATAATAACCTTTAATGTGTTTTTAAATAACGTATTTTTAATATTTAAATATATAACTTCATGCTTAAATATATTTGCTGTTCGGGTTACATTTAAATAACATCGTATAAACTAACCATGTAATAAGTGTTTTCATTATACCAGAACTAAAGATAATTTTTTTTCTATTAAAATACCCTTATCATATTTATGTTAACGTATTCTTTTATACGGTTTTAAACAATTTTCAATGTCTTAGCTAACATTGAAAAACAGACAGAAAAAGTTGTGTACTGAAATAGACAATAAGATTTTTATATTCAAACACGAGCAATGATTGACACATGTGTATTCCTCGAGGGTTCAAACAATGACGGACACATGTGTATGCATTATTGCAGGACGCATGCCAACATTTCATTTATCTGATGGCGTCCCGGTCAACCAGAGGCCACCAGCTAATCCACAGCCTGCTCATGCTCTACACCCACCGCCACCGCCGCCGCCACCACCATCAGGTGACTAACTCCATCCAATATAAATAATACGCTAACATATATGCATGTTTAAATAATTTTATGCCTTGTATGTTTCTTATATACAGTAAAAGTTTCAATTCGAATTGTTTTACTGTCGCCTTGAAAAATAATGTACCCATGATTCTTCCGAACTGGGTTATGTAACCTGCAAACATGTGCTGTTTTTATGCATAGTATATTCATGATTAGATATGCCTGTTTGTTTGAATGGTATTAACGAAACTTTCAGCTATTTCGCGCCTATTTTGTGGCGTCCATTTTTTGCTGGGGAAAGAAGCTGGAGTTCCTAGATAAACTCTTCAACTTTGATAGTAAAACTAGCATTTCCTGTAAATTAAGATTGAAGTCGAACACATCTTGCCCGCTGTCATACATAACCACAACATCAGCACATGATAGGGATTACCACCTTAAACACTAGACCACTAAGGCCTCCCTAATTGTATATGGGTTAAAATTGTAACTTCTTTTTATATCTATATTGGTGTGCCATTTATACCATACAAATGACGGATATAGATTAAACCAAAAATTTAAATTGTGAAGTTAGATAGTTAGCTATCTAGATCTTAATTTTTTGTTACAGGAAATCATTTCTAACCAGTTTTTTTTAATGATGTTTAACTTTCAGCAATTTGTCAGCGACATAAGGTCGTCATGTTTTTGTTTTTTCTTTGGGGTGGGGGTGAAGCCGAAGTACCTATGATAGGAAAGCGGCAAATTCGTGTCCGTTAAGATTGGATATGAGAACACACTACCCGCTGTGAGACTCGAACCCGCTACCTCAGTGATGACAGACGTTGTCAATATTAGACGAACTACCTTAACCACTCGGACACCGAGGCCTATATCACATTATAATACTATCTCTGATAACACTGTTTAATATAACGTTGTGCAATATCACATTGAAATATTTCAATTAATGGAATATTTGTTGTTTGGATGTGGCATAACAATCAAGAAAGCATGGTCGTGAAAATTTCTACTACGTTCCATTTTATGCTAATTTTTTTGCTGAAAAACATGCTTCAAATAATCAGATATCTGTGTTTTATTATTGTGTTTCCACGATTATGCTATTTTTAATACAACTGCGTTTATAATGTGCAGAGAGACGTCTACATTTTATAATTTGTTTTCGTTGCATAGTTTAAAATTGATTTGCATACAAATGATGTGAATTGGTGCTTTGTATGTTCAGAAATAATATAACTTTGAATCAGTTTCACATCAAAGTCATTTTCAAATTTACAATTACTCAAAACTTTTACTGCTCGATAAGAACATCATTTAAGCTCGTCGTATTACTTACCATGAAATGTTGTGAATACGCAAGATAAACTAAATTACACAAATGAGCTGAAAAACTAGAGATGGCATGGTTACACATGAGCAGTTCACACCAGTAGTCACACCAATATAACTTTAGGAAGTCTTGCGTTTTTAAATGTTATCAATGTTTATTGAAAATTTTGCCATGTTTTTTGCGTTATGTTTTAAATGATTTTTCAGGCAATCCAGCAAACCCTTGGGAGTCGGCTGGTCATAACTGGGACTGTAAGTACACATGCTATAGGAACTTTAATTTTTTAAAATTACTTAAGGCATTAACAGCACGTGTTTAATTGTTATATGAATGAAACCTTATCATAACCAAACTAATTACAATAAAAATAATTCTTTCATTGATAAGCGTTTTGTTTTAGTTCACATTCAAATGCGTTTTTCATTTTTCATACATAAATCTAAAACTCTGCTTTCTACCTGAAACACATTCATTTTGATGCAAACTAGTTTGCTTCCCTTTTTTCATTTTTGCATGAATAAAATATCTTTGCATAAAGATGTTTGCAAGACATTTTAATTATTATTTCTTTATAAGTTCAGGCATGTATGCTAGGATTCTGATACAGTCCTGTTACACCAATAGGAGCATGTATCTTTCGGATGTGCAAGTCAATAATAAATGTAAAACGATACAATAGTAGAATAGTAATGAGAAAATAAAACAAACAGTTTCATTCCTTCGATGAAGTAATTGATCATATTATCTTTTCAAAGAAAAACTGCAAGAACAAAAATGAAACTTAAATATCAATATTATTCTTTTTAATATATAACTACTATTTTTTGACTGAAAGAATTTTTAGTTTTATTTGTATGTAAAACCGTAGGCCATGCAAACATTTTTGTATAAATTCTACTACATTAAGTTCTTAGTTGCAGTCAAAAACTGATTGCATATTATTTACTTTTTCGATGATATCGTTTAAAACATGCATAGAACACGTGAAAACCAGACAACTTATGTGTAACAGGTTGAAATATGAAATGTACATTTGTATAAACACAAAAGCGAAGCGTAAGCTGACATTATTGATAAGCTTATGAACAGATATACGATTCAGTAAGCATTTGTGTTTTACTCCAAACTATGATCTCTATGAAAACTATGAGAGATAAAACATTTCTTCAAATTTAAATACTTTTGCTATACATCGAAACTTAGAATGCATTTTCTTTACTTACAGTTAACATGATGGGTGGTGGCATGGATGCTGGACATCCTGGAAGCGGAGGTAATACGGCGATTGGACCACAGAATAGATGGGATCACCCACCACAAAATCATTGGAATCATCCTCCACCGCCACAACAACTAAACCAACAAGACCATCCGCCATTACCACCACAAAATAACTGGAATCATCCACCACCACCGCCACCAAACCATTGGCTTCCTCCACCCCAAAATAACTGGGCACCACCTCCCCCTCCCCCTCATAACGCGCCAAACAGTGGTGTCAGTGGTAGTGGTGGTGGAATGTCCGCTATGGCAGGTAAAACAGGTTTCATATTGGATATCCCTGTCGTAGCTCCATGTTGTTTGTAAAATTTTGTCTCGCTTGTAAGACAGGTAGAACAGGTGTTCTTTTTGGATAAACTTGTTGTAATCCTAGGTTGTGTGTAATGTGTGGTCATGTTTGTTGAGGGTGCAAAGGTTTCCTATTTGATTTTCTTCTTGTTTATAATTTTCCATGCTCGCTTTAGCAGGTACACTGGTTCCCGGCTTTTGTTACTCTTTGTTAGTTGTAATGTGCTAGTACATGTAAATATTTTGTATATAATATCTCTGTTGAAATTACTATTTAGGCAGGTAAAGCATTTTTCTTACTGAAAACTGATGCTGCATCTTTATAATTTGTATTCATTCCGATGTGTAACAATCACAGTCTAGTATAAATATTTGACGAGAGAAAGCAGTTAATATTATATACTCTAAACTGGCGTAGAAAAACGAAATGTAACGCTCGGTTTGTGCAACTTTTCAACTAATTAAATTATTACAGAATTCAAAACATGCACGTCAGTTAACATAAGCATTATTATTTAATATAAAGGACTGTAAATCAAATATTAACGTTTATTACCATAAGGTTTGAAATAAATAGTTTGCTGTACATGCATTGCCAAACGATATTACTTTTTCGTAATATATTTAATATAAACACTATTTTTAGTGACAAAAAAAACTTTTGCATCGGAATGACCGACAAAAACAATGAACATAAATAAAACATGAACCTCTATAAATCTCCGGAATGAAACTAATTGCTCTGGCAGGGCAAGTATATGGCAGGAGATAGATAGGAAAACTTCCGATTTATCTATATTGTGTTAATAATCGTATAGGAGTACTTACTAAAAGTACGATTCTTGTATAAAATATTATTGCATATTCTTAATATTGAAAACCATAACTTTTAATTCATCTTAAAGGTGCCTTGGCTACACTTACACAACAAATGCAGATGCAAACCAGAATGGGTGTCGGTAAGTTTATTAAAATCTTGACTACACAATCTCTACGCTAAGTATTCTGGGTATTATACGTCAGCCACAATCACTTCTGCCACACATTATTTGATAAGCTTCGCAGTAATTTAAATGTAAACCTGTATCGAAATTGTATCAACAGACAATATAAACATAAATAAGATCTCGTGTATTATTTTACAAACATAATTTTTTTATTACAAACGTCATGGGCAGACTACAAATTTAGTCCCGTTACGTTTACTGTGGAAAACTGGTGGCAGAGGTTACATCTGGAAACCAGCGAATTTCCAGCGGGTCTGAATATGCGTTACTTACATTTAGAAATGTGCAGTATCAGGATGTGTACCTTACGTAGAAGAGTAAAACTTGGTATCTTACTATAATTATAAAAATGCATGCAGACCAGTGTGCCGTATGATGAACAAATATAACACCGTACTGAATGTGTTTTAAACACATAAATTTTAATAAAATATCTGTATAAGTGACTAACATGAATACAACTTTCAATATTATGAACAACATGTTATGGTATTAATCTGATAAACAGTCAAAACATGTGTAGTTTACTTCAGCAACATTAGATATTTGATATTAACATCACCATCACCTTACCCTATCATATTTTATTTCAGATACGCCAGACGCCATGATGCAATTCAATCCAGGTTTGTAACAACTTTTTCAGATATGAAAAATTAATAAACAAAAATTTAATGAAAGCGACAAAAATGAAAACAAGCTTTTAAACGAAAGAAACAACGAATCATTGGTAGTCTTTCCTTCTTCTGGATTCGGCTTTTAACTCGAAACAGCGTAACTCGTGTCTAATTAGAAGCAGTCAATGTTTTTTCGTCCGGAGCACCTGAAACCACCCATGATATTTATCTGTTTTGGTTACTTATTTTATGTTTTTGGGGTTTTTTTCTGTATGTTTGCCAAAATCTGGATATGTAATGGTTCCTTACCTTTAGGCTGTGTTTCTTAACATACTTATATGGAAAGTGTGTGTTTTCTGCAAAGGTATGTAAATAAACAAATAATTGTAGGATTTAGGTAAGCTTATCAACTGTTTACAATTGAAATGTTAAAGTAACATTCCCAAATTAAAGTAATTCCTGGCCTCTTGACATCTCTTACTTAGACGATTGATTGATTGATTTAGTGATTGATTGATTAGATGTTTGACTTACGTCCAGCGAGCAGTATTTCTGCTATATTCAGAACGGGGACAAGTTAACAAACTCTCTAATCACGTTACCCACTATGGTCTGCGGCCATGCTTTCCGTATTATGACCTGACAACTCCCCAACTAGAGGGTCTCCCCTATCCGCCATCCGGGGACACGCTGGGCTGCTCTGCGGGTCGAGCACTGGGAACCCTGCCAATATGCAATTTAGACAACAAATCTATTTGTATTATATAGATGTCTCGCGGTTAAGAGTATTTGAGGTTGTTAGTTGTTAGACTGGTCCCACTGCCGTATTTATAACTCGTACCTCGTACTATAAAGGATCACGGGAACCAGATTAGTTAGTTGTTACCTAATGATCATTCATATTAGGTGTCAACGAGTCTTTTATGCATTTCTGTTAAAAGTATTTTTTCATTATTGATTATATATTCTCTACATTTCAATCCAACCAAAATTCTGTTACCGTCTAATACTTATTTATATCTTTAAACCATACTGTTTATGATGAACGTTTTCTAGTTAGGTTTTGATACAAAAGTAATTGCAATAAATTTGAATAAACAAAAACCGTTATGCGTGATAAAATGATTGTGTAAAAATTGACTTAACACTTTACTGTGTAAAGTATACAACTGCATATTTGATTATACATTGATCTGACACTTCATTAACAGGACTATTAATTCGTTCTTTCAATGATGCATTTTCACATTTCTTTTTTTCAGCTCCAATCGAAATTTTACAGTACAGTAAGTACAATCATTGTTAGTCTCCTGAACCACTTAGTTTACACCTTTTTGCAGTTTCAAAAACACCTTGATGCAACAAAAAGTATATTAAATAAGTCACTATACATAGCAGGTAATAACGTTACACCAACATACCGACAAACCATTAAACACATTGCGCTAACATACCGACAAACCATTAAACACATTGCGCTAACATACCGACAAACCATTAAACACATTGCGCTAACATACTGACTCACCAGGTAAACAAATTAGACATCAAATCGCCAACATACCAATAAACGAGGTTACACATTACACCAACATATCGACAAAGCAGGTAAACGCGTTACACCAACATAAGGACCAACCAGGTTAATCATTACCCCAACATACTGACAAACCAGGTAAACATATTATTATAACACACCAAAAACCTGGTAAACACATTACACCAACATACCGTCATACCACGTAAAGACATTACACCAGTTTAACCCCATACCACGTAAACACATTACACCAACATACCGCCATACAACGTAAACACATTACACCAATATACCGCCATACCACGTAAACACCTTACACCAATATACCGTCATATCACGTAAACACATTACACCAATATACCGTCATACCACGTAAACACGTTACACCAATATACCGCCATACCACGTAAAGACATTACACCAATATACCGCCATACCACGTAAACACATTACACCAATATACCGCCATACCACGTAAACACATTACACCAATATACCGCCATACCACGTAAACACATTACACCAATATACCGCCATACCACGTAAACACATTACACCAATATACCGCCATACCACGTAAACACATTACACCAATATACCGCCTTACCACGTAAACACATTACACCAATATACCGCCAGGCAAGGTAAACACATTACACCAATATACCGCCATACCACGTAAACACATTACACCAATATACTGCCATACCACATAAACACATTACATCAATATACCGCCAAGCAAAGTAAACCCATTACACCAATATACCGCCATACCACGTAAACACATTACACCAATATACCGCCATACCACGTAAACACATTACACCAATATACCGCCATACCAAGTAAACACATTACACCAAGATACTGCCATACCACATAAACACATTACATCAATATAACACCAAGCAAAGTAAACACATTACACCAATTTCCGACAAACCACATAAACACATTACACCAATATACCGCCAAACCACGTAAACACATTACACCAACATACCGTCATACCACGTAAACACATTACACCAATATACCGCCATACCACGTAAACACATTACACCAATATACCGTTAAACCACGTAAACACATTACACCAATATACCGCCATACCACGTAAACACATTACACCAATATACCGCCATACCACATAAACACATTACACCAATATACCGCCAAGCAAGGTAAACACATTACACCAACATATCGAAATAAGAAAAAAATAAAATCATTATATCTAAACACCGACAAAACAGTTAAAACTTCCGAAACTAAGATATTGACAAGACCTATAAAACTCAGTATAAAGCAAGTAGGCAATTCGCAATATTTCAGTAAGAATAACAATAATTCAAATCGGTTTATGTACAGCGTAAACCGATCCAAAGTCGTCAATCAATAAACAAATCTTGTACTTGCAGTTTGTTATCACTCGTTGTTTGCGGAAGAATTCATGTACATGGTTAATGTCATCAACATCATCAAAACTACAGGCGCTGGGAGCGTGGCTACATTACCAAGATAGATAATGCTAAATATAGTTTATTAAAAAGAAATCAACATATTGATAATTTATATTAAATCACGGTTTTGATTAATTGATTTTTGCAGGCAATAATGATTGCACGGACAAACAACTGCATTTTTAGCAGCCAAGTCCTTCAGTTTAAGACTAATAAGGTTTAACTGACTTATCTAACTTAATTGTCCTATACCTTAACAGACTTGTGCTGTGTAAAATTAAGTACATTTGTTATGTATTTTGTAGCTTGTCCTCCGGAGTTGCCAAAACAACAATGTATGATTAATACCTGCCCTTTAAGATGTAAACGATATCCATTTGCAAAGTGCTAGTAAGTATTGCATTTAAGCGTTTACGCGATGGTCGGAAATTGAGTTTACTGGTGACGGGTAAGCGGAGCCAGTGAAGGGATATCTACCCCCATCAAAGCACCAATTGATGCCGGCAAATCGTCAAATACATTACTAAGTATTTCCATTTTAATGCTAAGACAATAAAAAACTAAATTAACTAGTTAAAATCGGAAATATTTATTTACTCAACATAACAATTATTTAAGTAATGTTTCACATACCGACAAACCAGATTAATACATTACACCAACTTTCCGACATAACAGTCAATATTTTCAAATTGAAATATTCCTTAAAATTGCAATCTTAATACTAATATATTACAATGTATATGAAAAACCAGCGATGACATATTTGAATTTGAAAGTCGTTATAAAAGATAATGTGAACAATTTTATATCCATTTGATTAATCCAATCATATTGCAATTTACGAACCAAATTAAACTATTATTTGGTACATATAGCAAGTTCTGTTTTATCATAGTTCGTTTATTGATAAATAATGATACCTTGTTTCAATGATTTGTTCTTTATTTTTACCAGCATCAATCCTTGTGGTAACTGTGGTCCTGAATGGGTACAGAATAACATGAAAATTCTTGATTGTGATTAAGGTTTGTCTTTCAATGTACTGAAACACTCTACAGTGCAAGGTTTGACACCAAGTTTAGAAACAAAACACAAAGAGTGATGCACAACAACAAAAATGATAAAACGTAGCTAAAATCTGAACTGGGAACTTAAGTTGCTCCAGTTGTGTTACCTACCGTCAACAAAACTGATCGAAGATGCAGAGGAGTACTCCTGAAACGATACGTTTAGACAACAACATACCAAAAAAATTTCATGATCAAATGACCAACGAAGTCATGATAGCGACCGCAAGATTCTCTAAGTAATTACTTCAATCTTTTCATCGTGAACCCTTGATTTAGTTGCTTTTCATTAAGTAGCTTTCTGTCAGACAACATATATTACGGAAATGTTGATAAAAATACAGACTTTTGAGTAAGCGCATCTAATGCCTTTGAGCTCCAGTTGAGCCAAATAATAAACCTCTACAATTTCCAAAGTAGTATGTTGTGCTTATTCTTGTTGCTAAATAATTATAACTTTTTTTTCTTTTAGGTTAGCATTTCCATGGCAATCTCATTAGGATGCAGACACAATGGACGTATTTATGCCTTGTTACATCTAAGTAGTATTAAATCGATTGTTTATATTTAAAAACAAATCTTGTTTTAATTTTAATTCCCTTAATATATATATGTTTGTTGATCCGCATATTTAAGACTTATTAATTTGAGTCCAAAATAATTCAAAATAATGATTGATTGATTGATTGATTAATGGTGTTTAACGCTCGAGCAGCATTATTTCAGCTATATTCAGGCGATGAACATGAAATGGATGATAAAATGAACATGAAATGATGATGAATGAAAATGGGATGGGACACAAGGAAAATTATGGGTAACGGATTTTAGATTGCCACTGGCAAATGGGAGGATGGATAGTGTCGGGCAATTCAGCCTCCTGTAGCGGGATCGAAATCCCTACTCATAGCGAATACTACAGCAGCGTTCTTTAACGTGCGAGGAACGTGGCATTTTTCCCAACACGGTGCACCAATATGGTTTGCGGTCAGGTTTTCCGTATTATGGCCTGACAACCCCAGCTTGCCAGGGGTACCCCATTCAACCACCTGGGGCACACATCCCAGTCGGTCTTTAGGCAAACCGACCTGACACGCCGGTCAGGGTACTGGGCGCTATTTAGTCGCCTTTTACGACAAGCTAGCGCGTTTGCGGTCTATTCTTTTGGCCACCCGGATCCCGCACGGGGCTTCAAAATAATGACCAGCATTTTCTTAATTTGAACGAGAGTTACAGGAGAAACCCAGGCGGTAAATTATATATTTATATTACACATATTTGCTTTGTAAGCTGAAATCTGATTGGGTAATGCACACCGGGCAACCCATTGTATACGATATTACTTGGCATTGCGGTTTAGTAGGAGTAAACAGACCCCAACCATGTTATATGGCATAATCTGTTGAAATATTCCTTAATTACAACTTACAATTTGAACAAAAAACATAAATAATTGCAAGTCACATATATATTTATCTACCCTTCTACTGTTGTTTTATGCAGCTTTTATGATTTATCGTTTGATTCTCTTATTGATTGTTACAGTTAAATATGCCTTACGGATCGTTTTGCGCGGTAATGCACCATTGTTTATTTACGGTTCTATACTATTATTTAGAATTGTTCAGCTATAGCATGGCTTTTTAGGCGAAAAAAGGGATAAACTGGAATAAGAAGTGATAATACGTTCCGGAATAAATTAAACAGCAGACTTTGCTTAAAGTCTGACTTAAACATACAACACCATTTTTGTCAAGCCAAATACGACCATGTAGATTACAAGGTCATCTAGGCTCTAAGTAGTTAAGCATTTCAATTACCAATTTCAATAATACTTTATATACATAGCCGTACATGTAGACTGTTGTTCCTATTGCTATTATATTGCCGACGCTGTTTGGATGTTAGAAACGCATGTTATGTGGATGAAGCAAACTATAGTGAAAACAAAAGGATAAAGGATCCGATTTAGCCGACTCTTTATATTTTTCGTGTGGCGTTTAAATTGTGTTCCTATTGTTCCATTTTACTCTCTGTTGATATATTGTTTGATCATTTTTTTGTCCCTAATATAAAATACTACTTTTATCATTTTAGTAATCATTCATTCATTCGACAAATGTCTCGACATGACCTTGTCCCTATTATCGAATTAAATCTGTAAATAGATAGTAGAAAGCCAAAGGGTTTAAATTGTGTTGGGTTAATATTCTGCAACTTTTCCAATTTTGCTGAAACGATTTTGTTATTTCTTACAGTAGTTATCTATCTTTGAACATATGTCTGGTCGAAATTTGGTTAGCCTTGATACTCAATCATTTTTGTTTTCAGTTGTAAAAGATACGTGGAATTGTGTATTAATGTTTTGGATATCGCGATTTGATTGTCATTGGGTATTTCTTTGATTCTTGAAATAGAGGAAGTACAAAATAACATGATATCAAATTGTTATCACAACATCACGATGAAGACCTTAACACAACGACAAAATATTGACACAAGTACAAACTAATAAACAAACACAAGCACAAAAGCAATACGAAAAACTAAATTTCAGTTGTTTTGTTCTACGTGTGTAATTTGTCGTGTTATTTTGTTCACACAATGCAGATGCCGAGTGGTTAAGGTAGTTAGTCTACGATGGATCACGCGTCTGTCCATTTTAAGGTTGCGGGTTGAAGTCTCACTGCGGAAAGGGTATGCTTTACTCCAATCTTCATTCACAAAGATTGCCCCTTTTTTCCACTGAATGTTGGTGGTTTTAACCTTTAAGTTTTGTCATATTTCTATTATTGGAAGAACAAGAGCAAACTTTTAACACATCAATGCTTATCTATGCAAAAAGCGATTCGAATTTTTAATATGCATTCAATATTGATATTATCCAACTAGTGAACCCGAACTTATCGAAACGTTCAAAAAATAGAACCAGGGCGAAATCTTTAAATGAAAATCTTTGTAATCAACTCCTTCTAAATAAGGTACTTTAGTATCTGTCAATCGTAAAAGACAACGAAACCAATGTTTAAAAAAGACACGTTTTAGGGATCTGATAGTACGAAATAATACGTCAAATGCTAGTTACAATTAATAGTCTTACAGACGTTTGTTTTATACGCACACATAATTATGTAGTGCTCAACAGCTTAAAATAATTCAGAATTTTTCTAATTTTGTCTGTCGGATTTAAAACTAAAATAATAATATATTATTCATTATTTACAGCTTGAGATGACAAAAAAATTATAATGTAGTTATTGGAGTATTCATATATGATATGATATGATACATTATATCATATCATTTCATTTCATTTCATTTCATTTCATTTCATTTCATTTCATTTCATTATTTCATTTCATTTCATTCCATTCCATTCCATTCCATTCCATTCCATTCCATTCCCTTCCCTTCCCTTCCCTTCCCTTCCTTTTCTTCTCTTCTCTTCTCTCTTCTCTTCTCTTCTCTTCTCTTCTCTTTTCTTTTCTTTTCTCTTTTCTTTTCTTTTCTTTTCTTTTCTTTTCATTTCATTTCATTTCATTTTATTTTATTTTATTTTATTTTATTTTATTTTTATTTTTATTTTATTATATTACCGCTATTGAAATATACATTCTGTTTTAGAATATATATGAAATTGTAAAGAAAAAAATAATTGTATACTTCTACGGATGTTTAACCTGAAGTTTAAATGAAAACGGACCTAAGGTTCCTGGTTTGTTGAAGTTGCGTGATATATTTATTAAAGTACAGTTGAAGGTGACGAAAATTTGATTTTTTTCATAATGTTTGTTTTCATTTTCTTGTAGACTCTAGCAATTTAGTTTTGTTTCTTTTTGTATCAACATAGAAAAAAAATGTTTGTTAAAGTCATCTACAGTCAGAAAATGTAATTTTCTAACATCAAAACATATTATACCAAATTTATAACAATGTGAATTTTACAGATTTGTAATATTTTAAAAATAATATTTGTTATATTCGTATGACTATACGGATAGTGAATAATCGTGTCATATTAGGTGTATTATCTAAAAGCGTCACAACTTAATCCACTGTCAGCAACCTACTTATCAAAAGGGGATTGTTTTTTAGTCGATTAAGTTGCTTTGTTTTATCGACAGAGGCCTCGGTAAACCAAGAACTAGTCTCATAATTAAAATACAGGCATGTAACTGTCACAAAAAAATATATCCCCCTATTAAATAGTTAAAACTAGCACAAATCATATATTTCGTAATATAATGAAAACAAATATCATAATTTTAAGACACGTATGTTGTTGCTCATGGCAAATAGTTGGTGGGTGAACCACGAAAATATGCACCCCCACACAAATAGTTGGTGGGTGAACCACGAAAAAATGTTCCCCCTCACAAATAGTTGGTGGGTGAACCACGAAGAAATGCTCCCCCACACAAATAAATGTCATATTCATTCTGATATCATAAATACGACAGTACGAGAGTGTAGGTGCACGTTCTGACCTAGATAACCGAATAATAAATTTAACGATGACAATCACAACCCATAAATTCTAATATTCACAGACATGCGCATAAATTTATCAACCTATAGTACACAATTATTACAAAATTATGTAATAAACGACACAGATTGTAACTTTTGTGTCTTTGTAAACTGATAATTTATCCATATCGGTAAACACTACATTTTGTTTTATCAAATCTTTGCATCAGTCTGAAAAATTATGACAAGGTGGTTTTGATATGATTTACCAAACGTGGGGTATCTTTAAAAAAATAAATATCTGAGTTTAGCTGAAACAAATTATACATTTGGGAATTCGATTAGCAAGAAGTACGAGATAACGGTTTAACACAAACAATCCCATAAAGAAATTTTATAACAACAATAAAATCCCACCAACAAACAAATCGATGACAAACAAAGATGAAACAACAACAAAACAAACAACCACATAACACAAGACCAAACATTCAGAAGCATAAAACCTTCTTAAGGTATCCGGACCACAATTGACCATGTGATCATATTTGGTGTCTCAGATGTCCATTGTTTTTCAATGGAGCAGACCTCGGTAATGTTCGGCAAACATCGGTAATACTATTTGAGCAACTAATTTTTTTTTTGGTCAAAACTGTTAACATTTTAAAAAAAGTAAACCAATATATTTAATTTGTATCATTAATTAGCAATACCTTGATGTAGTAAAGATGTATTTCTTGGTCGAAAAATAAAATTAAACGGTGACTTCAATTATGGGTCGGATACCTTAAATTTGGGGGAGAAAACAAAGGGTTAGCAACTCCAGTCAACCCATGGCAACCGTCGTATCACTGAAGATAACATCAGGTAATTAGTCATAAAGAAACCGCAACTACTCATAAAAGTAGGTATCAACAATGTACCGCACACCAATTAAACTGTCAAGAAGACAATACTACTACAATGGTCTTGACTTGGTACATGCATTTCTACAGAAATAATGATTTAGAAGATGTTCCACGGGTTGCCAAAAATCTCGGTTTCCTTTGCTGTATTGTTTCAGTTTGGGCGTTGATTAAAAAGGAGGGGTATTATACACCATTACGACGTAATACGTGTATCCAATAATCATCACATCACTATTACTATGTACACATATTCAGTTCAAAAATTTGTGAAACCTTCTGCAATCATATCGTCGCAACAAAGAATTGTATCTCTATTAAAACTTATTGAAAGTAGCAAAGAAAACTGACCGAACAACAGGAGCCAAAAACCAAGGGACAGTTACAAATCCGGATATAGTCCAACACAACACAAAAATCAAAAACGTAAAACACAGAAAGAGAGTAACCCGAACCCAATAAAAACCATGGGTGCACTCAGGTGCTCCGGACGATTAAGCAGTGCCTGCCTCTAATTAGACACCCGTCGTGTAATAATCGTTATTGTTTGTTGTTACTTTGTTTTTTTAGATTATCACGAAGAATTTGGTGACTTTTGCGAAAATTAGTTTACTAAGTTTTACTATACCTGATCAATTAAGAAATATAGAAACCGTATGCGGAAGAAGCTTGAATAATGCTGTCTAAGTGAGGACCATATATAATTGTGAAAATGTCAAAGTAAAATCGTCCCATCGATTTTCACATTTTAAATAAACGCCTATTGTCCCATTCATTATCGAAATAAGGGCAATATTTATTGTATCTAGCAGTCTATACTACAAATTATAAAACCTCGTTCGTAAACATTCAAATGGATGCTACGTCGGCAAAAAGTATGAAATTAGAGCTTGTGAGTAATGCTTAGAATAAACTGTACAAAAATATGTTTGCGCAAAATATTTCTGAATTTCTCAATTATTTTTTAACAATTTATATTTTAAAGATGTTATTCTGATGAATATCGGGACATTTAGAGTAGAAGCCATGTTTTAATCATAACAGTTTAAAAAAACAAACAAGTTATATATATACATGTAAAACAGTTTTACTATTGGATTGCAGTATGTTTCCCTTAGGGCAGATTTTGCTAATCGTTAGAAATTGAAAAATGTTATATAAGAAATTAAGCGATTATGTTAATAAAATATATAATTATAATATAGTAGATATCATATAATCAGCTAGTATACATATTGTTTTATGTCCGGTTGGCTTTGAGAAAATCGTTGAAAAGTTATAAAAACAAAATTTTAAAAATTGTGATGGTAATAAAATATAATATTATATTATTTTTTAAATATTTGTATACCTTATTTTCTTGAATTTAATTATTTGCGCAGATTAGTTTATCTTTTATTTCTTAAATTAGTTGTTTTAATTATATTTTATTTACCGTTCAGGAGTAAATGCATGGGTATGAAAATAAAACGAAACTTGTTCAGACAGTTACTATCTTATTCTTTTTACAATGCACGATTTTCATTCAAAATCGGAAATGGAATGCATTGTTGCATTCTGAGAGGGCATGCAGTGAAAGATTTGTCGGAGTCTAACATGATTTTTGTACATATCTGTAGTAAATTGACAGTTTTTATTATTTACCTTGTCACAATTTTGTTATAAAATATTGGTAATGTATTTGGAGATTGTCAATACTTACATATAATGTATTGTTCCGGTCAAAACGCCATTCATAATGACAAACTATTGCCTGGGGAACACGAGGGAAAATTTAACATATTTTATTTTTAAACTGAGTTTTTTACCTCAAATACATTTTATTTCGTCCAAGATATTTTTCATCGATTACTGTAATGACAAAATATTAATTTAATTAATGTTACAAAGGTTGCAGAAATTAACAATTTCCTCTGCTGCACCTCCCATCTACGTCGAAGAAGAGTGTAAAGGCAATTAATACCCAAAGTTGTTAAAGATAGTCATTTGGGATTCGCCATGATAATTTTGTAACGTGTTTTGAGTTTTGTCTTGGAGATTCGGATTGAAATTTTTATCATAAAATGTATATATTTATTTATATTATTGTATCTGCCGTTGTATGTAAGTATACATTATCAAAATTATTCTTTTATCTTTATACGTATTTATTATATTTATTTATTTTTGTACGTGTTTTTTAACTACCTATTTCAGTTTTTAAAAAAATTAATAAGCACATATGTGCTATTATTTATATATGTATAATATTAATATATGTGTATATCCGTGTTTTAACTACCTATTTACGTTGAAACAAGGAATTAGATAAACAAATATGTCTATATTTTTTTGGTTTCAAGAGTATCTTTTTAAAAGGTTTGTTGTGAATAAAAACTGTCATTATCCCCATTACGTTTAAATATGAGTTATTTTTATTACGGGAGTAAATGTATGGACAATCATTTCAGTATTGAAAGATATTGGGATTTTTTTAAATATTAATATACAAATAGAAATTGTATAGATACTAAGTTTTTCATCGTTATTTGATATAAAATGTCGTTTTAGTTTTTTACTTCTACAGTTATTTTTAGCAAGAAAGCTTCCCACAGTCATACTTCATCAATTCTGACTCATGGTCATTTGTGTGTTTTAAGTCATGAGTTAAACACCATATGTACCTTCCTACCGAAGGTCGGGGTTTTCTCCTGGTACTCCGGCTTCTTACCCCAATAAAAACTGGACGCCATGATATAGCCGAAAAATTGTTGAAAGTGGCGTTAAACAACATTTCAACAAACAAAACCATGTGTACCACTGTTCATGTTGATATATTTTCTGTGAATCAAAACTATTCGTTTAACGTTAATATAAACTTCAAACTTCAACTAAATTTATAATTAACAAATATAATTTTGCTATAAATTACTGATAATAAAAAACCGAAACGACATACGAAACCGTATAGATAATAATAATTTCGGTTGAAGCGTTGATGCTTGATATGAATTAATAACCCATTTTAATTTCTCAGTTTCCATGAATTAAATGGTTTCATTTTGTAACAGCAATTTACAGTTAACATAGAAAATGTAGTAAACTATTTCATTTCTACTAAAATCAGTTCTGTAAATATATGTTCTTTGTAGGTTTGTTTGTTTGTCTAAAACATAATATGGTAAGAATTAATTGTGCCATTTATGTAGTATTCCTTAAATCTTTTAACTTCCCCGTTTTCTATCCTGAAGGTTAGCCTCTGAATATTTGGTTGATATTCTCCCTGATTGAATTAAGTGGAAAATATAATTACCATTAAGTATTTATATTCAGCCCCATATATCGCTAACAAACATCATAAATCTCTATTTTCCTTTTCTGAGGTTGCAGGTTCGAGTCTCACTGCGGGCCTTCGACTCCAATATTATTTGCAATCCTACCAAAGGTCCGGGGGACGAGTGGTTAAGGTAGTTTGTCTACTATTAATCAAGTGGTCTGTTAACACTGAGATTGCGGGTTCGATTCTCACTACTGGCAGGGTGTACTCGGCTCCAATCTTAATTTACAAGGATTGCTAGTTTTCCTACCGCAGGTCGGGGGTTTTCTCCGGGTACTCCGGCTCCCTCCCCCAATTAAAAACTGGACGCCATGATATAGCTGAACAATTGATGAAAGTGGCAATAAACTCATTTCAAACAAACAAATCTTTTCCCTTTTTCCACACAGACAAACGCTAATAAACGATTGTTTACGTAGCCTTAGCATGGAACAGAATATATGCGAACGTACGTTGAAAAGATACAAGCACCAAAATCAGAAATATTGCAGTTCAATTCAACGTTGTTCGACCAATCTAACATTCCACAAAAATTTGATTTCCTTGACAATTTTCAGTAAAGATTGTCGGTACAACCGGAAATATGCCATCTCTGTTCACAACTAAATCAATAAAATGTACCAGTGAAATAGTGTTTTTATTATTGGTGATGAATGCGTCAAATCAATGGTAATAATTTTGGTTTCGCTTACTCATACGTATGTCATACTAATAATCAATCCAAAAGTTAAACAAACAAAATGTATGAAAAGTTTCATCAGTTATTTTCATGTTTGATATTTAAAAAGTTTGTTTTATTGACATATTTTATATACTAATTTATAAAGTTATAAATTTCAGGTTTATCAGACGGTCAACAACGTAAGTAAAAGTCATACCTTTTTTGCTCTGATTGATCTTTGTTTGATGCATCTATCAAAACGCTATTTTGTTATTCTGATCCTCACTAGTTTTGTTCAAGTATAATAAGTTTAGCCGTATTAAAATTATTTACAAATTGTATGGTTAAAATATCTTTCTAATTATAAATGAAAACATACTACTTTTTACTTTATTTGTGCTAAAAACATAAGTACGAGCACCTGAGTGAACCCATGGTTTTTGGGTTCTGGTTGCTCACTTTTTGTTTTCGGATTTTATTTTGTGTTGTATGTTGGTATATATCCGGATTTGTAATTGTCCCTTGACTTTCGGCTCTTGTAAGGTATTCGACCCATAATTGTAGTTACCGTTTAATTTTATTTTTCTACCAAAAAATACAGTTAGATATTATTGCAATTGATTCCTTATTTACACAAAATATTAACAAAAAAAGAAATAAAGTTAGTTACTCGTGTTTCTCATGTAGTATTTTCGATGTTTGCCGAACATTACCGAGGTCTGCTCCATTAAAAACCAACGGACATACGAGACAACAGCTATAGTCACGTGGTCAATTGTGGTCCGAATACCTTAACAACAGATATACACAATGATTCATAATCTGACCCACACATTTTTAAAACTTACAGCTTACATGCAGGTACTTCACGCAAAGCTGTATTCAAAGTAATAAAAACCCATATGACATGATTACAAAATTATAAAACGTTGTGACAAATTCATTTTCCTTATGCGAGCGATTCTTAATACTACGCGTCATCAAGTGAACTGCATTTAATAAATAATTTTGCCAGAATTAGTATGGATTATAAAACAGTCGTTACATGTACGGGCAAAAAATCTTTGAAGCTTCTCCTTCTAGATACCCACGAAATCTTTGTGTGTTGCATTTTTTGCATTTTGTCTATTATATATATTATGTTGAGTTGTCTCTATTTGTGACAATAGTGTTTCCGATTTCTTATTCTTTCAATTTTCTCTGCTAAACAATCATTACACAATTAGAAAACCATACCTAATTCACATGTTTGTTTAAATAGTTACTCATGCAGAAATTGCTGCACTCTCAGAAAGACTTAGCAATGAAATCCTTACAGAATTAGCTGCAGAAGGTTATGTATATATGGCATCGTCTGTTATTGTTAGGTGTGCATTTAAGGCTAGAAGATTTCACAGCTATACTTGTAAATTAAAGATTCTATGCAATATATTTTTAAACACGATCGATTAAATCATATTTGATAAATGCTACCTAACTTTAATCGACAGTGCCAGTATATGTGTTCCACTACAGTACGCCCCCGTTAGAAGTAGTGCATGCAGTTAGCATATACGATTTGTAATATACTTAAACTATAATACTTTTATCGCTGCAATCACAGACTACTGTGTTACCATATGCAGAGATAGCTGCTGCAAATATGTATATTTAAATGTTTCTTTGATCACAGCTCAGCTTTTCACCAAAATCATATTTGATCAATGCTACCTAACTTTAATCGACAGTGCCAGTATGTGTGTTCCACTGCCTTACGCCCCCGTTAGAAGTAGTGCATGCAGTTAGTATATACGATTTGTAATATACTTAAACTATAATACTTTTATCGCTGCAATCACAGACTACTGTGTTACCATATGCAGAGATAGCTCCTGCAAATATGTATATTTAAATGTTTCTTTGCTCACAGCTCAGCTTTTCGCCAAAATCATATTTGATCAATGCTACCTAACTTTAATCGACAGTGCCAGTATGTGTGTTCCACTGCCTTACGCCCCCGTTAGAAGTAGTGCATGCAGTTAGTATATACGATCTGTAATATACTTAAACTATAATACTTTTATTGCTAGCCAGCCTAAGTTTGAATGAGCTGTGCTTTACAACATTACTTTGCCTTAAGTTTAATGCTTCGCTTTGTGTTTAGCTTTATTCATTACTTTGTTTGCAATAAAGTAGAATTATTGCTAATGCACCTATCTTTTTAATTTCATTCAAAAATCCTAAGCACAAAAGTACGATAACTTTTAGATTGTGTGCCTTTATATGGTCCATTATCAATAAAAAATGATAAATTTTCTTATTATGCAAAAAAAACATGATGTTCTCTACTTATCTGTTTTATAGCACTGTTGCTTTTCAATGCGCCACTGATGATTTAAAACAATCCAGTTTTAGCTTTCTTTATTCAAATCAATATGAAAATACATTCTTAGCACTGACGTAAAGCATTGTTTAGTAGATGAACCGTTTAAATGACCAAATCCTGCCTACTCTAAGAACACCAACATACAGAATTAATGGAGTATATTATTTTGTATAGGATTTAGATTTCATTCTTTATGTGCAAGTAGATAACTTGTGTATTGTTATAACTTAATATGTCAATTGTAACACGCAAACTGTTTATAAAGAAAAATAAGTTTTTATTTATTATCACATATTTCTGACATTGTGTCATTTAGTGACATAGTGACAGTTGACCTAAGTCTACTAACACTTGTGTATGCAAGAAACAGAGAGGTACGTCATGCATTGCACTAAAATATTCTTTTCCAAATTAACACAAAACTGAGTTTTGTCAGCCATCGTATTTTGGCTAGCGTTATATAAAATTGTTTACGTTATGGACTAATATCCTTTAAAACCAAACGAAGTACAATACAATCGTTTATTCCATGATGTGCTCGACAGATTGAACCATTAAAAGCCATCATGACGAAAAACATACTAAACTGCTAGCGTTTAACACTTATTTATTCATATTAAAATATCGCAATTTCAAGAAAATGGTTCTTTATAGCTTTTAATGTTTCACATTGATTTAGAATGTCGATTATTACACTTGCATGTGGTTTTCTTATTTTTTGTGTTATTGACTAATAATTTCATTATATTTTGCTCTTGTTTGTTAAAATGGCGCTTACGCCATTTTAGGAAATTTTTCAGCTATATCGAGGAGTTCAGGTTTTTACTGGGAAAGAAGTACTTGGAAAAACCCATAAACATTTGGTACGATAATCCTTGTCAAGATTGGAGTTGACTCAATCCCTCGACCTTTGTGCTGACCCCCTGATTTAGATAAAAACTGAGTAACAGTTACTAAGTTAAACACTATAAATAAACAAACATTTTCCCCATACATAGAGAATCAGACATCATGCTTATTTATTGTACATTTTATCACATAAGTGAACATTTATATCGTCATTACATCAACTTTATAGTATTTTTAATTACCCACAACGTCCTCATGGCTGTTTAAGTGTTCACCTGAAACATATTATACATATATAGAGAGTAAGGTAGAAACAAGTCAATGTTCTCATGGAGGATCTGTTTACCCTTTAATCTCTAAATACACAAAGATTCTCCTACTAAAAACAAAGAATATACCCGATAATGCTTCTGGTCTGTTTTCCATGTAACCCGCGTGTCTGCATTTTTGTGGTGACGTGTGTCCGACTTTTCATGCTTACCACGTGTCTGACTTTTCATGCTCACCACGTGTCTCACTTTTCATGCTTATCACCATTCTGACTTTTCATGCTAAACACTTGTCTGACTTTTCATATTAACCACATGTATGACTTACCATTTCAGTCATGTGTCTGATTTTCTATGTTTTTTCTCCCCGTGTTTGTTTTCCAACGCTTGCATCTGAACTCAGATAATTTTGCTGCTGCAATCGCCCAGAAGTCACTATATCTGCTTAGTATATACCTGTTTTGCTTACACCAATAATAGTAGATTGTATAATTCTTTGTACTCGAGTTGTTCGTAGAGTAGTGTATCATTTTATATTATTATTTAATATTATAATTTATTATATATTGGATTCTTTATTTATTAAATTTAAGTGTGTATTATATTATTTAATAATACTAAATAATTATTTTTTAACGAGATGATTGTAAATTTTGTTCAATTTATTTAATTTTTAATAATATAGTTTGTGATATTGAACAATAACATATAATATATGATTTCTGTTATCGTTTATTCAAAGCATTAAGTTGCAAGATTAAATGATTAAATTTTGTCTGAAATATGTCGGATTATTTCGGTAAATGCTATAATATTCAAACATTAATTTGGAATTAAATGTATTTCCAGCAGGTCTTACAACTTCTTCAAATAACACAGGTAAATATCAATCATCTAACATCAACTTTAAACGGGTTAATAATATAATTATCGCCCATGTATTTATACAATTATAAACATTTAAATTATTATACAATTATAACTAAAGTCGCAGATATGTTTTAGGGGAATAGAACCTTTAACCTTATGTAAGAACTGTAACTATTAGCAATGACTTAGTGACACAAATTAAATGTTTTCATCAGTTGTTTACTATCTTATTTGTTAACATATTTTCAAAATCCTAAAAAAGCTTGTTTTCCTTGCTTTGCTTAATTTTTAATGTAACTTCTTTTCTGCAAATGAAATTTTTGTCTACAAAAAGTAACTGCTATACTTTGACTAAATGCAAATTTTATTTAAAAATATTTTTGATGGCCTGTTATTTACTATGATTGGGTGATACCTTTGCTGGGGGCTGTTGTCCACGATGGTATCTCCAGCCCAGTAGTCACACTTCGTTGCTGACAGGAATATTATTGATATTTCTGTGATCTAGTTTTTGTCTACATTGACTGCCCCAAAGTTTCAACATCGATTGGTTTAGATTCTAATGTAGCTTCTATTTGTAACGTGTAGATGGCCTTACTCGGATTTGGTATTATGATAAAGGCTAGACAAAATCCGTTCAAATTTGTATTGTGCCTTGAACTCTACTGATTAGTCTACAATAACAAATTGTATAACTTTATATTTCGACAACATTTTAATTTTAATTAATAAATTTTGTACATAGTGTTTTATACTTAAAATGTGCATATACATATGTGGAAAATGCAGTATATGATTTATATTTTGGAACTTTATGACACATGTTTTGCTGAATCTCAAATATTTAGAAGCATTACAATTTGTGTTTCAATATTTGCGTAGATAGAGGCTTCCAAATTGAAAATGGCATTTCTTTCCTTTTCAAAAACATATTACCTCCATTCAACCTGTGTAAAACGTAATTTATTCCTATATCCGTAGAAGTTGAAAAATTTGTAAATTTAATACCTCTAAATTCGAGAAAAATCTGGCTTAGTCTTTACTTCAATTCTTCTAACCCATAGTTACAGTATCACAGAACTTCCTCTAGATCTTCTGTATGCTTTTATAAATTCTTTTTGATATAAAGAATAAAGATGTTAACATACACTGAGGTTATAAGTAAACATATTAAAGTATATTGACATTTTGGTCGTGTGTTTTCACATTTAAACAATACTTTTAAATTAACAATTTAACGTTAAACAAATTGTAAATGTATACATAAATTGTCATCTATTTTAAGATTTCAACAGAGATTTTACGAGTTAAACAGAGTAATAATTGGAAAAAAGCAATTGCATGTTTTTATTTTTTTGTTTATATCTCATACTCTCTTTCACTTGATCACGACATGTTTGGCTGCCCTATGAAGTAAATGTTAATCAGGTAAAGACGGCAATAGGACTTTGCATGTTGACTAGCAATCTCTACGCAAAGTATTAGATAACGGTGTATTTAACCAACATTCGTGGATTTTACAACACAACGCATTCTTTGGAATGTCTAAAAATAGACAATGTGTGACAATTGTAGTAGAAACCGTCATATTTACATAATTATATATTTTATTATACATTAAATATTTTATTTGCAGTACATACATTTATGCTGTCTTACTTTGCTGCCTTTGACGTCAACTTCCGGGTTCATAAAAATCCAACACAACCAATAACTACCACCGTTGTTCACTGGAGTTGTTTGTTGACCTCATGTTTAGTATCTTACTGAACCCTTTTAGTAACAAAAATATCAAGTGTAAAAAATCAAATTAACGTGTTATTCAACCTATAAACGGATTTAGATCTGATAATTATTTTTAAAAGTCGAAATTTTTTTATTTGCTTTTTGATTTCAGCAAATGCCAGGATGGAGAATCTCAAACAGGTTGCTATGGGTGAGTAATTAGTTATTGTTTTTCATTAGTTTAAAATTAATCTGCGCATTACTGTTTTATGTATTCATACATTACAAAATCGATTGCATGGCATAAGAAAAACAGCAAATAGAACCGACCAAACAACAAGAGCTAAAAGTCAAATCTGGATAAAGACGAGCTAAACACAAAAACAAAAAACAAAAAACAGAAAGTGAGTAACCCAAACCCCATAAAACCATGGGTACACTCAGGTGCTCCGGTCTAGTAAGCAGTTCCTGCCTCTAATTAGACACCAGTCGATTTACTCATTGTCATGTCTAGGAAAAAGTCAAATCCAGGAATAGGAAACACAACCTATGTCTCAGCAAAAATGTCAGATCGTATTTAATTTCCATAACGATCAATTAAGTCATGGTGACGACCATAGAACTTCTGGAGAGATAACATCAACATAGTTACAACAAACCCTTGTTTTAGTAGTTTAGCAGTGAGCAGTCTAGAAAATCAGAATACCGATCGCAGGATCTATAATAACGTATTAGTTGTGAAATGAACACATACACTGTCGCTGCTGGAATGTTGCTGTCGATGAACGGGAAGTTTATATTGGAAAGTTCAAGTCATCACGTTTATCATAAAATCTACGAATTAATAGTGAAGTATAAAAAAATATGTTACTACATACTTTAGAAAGCTTCTGTAATATATTTAATACACGTCTAACATAAAAACGTCATGAAATGTTTAAAATTGACCAAATTCCATGTGTCTGATGTTCGTTCCATTCATGATTCTGTGTGCGTTTAATTCATTATTTAATGGGCTACTGTGTGATCAATTTTGATCAACGGTGGTGGGACGTAATTACAGAAAAATATGATCTTCAATAGTACAGCACACGATTCATAGAGCATATTCCAAATCCTGCTCGGGCGCCTACCGAGCACTAAAGGTATCCGACCCATAATTCAAGTCACGGTTCAATTTCATTTTTCGACAAAGAAATACAGCTTTATTCAATCAATGTATTGCCAATTAATGATACAAATAAATATTTTGAGTCTATGTATACATTTCTGAGCAAAAAAAGTTAGTTACTCAAATAGTATTTCCGATGTTTGCCGGAAATTACCGAGGTCTGCTCCATTGAAATACAATGGACATCCGGGACATCAAACTTTGTCATGCATACATTATTGGTAATCTGGGTTTATTTTGTTTGTTTGAATGATGTTTACACTACTTACGAAATTGTTTCAGCTTTATCATGGCATCCAGTTCGTCTACTATTGATCACGTGGTCTGTCAATGCTGAAGTTGCGGATCGAGTCTCACTGCGGGCAGGGTGTACTCGACTGCAATCTTAATGGCAATTTTCCTACCGAAGGTCGGGAGTTTCCTCTGGGTACTCCGGTTTCTGCCCTTATAAAAATGGGACGTCATGATATAGCTGAAAATTTGCTGAAAGTGGCCTTAAACGCAATTAAAACAAAAACAAACTATTAAAAGACCATGTTAATGTTTACGTTTTACATCAGAATTTTAGCAGTATTACATAATAGCACTATATATTCAACCTGTATACAAAAAATATTTCAGGCTTAAACTCCCAACTGTTATATTAGATCAAGTATAATATAAACACTATAGCATTATTAGTGGTATTCTAAATTGTTTAAATGTGGTAAAACACAGTGGTTGAAATGCGTTTATCATTACATCTAAATTTAAATTCATTGTTGGGTTAAATTATAACACATTTTGAAGGCTTTTAGCTATAATTTTCCTTTTACGACAACATTTTCAGCGCTTTCTACACTGATCAAGCAATTTCTGGAATCATGTGATGTGCCGTACGCAATCATAGAATATTAATACTATGTTAGCATAAAAAAAAACTTTTATTTTTTTCTAATTTCAGCTGATGGAGCCTTGAGTTCTTTGCGAAACCGTGAGTAAAGCTTCAATATTTATAATTAACGCGGATTTTACTCGTTTTACACATGTCATCATAGCGCAATTGACGGAAATGACATCATAGGAAACCTCCTCTTTCGGAGTTTATTATTGTTTTGTTACAAGCTCCAATATATAGAAAGTTTAGAGCATTTATGTTTTTAAAGTTCACAAAGCAACAAAGATTGTTTCTTTGCTTGAATGATGTTTAACTCCACTTTAAGAAATTTATCAGCTATATCAGCGTGTCTAGTTTTTATTGGGCATATAAGGTTTGATTAACTTCATCTGATAATGTATCGAATTTAAAACACAATATAAAATAAGTGTATAGTCTGGTATCTGTCATACCATGTCTTTTTATATTCATGTTTCAGCAAACTGAGTTTCAAAATTCTTAATTAAATCAGCATCACGCGTTCATACTTCAAAGTTTCAATTTCTGAAAGTGGCGTTAAACAACATTCAAACAACAAACAAACACTCTCTTACAAAAAATGCCTCTTTATTCAACTTAGTGTTTTATAGTTTATATTTTCTTTGTTGTGTTGGTGTTCCTCCGTTTGTTATTAACCGCTATCTATAACGTGTGTATTATTCCAATGATTGTTACATTGGTGAACGTAATGGAACAAAGTATTTTAAGGACGGACGATCCCATACGTTTAAGAATTTTTCGTGAAAATACTTGACAGTTTGTTGATATGTAAATGTTTCATATTTCTTGCAGGGTTATTCCAGCGAATTATGACGGATTCGCACGTAAAACCACAAAACACACAGCACCAACTGCAATTACAACGAATGCAACAGGAAATTCATATCCAGAATCTACAAAAAGAACTTGAGGAGAGAAAACGTCAGCAGGCAGAATTACAACAAATGCTGGCGTCCCAACAACAGTCACAACAAATGCTGGCGTCCCAACAACAGTCACAACAAATGATGACGTCACAACAACAGTCACAACAAATGCTGACGTCACAGCAACAGCCACAACAAATGCTGACGTCACAGCAACAGTCACAACAAATGCTGCCATCCCAGCAACAGTCCGCTGTTCCCAGTTTAAACCCGTCTACAGTTCAGATGCAGCCTGACTCTTTAACATCTTCTGGTTTTGGTGTATCTGGTGTGCAACCAGCCATGAAGGCCCTTCCGATGGATGCCATGATGATGGCACTGCGTCAGAGATTAAATGGCGCAGGAGGACATACAGTTGGGTCAGTATTACCAGACATTGGCGCAGGTGCGAACGTTGATTCTCAAATTGGTTTGTTTACACCTGAGCCGTCGATGACACAGGCTTTTGATATGAATTCCGGAATGACCACGCAAAATAATGCACAGCAAAACCAACCGAACAAACATACGATTAACATAACAGTTAAGAGGAAAACACATGTGGATATACCAGGCATTCCTGTTGCAATGCCAGTTTTAAAGCCAGCTGCTCCGAAGCCACCTCCTCCAAAAGCTGCAGCGCCTGCCAAAACAGGTGGCATTTCACCAGAACTGTTACAAATGCTCGAAGCTTTGCGATCAGGAAATTTAATTCAATCTCCAGCTGCTTCTCAAAACAGTGTAGTTGCACCTGCTCCTGCTCCAAACCAAAATCTTGCCGTGAACACTCTAGATGCATTGACGGGGGCTCCAACAGTGCAACAATTATCAAATCCTTTAAGTATGGCAAACACAGCTGCTGCCATACAGAGTCAGCAAAGTGGTGCAGTGAGTGGCAACATGCTAGCAACGGCTGTAACAGCATCCAAAGCTAGTAACACAATGGCTGACATAATGGATACACAACTTGACGCCATGTCTGATATGGCTGAAGCAGGGATGGGGTTCGGAATGATGAACATGATGGGTGGTATGAGCATGAATATGATGGGAGGTGGATTAGGAGGATTGAGTATGGGTGGATTAGGAGGAATGGGTGGGCTAGGAGGAATGGGTGGACTAGGAGGAATGGGTGGACTAGGGGGAATGGGTGGATTAGGTGGATTGGGTGGTTTAGGTGGACTCGGAGGAATGGGCGGACTAGGATTAGGGACAATGGGCATGGGTAATTCTATGATGGGTGGAGTCGGTGGTTTAATGGGGGGATTTAGTGGAATGGGATCGTTTCCTTTGATTTAATCTAAATGCATCATGTTCTGGTTATTTACTTATACATTCTAGGGTGAATTTGACTGGTTGAACGTTGAACAAAATATAACATATAAATTATGGCCGACTTCTAACTGAAGCTTTTACTATGTAAACATTTGTCATGTGTTTGTCACGTGATACACATATGATGATGATGATGATGAACACTTCTTGTACGAGAGTTATATTTTTGTATGTTTTCATTTCATATTTCATGTATTATTTATTTCCTCTTATTTGTTGCCATTAATTTGTTTGCAGTTTGCCAATAAAACTATTTTTCTTTCACATAAACATTTATAATACTAACTCTTCTTAAGGTTCGCTAGGCCACACCCTTCATAGCGATAAGTAAAACACGGTAAGATCAGTATAAATTGGTCAGATTCAAACGTACCAGGCTTGAGGTAGGTCCTACAATATTATGTCTGTATAGTATAGATGATAAAGCCCAATGCATCCTCAACAGAATGGTACTATTCATTTGTTAAAATCTTATCACTATACTATACAGACATACAGGATTTTCGAAAAGCGGGGGGTGTAAAAAGGGGATATCGGAAAAGGAGGGCCACCAAGTGGTCATCCCGCGCCTGGCAGAGGCGCATTTAAGGCCCCCAGAAGCTCTCGAAAAAATGGTGCAAAATCCTGCATTCTCGCAAATTCCATGCATCAAAATGAATTTATTTAACACAAGGTTTTTATAGTGTTCAGTAACCTTTATTAGGTAGAGTATACAACAGAGATATCCTAATAAACGTATTAGTACCGTTAATGCGTTAATTTATGGCGAGGACGAGCGGGGATTACATTTTTGCCTTTGATGCTGGTTGTTACCCTCCCTGTTCTCTTTTTTCCTTCCTTTTTTTTAAAGGGGGGGCGTACGCCCCTTACGCCCCCCCCCCCCAGTTCCGCCACTGCAGGAAAGGGTTTGTAAATGCTTCGATTAACCACTTTGGACCTGGGTTGTTAAGGTAATTAATACTCCACTCTGGATCACCAGAATGTTGAACCCGTATTAAGCGTTCCTATTCGATTAAGCCTTCCCTGTTTATTGTACCCAGTCAGTCGTAGTAACTTGTTCATGCGCATGCCCGTTGAGGAAAGTTTGATTTTTGTGACAAATGCATTTAAAATGACATTTTTTACGATTACAGAAACTTTATGACTTCCAGTGATGCTTATATTACTGCTGTTTCTAAATTTTGTTCCACCAGATAACTAAATTCTGCCGAGATACAACGGGTAATACTGTTAATGTGTATTGCCTTGATCTGTCACTCGAATACACAATAGGTTAAAGTTACATATGACACAATAAGTACTATCCCGAATATAAGAAATATCTTTTTATTTTTATAAATCTTATATAATGACACATCCATTAGGTGTATTAAGTACCGTAGACAGGGCCCAGTATTAAAAACATCTCAAATTTTAGGATTTCCTCAGCTCGTATTCAACTAAAAAATTGACCAATCAGATTGTTTAAAAATTGAAATTTTGCGGAAAAACGCAAGAATTTGAGGAAAATCTCAATACGAGAAGTTTTATGAAACTATGGCCAGATGTTCTGTCATTTTGTTAACGATCAATATGGCCCAAATACAGCATTTAGAGTGGGTTATTTCTTACCCAGTAACAGAGTTAGCTATATACAGTAAGGTGTTCTCATGCTTGTAGTGGACTAGATATTTGTTTACAAATGGCTGCTGCAGAGTTATTTTTAGTATAAGTTAATAAATTGAGTTGTTGGGGGTAAGCAAAAAATTACTGTATTAAAATTCTAATTAACAGGTTTAATTTGTAGACTTATCTTATGTTTCATGTCTGGTCTCCGCTGTGTGCCAACGCATGCTATCAGACAGATTAGTATAATCTTGTCTACTTTGTTTTCCAAGCCTTGTTATATTATATATGTGGGGTTTTTTTCAAAAAACAAATTACATAAATAAAAATACAATTTAAACATTTTATTTGTTGAAAAAAAACACAAATAAAATGTTTAAAACAAATTACATAAACAAAATTTAAACATTTTATATGTGGTTTTTTTCAACAAATAAAATGTTTAAATTTTATTTATGTAATTTGTTTTGTTCTCTACCCATGGTTTTGAAAAGAATCCAAAATATTGCCTCCCACAGCCAATCCAATGATGAAAAAGTAAAGATTATAAAGCAAGTAGGAAAATGGAGTTAATCATACATAACCTACTTATTTCTTTAATATAATGTTCAAATTGCTGATATATTTCGTGAAGTAATCAAACACAGATAGTTTGACACTTTTATTTGTTTAGTTTTCAGTTTTTACATAATTGATGAGATCTATGCTTAATTAAATTTCTTGAAATGTTTGTTTCAGAGAAGCCAAAACGCACCGGCAATAATGTCGGTTAGAGTTTCCGAATAATTTACTTTTTATTATGAACACATAAGACCGGCAGTAAAAACCTAAAAACCATAAGTACAAATAATGTCTAAACTGTGATTTATTTCACATTATAATTTTGTTTGTTTTATTCAACAAGGTCGAGATTTGATTAGCTATGTCCAATGTGCAAAGGGTCAAATTAACGTCACGTGGTTTTTTATATAATGTAATTTATATATATTTATATAATTTATATAAATGTAAACAATATTAGTTGAAACGCGATGAAGTCATATGTCGGTTGTAAACATGGCAACCACATAGCAACTGGATCAGCGCATGTTATTTTCCATCAAATGATTGATTGATTGATTGTTTGCATATCGTCAAGGAAACAATATTTCAGCTATATTCAGAACGAGAACAAGTGAACAAACATTACATGTACCAACGGGAACAAAATTTACAATTCTAGAAAGTTTGAAGCGTTGGGTATGGTTGAAGAATTCAGCCATTTGTAGCGGCTAAAATAAGCATTCTCTTTATTAAAATCTACAAAATGGATCTATATCGTGCAAATAAAGTAGCACTCTTACATCGGTCCGCAGTTAGGATTTCCGTATTTTGATAACCACTCAAAGCGAGGACCTCACTTGTTGTGCCTATTGAAGACCTAATGAACAGTTCTGTTGTTCGAGTACGTGTAACCAGGCCTCGTCGTATGCTCCTAATAGTACAATGTATGGAGACGCTCTGTGGGTCGAGTACTTAGAATCAAACCCCTATGCTCCCAGTAGTAATATGTATAGGGAAGCACTCGGCTGCTCTGTGGGTCGAGTACTTAGAATCAAACCCGTATGCTCCCAGTAGTACTTTGTATAGGGAAGCACTCGGCTGCTCTGTGGGTCGAGTACTTAGAATCAAACCCGTATGCTCCCAGTAGTACTTTGTATAGGGAAGCACTCGGCTGCTCTGTGGGTCGAATACTTAGAATCAAACCCATATGCTCCCTGTAGTACTTTGTATAGGGAAGCATTCGGCTGCTTTGTGGGTCGAGTACTTAGAATCAAACCCGTATGCTCCCAGTAGTACTATGTATAGGGAAGCACTCGGCTGCTCTGTGGGTCGAGTACTTAAACCTTCCCGTATGCGCCAAGTAGTACAATGTATGGAGACGCACTGGGCTGCTCTGTGGGTCGAGTACTTGGAACCCTCCCCGTATGTTCCCAGTAGTAGAATGTGTGGAGAAGCGCTGTGCAGCTTTTTGGGTCGAGTAATTAGTACCCTCCCCGTGTGCTCGGAGTATTACAATGTATGGAGACCCTCTGTGGGTCGAGTACTTGGAACCCTCCCTGTATACTCCCAGTAGTACAATGTATGGAGACGCACTAGTCAGCTCTCTGAGTCGAGTACTTTGAACTCTCCCCGTATACTCCCAGTAGTACAATGTATGGAGACGCACTAGTCAGCTCTCTGAGTCGAGTACTTTGAACTCTCCCCGTATGCTACCAGTAGTACAATGTATGGAGATCCACTGGCAGCTCTGTGGGTCGACTACTTGGAACCCTCCCCGTATATCCCCAGTAGTACAATGTATGGAGACGCAATAGTCAGCTCTCTGAGTCGAGTACTTTGAACTCTCCCCGTATGCTACCAGTAGGAGATCCACTGGCAGCTCTCTGGGTCGAGTACTTGGAACCCTCACCGTATGTTCTCAGTAGTACTATGTATGGAGAGGCGCTGTGCAGCTCTCTGGGTCGAGTACTTAGAACCCTCTCAGTATGCCTCCAGTATTACTATGTATGGAGAGGCTATCGGGAGGTCTGTGGGTAGAGTACTTAGAACCCTCTCAGTATGCTCCCAGTAGTACTATGTATGGAGAGGCTATCGGGAGGTCTGTGGGTAGAGTACTTAGAACCCTCTCAGTATGCTCCCAGTAGTACCATGTATAGAGAGGCTATCGGGAGGTCTGTGGGTCGAGTACTTAGAAACCTCTCAGTATGCTCCCAGTAGTACTATGTATGGAGAGGCTATCGGGAGGTCTGTGGGTAGAGTACTTGGAACCCTCTCAGTATGCTCCCAGTAGTACTATGTATGGAGAGACTATCGGGAGGTCTGTGGGTCGAGTACTTAGAACCCTCTCAGTATGCTCCCAGTAGTACTATGTATGGAGAGGCTATCGGGAGGTCTGTGGGTAGAGTACTTAGAACCCTCTCAGTATGCTCCCAGTAGTACTATGTATGGAGAGGCTATCGGGAGGTCTGTGGGTCGAGTACTTAGAAACCTCTCGGTATGCTCCCAGTAGTACTATGTATGGAGAGGCTATCGGGAGGTCTGTGGGTCGAGTACTTAGAACCCTCTCAGTATGCTCCCAGTAGTACTATGTATGGAGAGGCTATCGGGAGGTCTGTGGGTCGAGTACTTAGAACCCTCTCAGTATGCTCCCAGTAGTACTATGTATGGAGAGGCTGTCGGGAGGTCTGTGGGTCGAGTACTTAGAAACCTCTCAGTATGCTCCCAGTAGTACTATGTATGAAGAGGCTATCGGGAGGTCTGTGGGTCGAGTACATAGAAACCTCTCAGTATGCTCCCAGTAAAACAATGTAAACAAAGGTTTAGAAATCTAACAAAACCTCACAATTTAATGTTTAGTGGACATATTTGTCGATTTCTTTGGACGTTTTTGAGGAGTTTTGTGGAAATATTTTCTAGTTTTGTGGACATATTGTCGAGTTAAGTGGATGTATTTGTTTCGTTTTGGTGGATGCATATGTAGAGTTTGGTGGCCGTATTGATGGAGTTTGGTGGACTTAATTGTCGATTCTGGTGGACGTATTTTGCCGATTTTGGTGGACATATTTTTTTTTAATTTGGTGGACTTAACTGTCAGTTTGGTAGACGTATTTTTTACCTTGGTAGATTTTTTTTTTAGATTTTTGTGGACGTACTCGTCAGGTTTGTTGGGCGTGTTTTCTTGTTTTAGTGGACATAATTAGCGATGTTGGTGCATGTTTATGTACAGTTTAGTGGACGCATTTGTGGGTTTGAGTGGACGAATTTGTCGAGTTAGGTACACTTTTTGTCAAGTTTATTGAAAGTTTTTTAGCCAATTGGTGGCATTATAATATTAAATTTCTTTCATGTAAAGAGAAGGCTTATTTGCCTGAAACTTTAATTTCGATCTTAATTGTTGCCATTGATGCTACGGCTTGGCAAACATCTTATCTACTAGTTATCGGAAATATCTTACATCATGACATAAATTCAGCTGAGGTTGCTGATTTTGAAGAAGTGTAAGAGGACCGAACGGTCAGCAAGTATCGGTAACCACAGAGTAATTTCGAAATCCGGATTGAGACTAAAACATGACAAAGAAAAAACAATAAAAAAGAACAAATAAAAAACTTAATTAGACACCCGTTTAATAAAGGCGGCGTTCTACAGTTCATTACCACTGTTATTAATATAATTAATTTAATCAACAGCACTCTGCGTATAGACTGTTGCATTGCCACTGGCTGTCCGAGTCGGTCGTTTTATATGATGACAAAACAAGTACACTTGTGATTGGAATTACCTTTACATACAATTCAATTATGTACGCCTCTGTTCCGTTTGCTGACGAATGGGGTACATTACGACAGATGAAATATACAGAGCAGAGGCCATAGACCTTCCATCGCACATGAGGTTTTATGTAGAAGTCATAGCTTTTATAACTCACTCGGTCTTTTTTGTTTTTTTTTCTCCAAGGGAAAAGGTGGGAGGGGGTTGGTGTTGATCCATTTTTGCTTTCTTAAATTATTGTTGTTGTTGTTGTTGTTTGGGGTTTTTGTGTGTGTTTGTTTTACAATCTGTTCATTGGAGCCGCATACAACAATTAAAATAATAATATTTATTATTATTATTATTATTATTATTATTATTATTATTATTATTATTATTATTATTATTATTATTATTATCATTGTCACCTCTGGGTGTCATTGTATTATAGAGGCCCGTTTTTATAGCTGTTAAATCATACTTAGGATTGAAATAAAGGTTTGTTTAGAACATTAGCCGATTCTGCTATTAAGCGATGTTGGTACTATTGTGTGTGTGTGCGTGTTTGCATGGGGTTTCATGCCACTTTAATGTTGCCATTTCGGCGTCCAGGTTTTAGGGAAGGAAGCCGGAGGATCAGGTAAAACCCCGCCACTTTTGGTAAGAAAACTGGAATTCCTTGCCAATTAAGATTGGAATTAATCAGATCCTTACCGCAGTGAGAATTGAACCCGCATTCCCAGTGTTGAATCTGCGACATTAATAATAATGTTATTTAAGATATTTCAAACATTCTTTTAAATCTGATATTTTAATTAGTTAATTATATTAATTTATACTCGTTAGAATTTCCGTACAAGCATAAACTTACAATTAATAAATACATAACAAACAGCCGCCATTATTTAATAACACAACAATATCTTATCTATAATTCAATAATTCCATCCATTGTATGATTGAACCAACGGATTTTGCAATTGTTTTCTCTTAAATCGACAAACTATGCAACCGCCATAGAACGGTAGTTTAGCAGCGCTAAGTGTCTGATAGCGATATAACCAGAGAATGTGTATTGATCAATCTGCTGAGCAGAAGTGTATGAAACCTTGAAATCGATCACGTCTGTGAAATGGCGGGTAAGTGTCGTATGCAAATTAGATGTTGTTGTAGTTATATGGGATAAAGTCCGAGGATCTCCGTGTCTTATAACATCTGTAGTCTCGTCCGTTTAGTTCCAGTAGTTTATAGTGTGTGTGTGTGTTGATTATTTTGTTGTGTTTTCAACAGTTGTTTTTATTTCATTCCATTTTAGTCGTCGTAATTTTTACACATTATGTCAACTATATTAACCGGTTTAAACGAACGCAACATTATTCCTAACGGTCACACCTCTCCGCCTGCCAAGGACCAAGACGCCGTTAAGTTGTTCGTTGGACAGATTCCTAGAAATTTAGATGATAAGGATTTAAGGCCTGTATTTGAAGAATTTGGACAAATTTACGAGTTAACAATTTTAAGAGACCGATTCACGGGGCTACACAAAGGTAATTTTGTATGTTGTACCATTCAATTTTGTGTAACTTTAAACTGTTCCGTATTAGAACACACTCTCTATTGTATTTGCACATTTGTTTGCAGCATCAATTAAGTGTTCTTCGTATCCTAAAGAAACTGAATTCGATTCTAACACGAAGTTTAAAAGTTAAAGATCAACTGTGTATTTTTTACTTGCTTAACTCGAATACTCTGTTAATTCCACATTTTCTTCACAATTCTTCATCTTCGACTGCTTTCAATTTTATAGTCATTGTAAGCAAAATCCTCTATTACGTTTTATGTATAATTAAAGGTGTTAAATTCAGTAAATTTCTATTAATATATTTGTTAAATAGACAAGCACGACAAAAACCCAAGAAATTTCATAAATATCATACCGCTTAATGAAAAAGTCCGAGAATTTCGGCGGGAATACAAACATTTATTTATTTATTTATTTATTTATTTATTTATTTATTTATTTATTTATTTATTTTAATTTATTTATTTATTTAATTTTTTATCGTCAAATATCAAATTCTACTAATTAAAATTGTATGTCATTACCCGCATTTGCAAATGAACTGTTCAACGATAGATAAACTTTCTGATATTAAGTTTGTTTAAAATGTCAGGTATTGATATTTTCTATGTACTCAATAATATCGCGTTATTCGATACTGGCCTGATTGTAAACCGTTAACTCCGGTGCAACTGGGTTAAATAAATTGTTATAAAGATGTAACAATGCTTAAAATTGCATCAAATACTAGAATAAGTAACATTTTTATACACACTTACATGTATACTACCATCCGTCCACAGTGGTAGCCCCTCATTGGTCATTCTAGTTTGACCTCTGACCTCTTTGTTTTGAAAAAAATGGGAAACACAGGTAGTCACTGATTGTTTCTATGGGTAAAACGCTAACTATTAATAACGATAATACGCAAAAAGCAGATGTGATTAAGAATGAATTACAAATAAATATTGCAGAGATTTTGCTTATTTTACTAATTTTACGAATTTTCCGTATATTTTATGTGTTTGAAAGGTTTACGCGTGATTTGTTTCCGATGTACGTCTAATTACGGAGAATGACAAATTTTAAAAACGGACATTACTGACAAATTGTAACCGATTTATAAACAAACTCTTTTAAATAAAATTTAATCAAAGATACCAAGGTAAATATATTTTATTACGCCAAAATGTATAAATTAATTTTATTTTTATCACAGTCTTTTAGAATATATAAGTTGCAAAAAAACATACTTGTTTATACTGGTCAATAATATGTCAGAGTACAATGGATGCTTCTGTGCAAATCCAGCACACAAAAGTGACTAGATCCTTAGAATCATTGACAATTCCCTGTCGATGTATTGTAAATAGACTCAAATAGATTTTGTGACTTGACTTGACTTGGGGAGTTTTTTACGTCCTACACCGACAACTTAATGCCCTTGGTCGGACAGTTTTTTTTGAAACTTCAACAACAAATTCTAGAAAGACGTCCGAGGCAATGTTCTCGGAAGTAACGTCATGAACCATAAAATGTCAGATTCTCCGATTTAGGCTGCGCCCATATACATATTAGGAGTAGACTAAGTTTACTTGGTCTTGAAACACTCGAACTTTGTATTTTTTCTCCTGCCCATGAAATGTATTGGTAGCTCTTGATAAATCGAAAAATTAATATTGCTTTTTACAATATAGTTGTTAAACTTGAGATTCTCAAATTATTTCATACAAAACTGTTTCAAAAGATGTGGTTTTTACTCTACTAAAATATATAAATAATTCATTATATTACATATGGTGTGACGTATTATAATTCTGATTAGCTAAGCCAATCACGTTATTTAAAGAATGTTCTTGTATTTTCACCACGTAAGGGCTTGTTTGAAATTTTAACAAATACGGATGCTGTGTTTCTATTTTTACGTATATCGAAGCTACACTACTAAACATAGATCCATATTCGTTCCGCTTTTATTTAGTTTTGCAGTCAATATAAACAATATGGCAGATGTACATACGAAAAATATTTAGTAATTAGGCCCATATAAACAGGGACATTATATATTAAAGGGACATGTCTATATAATAGTCAGATATTTCTATGCCACGTCTGAAATTTATCGCATCCGTTCCGATCCGATTCCATTTCTCCCCTTGTGCATTCCATAAAACCATCATCGTTTGAGTGATTACACTTAACCTGGTTTTTAATCAAAATTTACATATAATCTTGTGCAGTGAACTACTTAAAGTATTCTTTATTTGTTTTTTTTTACATAAATGTAGGATAACTTGAAGTTCCGGTTATCCGATCATTCCTAACGTACACGATTCGATTTTAACAAAATACGAAACTAATAAAAGCCTACTACGATTAAATTTAATTCGTACATAGTATTTTCTTTCTATTTTACTGTATTAACTGTAAAAATCATTAAAGTCATTGTTATTATTGATTATGCAGCTCTTTTGGGAGTAATGAATGTGAAATAAATTATTATTCTTATTCTTCTTCTTATAGACGTAAATGACCGATCTAAGTGCTGGCTTTGCGTTAATGTCCCAGATAATTGGCCCAGCAGGTCAGTGAAATGTCCCGTTAGTATAAAATGTCCCTGATATAAACGCATATTGACCTCTTCAGTAGTCTCTAATTGATAAATACCTTGTAACTAAGGCAACGACAAAATGGTTTCAAATATGAAGGTACATGTATGATGCTGCTGTCTAAAACTGTGATACAACATAACACATGTTGATATAAATCGAAATAACATATATATTAACGTGATAAACGATCAACACTCTTTGTGGTGACGTCATAGTAAGATTTTTCACATATTTCAACGACGTCACAATCAAATATTTGTCCTAAATGGCCGAGAATTCCTGCATCTCAATTGTTACGTTGTCAAAAAAGGTTTATAAATATTTGTCCTGTTAGGATAGAAATAATTCATTGGAGGCAAAAATATATAAAGGGTCAACAGGTGGTAATATCAGTATATATTTGTGCCCCAATGAATTATTTCTTAATGTACCAAAAGAGATCCGTGATAACTGTACGTTTCGTCAAAAGACATTGTGGAGGCAGAAAATATGGCGACGGACAATAAAAAATGAAGGTTGAAAATATCCGACTACACACTATTACGTCATTACACATAGACAACCATTAGCTGTCATTATTGGAGCTTTGCAGATCGAAACTGACAAGAATGTTGCTTTTGACGAATTTTGTTAAGAAATTATGTTGGTGTAGTACGCATGCGGGGCTATATTCTATTTCCTATCTAAATACGAATGTGTGGTTCCAAAGCGTCCGACGGATGTAATACCAGAATACATGGATATAGTTAAATATTAATAGACATTTGATTTTTATAGCAAACTTGATCCTTATGCGGCCACAAAAAATTTCTTAATCTTGAAGTATTTCTGTTTTCTTTATGTGGTACTTTTTTAAAGATGGATGATAACACATACAATTGTGCGCCTAAATGAAACGTCTCCATGTACATTGTATAAGAACCCGACACACGAGTAACGAAAGTAAGAATACCGACAGACAAACATATGAAAAGACTTTAAAGATCAAGAATTTACTATACTGATAAAACTGCAAGGCCCATAAACCCTAAGTACAGGGCAGTTAGGTTTGTTCGATTTATTGATCCCTGTTTCATTCATTCATTCATTCATTCATTTATTCATTCATTCATTCATTCATTCATTCACTCATTCATTCATTCATTCATTTATTCATTCATTCATTCATTCATTCATTCATTTCTGACTTTTGGACGTCTAGTAATGATGATGCACTAAAGGGTCAATTCTGACCTCGGTTGTAATGGTATCTGGAGAGCCATTAACACTCTAGGAAAGAGATTGATTAATACAAATTATTCGTTAGTTAAAGTGACCGTCTCGATGACAGTGTTTGCAATTAAGTAACAAATTGCTACTGGCAATCAAAACCAAATATATGATTGAATGAACGTTTTCTAAGCATCCGGCAAGCAATATTTCAGCTATAATCCGGACGAAAACTATTAACAATGAATCAACGATCCAGGGGGGACCGGAACACAATTAAGACACAATTTAGACTGCCACAGGAAAAGTGTACTGTTATTGATATGGACGTGTAGCGGCTACAATGATCCTACATTTTGTGAATCTAACGGCTTCATCGTGCAAATAACGTGGCATTCCACGAACACATTTCCCACTAACGGTCTTGGACAGACTTTCCGTATTATAACCGGACTAACCACAACGAGAGGCCTAACCTATCCGCCGTCTTGGGGCGCACTTGTCATCTCTACTGGTCGAGCAGTATGGTCGCATGATATCACATGTAAACCTCATTTGTGACAAATGTGTAAAGATTTGCAGGCATACATTTGCAATTTGATGTTCCCAAACTGAATTAACTGGTCACCTTGTCATCAATTCATGTCGGCAAAAACTAAAATACATTACAGTTATCATTACTATAATTCAACGGCATTTAAAAATCCGAATTAACTTATTAAAACGGATATTTTATTGAACAGAAATAACGTCTGCGCTTGCGTGAAATTCTGATTGACGTTTTATTAAAATGACATTATTCATCTTGTCAAATCAGAACTGACGTTACATCAGAATCATGAACTTATAAAATATAAAGTTAACGGCCCTCGTTATGACTGATCAACACCGGAATTTAGCCTGACCGTCATCTTTGATCCATGAGTTACTCTGGCTTTCTCTTCGAATAATTATAGGATAATTAATTGGGCGGAGTGAATATCCAAAATATGATCACGAGTGCCGCATAACGCATCTGATTAAACGAGTGCGCGGAACTTGTTCCGCGCACGAGTTTGATCTGATGCTTTATGCGGCACGAGTGATCATATTTTGGATATTCACGATGCCCAATTGATTATCCTATTTATTATATAGATCAAAATTGTTTTCGTAAAATTTTAATGCTTAATCCTAAATTTTATGAACGGCTGATGAATATCTGTATAGTACAAAACCATTGTGACGTTTTGGCGGGAAAAAAACCCGAGAGTGAAAATAAACGATAATTTTCACATGTGATTTACCGTGATTTCTGTCACTCGGAAAATTCGATATTTCATCTCTTTCTATATAATAAAAATTAAAATTAATTCTGCGGAAATCAAGGATTTGCTTTGGAAGATGAAATTTGAGTAAAAGACGGAAATTTGAATACTTGAGTGTAATGTATAGTTACAAAGTATGACGAAGTCTCTTTAGTCATTGATACAAAGATTAAAGTATAGACTTGTCAAAGTAAGCTATTTTCTGATTTATTTGAAACGAGCGGGTTCATCATCTTTCTTCTTGTGAAATTTAGAAGCATCTTGAGAACGGTGAAATTGCCTCTCGGAAGATAATAAGTTCGGTTTTTTTTCCTTTGCATTTGTTTATTTTGCAAGTCATATCAGAGCTTTATATGTTTCTGCAATAAATGCAGGTTTCAATGACGTTTTGTGCAAACAATTAATGTACTCACAGAAGATTTCGATGGCATATTTAACAACCAATTTCTGCACTAATTATAGTCTCGATCATCCAGATGCTTTATTTTTATTTTGAGCATCTGGCTTCATCTATGCATTGAAAATGTTGTTGTTATTATTAAATTAGAATTTTGATTGGATGATATTTCTATTGGCTAATAATTTCTGCTCCTACGAATAAGTGTATAAAGACATAGTTGCTTTGCCTCCATCTATTGGTAGCTAAATTATAACAACTTTATCCCAGACGCAACTATATGTGTCTAAGTAATTGATACTTTAAAAACTACAGGTTTAGATGCACTCTCTGGTACAGAGAACATAACCTCTGACTCATGTCATCACCCGTTTACTGCGGATTTATTTGTCGTCTGCCCGTAAACAAAGTCCAATATTTGTATAAAAAAAATACTCCAGATCATATTTATTTTTATATAGTCTATATATACACTTTTGATACGGTTCTGCATAACAAGTACTGCGCTTGTACGCGAGGGTTATCCAATAAGTGTCGCAAAGGTGACTGAGGTTGACTTACGATACCCAGAATCCTTTGCGTGATTGGTTTAAAACAACCACAGTGTTGATCACTCTGCTTCATCTGAACGTTTTACTTTGAATGTTTTTACTCAGTCTTTAATGTTGTTTTTGTTTAGTAGTTTCTGTAGGATATTGTAGTATGTTATTAGACAAGATGGCTTCCTTGTTTGTTGATTAGTGTCTAGCCTACCGAATACCAGACATATTATCTAGCCTACCGATCCCAGACATATTATCTAGCCTACCGATCCCAGACATATTATCTAGCCTACCGAATACCAGACATATTATCTAGCCTACCGAATACCAGACATATTATCTAGCCTACCGAATACCAGACATATTATCTAGCCTACCGAATACCAGACATATTATCTAGCCTACCGATCCCAGACATATTATCTAGCCTACCGAATACCAGACATATTATCTAGCCTACCGAATACCAGACATATTATCTAGCCTACCGATCCCAGACATATTATCTAGCCTACCGAATACCAGACATATTATCTAGCCTACCGAATACCAGACATATTATCTAGCCTACCGAATACCAGACATATTATCTAGCCTACCGATCCCAGACATATTATCTAGCCTACCGAATACCAGACATATTATCTAGCCTACCGAATACCAGACATATTATCTAGCCTACCGAATACCAGACATATTATCTAGCCTACCGAATACCAGACATATTATCTAGCCTACCGATCCCAGACATATTATCTAGCCTACCGAATACCAGACATATTATCTAGCCTACCGAATACCAGACATATTATCTAGCTTACCGAATACCAGACATATTATCTAGCCTACCGAATACCAGACATATTATCTAGCCTACCGAATACCAGACATATTATCTAGCCTACCGATCCCAGACATATTATCTAGCCTACCGAATACCAGACATATTATCTAGCCTACCGAATACCAGACATATTATCTAGCTTACCGAATACCAGACATATTATCTAGCCTACCGATCCCAGACATATTATCTAGCCTACCGAATACCAGACATATTATCTAGCCTACCGAATACCAGACATATTATCTAGCCTACCGAATACCAGACATATTATCTAGCCTACCGATCCCAGACATAATATCTAGCCTACCGAATACCAGACATATTATCTAGCCTACCGAATACCAGACATATTATCTAGCCTACCGAATACCAGACATATTATCTAGCCTACCGATCCCAGACATATTATCTAGCCTACCGAATACCAGACATATTATCTAGCCTACCGGTCCCAGACATATTATCTAGCCTACCGAATACCAGACATATTATCTAGCCTATCGAATACCAGACATATTATCTAGCCTACCGAATACCAGACATATTATCTAGCCTACCGAATACCAGACATATTATCTAGCCTACCGAATACCAGACATATTATCTAGCCTACCGAATACCAGACATATTATCTAGCCTACCGAATACCAGACATATTATCTAGCCTACCGAATACCAGACATATTATCTAGCCTACCGAATACCAGACATATTATCTAGCCTACCGATCCCAGACATATTATCTAGCCTACCGAATACCAGACATATTATCTAGCCTACCGAATACCAGACATATTATCTAGCTTACCGAATACCAGACATATTATCTAGCCTACCGAATACCAGACATATTATCTAGCCTACCGAATACCAGACATATTATCTAGCCTACCGAATACCAGACATATTATCTAGCCTACCGAATACCAGACATATTATCTAGTCTACCGAATGCCAGACATATTATCTAGCCTACCGAATACCAGACATATTATCTAGCCTACCGAATACCAGACATATTATCTAGCCTACCGAATACCAGACATATTATCTAGGCTACCGAATACCAGACATATTATCTTCGGATAAATAAACAGACGCAGTATTAATAATAGAAGTGATTATTGATAGTACAAAATCGCTGTTTTTTTTATCTAAATTATCTTTTTTAACATTTCAGCAATAAATACCCTCTGTACTTTTGAAGTCATCTATATTTCAAAATGAAAGGTGGTTCCCGGATGCTAAATTAGAACAAATGATTTTGAAATGAAGGATAAGATATAAAAAAACGTGGTCAACATTTAATCTCTGGTCTTAGAATGTTTATGCAGTCATGTAGGTAAAGTTGTTTTTGTCCGTACACCCGTATCTCCACCTCAACACGTAACAAATCATTTTCATTTTCTATAAAAATACTTATCAAATATCGAACAATATATTTAAATTTCAGCGTAGGATGCTCATCGGTTCGTTACCCACTAGTTGAGTTTTTTTTATTTCTATGGGTAAGTTTTTGTGTGTTTGAGACCATTATACGAACCCTATGTGTGGGTGTGTTTGGGGATCATTATACGAACCCTATGTGTGGGTGTGTTTGGGGACCATTATACGAACCCTATGTGTGGGTGTGTTTGGGGACCATTATACGAACCCTATGTGTGGGTGTGTTTGGGGACCATTATACGAACCCTATGTGTGGGTGTGTTTGGGGACCATTATACGAACCCTATGTGTGGGTGTGTTTGGGGACCATTATATGAGCCCTATGTGTGGGTGTGTTTGGGGACCATTATACGAGCCCTATGTGTGGGTGTGTTTGGGGACCATTATACGAACCCTATGTTAGGGTGTGTTTTAATCCCTGTCGACTTACATATAACTGTATTACATCACTTTATTGTTGTACAACCGATTAAAGTAGTGAAATGGCACCATCCAGCATAGTAGGGACACAGTGCCGCACATCGGAATACGGAAATGGCACCACCTTACTGAGTAGGGACATAGTGCCACACATCGAAATAGGGAAATGGTGCCACCTTATTGAGTAGGGACACAGTGCCGCAAATCGGAATAGGGAAATGGTACCACCTTACTGAGTAGGGACATAGTTCCACACATCGGAATAGGGAAATGGTGCCACCTTATTGAGTAGGGACATAGTGCCACACATCGGAATAGGGAAATGGTCCCACAGACATAGTGCCGCACATCGGAATATGGAAATGGTACCACCTAACTTAGTAGGGAAATATTGCCACACATCAAAATAAGTAAATGGTACCACCTTACTGAGTATGGACACAGTGCCACACATCGGAATAGGGAAATAGTACCACCTTACTGAGTATGGACACAGTGCCGCACATCGGAATAGGGAAATGGTACCACCGTACTGAGAAGGGACATAGTGCCACCCATCGGAATAGGGAAATGGTACCACCTTACTGAGTAGGGACATAGTGCCACACATCGGAATAGGGAAATGGTGCCACCTTATTGAGTAGGGACATAGTGCCACACATCGGAATAGGGAAATGGTCCCACAGACACAGTGCCGCTCATCGGAATAAGGATATGGTACCACCCAACTGAGTATGGACACAGTGCCACACATCGGAATAGGGAAATAGTACCACCTTACTGAGTATGGGCATAGTGCCGCACATCGGAATAGGGAAATGGTACCACATAACTGACTGAGTATGGACATAGTGCCGCACATCGAAATAGGTTAAGTTAGGTGGTACCATTTCCCATTACGATGTGCGTCACTATGCCCATAATCAAGAAGGTGGCACCATTTTCCTATTCCGATGTGTGTCATTATGTCTATACTCAGTAGGGTGGTACCATTTCCTTATTTTGATGTGTGGCACTATTTCCCTTCTAAGTTAGGTGGTACCATTTCCCATTCCGATGTGCGGCACTATGTCCATACTCAGTCAGTTATGTGGTACCATTTCCTTATTCCGATGTGTGGCACTATGTCCTTACTCAGTAAGTGTCACCAGACGGATTAAGGCCCACTACACGGAGAGTGAAAATGGTACGAACTATCGGGAGAGGAAAATCGTTCCATCTGACAGATGGAGTATCGAAATAGTACAATCATAGAAGGGAAATATTACAATATATCAGAGTAGGTAAATAGTACCATTCACCGTAGTTTAGAATAGTACAATACATCGGAGTAGGGATATTATACCATACATGGAGTTGGGAAATCGTCCAACCTATCCGAGTTTGGAAATAGTACCATCCATCGGAGTAAAAATCTGATATCACCCATCCTAGTGAAAAGAGGATTTAACTAATTACGGTAGGAAAAATTACCACAGATTTGATTAAAGAAAATATGATTAATTAAACAAAGTAGCCACGCCCAATGCTGTATTCTGGTAAACATAATCTGGATTTTAGGGAGGGGATATATGGTTCTTCATCATTACAATCAGTTAATTAGATCGCCTAATGGCAATTCAAATGTCAGAAAATAGCCTTCCAACAAAACAAATCTCTATTGATTCCAGGATTGTGCATTGACATTTTTATTCAGATTTCTCATCGAAGTCGTATAAAAGATATAAATTTAATTTCGCTAAGTAGATTGGCTGAAAAGTCTAACTTACAAGCGTCTAAGTGACTATATTATTTAGCACACGTATTCAAAATGTTTATCTCAATTACTTCTAAAGATGTAGTAAATGCCAAGACCACGAAGTGACTTAAGTATTAAAAGAGCATGCTACTTGAGAAGTTAACGTTGAGAAAATCGGACAATAATGCATTTAATGAAATGGTGAAAATCGAAGTTTTTTATAATACCTACTTTGCACTCTATCACCTAAAACAACTCTATATCAATTCTCGGACTACAAAACTGACAATTTAGTAATTGTTAACAACGCATCATGCTATCAACACTTATGTTGCGAGTTCCTTCGCTTCTACACCCAGGAACAAAACAGTACTGAGGTATTTTGCTTAAACTACAAGTCAGCGACATTCGCTTCCATGTAATATTGAAGCTTCTAAGTGATCGGGCTCTTGATTACCACCGACTTAACAATTCACCACCTATCGGGGTGGGTGATTCCTATTCTTTTTGGGGTCAGGGTGTGATCGACTACAAACTTTGTCGGCAAGGATTGAATGTTTTTCTCCCAAAGATTAGCGGTTTTACAGTGCACTCTGGCTTCATTACCCTCGGGCACTCAGACTTTTTTGGCATAATAATTACAGGACGCCATAGCACAAGTGAAATTTTGATTAAAAAAATGTCGTAAAACACCATTCAAGCAAAATAACATTATTTAGATAAAGAAACTAATTATAGAAGCAATAAGGAGAAGTAATAACTGACGTTCAGATTATTAAAGGATAATTAGATGGAAACAGGTCATATGTTAGAAACACTTCTACAAAAACTGAGTCAGGGAGTGTTTTTATCCTGTACTGCGACCGTTCCGCATTTTATTGTGTTGTGGAACCAACTTCACCTTTTACCCTGTTCTGAGACCACCTCCACATTTACCCTGTTCTGAGACCACCTCCACATTTACCCTGTTCTCAGACCGCCTCCACATTTACCCTGTTCTTAGACCTCTACCTTTTACCTTGTTCTTAGACCTCTACCTTTTACCCTGTTCTAAAACCTCTACCTTTTACCCACTTCTGAGACCACATCTACCTTGAACCCTGTTCGTATACAACCTCAACATTTACCCCGTTCTAAGACCACCTCCACCTGCAGGTCGTGATCGGTCGTCAATCACGAGTGTGTGGTACAGAGTGGCCAATCTGGTGCCCTGCTGAGTTTTCGTTGCATGTATCCAGTATTGCATTTTTGTCGGATGAATTTCGCCATTTTATAAATGATTTCTGTATTTGTTTGATTAAATGTACAATATATATAATACATTCAACAGGAGAAATCCATCAGGTATTGATTGTGTGTTTGTTCAAATGGTGTTTAACGCTTTTTCTAGCAATTTTCAGTTATATCGTTGTGTCAATCTTTTTATTGGGGGCGGGAAACTAAAGTACCCTTAAAAACCTCCGACATTTGGTGAGAAAACTGGAAATCCTTATCAATTAAAATTGTAGTCGAGCACAGCAGGCTCGCAGTGAGACTAAACACGTGGAATGGAAACCGCAACCTCAGTGCTGACAGCAAGATAATCCATGGTAAATGACTTACTACCTTAACCACAGAGGCCACAAAAACGAAATACTAAGAGAGGATTCCCACAACATGTTGTAACAATGGGAGAGACATACTATATTTTAGGCGGTAATACTTTATTTCAAAATTAACTGCTTGCATTTAATGAAAAACAAGAATAATTGAAAACGTTTCTGCTTAAAAGCTAATTTTCTGAGTCCACTTATTTCTGATACCATACAACAATTGATTACGTCAATGACACTTGTTGCAATGACTTGTGTCAACAATTATGATTTATGTAGTCTCGATCACCCAGACGCATATATAATAGCGTCTGGGATCACCTTATTTTAATTTCGCTACCAATAGGTGGAGACAAACAATGATTCTATTTTTAGAGCCCTATTTTTAAACCAGGAAAACCATGCAAACATATCTATACTTATAATATGACGTCACAGTAAGATTCACTCTTGATTATGCATAACAATAATATTTGTTTAATTAATTGATAAAGTAATATTTTATAAAAATATTCAAATTTAAACTTTGGTACAATTTGTTGTACACTTCTTGATATGAACGGAAGTAATTTTTTAGACTATAAAAATATCATCCAATCAAAAATTACGCCCAGTTTTGGGCGTAATGGTAACGAGTTTAATATAGAGCTGAATCCAGACGCACAAATGTAATTAAGCGTCTGGATGATCGAGACTATGATTTATGATGATGGTTGAAATCGGATATAGATGGCGTCTTAATCAGCATTAACGTTAATCATAGTCTGCAAAATGTTTGAGTACTATTTCACTGCAGGGACGTATTCAATAATGTTTGATAATTCGTGTACCTTTTTCGCATAAAAATTTACTGGCAAAAGGCTTAAGAAGAATATCTTAAATGATAAGCGCAGTCGTGGTCGCAGTCTTTATCATCTGTTTGCCGTTGTTACCCGGAAGTCAGCGATTACATCATCAACGGGACGTACTTGTCAATGTACGCTTTATGTTGTCATTTAGAGTTATTCGTACACGACATAAGGAAAATGACCAAGTTGCATTTATGTTGTCATTGGGAAACACGTGACTTTGCACATGACGTAAAGAAAATGAGCAAGTTGCAGATAAAATGTGTATTTTTAAATATGTTTCCTTCCAATTAATGTAAATAAAACAAAAATAATAACAAATCATATTGCATTTAATTATTTGTCTTTAGTATTGTGGCCGTGACTTTTCTATCAGTTTTTATTGCGCCGCCAATGCAAAAGTATCATTGTTTATGGTAACGTTTTGTCCAAAAAATTAATTAATTTGAAAACATGTGTACTTCTACAGTGCTCATTGCCAGCGTTCAATATTGTTATTGCTCAATAATGCCTTTCCGCCACTTGCTATGCACATTGGCGCGACCACAAACTATGCACAGCAAAACTTTTTTGTTTTGTTGGTTTTCGTTTTCCCGACTTGCTAACAAGCAATAGGCGCGACCACAAACCATGCGCAGCAAAACTTTGTTGTTTTGCTGGTTTTCCTTTTCGCCACATGCTAACATGCAAATGCCGCGAACACAACCCATGCGCAGCAAAACTTTGTTGTTTTATGGGTTTTCCGTTTCGCTACTTGCTAACATGCAAAAGGCGCGAATGCAAACCATGCGCAGCAAAAAATTTTTGTTTTGTTGTTTTTCCCTTTCGACACTTGCTAATATGCAATTGGCGCCACCACAAAAGATGCCCAGCAAAACTTTTTTGGTTTTTTGGCTTTCCTTTCCGCCACTTGCTTATATGCAATAGACGCGACCACAAACCATGCGGAGCAAAACTTATTTGTTTTAATTGTTTTTGATTTTTCCTTTTCGCCACTTGCTAATATGCAACTGGTGCGACCACAAACCGTGCGCAGGAAAACTATTTTTGTTTTGTTGGTTTTCCTTTTCGCCACTTGCTAATATGCAACTGGTGCGACCACTAACCATGCGCAGGAAAACTATTTTTGTTTTGTTGGTTTTCCTTTTCGCCACTTGCTAATATGCAACTGGTGCGACCACTAACCATGCACAGCAAACGTTTTTTGTTTTGTTGTTTTTTTTTTCCCTTTCTGCATTTGCTAATATGCGACTACAAACCATGCGCAACAAAACTTGTTGTTGTTGTTGTTGTTGTTGTTGTTGTTGTTGTTGTTGTATGTTTCGTACAATGTGACACAATTTTTTTCCGTAAAGCACTATTGTGTGTGACAGAAACTTATCCTGACAAGAAATAATAAATTTGTGAAATGAATTTTTAACTTTTGTTAAAATTGTTCACAACTTTTGTCGTCCTCTTTTTTGTTTATTTGTATACATAATGAAGTGCAAAATTAAATTTTTTCTGTCTATTTTCAGCGTAGCTATTTTGTTCAAAAGTCTGGACATTTTGCTATTTTAAACGCTATTGTGAGCAGCGCTCGTTGTTATTTTGCACTAACCAGTTTATGTAGTTTTCAAATGACTCCAAGCTATACACAGATTACATCGCCATCCGTGTAGTGTAGTAACCTATCATAAAGTCGACTCTAGCCTATTATAGTATAACTAATCACTGGTAGACAAGGTGGCGTGCCAGTCAGATGTGATACACAGCGCATGCTTTGTCAAATACGAATCGGGAAGTCAAATCGGATATATATAACGTAACTGGTTGATTCAGATAGGAGACACAGCCTATGCCTAATCAGATAGGAGACACAGTGCGTGCCAAATCAGATAGGAGACACGGCCCGTGCCTAATCAGATAGGAGACACAGCCGTGCCTAATCAGATAGGATACACAGCCTCTGCCTAATCAGATAGGAGACACAGCACGTGCCTAATCAGATAGGATACACAGCACGTGCCTAATCAGATAGGATACACAGCACGTGCCTAATCAGATAGGATACACAGCCTCTGCCTAATCAGATAGGAGACACAGCACGTGCCTAATCAGATAGGATACACAGCTCGTGCCTAATCAGATAGGATACACAGCCCGTGCCTAATCAGATAGGATACACAGCCTCTGCCTAATCAGATAGGAGACACAGCACGTGCCTAATCAGACAGGAAACACAGCCCGTGCATAATCAGGTAGGATACAAAGTTCGTGCCTAATTAAATAGGATACACAGCGCGTGCCTAATCAGATAGGATACACAGCCCGTGCCTAATCAGAACGGATACACAGCCCGTGCCTAATTAGATAGGATACATTCCCGTGCCTAATCAGATAGGATACGAAACACATGCCTAATCAGATATGATACACAGCTCGTGCCTAATCAGATAGGAAACACAGATCATGCCTAATCAGATAGGATACACAGCCCGTGCCTAATCAGATAGGATACGAAACTCATGCCTAATCAGATAGGATACAAAGCTCGTGTCTAATCAAATAGGATACACAGACCGTGCCTAATCAGACAGGAGACACTGCCCGTGCCTAATCAGATAGGATACACAGCCTGTGCCTAATCAGATAGGAAACACAGCCCGTGCCTAATCAGATAGGATACGAAACTCATGCCTAATCAGATAGGATACACAGCTCGTGTCTAATCAGATAGGATACACAGCTCATGCCTTATCAGATAGGATACACAGCCCGTGCCTAATCACAGAAGACGCAGCCCGTGCCTAATCAGATAGGATACGAAAGTCATGCCTAATCAGATATGATACACAGCTCGTGCCTAATCAGATAGGATACACAGCCTGTGCCTAATCAAATAGGAGACACAGCCCGTGCCTAATCAAATCGGATACACAGCCCGTGGCTCATCAGATAGGAGACACAACCTGTGCCTAATCAGATAGGATACACAACGCGTGCTTAATCAGACCGAGACCGCCTACATGACGTGTACCAAATCAGAGGGGATACACATCACGTTCCTAATTAGATAAGATACACAGCGCAGGCATAATCATGTCGGACACACAGCGCTTCTAAATCAGATTAGATACATGGCAACTGCCTAATCAGATCGGATACACAACACGTGCCATATCAGAGGGGATACACAGCACGTGCCTAATCGGATCAGATACACAACGCGTGCTTTATCAGATCAGATACGCGCCGCGTGCGCAATAAGATTAGATACACCGCGGGCCTTTTTCGAATAAACAACGCGTGCCTAATGAAATCGAATAATCAACGCGTAGTTAATCAAGTTGGATACATTGTCCGAGCTAAATCAGATTGAAAATATGGCCTAATCAGATAGGACACACAGCCCGTGCCTAATCACATTGGATACACAGTCCGTGCCTAATCAGATAGTATACACAGTCCGTGCCTAATCAGATAGGATACACAGCCCGTGCCTAATCACATTGGATACACAGTCCGTGCCTAATCAGATAGTATACACAGTCCGTGCCTAATCAGATAGGATACACAGCCCGTGCCTAATCACATTGGATTCACAGTCCGTGCCTAATCAGATAGTATACACAGTCCGTGCCTAATCAGATAGGATACACAGCCCGTGCCTAATCACATTGGATACACAGTCCGTGCCTAATCAGATAGGATACACAGCCTGTGCCTAATCACATTGGATACACAGCCTGTGCCTAATCAGATAGGATACACAGCCTGTGCCTAATCAGATAGGATACACAGCCTGTGCCTAATCAGATAGGATACACAACGCGTGCGCAATCAGATTAGATACACCGCGGGCCTTTTTCGAATAAACAACGCGTAGTTAATCAAGTTGGATACACAGCCCGAGCTAAATCAGATTGAAAACATTGCGTACCCGATCAGATAGGAGGCACAGCATGTGCCTAATCAGATAGGATACACAGCCCTTGCCTAATTACATCGGATACACATGCACGTATAGCATGTTTACACAATGAAATATAAAGTTCTTTAGACTGCTTCCAATTCCAGTTTGTTGTCTATGTAAATGTGCCAAATAAGTCATTGCAAAGTTTACATTAAGCATGTTAAAGAAACAAATATTTTTGCACGCTTCAAACACATGTACTAAATATGTGTTTACATTTGTGATGTAATGATATAGGTATAAAATTACGAGTACTTGTAACCCTGCAAAAAACAAATGTTGTTGATTTCATGCGTTACATGTTAATATTAATTTTTTGCATCTTGATTATTATGGGTTTTCTGTTAAAAATATTTTTATTCATCATAATCAATTAATAGATGATATTTTTCTAAAATCAACCATTGTGTTAACATTCCAGTTCTAAAATTGTTTACTTCTATAGTCTACTGTTAGGGTATGTTTATATCACTCTCCGGCACAGAGAACATAACTGGTTCCCAGATATAACCTCTGCCACACGTCATCCTCCATTTACTGCGGAACTACATTTGTCGTCTGCTTGTAACGTTTGTAAACAAAGAATGATGTTTGTAAAATAATACACGAGCTCTTTTTTATTTTTATATAGTCTATTTATACACGTTTGACACAGTTTTACATTGCAATTACTGCGTTTGTACGCGAAGCATATCTGCCATGAGAGATATCTCTCACAATGTCAACCAATGGTATGGCAGAGGTGATTGTGGTTGACGTAGGATACCCAGAATCCTTTGCGTGGAGATTGTGTTTATATATACAGAGACTGTTGTTCCGGTTGAGCATGATGGGTACAAAAACTTATACTAAAACAAGTCATTTCTATAAAAATCTTTTTATTCTGCAAGTATGCCAAATTTAACTGCAGAACATGTATATTTATTTCGTAACACAATACAATATTGTAGCTTGCGAGATTAAATAAAATAAATTGTTTTTATTTGGTAAAGTATTATTTTGGAGTTTATCGGGGTTATCTCCCTTTTAATAATAAAAAACTGAAAGTTTCTACGGGAACATTACATAGTATGTGACGTTGTATACGAATATGCGTCTAATAACAAAATATATTTTCACCAGCACATATGGCACAGTGCACTTCTAAAATTTTAATCCATTGTGCCTACCTGGGGTCTTTCGTTTGTTAAGCAACATATACATAATGGCCTCGGACCAACTGCAGATGTGAGGCGGTGCCAACTGCATGCAGATTTTTTGCGTGGGAATCTTATTCAGGACAAACATTTGAGTGTATTGTTATTTGATTTTAGCATTGTTATCGTTTAATTTGTATACCTATTTACTCTGTACAGAATATAAACCGTGTTGATTTATAAATAAACGTTATTTCTTTGAAAATCAGTCAATATATATATATGCACGTGCCTTCGCTTGCGTTTTTAATTGAAACAAGTTATGCACCTGCTAATGATGATTGTTTATGTAAACGTGTACGATTTCATGAATGCTCGTTTTTGCGCGTGCCATGGAGAATTTTATCGATAATTGCTTTTTAACACGATGCACAGTTTAACATGATTTTTTAATCATCTTCTATGCATAAAATTACGTTATGCTATCCGTGAGTGAAAAGTAAAGATAATTTTATCAGCTGCAAAATCGATTATTATATGTAGGTCATAAAAATAAATATAATTTTGATAAAGTCAACAAAGCAGTAATTCCGTCAAATTAATGTCGAGATTAATTTCCTGACGTAATAGATGAGTGTAGGTAGAGATTGTTTTGGAATGTTGAATAATTAAATATAAAAAAGATATGATATTGCTTCGTTTCAAAATTGATTAGAAACTTTCCACATGAACCATTCTGAAAGTGCTCGTAGTGCATCCGCCTAGGGGTGTGCTCTTGTTGCGAGGGTGGGGTGGTATAGTTGATTGATTGATTGATTGTTGTTTTACGTCCAGCAAGCAATATTTCAGCTATATTCACAATATATATACAAAAGGCTCCTTTTTTTATAGTCACGATAAAAATTGTGTTGTTGTGAATAGCTTCCTTGTTGATTGTTTGTGTGTTTATTTGTTTTAGTCCTGAAAATAGCAGAAATACGTGACGTAGTCCTGAAAATAGCAGAAATACGTGACGTAGTCCTGAAAATAGCAGAAATACGTGACGTAGTCCTGAAAATAGTAGAAATACGTGACGTACTTCTGAAAAAAGCAGAAATACGTGACGTTTAGCAAACATTTAATCTTCATTTACATTTTTAAGAAGGGTTGCTTGTTTTGTTTGAATGGTGTTTAACGTCACTTTCAGCAATTTGTCAGCTATATCATGGAGTCAAGTTTTTATTGAGGGAGGAAGCCGAAGTACCCGGAGAAAAACTGGCAATCCTTGTCAATTAAGATTGGAGTCGAGTGCGCCCTGCCCGCAGTGAAACTCGAACCCCAACCTCAGTGTTTACAGATTAATAGTTTTACGAGCTACCTTAACCACTGGGCCACTGAGGCCCTTTGAAACAAGGTTTTTACATCCTTTATTATGTTGTACCTCAGGTACATACTTGTATAAAAAATATACCTCTCCGTTTGTTTTTGCGAGAAATTGTAAGAATAAGACCAATTCAGCGTAACTGATTTCCATTTAGAACTATTTTATTAATCTGTTACGTCGCGATCGTCACGTAAAAAACACGTTCACTGCCAACAAGATTTCGATCTGCGATAACCTAAATTTACACACGGTACAATTTCTTTCCAAAACAAACGGTGAGGTACATTTTTGTATACAAGTATGTTCCCGAGGTACATTTTTGTAGAACTCCATACGACATAGACTAATTCAGCTGCATTTTCGTTCATTCAGCAATGTACACAACGAATCCAAGGCGAAAATGCTTTAAAAATATCTTGCAATTATTTCTCTAAACTAATAACTCAATTATACATACGTGTGTTTCAAACAAATTACCTCCCTTTAAAGTGATACCACGTACGGCATTTCATCGCCGACATTCGTGTGTACTGCTATGTAGACATAGGCAACCTCCCCGATTTTTTTACCATTCAGCTTTGTAATATATCCTACCATTTTTTTGTCTTTGAACTTCCACCTCCCTATCTCCTCACCCCTTTTTATAATTCTCAATCCATTATAGTTTGCTGTTCTGGTATTTAGACATTGTTTCCCTGACAACGAGAATGTAATACGGGATCTTGCTTTAACAAAGTCTTACTTGCGTTTGTTTTCTTTGAAATTCATTGTAACTTTTTCAAACTTCAGAAAGGAATGTTAATGGGACAGAGAATACTTCAACTTGAATTGAAGTGCAAAACAAAACACTTTAATGTCGGTTGTAATTAACCAGCAGTTATTCTTTTTGCACATTCTGTTGGAATCTTAATGATTTTAAAAATAGACAGAAAACAGCATTCCAGAAATTAGCAGGTTTTCTTGATTGTTACAAAAATGGTTGGAAAATTTACAGTTTTTCGGAGTCTTACTGGTATACGTTATTGGTTATCGACTTTTGATGAGCGGCGCGTCACATCAGGATCGAACTTGAAATCAGGCAAGATTTGCCCAACTGTATTTTTTAAAGACTGTTTGTTTGAATGGTGTTTGAGTGGTGTTTAACGCAACTTTAAGGGATTTTTCAACTTTCTTACGGCATCCAGTTGTTATTAGGGGAGAAGGCAGGAGTTCCCGTTGAAAACCTGAAACATCTGTAGGAAAACTGTAATCTGTAATAGATAATTACTGCCAAAAAAACTGAACGCCATGGTATATCTTTAAAACTGTTAAAAAGAGCTAGTGCATGTTGTATTTTAATGTGGTTTTTTGTGTGAAAGAGTTATATCCCTTTACCACAGTCTATGACGTCATCTTTTTTGTGTGTGAAAGAGTTATATCCCTTTTCCCACGGTCTATGACGTCATCTTTGTCCGGTTAGCTGTAAACATGGAAGCTGATGTGTTTTTGTTTTTCCGCCCATATCCTGTGCCATCCCACCATTGAGAGTCCGTAACACGTATAAACTAACAAAAATGTTAATGCTATAATAATACAGAACTTACCGTCTCCCATTGTATGTGCTGTTTCTGACATTTATGTTTCTTCAATAGTTTATTTGTTTGTTTTTGTTTTATAATGATAAATGTATTATAAAAACTGTACGCCATGATTTGGCTGAAAGATAGCTTAAAACCTGCAATGTGTACAAATATGATTGATTGAAAATCTTGTTTGCTTGTTTGAATGGAGTTTAACGACACTTTCAGAAATTTTTCAGCTATATCATGGCGTCCAAGTTTCCTGGGGTAAAGAAGTCGGAATACCAAAGAAAATCACCAACCTTCGTTATAAAAATCTTTTCAGTTACGATTGGAGTCGAGCGCACCAAGAACGCAGTGAGACTCGAACCCACAACATCAGTGCTGCCAAACCAGGTGATCAATAGTAGACAAACTACCTTAACCACTCAGCCACTGAGGCTCCATTGATTTTTTAAGTAACCTAGGCTTTATCAATCGAGTTATGGTTTTATTTGATTTGAGTTGTTATGGATACATGGTTCTTTATTATTTGAGTTCTAGTTGTATTTTATGAGATGCAAAGAATTTTTGTAGCCAAGTAGACTGTCAATCAACAAAATGTTTTCTTTCGTCTTTCACCGTGGGATTTTCTCCTTGGGGTATCTTTGCAACAAAAAATAAATATCTATTATCAGGATTTCTGGAAAAGCTATCATGTTATGATGCTTCAGTGTTAGTGTTGGTAGATAGTGCGAAATAAACGTCAGAATCACGCAACAGCTTACATATCATTATCTCATTGAAATTTACTTGTAAGAAAATAACATATTTTACCCTAGGGCTTTTAGAGGCTTGGGAGAAGACAGGGATTATTTTAATATTCAGCCTCTGATCTGACACAAGAAATTGTACTGCTTGAAAATATCCCATCCTCGCCCCTTTTGTTTTCTTCCAAACTACATTTACTTATAGAATAATTGTTAATTTTTGGAAATATTGTACGCTTCTATCCATATTTTAGAACAAGGACCGATAATCTGGGATTACGGGCTGCTTACCATAGAATAATGACTTTATATAGGATTAATCATAGGATTAAGGTCTTCTAACCATAGAATACCGACTTTATATAATATTAAAGAATCGTGAACATTTATTGAAGATAAACAAATCACTTATTTAGTATATAAATGTTCTGTTGATCTTGTCCGACTAAGAACATATAATTGCCACCTGAGGGCGTGATTTGTTATTTGTTTCCATATTGGTTCCAGTCATTTTCAACAATTGTAGGATCCAGATTTGTATCGTGGAAGGGAGCTTTGTGCCCGCTAAGAATGGGTATCTTTGACAGGAAAAATTGTAATACTTGTCAGTTAATTAGGGAATCGAACACACCTAGCCCGATGTCGGATTAGAACCCACAAAACAATTGGAAGATAATTAAACGTTGCTTGTCTTTTCATCAGTCAACTCTCGTGTGTTTTTTCTGTTGTTCGTGGAAGGATAGATATTTTGTTTTGATTTGCCAATGGAAAAACATGAGCAAACAAAACAAACACAAAAATGTGCAGATATTTACAACTGTCACGTGACAACTGTTCAGACGACTTGACCACACAGATAATAATAAACACAATTATCACATATATAAACACAGTTAATTTTATTTACATTTTCTCACAACCTAGGATAAACATCTCACTACTTCCGGTAATTAGATTTCAGACTCTCGCCAATTAACGCGCGATCAAACACTCTTTAAAATGGAGCATCTGTTTAACATTTGTACTTTGATTCGAATTCTTAAAACCGGAAGATAAATGAAATAATTATATTATGTTTCCATGCGCAATTAAACATATGAATAGATTTTTATTGATGTTTATATATTATTAATGAGTTATTCCCCTTTATGTATGCTTCTAAATTAAAAGTCAACATTATCTATAATTAAAAACACACATTTAGATAATTTTACATGTTTGCGCAACTACTGTAATTACACAAATAATTATTATAACATTGTTTTCTAGTTTCCGGCTTAAAATAGGAATTTTTATATTAAGCAATGAATAAACACTTTGAAAACGGAAAAGAAAGCATGATAATATAAAATTGTGTAAACTAAATGTAAGCCTTTAACTATTTAATGAAATATATTTGTGTGGCGTCTTATAAATACTTTCAGTATTTATCTCCGATATCTTGTCTTAAGCGGATCAAATATTCTCCAATTACCTCGGTGGTCGAGTTTTAATTAGGATTAGTACATTTGATCAACGGCGTGTCAACACAGAATTTCTAAGTTCGACCCTGATTTCCACGACTTTAAACTATTGGCAGAGTGGCAGTTATCCTGCTTATCCCTCTCGGTTATCCCCGGGTGCCTCGGCTTAATTATCTGTAAAAACAATGGCATGATATAGCCGAAAAGTTGCTGAAAGTGCATGACATTAAATTAACAAACAAACACACACACAAACAAACAAACAATGGATCAGCAGTAGGTTTAAATTTATAATGCATCATAACTACTGTCAAATAAAAATGGCAAAAATAGGCGTACAAAGTTACACGTATTTATTTATTTATTTATTTATTTATTTATTTATTTATTTATTTATTTATTTATTTATTTATTTATTTATTTATTTATTTATTTATTTATTTATTTATTTATTTATTTATTTACTCATTTACGTATTTATTTATGTATGTATTTATTTATGTATTTATTTATTTCTTTATTCATTCATTCATTCGTTCGTTCGTTCGTTCGTTCGTTCGTTCGTTCATTCATTCATTCATTCATTCATTCATTCATTCATTCTTTCATTCATGCATGCATGCATGCATGCATGCATGCATTCATTCATTCATTCGTTCATTCATTCATTCATTCATTCATTCATTCATTCATTTATTTATTTATTTATTTATTTATTTATTTATTTATGTATTTATTTATTTATTTATTTATTTATTTATTTATTTATTTATTTATTTATTTATTCGCGGGAGGCGTTAACCTTTCGATTCCGGGAAAGTAGTATTATACCCTACTGACTTCCCTTCAAACCAAGTTCATATCTGAGATATCAAATCTGGGTTGTATCCCTTTAATAAAGTGCAAGTAGTGTCCAAGAATTAACTCAAGTTAAAATAAAATTAGACTGGTTTAATACTTTAATTCTCACAGATAAAATATAGATCGTTTGAACTGTAGATAACGGACATGTGTCGTTTTATAGTTATGTGCTTAAATTTAATGAACAGTAATGTTCTGGATTTACTGATTGTTGGTCAACATCTCAGGCGAACAGTTGATAAACAATAAATCAGTTAAAAAATGAAACTTTTATATATCTTCAAACGGATCTTTATCGTATAGGCAGTGTGGTTCTCTTCCAACACGCTACCCACTATGACGGGTCTATACCGTATAGGTAGTGTGGTTCTCTCTAAACATGTTACCCACTATGACGGGTCTATACCATATAAGTAGTGTGGTTCTCTCCAAGCACGTTACCCACTATGACGGGTCTATACAGTATAGGTAGTGTGGTTCTCTCCAAACACGCTACCCACTATGACGGGTCTATACCATATAGGTAGTGTGGTTCTCTCCAAGCACGTTACCCACTATGACGGGTCTATACAGTATAGGTAGTGTGGTTCTCTCCAAACACGCTACCCACTATGACGGGTCTATACCGTATAGGTAGTGTGGTTCTCTCCAAACACGCTACCCACTATGACGGGTCTTTACCGTATAGGTAGTGTGGTTCTCTCCAAACACGTTACCCACTATGTCCTGCTGTCAAGCCTTAAGTATTTTAACCTTACAAACCACCAACATAATAACATGACATATGGCGGGGGATTTTTGGCATCGTTTGATATGAAAGTTTTTTTAAATCAAAATTGCTTTAGTACAACGCAATATATCGAGCTATTTTAAACAATAACAACTCGGTTTGTGCATCTTTGATCGTTGTTGCATGAACAGTTTTTCATTCATTCATTCATTCATTCATTCATTCATTCATTCATTCATTCATTCATTCATTCATTCATTCGAAATATTTATAGGTTGTGCTTTCCTAACCTACTGCAACAGAGACAGCGCCCTCAACGCACAGAAGGCATTGCACGAACAGAGAACGTTACCCGGGGTAAGTACAGTAGATCATGTTAAATAAGTCAGACAATATACAATTGCTGCCTCCATACAAGGTAAATAGTTGTTTTATTACACCTACACTACAAATAAATACTTTAATAAATGACTCATAAATAAGTGTATCTAAAAGTCGACAAAACGTGTTTTCTTTTGCCATTTCTCTCTGAATAGCTAGTAGGAGACAACCTAATTTCCGGTTTGAAAAGTTAAATCGTTTCAGGACAGATTTCCGGTAAGACATGGGGCAACATATAGTCGACAGGTCGGCAATTGTATTACCCCTTACCGAAAGAAGTCAACTTTCATAATATTAAAAAAGAACAGCCTAATTGTCTTACACCTATATATATGTACTTCGATCATAATTTAATTATGATTCCACTGCATTGTATATATGCTACTCTGCTTTCTACGTGAAGACATAACTGCTGCGTGCATACAGCATTAATAAACAGCTTGACATGGAATGGGATTTCTTATGATTTTGATGAACTTTGGGCGTGGATAATAAACTGTCTGTTCTACAAAAGAAATCCATTAACCACTGATAATCATTCTGCTCTTGCCAGTAAGTTTTTATTACGGTTTGATTGGTTTACGGCATATTTTACGACAATATCCATTACTTTATGCATTCGAAGACAGCATGTCATTAGTCAACCAATTTACGACACTTCCGAATTAACGGTATGCTTTATGGCAGTATATATCTCTGTGTTCACCCATACATACTTGAGCAATCTACCAATCTTGACATTTCAATTTTCATGCACTTATGACACACTTCAGAGTGAGTGCGTGTTACAATCTGATTTGTTTATGTTGCAGTTCATATTTTATGCTTCATGACGTTCCTTCAAAGCGACATAACAGTGCCTCTGCATTCCATTGGTGACGTGACGTCTTTCTGTGACGAGTTTGTCACGTCACAAAAATGCCCCTAAAAATACAGCGTTTCTGAAAAATTTCTCTGACATTTTTTATCGATTTCAAAATTATTTTTGTCTACTCTTAAAATAATTTTAGTGCTCGTCTGCAACATTTTCTTCTGATACCTCAGCTACCATCTGAAATGGGTTAGTTCATATTGATCACGTGACTTTTTTCACATATGCATGTAACCGTATACCTCACATCTGCGATGCTCGCTAACATGATGGTGGTTTCTCACAAACACAATATTTGGAGCGGGTGGGATGGTACAACATATTGGTATATTTTGTCCACCCTTGGATCCGTCAAGTTTGGAAAGGCTATCTTACAACATATATTGGTTAACATACAAGGGGGAAATGGTCCAAACTCGGATCCTTCAAGTTTGATACCGCTATTTTACAAATCCGGAATTTCTGTTACAATCACGGTGTACACGGTTAAATGACAACTGCGTCTATTTCTACTTCATCTTTCTATTATTTTTTGATGATTTTATTTCATCTGTAAGGTGTGTTAAAAACGTTTAAAATGTTTGATAAATTTGTACCTGTACGTTTTCCTTATAAGCCGATGACCTTGAAGTTTTGCTTTTTATTTTAGTAAATTCCAGATTGCACCATCATTTCATACCTTATTACACAGGAAGTACAACTTGATTATAAGCCGCATTTCACGTGCTCCAGATGTTCGTCTGCTCTTCACGCGCTTCAGTCATATCGTCTGCCGGCAACGAGATCCTTATTTTACCAGATGTTTTCATTAACAATAATTAATGGACGAAGTATTAATTTAGTTTTGCTACCAGTTCATGAAAATGTAACAAAATTAACGAGCTATCATCTTTCTCTTCAATTGCGGTTTGAAGAACTAACCAGTATTTGGCATATTTGCAAATATTTCACATTTTACGTAAATTTGTAACTGCGTTTAATTCTGTTTACATTACGGTTATGCTGTAATTTGGTTAACTGTTAATAGAAGTACTCATAATTTTGTAAACTGGATGATTTTAACACACAATTCTTTTAATGTTTAATGTTGAGAACATTATTTCCTTGACGATTGATATTAATTTATAACTTTTTTTTAAATAGAGTTATTTCCCATTTTATAAAATTATGTGAGTTAGCTTTGTGCCTGTACAATACTTTTATATATACAATATATACATATGACTTGCCTGCACAATAGAAAAATATAGCAAATTGTCATAATTACTTAAAAATGGCAAAAATATCTATGGACAATGAATTTCGTGTAACTTATAATATCGTTGACCACACAGGCAAAATAAGAATGCAAGAAGACTTTAATAATGCACAGAAATTACTGAAAACATATCTATTTTTATGAGTACAATATTTTCATGGATCATGTTGTGTTGACCAATTCTCGTTTCTTATTTTCACGGATCATGCTATGTTTACCAATTCGCATTACTTATTTTCACGGATCATGCATTGTTTGCGAATTCGCGGAACTTTTTTTTCATGGATCATGCTATGTTGTCCAATTTGCGGTACTTGTTTTTATGGATAATGCTGTGTTGACCAATTCTCAGTACTTTTTTCACGGATCATACTATGTTGACCAATTAACGGTACTTATTTTCACGGATCATGCTATGTTTACCAATTCGTGGTACTTATTTTCACGGATCATGCTATGTTTACCAATTCGCGGTACTTATTTTCACGGATCATGCTATGTTTACCAATTCGTGGTACTTATTTTCTTGTTTTATTCTGGGTCCCTAAGGTACTAGCATAATATAATTGCATAATATAAAACTGCTTTTAGTGAAAAAAAAATACACGAATTTTAAGAAATGCTATTAATGACAATCAACCCCTGCTACCGCCAACCCCGCCGTACACACCCCTCCCATTTAGACATAACAAATATCGGATACATTATGAAATGTCTTCATGCATCAATAATTTTGGAACTCGATACTGAGGTCATACGATGTACCGGTATATTGGAATTTGAACTCGGCAGGATCCGCTTCACTAATCTCTGTTTTAAAATATATTAAATGTTGTTTGTTTGTTTGATGGTGTTTAACGCCACTTTCAGCAATTTTTCAGCTATATCATGGCGTCCAGTTTTTATTGGGGGAGGAAGCCGGAGTACCCGGAGAAAACCCCCGACCTGCGGTAGGAAAATATATTAAATGTAATCATAATGTTGTTAATAATCCTCATAAATACGTTACATCTTTTAAGAGTATCCCTTTCTGACCCCCTCCCTCTCCGTCTTTTAAGAGTACCCCTTTTTGACCCCTCCCTCTCCGTTACTTCAGTAGGATGTAATGTATTAGAGTCACTAGATTTAGTATCCTGATCAGTGCACATTCTGTGTCAATTCAGAAGGGCTAACCTATTAGCCTTCTCATATAACGGACCCTTTCATGTACCATCCTTGATTCTTTATATTCTGAGTTGTTTTAAAGATCATAGGTATAAGAAACTCCCTTTTATAAAACCTAGTTAATCATGGTACATTCTGTGTAACTTTAGAAGGACTATGGTGTAACAATCTCCCCTGTAAATCCCCCTCTTTCATCCGTGAACTTTTTATGTAACTTCATTAGGACTTAGGTATTAGATTCAGGGGCCTCTGTGGCCGAGTTAAGGTAGTTCGCCTACCATTGATCACGTGGTCTGTCAACACTAAGATTGCAGGTACTAGTCTCACTACGGACAGGAAGCGCTCGCTTGCATTCTTAATTGACAGTTTTCCTATCTAAGGTCTCTGGGAACTTTGGCTTCTTCTCCAATAAAACCTGGGATATGATATATCTGAAAATTGCTGCAAATGGCGTTAAACAACACTAAAACAAACAAACAAACGTATTAGAGTCTGCCCTTTAACCCCTGTAACATTAAGCCATGTAACTTGATCCGTGTATGTTTTATGTTACTTCATTAAGGCTCCCATTTAAGTTCCTCTGTTCCATGATCCATGTACATTTATGTCACTTCATTAGGACTAAAGTATTAGAATGAGTCATTTAATTTAAAGCCATAAGATCTAATTTGTTCAAAACTTGTTTGAAATTTTAGCTAGACACTATTTAATCCATTGTGGATCGATATTCCTTACAATTTTTACCAGTTTTCGAGAATATCTTTGGCGTCTTTAAAACACAATCAATTTTCCGTCATATTTCTAAGACTATGTTGCCATAGTAACGAATTTGTGCTTGACAGTTAACAATACGTGATTATAGTTAATTTTTGTAATATTTGACAGTATTTGCTAATTTTCTGTCTACTGAAATTGGGATATTAAAAGTGAAATCTTAAGGGCAGTCATTATTGCAATAATTGCCAAAACCATGTTTAAATTTTGCTAATGTGTGGAAAACAAAGACTAAAATCTAAAATGGCGCTGAATCCTTACTCTTTAGAAATTTCACTGATTGCAGACACATATTTTATCTCAAAAATATTTTTTATTATTCTCTATCAACCACAAAAACGTTTAATGACAATAGTATCAGTACATCTTTTCAAATTCTAAACGTGTCCGTTATATTATTATCTTTTCCCCACTACCAAACAAAATATTCAATCTTGACTATCACCTAATAGTTCGTTACCTAACGACTACTTAAATGTGTAGTTATTTACAAACTGTTGTATCAATGCTAGGTACCTATAGGGCGAAGGAATATTAAACTGATACCCTGAACTAGTTCAAAAACTTCATTAGTGGTCAGTACGAATTATTTGTTTGGGAAATATTAAACTGGTACCCTGAACTAGTTCCCTAAATTCGTGGACAGTATAGGAACTATTTGTTTGGGAAATAACTTAAATATTATGTTTGTATACAAGAACAATTATGTGTGTGGTGCATAGAATTATGTCCGGTTGAGAGTTCGCGCACCAGTTTAGAGTGTGCCTAGTTTGTAAGCAGTTACTTCCCTTTGAGGAAATTTTACAGTTGAAATATAATTAAAAACTTGAATGTGTGTTATTAAATTTTATTTGATTCTATGCTAGATTTGTGTCCCAGCAGCAAGTATTACTTAAAAGTGGACAGGGTCTTTATCGAGACATAAAATCTCCCGCAATTCAGGTGTGCTCGATTCCACTTTCTGTTCTAAGTGAGATGGTTGAATACGCTTACATGTTTTTAAAGTTGTTGTTTTGAAGAGCTTTATTTTCGATATCCGATTTGTTGTTTTTTGAGAAATGGACCGAATTTTCAAAATTTTGAATAAATAAATATCTTTAATATCTACATATTTAATGTGCTGTGAATTTTAGTCCGTTAGGAAAATATCAGTCGACCAAAAAAAACAAAAAAAAAACAAACTCGGAAAAAAGTATTTTAATCTTTCTCCGATACATGCTACATTTCCTGTGAAATTTACACAAGAAGATACGAATGAGTTCATGACGTCATATAAAGGTGTCACAATCATCTGCCACGAACCAAGGAGTGGTTGAGCCGCTTGAAGCTCATGGAATCTGAGGAAGCCACGAACATAGGAGTGGTTGAGCGGCTTTAAGCTCCTGAAATCTGAGGAAGCCACGAACCAAGGAGTTGTTGAGCCGCTTGAAGCTCATGGAATCTGAGGAATTACAAAGTAATTTGGTACTTTCTGTTTATATGACTCTTGTTTTCGTATCTTGTCTGTTCTTTGAATTCGGCATATTTAAACAATGTTTTACTGCTTCTTATGCGTTGTAAAAATTCGAGCTGTACTGGTTACTTTGCAACTATGTGTATAACTATACATGACTTTAATCATTTGTTTGACAGATTTTGATTTGTCAGACCGGTAGTGTAGTATTGTTTTTGGAGCCTTCAATTGGCCACACGGGTACTGTCTTATTGTTAGACAGCTTTTGATTGGCCTTACTGGTACTGTATTATTGTAAGGCGGCTTTTGATTGGCCAGACGGTTCTGGTTTAGTGTAAGACAGCTTTTGATTGGCCAAACGGGTACTGTATTATTGTTAGACAGCTTTTGATTAGCCAGACGGGTATTGTATTATTGTTCGACAGCTTTTGATTAGCCAGAGGGGTACTGTATTATTGTTAGGCGGCTTTTGATTGGCCAGACAGATACTGTATTATTGTTAGGCGGCTTTTGATCGGCCAGACCGGTACTGTATTATTGTTAGACAGCTTTTGATTGGCCAGACAGGTACTGTATTATTGTTACACAGCTTTTGATTTGCCAGTCCGGTACTGTATTATTGTTAGGCGGCTTTTGATTGGCCAGACGGGTACTGCATTATTGTCAGACAGCTTTTTATTGGCCAGACCGGTACTGTATTATTTTTAGGCAGCTCTTGATTGGCCAGACCGGTACTGTATTATTTTTAGGAAGCTTTGATTAGTCAGACCGTATTGTATTATTGTTCGGCGGCTCTTGATTAGGCAGACCGTATTGTATTATTGTTTGGCGGCTTTTGATTAGTCAGACCGGTCCCGTATTATTGTTAGGCAGCTTTTGATTGGCCAGGCATTTGGAATTCAGAATCATAAGGTTTCTTTGCACATATAACTTGCTACACTTCTTTGTCATGGGGATTGTGTACTGACCATCATTATATATGTTGGAAACGTTCATATTTAATTTTTTCTTAAATTGTGTGGTCTGAAGTGGATTAGACAAGAACAAAAATTCAAAAATTAAATGGAAAAAATGCAATGCCTTTTCACTAAACACCTCCTAAACATCCCAAATTCTTGAGAGTTTCCTCTTTAAATTTAAGTGTATATGTATTTTTAAATACTTGTCTGCTAGACAAAAGCTACTGATTTCTCTTACAACAAAATGTATGTAAGTATCCTCTTTTCTTTGAACAAAATGAACTTGAAAAGAATGAAAACGGAGAATATATAAGAATATATAATTATTAACGAAAAAACTTAATGTAAGTCTCATTATTAAAATACATTTATCATTTTGCCTCTTTTACATCTGTTTTCTATATTCCTAAAGGAAACGAGGATGAATAGATGAGCAATTAGAACGGCATAAAAACTAGAAAAAGAAATTAGAGCCAGATTTTACTGCAATACTTTTACTTGTCTGTTTATGATTGAAGCGCGCGCATGTTATAAACATTAAACAGACGCAGACAAACTAATTCTAAAGATGCTTGAAAGTGAAAATGTACAGCAAGCCAACCGAAAACTATTTTTCATTGATAAATAAGAAATGTTAAAATTCTTTCGCTTAATCAAATTCAGTTTTGATTTATATATCTTAAACTTTTTTTCAGTGTCATATCAGCATCTAATGTTATTAATTACAGGTATCGAAAACTCAGCATCTTACCAAAAAATCAGATTATTTGTACATCTTAAGCCACGTTATTATCATAAGACTGCAGTCTATATGTCGTTTACGAGCACGTTAGTCAAAATTTAAAGTTTTTCATTGCATAAAAACACTAGCTTTGAGTGGATTGTTATTTAAGATAATTTATTTTTTGTGCTCTCATTGCCAATATACTTAAAATTCTATAACAAAGTATGATATAAAATTGATAAAATTCTAGAAATTGTTAACAGTATTCACTGGCAGATTTGCAGACATCAATTGCTGACCTTTGTCAGTAAAACCCTTGACATACGGCGGTAAATCACCTGACCTTAGGCAGTAAATTACTTGACGTTTGTCAGTAAAACCCTTAACTTTCGGCATTAAACTGGCAGGTTTTGTTTAAGTTTGAGTACAGCTCAGCTTGCAGACGTCGGGCTGAAACTCACAACATCAGTGTTGACTCGCCAGTGATCAATAGTAGTTGACTAACTACCTTAACCACCAAATTGTTAAATATTTTGCGTGTGAATACAATACATTATAAATATAATATACAATTATCGGACCATACAGAGCAGCCCAGCGCGTCTCCGGGTGGCGTATAGGAGAGACCCTCTCGTCGGGGTTTGTCATCTCATAATACGGAAAGGCTGGCCGCGGACCGTATTTGGTAGAGTGTGCCACGATACTTGCTTGATAAAAACCCTTTTGTATATTTTGAAAAAGATTAGGCTAATTGTAGCCGCTACAAAAAGCTAAATTCTTCCCCGCCCCTTACCCAAGACTCCATACTTTTCCAGTGGCTGTCAAAATTTGGTTCCACCTCTTTTTCCTTGTTTTTTCCTCTTTATTTTATTTGTTATCTTGTTCTCGTCCTGAATATTGCTGAAATAATGCTCGCTGAATGCGTAAGGCATCAATCAATCAATCAATCTTGAAAAAAGAATTATGTTTGTTGTTTCCTTTTTGCTGCTTAGACTTAATTTCTTCTTTTTACATAAAAAGAAAGGACTGTTTTAATATTTACAAGAAAACTAGTAATTTGAATTTGCGTTATAATGTTACGTTTAAGTATCGCAGATTTAGAATTCCGCGTTACACCAACTGAAAAATAACAAATTCCTAGACACTTGTATGTTTATCATAACGCTTAAATTAATTATAAACAGAAAAACCTGTAAAGTCATGTATTTCCGGATTTTTAACATCAGTTTATTATTATTTTGTTTCATTTAACACGTAAACCGTAAGTTACGTGTGAAAAACACATGAAATTAATTGCAATTTCCTTTAAATAAAATGATATCCATGTGTTTACTTGAACACGCTGCTAATTCAGTTTCCTTGTCTAAATGCGGTATCTGTATATATTTTATATCAAAAATCTCTACGTAGAGCACATTTTTTTTAATTTAATGACCAATAATCCCTCCCCGACCTTTATTGTTTATTTTGCGATGAATGGATCAGGTGTACGAATAGATCGCGCAAAATAGTGCGTTCATCAAAATAAAACAAAAGGCTTGAAAATCAAACTTATTTCAAATTTAAAATATTTTGGCACCACATAACTCAGCTTGAGTTCAAATTCGAATGCGATCATCTTTGTTTTTCTAAGTTACGTCCCCCTTTAACGCGGTAAACATCTGAATTTGTGGTTTCTACATTACAACTTAAGAAAGCCTTTATCATTTAAATTGGTTTTGGGAACAAATTCAAACAGATTTAGTTGAAATTTTATCAATTTTAATTTATTTTAATTTATTCAGGGCTGGCGCTAATTATGATAGAACACGTCATTCTTTTTTTAGCGTTATATTTTTTAGATTTGTATTCACTATTTTTTTAAAATTCTTCTTGCTTATTTTTTATGTAATGAAAACAACAAGAAAAAATCGATCCGAATAATATGACACCTGTTAATGTAAGCAAAAATGATAGTGGTAAAGACCGGAAAATGTCTTCATTATCACATGGCGACTGCTAATTAATTGTATTCCATACAGGTGCTCCCGTCTGTAGGAGGATATCATTATCTCTGATTATATTTCATATGACACTCATCAATATCATTGGTGCTAATTAAACCATATAGTTCTCAAAGGATAACGTTCATCTTGTGATATTATCAAGAGACAAATTACAATAGCTATAAGTACCACCTCATCTGACATAAAATGGCGTAATATTAACGGTAATTATATAAGTGAAATGGCAAACAGATTTAGCATGCAGCACTTTGGTGGGAGTTTGTTGGCATAGCAGCACTTTGGTGTGATTTTGTTGTCATTACACCTTTAGGGTGAATTAATCGCGCATTAAAAAATTCATAAATGAGATTTATAAAAAATCAAATAACTTTTTAAATCAAATTTAGAATTGCCAATGTTGTCATGGTAATTGAGACTATTTTTAGACCTCATTTTTGTATGTTATATATTCAAATCAAATCAAATATATTTATTGACATATATTCATGTTTGAGACAAAAAATACATAGCACAGTATAAATTTACTAAGATCTAAATGGAGTCATATAGTATTTGAATTTGTTTGTTTAAATGGTGTTTAATGCCACTATCAGTAATTTTTTCCGCTTTAATCATGGGGTTCAGTTTTTATTGTGGAGGAAGCCAGAGTACCCAGAGAAAACCCCGATCTTAGGTAGGAAAACTTGCAATACTTGTCAATTAGCATTTAAGTTCAGTACACCCTGCCGTTAGTGAGACTCGAACTTGCAGTCCTAATGCATACAGACCACGTTATCATAGTAGATGACTAACTGCTTAACCAATCGACCACAGAGGCCCACTTAGTATTTGAATTAAGATTTATATCCTCTACGTATCTTATAAAATGAAAATAATTGCTTTTTCTTCTTGTCTGACTCTCTCTTCTGTCGCGACTATGTTTATTTATAATTCAGGAGACAAATGTGTCATAAATTTAACAGTTTCTATACAACTTTACGTCTAGAGAACAATCCCTCTCTTTTTGTTTCCCGTTAAAAACACATTATTTCTTTGATTTTAACGTCATTGTCTGGTTTGAAATAGGTTTGTGTTTGTTTGAATGGGTTTTTTCACCTACAAAATGGCGTCCATTTTAATTTGGAGAGAAAGCAGGAATTTATGCAAGAACAAATCTTCGGCGGGAATTGACAACGGCATGTTTATGATAAAAAGACATCAAAGATACGTGGCAAGGTATTATGGTAAAACGGAAAAAAGTTGCACTTTTCTGTTGTCTGGTACTCTGTCTGTCGAAACAATGTTGAAGGGAACCAGTTACACTATTCTCTTGTCTAGTGTCCTTGTTGGTCGAAACAATGTTTAAGGAAACCAGTTGACCTTTTCTCTTGTCTGTCGAAACAATATTTAAGGAAACCAGTTGCTCTTTTTCTTGTCTGGTACCCTTGTCAGTTGAAACAATGTTTAAGGAAACCAGTTGCTCTTTTTCTTGTCTGGTACTCTTTTCTGTCGAAACAATGTTTAATGAAACCCGCTGCACTTTTCTCTTGTCTGGAACTCTGTCGAAACAATGTTTATTTACAATTCAGATGGCAAATGTGTTATAAATTTAACAGTTTCTTTACAATTTCATGTCTAGAGAACATTCCCTCTGATTTGTTTCTTATTAAAAACAACTTGTTTCTTTGATTTTAGCGGAATTGTTGGGTTTGAAATACTAGTAGGTTTTTGAAAAACCTGACTTTCAATATGAAAAATTCTAATCCTTGTTTGTTTAAAATCGGTAAACGTTATGACACTACCGGGATTTATAGTAAATTTATTGTGTTTTGCTCAAGGAAAATTGTTTTCTTTAGGAATATTTTTAACAGTTTAAAATTAACAACAATCCGGGAAATATTTTACACAACAAATTTGAACGTCTACCAAATGTGCCTCATTACATCTCACCAGTTTATTACAAATAGATGAGGTCGTTTTCTTACAATTTAGATGCTTATTTGTCTTGTTTCCATAGCTAAATGGGTATTTGAACAATAAACTGGGAGAGATCAGGTGCCGTACTAGTAATGAGAACATTGAGACTAGCATTGTATGACAACGCGCACCTGTTCCAAATAACTGTTAAATAGAAGAGACAATTGATCTGCAAGGGGATAATATATTGCTATAGTCTTTAAGAAATTATTGTCTGTAAGCCTACAGCTAATGTTCTATTTAAATTGAATAGATGACCAAAACCGAACAAAGACATCAAAGTTAAACTAATTACTCAAACATGACATCATTTCACTAAGAACAAAAAAACATAATAGACGAAATAATAGGCAGAAAAATGACCGATCTATAGAATAGCCCGAGAACATTTTGCAAATTTTATACATTAACCTGGTTAAAGGGATCCGCTGAAAGTCTTATTTGATTATTTGTGGCAAATTTTCAACTTTATCATGAATCTACTAAATTGGTGATTTTTTTAATTAGCGCAGCTCTTTTACCTTAAGTTTAACTTGACCGACATCATATATATCCAGAATCGTACGTGATGGCCTATGTTCTCTCAAAATTTCATGACCAATTTAAACCCTTCCAAGAGAAAACCAGCTTCCGGGGTAAACCCCACTCTAAAAATAGCACTTTCTTTTCAGAAAATCTTGGTTTATAGGTCATGTAGTGCATGTGACATAAAAAATACTAAACACCATAAGAACAGAGCAAGTTAGGACTCAAAATTTTCCAATATATTCAGTTTTTATTCATTAAAGTCCGGTTAGTACTTTTTAATATACACTAAGATAAACAGGACTTTTTTGTTTTTAAGTACTATTTTCTTAATATGTTCTAAATTTGATTGGTCCCCTTTAATGTCTTGACACCTGAATGCAGAAATCTAACAAGAGATAGCGTACTTAGGTGCGTGTGTTAATAACTGGTTTTCTAAAACGCTCATTTGATCAGCCTTGATGTGTATAACATCGTATATACAAAATATCAAACAGCTAAATACTAATTAAATATGTACTGTACAAAATATTTTCTCCATCGATGGATAACAAAATTTCCTGTGCAAAACAGACATTTTGTTATATATTGACGGAAAAAATATTTTTATAGTAAATACTTATAAAGAAATTCAAACATTAGATTAATGAATTTAAAATGTGTAAATTTACATTTAAAAAAAAAGGAAAAAAATAATAACTTTTCAATGCACAGTAAACCCACACACTTATATGTAAAGTAAATGTAACAAGAGTTCTGTCTGGTATGAAATCGCTGTTTGGTTTTTTTTGTTTTTTTTTGTCTTATTTTATGTGTGTGTTTTTGTGTGTTTTGTTTGTTTGTTTTTTATTTTGGTTTTTGTTCTTTTTTGTTCTGTTTGTTGTTTTGATTTTTATCAGAATATTTTATTCATTCCTTTATTAATTTATTTACGATTCATTATTAATCAATTATTTATTAATTTTTCTATTTTATTTTTATTTGCATATTTTCTTTTGTTTTTCTCGTGAGATTGGTTGATTATATGTTATAATTTATTTGACAATAATTTGTTATAGTAACAAATACCCGTATCAATTCCTGACATGCCAGTCATAAAATATAATATCCTAAATAAATAAATATTGTATGTATGCAAATAACTGTATTCTTATTATCAGCTAATTATCTCCCAGCAGCTGATGAGAACTGTCCCGCACTGCCACACTAACGGATGGCCATGTGACCTATAAATTGTGTGCTGTTTCATTATGAAAATGAGTATGAGGACCAAGTCAATAAAACTAAATCTTCCAATTTCACAATATTTACAATAAATGACAGTTCAAATAAATCGATTTTGATCTTGAATTAAATGTCAAAATTTCAGCGAAGCATGAAATGGCGAATCTGATTGGCTAATGGCACGTGCCTGGTCTATTATACGGGATAAATATCTCCAGGTGTTATTTATGCACAAAGGGAAGAGAAGAAGTACATTAAATCTTGTTATTAACTTGAAACATAAAAGAAAAACCACAAACTCATCATAAATTAAAAAGATGAATATATTAAATGAGGCACCGGTGGGATAAATTTCAGCGAGCTATAATTTCAAACGCCAGTAGCACAGATCTTTGATAACATTCTATATGACCTAATTGTTCTCGGAATTATCTTTGAGTGCTTTGACTAAGTGAAATGATATTTAAGAAGATTAAGGACGATTTATGGTTGACTTTGTCGGCCTACTCGCACAACTCATCTAACGAATGACATTGATTTTTCTTTTGTGCTACATAAAATATGTACTAATAAGCATTACGTGCTTGAAGTGAAAGAAAAAGATTAAAGGATAAATTTTGAAACCGAAATTGGAACTGATTCCAATTGTAAGCGACTTTATAAAGCAGTCATTGGCACTACGAACATAGGGTCCACATTGGTCAAAGTTCCTCTAGTATAATATTTTAAATACACGCATTTACCTAGCTGTTATTAAAAAGACTAAAACTATAATTTTTAATAAAAATGGGAAAACAGTTAAAAACACCTTTTATTTGAATGATAATCCAATTGAAAAGGGCAGAACATACAAATACCTTGGACTTAATTTTTCAACCTGCGGATCCTTCACGGAAGCTAAAAGTGACCTATATAATCGAGACTTAAAGCGCTTTATAAAATGACTAAATGTTTTTAATCTAAAAGACCTAGCATAAAAACAATAATGCACCTATTTGATCATACTGTGAAACCTGTTTTGTTATATGGTAGTGAGATATGGGGTTGTTTTATTGGTAATAAGCTAAAGAAAGATGATTATTGTCTTTCTTCAAAATTACTTAACAAATTAAAACAGGAACATGTTCACTTGAAATTTTGCAAATATTTATTAGGAGTAGAAAAAAGGTCAACATCTTCAGCAGTAATGGGAGAATTGGGAAGGTATCCACTTTAACCCAACATATTCACTTATATGTTTAAGTACTTTCAACGTTTATACTCTTCTGATGACATTTTACTAAAAAATGCTTATGAAGAATCAGTAAATCTAGATAATGCAGTAGTTGCATCAAATCTATCATGAAAAATCTAAATATCAACCTTAATATGTGCATAACACCCCAGTATAACATTAAATCACTTATTATTAATAAAGTAAAAATTATTTACAACAAAATTTGGAAAGATGATATATTCAATGACAATGAGAGTAGGTCTGGAAATAAACTGAGAACCTACAGACTATTTAAAAATATTTTTTCATATGAACCTTATTTAGACTATCTGAAAATAAAAGGAAAATGTTCACAAAATTTAGAATTAGTGCACATAAGTTAGAGATAGAAATAGGAAGATATAAAAATATTCCTGCAGAAAATAGAATTTGTGGGTTGTGCGACGCGGGAGTGGGAGATGAAATCCATTTTCTACTCCAGTGTCAAAAACTGAACAAAGAAAGATCAAAATTTTTGCAGGAAATAAATAATATTAATAATAACTTTAGTAGGTTGGATACCACTTCCCAATTCACTTGGCTATTATCATCTGAAGACAAGATAATAATATACAAACTAACTGATTATTTACTAACTATTAACAGTGAAAGAAATAAAATTCTTGATGCATAATAATTATACATGCATTATTATATTTTAAAGTATATATTTATGTAGCGTTCACTTGGGTCACTGTGCTGGTTATAATAATTGTTGATTTGTGTAATATACATTGAGTTTTCACATTTTCATTGGTTTTCATTAGCCCTTTTTAGTTTACATTTTCTTTCCAAATTATTTTGTTTAGAACAATCATTCTTTATTTTGTAACTTTAAAGTTGTATAGCTCTTCATGGGCGTCTTAATTGACAAATAAACATATTCTATTCTATTCTATCTTGTTTGTATTATGTAATGATATTCTCTATACTTTTTTGTCGTATTGTTATGTGTATTGTTCATTATGTAACAGTTTATGTTTGCTTTCGCAAATAAAGGTATAAATTTGTGTAATGTTTTCGTCTTTTCATCTGGACGCAATGTTATAGGTATCTTGGTATATATAGGGTAATAACGATCTGTGGCCGAATGGGTCACTTTTTTACCTCTCCAAAATATATGAAAAGGTAGCTGTTTTAATTGGAAAATATATCATTGGGTAGTTGTAAATTACCTAAATATATCCATAACTCAATTCTCATATTTATCATGTTAAGCCGATGTTAAAAACAGTGATTTTACAAACAAAGTGTTCCATTAACATTACTTGATTACATGTGTATTTTGGTAGTGAATGGACTATTTTGTCAATGGGGATGTGCAGTAATAAAATATATGAATAGGTCTGATTTAATAATTCAATATATGATTAGGTCCCGTATATATGAATAGGGTGGGTTTTCAACCTGAACCTGAAAGTATTTTTAGTTACCCCCCCCCCCCAGCTGGTGTCAATATAACGTGTGTGTACTGATAATTATTAAGTTGTTTAAATAAGGAAAAAGAATTTCCTCAATTCTGCTTTACGTCCAGCGAGCAGTATTACAACTATATTCAGGACGGGAACAAGTTAACAAACAATAAACCAATGGAAAATATGGGTGGGATGGGTCACAGGGAACACAATTTTGACTGCCACTCGAAAAGTATGGAGTTTTGGGTAGGGGCGGAAAAGATAGCCTTTTGTAGCGGCTACAATGAGCCTACTCTTTTTCGAAATCTACAAAAGGGGTCTTTATCGTGCCAGGAGCGTGGCACTCTCCAAACACGTTACCCACTACGGTCCGCTGTCAGGCTTTCCGTATTATGACATAACAATCCCCAACGAGAGGGTCTCCCCTATCCGCCACCCGGGGACGCGCTGGGCTGCTATGTGGGTCGAGCACTGGGAACCCAACTCCCCCCCTTTTTTTCCAGTTAAACCTGGACGCCAATGTTTAGCTTCAAAATTGCTGAAATTAGGGTTAAACGCTATTTAAAACTGAAAACAAACAATGTTTTACTCTTAGCACATGGGCTGCATGGTATAGCTGAAAAATTGCTGAAATTGACGTCCAACACAAACAAAATCAATTAAAAGAATGAACACGTGTAATGTATACGCATCGTCTTAATATTGCGATAATAAGAGTCTTTTTTATTTTAGTAACACAATATATATAACAGCTGTGCAAGCATTAAAAGTTTTGTAAATATATACTAATTGGTTATATGCTATAATTATAAATAGTTATAATAAGAATCCGAGAACACAATTATATACGAAGGCGACATATATTAAATGATATGCAGGGGCTACGGTGGCCGATCGCGCGACTGGTTAAGGTAGTTCGTCTTATGTTGATTACGTGGTCTTTCAACACTTGCGGGTTCAAGTCTCACTGCGGGAAGGGTTCATTTGTCTCTAATCTTAATTGACAAGTATTGCCAGTTTGCCTACTGAATTTGGGGGTTTCCGGGTACTGCGCCAAGATATGCCTGAAAAATTGGTGAAATTGCGTTAAACCCACTTCAAACAAAAACAAACCAAATGACAAATATACAGAGCGCTTTATGGTTATATTAGTCTAGTTTTTTACAATGCACTGGTAAATGTTTAGATAGTACAAGGAAGAACATACATAGAGGGATCTGATTGGATGTTTGAGTTCTGAAAAATAAAAAAATAAATACACCATTGATTAAAAATGTTGGGAGGATATTTATAATGCCTGGAAAACGACACTCGCCGTCACAGAGAGCATAACTGGTTCCCAGATATAACCTCTGCAACACGTCATCCTTCTTTTACTGGACTACATTTGTCGTCTGTCCATGAAGTTTGTAAACAAAGAATGATGTTTGCAAAAAAAAAAAAATACACGCGAACTTATTTATTTTAATATAGTCTATTTCTACACTTTTGATACAGTTTTAAATCAAAATTACTCCGCTTGTACACCAAGTTTATGCGCCATGAGAGATATCTCCCAGAATGTCAACCAATAGTATGGCAGAGGTGATTGTGGTTGACGTTGGCTACACAGAATCCATTGCTGATTGCGTGTAGATTGATTTCAAACCAATCAATACGAACTTATAAGATCTTCTTGTAACGCATAAAAGGTCAAACGGATAAGATCGCTGAAGATCGTGAATGATTTATGAAGACGATGACGCAAAGTTTTTCATATCATTTTCCTATATAAATTTTTAAATTCTTTCTAACGAATTGGCGGACTATTTTTAGCGGAAGTATTTGAGTCAAACAGATTGCAATAATTAATCAACAATCTCTCTATGCTTTGTTATCTGTTTTGGTACAAAGTCATCAATCTTTCATCAACTTTTTTCACATTGTTCAAATACTTTCTCTTGGCTTCCTTAATATTTCCTGGTTTGTTTATTCAAGATGAAGAAATGCTGAATGTATCAAACAATGCAATAATATATAAGAACTGCGTAACTTGGTTTTGTGTTATGATTTAAGGTATCTGACCCATAATTGAAATTACGGTTTAATTTTATATTTCGACCAAAAAATGCGGCTTTATTAAACATTTTTTGAGCAAAAAAATTAGTTACTCAAATAGTATTTCCGATGTTTGCCGAAGATTACAGAGGTCTGCTCCATTGAAAAACAACAGACATCCGGGACACCAAATATGATCACGTGGTCAATTAGGGTACGGATACCTTAACCGGCCGAAGAAATGTCAATAGACATAACATTACGTTTATGCATCGGTAACATTTCCTGTGGGTAAGAGATGGGGCATGTTATGACGTCACTGCATCAGTGAAAGATCGTGGGGTAAGGAATGGGGTTGGGCATGTTATGACGTCACTGCATCAGTGAAAGATCGTTGGGGTAAGGAATGGGGTGGGGCATGTTATGACGTCACTGCATCAGTGAAAGATCGTTGGGGTAAGGAATGGGGTGGGGCATGTTATGACGTTACTGCATCAGTGAAAGATCGTTGGGGTAAGGAATGGGGTGGGGCATGTTATGACGTCACTGCATCAGTGAAAGATCGTTGGGATAAGGAATGGGGTGGGGCATGTTATGACGTCACTGCATCAGTGAAAGATCGTTGGGGTAAGGAATGGGGTGGGGCATGTTATGACGTCACTGCATCAGTGAAAGATCGTTGGGGTAAGGAATGGGGTGGGGCATGTTATGACGTCACTGCATCAGTGAAAGATCGTGGGGGTAAGGAATGGGGTGGAGCCCTTTTGTGAAAAAAAAACTGAAACTTTATGGGAAAAAGTTAAACGGACATTGAGGAAATTCCTTTTAATCTGCCGAGTGCAAAAATATGGCTAAATTTGAACTGAGTGAGTGTATTAATTGCATTTCTTACTGAACTACATAATGCACGTTTATGAACGCATTAGACTTTCGAACAAGACCTAAAAATTGAAAATAATGAAACTAAAACTCTCTTGTTTTTCCTTAGAAGAAGTGACAGTGATTTTCATCCCAGGGTAGGGGATCTTCCTCGGGGTATTACCTCCTCAACCAGTCAAGAAACAGGAAAGCATAAGATATTGCTGAAAAATGCTGAAATTATAGTAAAACCTCATTCAACAAAACTACTGACATTACTCATTTCACTTAAGTATTATAGACAAAACACATATTGTAGAAAAAATATTTTAATTTCGAAATTCTAAAGTGCAGGAATGGTTCTGGATTTTTCTACAGCAAAAGTAACAATGACTGTATCACTAGGTCAGATGAGAGCACGGAAACTGATATCCGCGAAAATAGGTCAATATGAATGTATGGTGATTTTGTACAAGTCTAAATTTCGCAGTACATACCACGAAGTAAAACTATCCAAATTTGTTTGAAATGATTTATGTTTTGATCTTCGTTTGATTCCTGATAACATTACTGGTATATTAACTTACATAATCTATTTCTTTGATCAGAGAACCAAATGGAAGTTTTATCTGATTTCGTGTTGTCGTATCACTGCTACAAAGGAAAAGAAAAAACAAAAATATATAGGGACCTGTAATTTTCATATCACGGGGTTCTGAAGGGTTTCTGAGAGAAGTTCTTGGGAAACAAAATAGTTTGACTGCTTTAACAATTCCATCTTTTCCGAATGTAATCTTTGTAATTGTTAATCTTTGGAAAATAATGCTCCCGTCTTCCTTTGCTAAAAAATAATTCCACTCTTTTCTAGCCCCACGAGATAAGTAAATAGACAGTCCCTAACAAAGTATTTTCTGAATGAACAATGATGCAGAAAGTTGTGCATCTGTTTAATTTATTAATACATGTTCTGGAAGATAAAACTAAAACTCGACGTTAAATTTCTTTTTGATATGTTACTCCCACTCGTGCCACACGCGCAATCATCTGCCAGCACGCGCTTCATATGTTTCGTTCTTCATACAGAATTGCACTTAATCTAAGATTGAAAGCTGTAGGTTGTAGTCACCTTATATTTATCTTTCTATTGTTCGTGCTCAGTGTGTAGTCAGACAAGGTGATTATTTGTAACATAAAATATTTCGCTCATTAGAGAAACTATAGATACGATTGTTTTCTTTTCCGGTAAAGTGATTTGATATTCACGCAAAATTAAAATGAGCCCTTTTCTACTCATCTATGTGATAATTACAGAGAATGCAAACATACGTTTACAATTAAACGATACTTTTTTAAAAATCAGTCGAACACACCTTTATGCAAGTCTCATTATGTTTTATTTGTAATTTACTAATGAATAGAAGAATCGATTTTTAATTTTTATGCACACAGAGAAAGTGACAGAAGTGAGAAAAAGACAGATGTCGTCTAATTAATAAAGATGTCGTGACAAATATAAGCTTGACAAAGACTTGGATTCTGATATGGTCTCACAAGTGTTTTATCCAATCTAAATCCTTTCGATGACTTTGATGGCATTATCTGTGCACAGAAGCTTTACATATCACGTGGTTTACATTCTTCTTTTGTTAACGGTACCCATACAACGGTTGACCTCTTCTTGGTGTCAATTATTGATTTTGATACGAAAGGACATTCACCCTTTTTTTTATCAAATTTGAACAGAAGGGTTCCAATTTACTTTCAGGCATTAGCAACCATTATTTATAATATAATACAAATTAATTCCGTGTTTCACATGACGACTTGTGTCTTGTCAATTAAACGGAAAGGAATTTGTGTGGCTTAATCAGATTGTTCAAATAGAAAACATTTTGTTATTCGTAGTTTTTTGCTGTACATTACAGTTTGACTTTGTTTATATGTTACTTATATCGTCAACTTCATAGTGTTATAATGATAAAGTTCTATATTTTTATATAATAATTGATTTTTTTGTTTGAAAAGTGTTTAGCGCTACGTTGAGAAATTTTTCTGATATATCAAGGCGTCCAGTTTTTATTGGTACAAGAAGAAAAGCCCCGAATTCCGACAGGAAAACTGGAAATCCGTTTCAATAAGGATTGGAGTCGAGCGCACCCTCCCCGCAGTGAGACTCGAACCACAACCTCAGTATTGACAGACCACGTGATAAATAATACTCGACCACCAAGGCCCCCTGAAATGATAATTGATATCCCAAGTCAGTGATTGACCGGCTAATTTGTCAGTTTTGATCCTTATAGTTTAATAGAAGAATGTTTTTTATGTCCCGCCAACGGAAGTCGGGAACATACAGCTTTTCGGTCTATTTGTTCGTTCGCCAGTCCCACATCAGGTTTAAGCTTCTGTTATGAAGATGACTTCTCATCTTTATGAAAATCTTTTACATCTCCATATCTTCATAAAGCTTGGTACACAGTTACAATATCTAGAGGATTTGGGAAAGGGGAGGGGGAATAAAAATTGTCCCCAGTCATACAATAGGAGTGCTTAATGTTCCAACATAGCGATTTATCTTTTACCTTGTCCTCAAATCATACCCACGTGACCACACCCTAGCTAAACGTAAAAATGAAAAACTTTAGGAAATTTACTAGTATGCCGGCCTATACTGGTTTATGACTAAAACATTTATGTTTTGTGGGATTTCTGTACGCATAATGAAGGTATGCAGGGTCTGATGATAATTTGATTACTGTAGAAATTTATTTTTTCCGAGAACATAATTGGTTATTAGATATATCATCCCCCCCACCCCCCCCCCCCCCATTTACTGCATGTGGCGTTTGTCTGTAAAAAAGGCCTGAATTTTATATAGTCTATTAATACACGTTTCGTGCGATTTTACGTAAGAAGTACGCGAACTTTAGTTGCCATGAGAGATTGCGTCGACCAATGGTGTTGCAGAGGTGATTGTTGGTGACGAACGATACCCAGAATCCTTTGCGTAGAGATTGAAGTAGGTCCTGCCTTGCAGCACACCTGAGATGTCACTTGAAGTCAAACCATGATAATACAAGTTATATTTATATTTCAGTTAAATATTGTAAAACATCGTGCAAAAAATATGAAGAAAGTTTTTTACGAGTTTTTAATTTCAATGATCAGGCGGGGGCATTCGATTTGTTTCTTACAGACACTTTAATTATTTTAAACAAAACTTTGACTCTAACAAATTACCCATAATTTCAGCTGCGAGGGCAAACTAGCATTACAATAGATGTATCTTCTTTGTTTCCTAGATCCTGTGTGTGTTCGAATCCGTTAAGTGCTAATTTCACTAATAAATAAACAAAGAATCTACTGCTCACAGGGATATACTGTGCAGATGTTTGGGGTCACACAGGTCAACTGTAAAACGACAATGACCAACGCAATCTGCAATCCTTCTTGCAGAGAACATCTATTATAGACGCCGACTTCGTGCATTAAAAGGGTGAAACTATTTATTTATTTATTTATTTATTTATTTATTTATTTATTTATTTATTTATTTATTTATTTATTTATTTATTTATTTATTAGCAGACATATTTTAATTTATGTATTAATTACTTTGTAAGTTATATTTTTGTTTTAGTAAATGAAGAAAATTATAAATATTTTTGTCTTTTTTTTTCAAGAATAAACCAAAACATAGTCGCAACATTTTTACATTAAATAACGTGACTATGTTTAGATATCGAGAATCAAACTAATTAGATAGATAGAGACATTAAAAATTATCAGAAACTAACACGTACCGGAAAACTGCAATCTTGACAGTTAATGCGTTTGTCGACATCACCATTCGCTATGGATGGATGAAGCGTGTGATTCTATCGCATTCTCACTATTAGTATAATAATGGAAAAATCTTGTTTAATTAGGGTCGCTGGTTCAAAATAGAGACGTACCAGGGTATCTGTTCTTTTTAAATAGTGAATGAATAATTCAACGGTCGAATTACTCAAAAGAACGAAATAAATTAAAATCCAAAACGAGCTCGTGTGTTAGTACTGTGTTCACTCTAGCGTGTAGAGTGGGCAAGTTGTCGCCATTGCCACAATCACGATTTTCATACTGTAACATTAAGTTTGCTTTAAGATAATAAAAGGAGACAGTGACAAAGGACAGGATATCCGAATAGTTCATTTGGTTTACGAGAAAGCCCCTTATCGCGTTCTTTCGGATTATTTCTGTATTCTCTCATGCGTTAATGGTAGTCAAATTCATGTCCATCATGGTACAATTTATTTAATTCAGCGATTTGAAATCGGTGTTATTAAAACAACAATAACTTTTTTTAATATTCAATAATAGTCATCATAACTGTAAACGTCACTGTCTCAAGGCTGTACACGTCACTGTCTCAAGGCTGTACACGTCACTGTCAGAAGGCTGTACACGTCACTGTCTCAAGGCTGTCCTTGTTTTTGCCTCGGTACATGTAGCCATAAGAATGATCATCACTTCGGACACAGTCTGGGGTAGACAATAATATATGTCATCACTTCGGACACAGTCAGAGGGTAGGCAATAAGATATGTCATCACTCCGTACACAGTCAGGGGGTAGGCAATAAGATATGTCATCACTTCGGACACAGTCAGGGGGTAGGCAATAAGATATGTCATCACTTCGGACACAGTCAGGGGGTAGGCAATAAGATATGTCATCACTTCGGACACAGTCAGAGGGTAGGCAATAATATATGTCATCACTTCGGACACAGTCAGAGGGTAGACAATAATATATGTCATCACTTCGGACACAGTCAGAGGGTAGGCAATAATATATGTCATCACTTCGGACACAGTCAGAGGGTAGGCAATAAGATATGTCATCACTTCGGACACAGTCAGGGGGTAGGCAATAAGATATGTCATCACTTCGGACACAGTCAGAGGGTAGGCAATAAGATATGTCATCACTTCGGACACAGTCAGAGGGTAGGCAATAAGATATGTCATCACTTCGGACACAGTCAGGGGTAGGCAATAAGATATGTCATCACTTCGGACACAGTCAGGGGGTAGGCAATAAGATATGTCATCACTTCGGACACAGTCAGAGGGTAGGCAATAATATATGTCATCACTTCGGACACAGTCAGAGGGTAGACAATAATATATGTCATCACTTCGGACACAGTCAGAGGGTAGGCAATAAGATATGTCATCACTTCGGACACAGTCAGGGGGTAGGCAATAAGATATGTCATCACTTCGGACACAGTCAGGGGGTAGGCAATAAGATATGTCATCACTTCGGACACAGTCAGAGGGTAGGCAATAAGATATGTCATCACTTCGGACACAGTCAGAGGGTAGGCAATAAGATATGTCATCACTTCGGACACAGTCAGGGGGTAGGCAATAATATATGTCATCACTTCGGACACAGTCAGAGGGTAGGCAATAAGATATATCATCACTTCGGACACAGTCAGGGGTAGGCAATAAGATATGTCATCACTTCGGACACAGTCATGGGTCGGCAATACGATATGTCATCACTTCGGACACAGTCAGGGGGTAGGCAATAAGATATATCATCACTTCGGACACAGTCAGGGGGTAGGCAATAATATATGTCATCACTTCGGACACAGTCAGAGGGTAGGCAATAAGATATATCATCACTTCGGACACAGTCAGGGGTAGGCAATAAGATATGTCATCACTTCGGACACAGTCATGGGTCGGCAATACGATATGTCATCACTTCGGACACAGTCAGGGGGTAGGCACTAAGATATATGATCACTCCGTACACAGTCAGAGGGTAGGCAATAATATATGTCATCACTTCGGACACAGTCAGAGGGTAGGCAATAAGATATGTCATCACTCCGTACACAGTCAAGGGGTAGGCAATAAGATATGTCATCACTTCGGACACAGTCAGGGGGTAGGCAATAACATATGTCATCACTTCGGACACAGTCAGAGGGTAGGCAATAATATATGTCATCACTTTGGACACAGTCAGAGGGTAGACAATAATATATGTCATCACTTCGGACACAGTCAGAGGGTAGGCAATAATATATGTCATCACTTCGGACACAGTCAGAGGGTAGGCAATAAGATATGTCATCACTTCGGACACAGTCAGGGGGTAGGCAATACGATATGTCATCACTTCGGACACAGTCAGGGGGTAGGCACTAAGATATGTCATCACTTCGGACACAGTCAGAGGGTAGGCAATAAGATATGTCATCACTTCGGACACAGTCAGGGGTAGGCAATAAGATATGTCATCACTTCGGACACAGTCAGGGGGTAGGCAATAAGATATGTAATCACTTCGGACACAGTCAGGGGGTAGGCAATAAGATATGTCATCACTTCGGACACAGTCAGGGGGTAAGCAATAAGATATGTCATCACTTCGGACACAGTCAGGGGGTAGACAATAAGATATGTCATCACTTCGGACACAGTCAGGGGGTAAGCAATAAGATATGTCATCACTTCGGACACAGTCAGGGGGTAAGCAATAAGATATGTCATCACTTCGGACACAGTCAGAGGGTAGGCAATAAGATATGTAATCACTTCGGACACAGTCAGGGGGTAGGCAATAAGATATGTCATCACTTCGGACACAGTCAGGGGGTAAGCAATAAGATATGTCATCACTTCGGACACAGTCAGGGGGTAGGCAATAAGATATGTCATCACTTCGGACACAGTCAGAGGGTAGGCAATAATATATGTCATCACTTCGGACACAGTCAGAGGGTAGACAATAATAAATGTCATCACTTCGGACACAGTCAGAGGGTAGGCAATAAGATATGTCATCACTTCGGACACAGTCAGGGGGTAGGCAATAAGATATGTCATCACTTCGGAAACAGTCAGGGGGTAGGCAATAAGATATGTCATCACTTCGGACACAGACAGGGGGTAGGCACTAAGATATGTCATCACTTCGGACACAGTCAGAGGGTAGGCAATAAGATATATCATCACTTCGGACACAGTCAGGGGTAGGCAATAAGATATGTCATCACTTCGGACACAGTCATGGGTCGGCAATACGATATGTCATCACTTCGGACACAGTCAGGGGGTAGGCAATAAGATATATCATCACTTCGGACACAGTCAGGGGGTAGGCAATAATATATGTCATCACTTCGGACACAGTCAGAGGGTAGGCAATAAGATATATCATCACTTCGGACACAGTCAGGGGTAGGCAATAAGATATGTCATCACTTCGGACACAGTCATGGGTCGGCAATACGATATGTCATCACTTCGGACACAGTCAGGGGGTAGGCACTAAGATATATGATCACTCCGTACACAGTCAGAGGGTAGGCAATAATATATGTCATCACTTCGGACACAGTCAGAGGGTAGGCAATAAGATATGTCATCACTTCGGACACAGTCAGGGGGTAGGCATTAAGATATGTCATCACTTCGGACACAGTCAGGGGGTAGGCAATAAGATATGTCATCACTTCGGACACAGTCAGGGGGTAGGCAATAAGATATATCATCACTTCGGACACAGTCAGGGGGTTGGCAATAAGATATGTCATCACTTCGGACACAGTCAGGGGGTTGGCAATAAGATATGTCATCACTTCGGACACAGTCAGGGGGTAGGCTATAAGATATGTCATCACTTCGGACACAGTCAAAGTGTAGACAATAAGATATGTCATCACTACGTACACAGTCAGGGGGTATGCAATAAGATATATCATCACTTCGGACACAGTCAGGGGGTAGGCAATAAGATATGTAATCACTTCGGACAGTCAGGGGGTAGGCAAAAAGATATGTCATCACTTCGGACACAGTCAAGGGGTAGGCAATAAGATATGTCATCACTTCGGACACAGTCAGGGGGTAGGCAATAAAATATGTCATCAATTCGTACACAGTCAGGGGGTAGGCAATAAGATATATCATCACTTCGGACACAGTCAGGGGGTATGCAATAAGATATGTCATCACTTCGGACACAGTCAGGGGGTAGGCAATAAGATATATGATCACTCCGTATGTCATCAATTCGTACACAGTCAGGGGTAGGCAATAAGATATATCATCACTTCGGACACAGTCAGGGGGTAGGCAATAAGATATGTCATCACTTCGGACACAGTCAGGGGGTAGGCAATAAGATATGTCATCAATTCGTACACAGTCAGGGGGTAGGCAATAAGATATATCATCACTTCGGACACAGTCAGGGGGTCGGCAATAAGATATGTAATCACTTCGGACACAGTCAGGGGGTAGGCAAAAAGATATGTCATCACTTCGGACACAGTCAGGGGGTAGGCAATAAGATATGTCATCACTTCGGACACAGTCAAGGGGTATGCAATAAGATATGTCATCACTTCGGACACAGTCAGGGGGTAGGCAATAAGATATATGATCACTCCGTATGTCATCAATTCGTACACAGTCAGGGGGTAGGCAATAAGATATATCATGACTTCGGACACAGTCAGGGGGTAGGCAATAAGATATGTCATCACTTCGGACACAGTCAGGGGGTTGGCAATAAGATATGTCATCAATTCGTACACAGTCAGGGGGTAGGCAATAAGATATATCATCACTTCGGACACAGTCAGGGGGTAGGCAATAAGATATGTAATCACTTCGGACACAGTCAGGGGGTAGGCAATAAGATATGTAATCACTTCGGACACAGTCAGGGGGTAGGCAAAAAGATATATCATGACTTCGGACACAGTCAGGGGGTAGGCAATAAGATATGTCATCACTTCGGACACAGTCAATGGGTAGGCTATAAGATGTGTCATCACTTCGGACACAGTCAGGGGGTAGGCAATAAGATATGTCATCACTTCGGACACAGTCAATGGGTAGGCTATAAGATATGTCATCACTTCGGACACAGTCAGAGGATAGGCAATAAGATATGTCATCACTTCGGACACAGTCAGGGGGTAGGCAATAAGATATGTAATCACTTCGGACACAGTCAGGGGGTAGGCAAAAAGATATGTCATCACTTCGGACACAGTCAGGGGGTAAGCAATAAGATATGTCATCACTTCGGACACAGTCAGGGGGTAGGCAATAAGATATGTCATCACTTCGGACACAGTCAGGGGGTAGGCTATAAGATATGTCATCACTTCGGACACAGTCAGAGGGTAGGTAATAAGATATGTCATCACTTCGGACACAGTCAATGGGTAGGCTATAAGATATGTCATCACTTCGGACACAGTCAGGGGGTAGACAATAAGATATGTCATCACTTCGGACACAGTAAAAGGGTAGGCAATAAGATATGTCATCACTTCGGACACAGTCAGGGGGTAGGCTATAAGATATGTCATCACTTCGGACACAGTCAGAGGGTAGACAATAAGATATGTCATCACTTCGGACACAGTCAATGGGTACGCTATAAGATATGTCATCAATTCGTACACAGTCAGGGGGTATGCTATAAGATATGTCATCACTTCGGACACAGTCAGGGGGTAGACAATAAGATATGTCATCACTTCGGACACAGTCAGGGGGTAGACAATAAGATATGTCATCACTTCGGACACAGTCAGGGGGTAGGCAATAAGATATATCATCACTTCGGACACAGTCAGGGGGTAGGCTATAAGATATGTCATCACTTCGGACACAGTCAGGGGGTATGCAATAAGATATGTCATCACTTCGGACACAGTCAGGGGGTAGGCAATAAGATATGTCATCACTTCGGATACAGTCAGGGGGTAGGCAATAAGATATGTCATCACTTCGGACACAGTCAGGGGGTAGGCAATAAGATATATCATCACTTCGGACACAGTCAGGGGGTTGGCAATAAGATATGTCATCACTTCGGACACAGTCAGGGGGTTGGCAATAAGATATGTCATCACTTCGGACACAGTCAGGGGGTAGGCTATAAGATATGTCATCACTTCGGACACAGTCAAAGTGTAGACAATAAGATATGTCATCACTACGTACACAGTCAGGGGGTATGCAATAAGATATATCATCACTTCGGACACAGTCAGGGGGTAGGCAATAAGATATGTAATCACTTCGGACAGTCAGGGGGTAGGCAAAAAGATATGTCATCACTTCGGACACAGTCAAGGGGTAGGCAATAAGATATGTCATCACTTCGGACACAGTCAGGGGGTAGGCAATAAGATATGTCATCAATTCGTACACAGTCAGGGGGTAGGCAATAAGATATATCATCACTTCGGACACAGTCAGGGGGTATGCAATAAGATATGTCATCACTTCGGACACAGTCAGGGGGTAGGCAATAAGATATATGATCACTCCGTATGTCATCAATTCGTACACAGTCAGGGGGTAGGCAATAAGATATATCATCACTTCGGACACAGTCAGGGGGTAGGCAATAAGATATGTCATCACTTCGGACACAGTCAGGGGGTAGGCAATAAGATATGTCATCAATTCGTACACAGTCAGGGGGTAGGCAATAAGATATATCATCACTTCGGACACAGTCAGGGGGTCGGCAATAAGATATGTAATCACTTCGGACACAGTCAGGGGGTAGGCAAAAAGATATGTCATCACTTCGGACACAGTCAGGGGGTAGGCAATAAGATATGTCATCACTTCGGACACAGTCAGGGGGTATGCAATAAGATATGTCATCACTTCGGACACAGTCAGGGGGTAGGCAATAAGATATATGATCACTCCGTATGTCATCAATTCGTACACAGTCAGGGGGTAGGCAATAAGATATATCATGACTTCGGACACAGTCAGGGGGTAGGCAATAAGATATGTCATCACTTCGGACACAGTCAGGGGGTTGGCAATAAGATATGTCATCAATTCGTACACAGTCAGGGGGTAGGCAATAAGATATATCATCACTTCGGACACAGTCAGGGGGTAGGCAATAAGATATGTAATCACTTCGGACACAGTCAGGGGGTAGGCAATAAGATATGTAATCACTTCGGACACAGTCAGGGGGTAGGCAAAAAGATATATCATGACTTCGGACACAGTCAGGGGGTAGGCAATAAGATATGTCATCACTTCGGACACAGTCAATGGGTAGGCTATAAGATATGTCATCACTTCGGACACAGTCAGGGGGTAGGCAATAAGATATGTCATCACTTCGGACACAGTCAATGGGTAGGCTTTAAGATATGTCATCACTTCGGACACAGTCAGAGGATAGGCAATAAGATATGTCATCACTTCGGACACAGTCAGGGGGTAGGCAATAAGATATGTAATCACTTCGGACACAGTCAGGGGGTAGGCAAAAAGATATGTCATCACTTCGGACACAGTCAGGGGGTAAGCAATAAGATATGTCATCACTTCGGACACAGTCAGGGGGTAGGCAATAAGATATGTCATCACTTCGGACACAGTCAGGGGGTAGGCTATAAGATATGTCATCACTTCGGACACAGTCAGAGGGTAGGTAATAAGATATGTCATCACTTCGGACACAGTCAATGGGTAGGCTATAAGATATGTCATCACTTCGGACACAGTCAGGGGGTAGACAATAAGATATGTCATCACTTCGGACACAGTAAAAGGGTAGGCAATAAGATATGTCATCACTTCGGACACAGTCAGGGGGTAAGCAATAAGATATGTCATCACTTCGGACACAGTCAGAGGGTAGACAATAAGATATGTCATCACTTCGGACACAGTCAATGGGTACGCTATAAGATATGTCATCAATTCGTACACAGTCAGGGGGTATGCTATAAGATATGTCATCACTTCGGACACAGTCAGGGGGTAGACAATAAGATATGTCATCACTTCGGACACAGTCAGGGGGTAGACAATAAGATATGTCATCACTTCGGACACAGTCAGGGGGTAGGCAATAAGATATATCATCACTTCGGACACAGTCAGGGGGTAGGCTATAAGATATGTCATCACTTCGGACACAGTCAGGGGGTATGCAATAAGATATGTCATCACTTCGGACACAGTCAGGGGGTAAGCAATAAGATATGTCATCACTTCGGACACAGTCATGGGTCGGCAATACGATATGTCATCACTTCGGACACAGTCAGGGGGTAGGCAATAAGATATATCATTACTTCGGACACAGTCAGGGGGTATGCAATAAGATATGTCATCACTTCGGACACAGTCAGGGGGTAGACAATAAGATATGTCATCACTTCGGACACAGTCAGGGGGTAAGCAATAAGATATGTCATCACTTCGGACACAGTCAGAGGGTAGGCAATAAGATATGTCATCACTTCGGACACAGTCAGGGGTAGGCAATAAGATATGTCATCACTTCGGACACAGTCAGGGGGTAAGCAATAAGATATGTCATCACTTCGGACACAGTCAGGGGGTAGGCAATAAGATATGTCATCACTTCGGACACAGTCAGGGGGTAGACAATATGATATGTCATCACTTCGGACACAGTCAGGGGGTAGACAATAAGATATGTCATCACTTCGGACACAGTCAGGGGGTAGGCAATAAGATATGTCATCACTTCGGACACAGTCAGGGGGTAGGCAATGATATGTCATCACTTCGGACACAGTCAGGGGGTAGACAATAAGATATGTCATCACTTCGGACACAGTCAGGGGGTAGGCTATAAGATATGTCATCACTTCGGACACAGTCAGGGGGTAGGCAATAAGATATGTCATCACTTCGGACACAGTCAGAGGGTAGGCAATAAGATATGTCATCACTTCGGACACAGTCAATGGGTAGGCTATAAGATATGTCATCACTTCGGACACAGTCAGGGGGTAGACAATAAGATATGTCATCACTTCGGACACAGTCAGGGGGTAGGCAATAAGATATGTCATCACTTCGGACACAGTCAGGGGGTAGGCAATAAGATATGTCATCACTTCGGACACAGTCAATGGGTAGGCTATAAGATATGTCATCACTTCGGACACAGTCAGGGGGTAGACAATAAGATATGTCATCACTTCGGACACAGTCAATGGGTAGGCTATAAGATATGTCATCACTTCGGACACAGTCAGAGGGTAGACAATAAGATATGTCATCACTTCGGACACAGTCAGGGGGTAGGCAATAAGATATGTCATCACTTCGGACACAGTTAGGGGTAGGCAATAATATATGTCATCACTTCGGACACAGTCAAAGGGTAGACAATAAGATATGTCATCACTTCGTAAACAGTCAGGGGGTAGACAATAAGATATGTCATCACTTCGGACACAGTCAGGGGGTAAGCAATAAGATATGTCATCACTTCGGACACAGTCAAAGGGTAGACAATAAGATATATCATCACTTCGGACACAGTCAATGGGTAGGCTATAAGATATGTCATCACTTCGGACACAGTCAATGGGTAGACAATAAGATATGTCATCACTTCGGACACAGTCAATGGGTAGGCAAAAAGATATGTCATCACTTCGGACACAGTCAGGGGGTAAGCAATAAGATATGTCATCACTTCGGACACAGTCAGGGGGTAGGCAATAAGATATGTCATCACTTCGGACACAGTCAAAGGGTAGACAACAAGATATGTCATCACTTCGTAAACAGTCAGGGGGTAGACAATAAGATATGTCATCACTTCGGACACAGTCAGGGGGTAAGCAATAAGATATGTCATCACTTCGGACACAGTCAAAGGGTAGGCTATAAGATATGTCATCACTTCGGACACAGTCAATGGGTAGACAATAAGATATGTCATCACTTCGGACACAGTCAATGGGTAGGCAAAAAGATATGTCATCACTTCGGACACAGTCAGGGGGTAGGCAAAAAGATATGTCATCACTTCGGACACAGTCAGGGGGTAGGCAATAAGATATGTCATCACTTCGGACACAGTCAGGGGGTAGGCAATAAGATAATATGTCATAGCCATAAACATCTGTCGGTCACTTTAGTCAAGTATGTGCAGGGAGATAATTTGTTTTGCAGTGTTGGCAAATTTAATGTTAATAAATTACACAGTGTATATGATTTAGTGTAGGAAACTGTCAAAAAGACAATCCACAAATCAAAGTCCGGGAAACCGGCAAACGCCAGATCCAACAACCAAAAATATAGTAACTACAGCAATGGTCCTACTTGGTACAGCATTTGAAAAGAAACGGTGGTAAACCAGATTGTATGGCATGCCGCTTCCATTACTGTAGTGCGTTAGTTGGGTATTTGATTAAAATGTATCATATACCAATAGTCAGTACTAGATGTATCCAACAATCATCGAAGCACATTCACTATACTCTGAAACTATCTGCAACCACAATCACCTCTGCAGTGGCGGATCCAGGGGGTGGCGTAAGGGGCGTACGCCCCCCCCCCCCCCTTTAAAAAAAGGAAAGGGAAAAAAAGAGAACAGGGAGGGTAACAACCAGCGCCAAAAGTGTAATCCCCGCTAGTCTCTGTTGTACACTGTACCAAATAAAGGTTACTGAACACTATAAAAACCTTATGTTAAATAAATTCATGTTGATGCTTGGAAATTGCGAGAATGCAGGATTTTGCACCAGTTTTTCGAGAGCTTAAGGGGGCCTTAAGCGGCCCCAGAACATCCTGCCGTAAATGCGCCTCTGCGAGGCACGGGAGGACCACTACGTGGCCATTGTTTTCCGATATCCCTTTTTACGCCCCCTTTCAAAAGTCCTGTATCCGCCCCTGCTCTGCCACACATTGGTTGAAGCCATGAGAGATATCTCTCATGACGCTTAGACTTTGCGTACAAACGCAGTAATTTTAATGTAAAACTGTATCAAAAGTGTATAAATATACAGAGTCTATAAAAATAAATAAGATCTCGTGTATTATTTTACAAACATCATTCATTGTTTACAAAGGTCACGGTCAGACGACAAATGTACTGCAGCAGTAAATGGGGGATGATGTGTTGCAGAGGTTATATCTGGGAACCAGTTATGTTCTCTGTGCCGGGGAGTGTCTCCATACATGTTTCACGACATATCTGGGACCAGTCCTTTGCATTGACAATGTACGGCCATAAAGGGACTGTTTATTTAAGGATATTTGTTAGGTTTTATCGTTTAAATTCGGTTCATAGTCTTTGGAGATTAATTACAGAGAATTTTTTTCGAATCGTTTTAGACAAACCTAGATTTTTTGTCCAGATTTCCATAGATTTATCATAAAATATTGCGGATAAACCAAGGGTATAAATCCCGAAAGGATTTCTGTTGATTTAACTATCCGAGATAACATAAAATCTATAGACATTGTTTCGCATAAATAAAATTATAGAGAATAAAGCGCCAACTTTATGAAATTGACAAGACGTAGTTGTTTATTTCAAGCTATTTATATGTATCACTCGTGTATAAAAATCAGTTTTGATGAAACAATAAAAATACTAATGTTCATGGAAGAAATACCTTTGGTCATTGTACAGGGAAGCCTATATAGCTGAAAACAACTTTAACTCTAAACTTCGTACTCCTGTAGATCTGAAAAATAACACTTATATAGAAAAATACAGGTTATATTGAGGTGGTGGAAAGGAAACGACCTCTCGTGGAAAACGTTGGGGGGGGGGTCGGGTTATGGCATACTGTAAATGCCTTCTCGTTGAAAACGTTGGGGTTGTCGGGTTATGGCGAGTAGATTTATGATGGATAGGAAATGCCCTCTCGTCGAAAACGTTGGGTGTTATAGAGCAGAAATTCCCTCGAAAACGCTTGAGGTTGTTGGGTTATCATACGGAGAGCCTGATAACAGACAATAGTATTAACGTGTCTGGATAGCATTACTCACCATGAACGATAAAAACCTATTTGTAGCCTTTAAAAACAGTTGGCATATAGTCTGGACTAGGTCTATATAGTGAACTAATACCCAGAGGTCAATAGACCGTATAGTCAGAAGTAGGTCTATATTGTGAAGTAATGCCCAGAGGTCAATATATCGTAGTCAGGAATAGGTCTATATTGTGAAATAATGCCCCAGAGGTCAATATATCGTATAGTCTGTACTAGGTCTTATATTGTGAACTAATGCCCAGATGTAGGCACATAGTCTTGACTAGGTCTATGTTGTGAACTAATGCCCAGAGGTCAATATATATCGTAGTCTGGACTAGGTCTATATTGTGAAATAATGCCCGGAGGTCAATATCTAGTATCCAGTTTTTATCGGAATTTGTGCCAACAATTTAACTAGTGGAATGTCAAGAAGTCTTAGATTAGATAAAAACTAAATCGCAAAGTTCGAACCAACTAAATAATTATCCGAATTATAACTAATCAGGCAGACACGAGTTAGCAATCCACTTGATATCTCCCGTTAATTAAAAGCGACAGTGCCATTTAGCATTTTCTTTAAGCCGTGCACGATATTCAAAACTTCATAAAAACTTGTTCCATGAAATCAACTTGAATGTTCGTCAATGTCAATTTCAAGAAGCACAGCAAACGATTTTGTGTCAATCATGTAATAAGACTCGCGTTAATCAGAGTTGTCAATGACCGGGTACAAACTGAAAATTAATGGAGTTACCTTCTGGCTTCCGTATGAGAATATAGGGGGCATCAAGGGGGACATTATTTTATGAAGTATTGTATTACATCGAGACAAAGTTTAGTTTTATTATATATATAATATAATAATTAATACGATTAGTTTAACTTGAGGATCCCCATTCCAAAAACAACACACAGACTCTTATTTGTCATTGTTTATTAATGGCCGTACCAAACACAAGAAAAAAATTCACTGAATAACAGCACCAAAGTGGCAATTAGCTGCTTCGCGCAATTCTATGGCACCCCACTTAAAAAAAGTACAATCCTGTAAATAAAGAAATATCTTTTGATCTTAACTGTAGTTCTTTTATAGAGAAATATCCATTACACGTATTAAACGTGGATCTCTTACCGCTCCCTTTACCACCGTAGACCCCCTACCTCATTAGACGTTATTCAACGTAAACAAGAATCTCGTTACTAACTGGAGACCCAACGAAAGCCCCATAATCGACCGTAAAATTCAGATCATTATGGCTTCTATTAATGGTTTTCTTACAAAATCGTTCCGAGTTCTCTGACAGACTAATTAACACAACAAGTTCAGTGAAGCCATGGTGTTTTCCGTTAGATTTTTCTAATGCTGAAGAGTGGCACCCAGAGAAATTGAAAGGAGAAACTATGTTGCTTGTATTTGTCAACAAATTTTTGCCATGGATATAGCTGTTATTAGTTTAGTGGTGACGTCAGCACACAAAAACATTTCCCGCTAAGCGGTATACATGTATACTAATGACCATGTGAATAGTATTAAGAAAAGTTAATAGTAAAAATGTAATAACAAAAAATTCTATGGGACTTGTGGCAAGTGTATGTATTGCGGTATTCTTTGCAAATATAACTTGCCACATGAACAAATAAAAATATTTAAAAAGTGTCTGTATAAACCACGCGGTATAAACCAATTTGAATACGTTTGTTTTATCTTATGCGCTTTGCACCAGTAAGGGACAGACCATTTAACTTAAAGGGTGGGCCTTAATTTTTTGTTTTCGTCAGAAAATATTTATTTTTTGAAGGCGTCGCGACAGAATATTTTTTTTCATTATTAGCATTATTTTATAGAGCAGAAATCCTTCTTCGGAATATTAGAATATTTTTTTTCTTACCCTCTGCTTCCAAAATATTTTTTTCGTCAAAAATCATTTTCAAAATATTTTTAAGGAAAAAACCAAGCCCCACCCCCCCCCCCCTGCAAGTTACATGGTCGGTCCCTAACTCTACTCATGTAAAAGCTATACAATTTTGGAATAAAGTCGGAAATGTATGATGACCCGTTTGATTTTTCATTAACCAAAACGTGAAAACGCGTTTTTAGATGACCTATCTCAAATTTCTTATATAGCTGAATTGGCGTTAAACACTATTCAAACAAACAAACAATCAATCAAATTTCTTAACTTGTGCGTATTGGACAGTTTACACCTTTGGGTTTCATTTCGTTTGTAGATAAGTTGTTCTCGTTCATACACCGATGAATTCTACAAAGGGGCCTCGGTGGCCGAGTGGTTAAGGTAGTTTTTCTACTATTGATCACGTGGTCTGTTAACACTGATTGATTGATTGATTAATGGTGTTTAACGCCCGAGCAGCAATATTTCAGCTATATTCAGGCGATGAACATGAAATGGATGATAAAATGAACATGAAATGATGATGAATGAAAATGGGATGGGACACAAGGAAAAATAGGGGTAACGGATTTTAGATTGCCACTGGCAAATGGGAGGATGGATAGGGTCGGGCAATTTAGCCTCCTGTAGCGGGATCGAAATCCCTACTCATAGCGAATACTACAGCAGCGTTCTTTAACGTGCGAGGAAAGTGGCATTTTTCCCAACACGGTGCACTAATATGGTTTGCGGTCAGGTTTTCCGTATTATGGCCTGACAACCCCAGCTTGCCAGGGGTACCCCATTCAACCACCTGGGGAACTGCGGGCAGGGTGTAGTCGACATCAATCTAAATTGACAAGGATTGCCAGTTTTTCTATGCATGTCGGGGGTTTTCTCCGGGTACTCCGGCTTCCTCCCCCAATAAAATCTGGACGCCATGATACAGCTGAAAAATTGCTGAAAATGGCGTTAAACATCATTCAAACAAACAAACAAACAATTCTACAAAACAACTTTTATTCCAATGATATTTAAAGGTGTAACTTGATACAGCGATGCCTGCTGTTGAAGAAATGAGCAGCATGTAAGTTTTATAGTAACAGACAGAATGTATATTTCATCTTCGACTGATACCATAATAAATCGAAAGTTCTCAGCCGGAAGCAGTCATTTTAGAATACCGCAGTAATTAGAAAAATTCTACGAATACCAGAAAAATAAGATTCGTAACACTTGTAAATATTATCAAGCTATTAACTAAACGTAGACTGGCACGCGATTCATTAACTTGAAACTATCTGCGCGTGCTTTACACGTAAAATTTACGATAACATATGCTGAAGGTTATCTCGGCAGACTATCAGTTTTAGTAGGTGTTAATTTCTTCCCAACAAAGCAGACGACAATTGAATTAACCTTTTATCTGAAACGTTATCAGAATAGTTTGTAGTAATCCGTCAGTTAATACGGAATTATGATGGAAGTCTTTTGAACGATGTTTCGTAAGGACCGCCTAAGAATCTGGATAGGGTGAGTGACTGGGGCTTTGCACTAACAAAATATTTTGTTTCTTGTATTGAAAAATTACCCTGCTCAATATCCCGCCCACTCTTCCCACCTAACTACAATCTTTTCTCTATATTCTTTTTCTGCAACAAGCAACATGTAAGACTTGAAACAGGTAACTGTGAATGTGTTTGGTCTATTAGAAAAAATAAAATAGCAAAGAAAACCGACCGAACAACAAGAGTCAAAGGTCAAGGGACAGTTACAAATCCGGATATAGACAAACGCAACACAAAAAAACCGAAAGAGACCAACCCGAACCCTATAAAAACCATGGGTGCACTCAGGTGCTCCGGACGAGTAAGCAGTGCCTGCCTCAAATTAGACACCCGTCGAGTTACTCATTGTCATGTCCAGGGAAAAGTCCGATCCAGGAATAGTAAACACTACCTATGACTCAGCGAAAATGTCAGATCGAATTTGAGACTGATTTACCATAACGATCAACTAAGTCATGGTGACGACCGTAGAACTTCTGGAGAGATAACATCAACCTAGGTACAACAAACCCTTGTTTGAAGAAAGTTACGTCATGAAAATCTACATGTTAATAGTTCTCCTTTATACACTTGTGGATAGCTTAGTTAATGTTACAGTTTTTCTCGTAGAACAAAATATGAAAGAGACCTGTGGCAAGTCTAGAAACAAAGTTTACGTGTCTTTATAAGAGACTTGTGGCTAGTCTAGAAACCAAGTTTAATCGTCTTTATAAGAGACTTGTGGCAAGTATAGAAACTAACTTTACGTGTCTTTATAAGAGACTTGTGGCAAGTCTTGAAACTAAGTTTACGTGTCTTTATAAGAGACTTGTGGCAAGTATAGAAACTAAGTTTAAGCGTCTTTATAAGAGACTTTTGACAAGTCTAGAAACCAAGATTAAGCGTCTTTATAAGAGACTTGTGGCAAGTCTAGAAACCAAATTGTATGCTGTTCTCTATATATGTTTTGTGTATTGTTGGTAATTGTTTTATTTATTTTGGGTTTTATAATTTGAATTTGATACAGAAGTCTTATTGCACAGCGCTAAATGTAGGAGAATACTGTCTCCTTGCTTGTTCTAGAGGAGACACTACAGGTGTTATAACGGTACACAAACAGGTTTTTGTTACACCATATCCAAGTCCAAAATAGTTATGAAAAATCCAGAGTAGCCACAGGGGGATATAAGGATATAGTAACTTCTGAAGTTTTGTGGCCGTTAATACCTTAATTGGTCGTATCCTGACGGGTTTTTATCACAGGCAGGTACTGCTTACTCGTCCGAACCACTTAAGTCACCCATTTTTTTACCGTAAATATCCAGTAAGAGTCGAAATAATTCATGGCAGCCATAAAGTTGTGCTAATGTACGTATTAACTGCACGTTATATTCGTAAATTTTACCGCCGTAATTCCATCGACGCGTTTTTTTTCTTTTCTCTTTTTTGCATGTGTGCATATGTGTGTTGGGTTTTTAAGGGATCATGCGGTCGGGTCTTTATCTTTAAACAAGATCAGTAAAAAAATTCTCCTTTGAAGTTCCCGTTGTTATCTTTTCGTATTATCCGTTTATAATCTGATTATTTTTTGCCTGTAAACGCGTTAATACCATGCAATCAAATTACGTCGAATTTCACAATACAAAATCAATATTTTTTACATCCGAATAGAGAAATTACAAATCTTATCCGCTCAGGAAGTATCTTTGGGAAAATTTGCTGGAAGAGGAAAAGGGAATGTCGGTGGATTATAATGATTGGATTGCAATCTTTGCAAAGTACTGTGGGAAGGGTAGAAACCCGTGAAGGGCAAGCCGGTTGAGTAAACTAAACATATTTCAATCCGCTAATACTACCGCCGGTACGAAGCCATTTAGGTCTTAATTCATATAAGGTCTCCATATTAACCTGTATGAAGCATTCTATAGTAGACTTGTGTCTAAACAATAGCGGCTAGTGATTGGGGGGATACAGTTTAAAGAAAGAAGTCGAAGATACCAAACAAAAAGTTAATAACAAATAAGAATAACAAGTTAACAACACAAAATCAAAATGGAGTAACACGAACCCACACTAAAAGTTTGAAAGTCTGAGTTAAGGTCATCCGGAAGGGTAAGCTCCTGCTCCACGCATGGCACCCGTTTTAATACTTAAGTTAAAATTCGGTAACTAGTCATATTAGAGGCTTGTCAGGATTCAATAAGGAGGAGAGTTGGTTAAAAAATACGGAACAAATCAATTTTCATTTATGACTCGGATATTCGTGACGGCGACAATACAATTTTCTAAGTGGACTTCAGTATTTCGACTTAGAATCCTTAGTCAGATAGCTTTTCTATCATCAGACACCACTTATTACGGAAATCTCGATAGGAAATATTTACAGGCCTTTGGGCACCTGATTGGGAGGTGCTGCTGAAATGTTGCCTCACAAAAATGGAAAATTCACAATAAGAAAATTAAAATCATCCATATTGTCGTAAATTTTTATTCTGAACCTTACTTTATCGTCAATTTATAGACGTAGGTCAAGGTTAGAGGCAGACCTTATTTCTCATTACCACCAGTCAAAGAGCATAATTGGGTCTAAATAACAATCAATCGTAAAATTACTTGCGCTGTAGTATGTCACACTGGTCACGTGGTGTTGTATAACTTACTATTTTAGTTTATTATTAAAATTGACACAAGGTATCTCTACTTTTAAACTCAGTCAAAGATTGTTTGACAAATAAAAAGGAAAAGGGGGGATGGGTATTGTTGGTGCCAGAAGTTTTCGATTGGTAAAGAGGAGAGGTTGACCGATCCACATGCGGTAGAATTTATATTATAAATAACATCGATTGGCGCAGGTCAACCTTTGGTGTTAGATAAACAGAAATACAATTATAATACTGTTCTATAATTCTGCCAGTTTCACAGTATTCCGGAATCGCATCGTGATTCACTGATATTGGATCCAGTGTATTATATTTTAGGATTGTGGCTTTCTCAATTTTCAAAGAGCGTCTGATTGAAAATTTGACACGACTAATTAAGCCTTAGAACTATTAAAGAGACACCGTATTTTCTTGTATTTATTTATCGTAACCTTCTAATTATTTACTATCACATTTTAGGGACAAAAAATAGCTTAATAACTGACCTTCAGTGCGTTTAATACGACACCATATATAATAGTTAAGAAATAATTCATGGCTGCCCCAATTTTATGGATTATTTAAATATGGGTAAGCATTATATTCATGAATATTTTGCCATGAGCGTTAGCGAATGGTAAAATATCATGAATAATTTTATGGATTATTTAAATATGGGTAAGCATTATATTCATGAATATTTTGCCATGAGCGTTAGCGAATGGTAAAATATCATGAATATAATGCTTACCCATATTTAAATAATCCATAAAATTGGGGCAGCCATGAATTATTTCGATTCTGATATGAAAATACAGAAATTTTACATTTCGCGACTACCTACTAGGTAAAGGTTTATTTTGGCTGTTCTAATTTCCGAGAACCTCCCTTGTTTCGAAATTATTATATTTCTCGTGTAAAATTTAGTAGAAAAAAACGAAGAAATATAAATTAAAAACAAACAAACATATTTATTAACATTTACAATAAAATTTAACAATCAAAACAAAGAACGACAAAATTAAATGCTTCATTACATCAGTCGTCAAGTGGCGTGTCTGGGACTGTTCATGTGTTGCTGTGTTTGCGTGAGAAATGAAAACCGCTTACCTCATTTGGTCGATCTTATGCTCCTGTTTTAGATCCACAATGGTACAAATTTAAATCGACAGTTATTTTCCACAATTAATCAACATTTTGAAATTCGGTAGCGTTTTCATTTTGATACGTAACGGTAAATTCGTTTGTGGTGGAGGCGGGAAAAGTCTCGCGGTTTGCATTGAACGTCATTGTAAACAACGCAACGTCCCTTGAAAACACAACGTAGCTAAAGTCAAGGAAGACTTGTAACATGTAAACAATAAAGGCATAGAATAGAAAATGGACTTGCTATCGTGAAAACATGTTATATATTGGATTTTCTTACAAAGGTACAAAATAAAATAAATTTTAAAGCAAAAACATCAACACACGAGGGTTTTTGACATTGCTGGAACAGCCGTATTTTGTTGAATATTTAAACAGAGGTGTGTTTCCAAAGCGTTTGAAGGACGTCATATTAGAATTTTTGTTTAATTAAATTTACTTGGTGATCTACTTAAATCTTACAGCACGAAATAAACCAGAATTCGTCGAACAAAAATGCATAATAAATATGAACAGATGTCAATCGAAGTATAAATGGTCACCCCATTGTAAAACAATGATAAACCACGACCTCGATGAATTATTTCAGATCTCAATCGAAGTATTGTCTATTTATATGGGGGCACACATTTCCGTTATATTGTTTTGCATCAAAAGAAAAACAAATTTCTTAAAGCACGAAAGGTATTGAAATAAATGAGTGACAAAAATGCTATTTAATTTAAAAACGTTTAACGGTAATCAAATATTTTACTGTCAAAAATGAGTTTATTATATAATCAAAACAAATGTTTGCGGCAGTAAGTCTTGAGATTGACGTTGTCAACCTATATAGTTTATTAAGATGCTTGTCATTAAGCATTCTAAATGTGTCGAAGCAAATAAACAATGTAAAGGATTACCCTTTGGAAGAACTTGTGTTTTCCAAATTTTTATCTGGTCATTGTTTTTGTTTAAGCTTCGTTGTTCTTTGTTTGTTGTTGTGTGTCCCATTGTTTTGTAATAGTGTGACTTCGGTATTTCCTTGCTTCTTTCATTGGATTAAGAGTGTGATATACCTTCGGTATTTCTTTGCTTCTTTCATTGGACAAAGAGACTGATATACCATCGGTATTTCTTTGCTTCTATCTTGGACTAAGAGACTGATATACCTCCGGTATTTCTTAGCTTCTTTCATTGGAAAAAGACTGATATACCTTCGGTATTTCTTTGCTTCTTTCGAATTCTGAATTTTTGCCTAATATATGGGATATCCTGTTATTTACGGCCACTAATGAAAACGGAAAAATGTTCTATTTCTTCTACCCTCTACCTCGTTTTTAAAATTATGCTACAACCGAAGTGTCCTAATTGTCCTGATCACTGTTCATCTTATCCCCTTCAATCATAACAGTTAATAAGACAACGAGCCGTCACATTCAAACCCGTCAAACCGTTGAAGATATTGGTCGAAGACACGCTGATATGCAAATGTTTAATACCATACAATTTCAGTAATGCTTCAAACCAAATAAAAGGGATCAAGCAATAAGAAAGTGTATTGAATTTTTTTATAAATTCACTAATTAGTATCTTTACGGCATATTCCTTTTACAAACGACGATAAGCAATACACTAATTTTCACCTGTCTATATAAGAGACACTACAGAAATCGATATTTCTTTATTCAACTATGTGTAAACATAGTCAATCTCGTACTAATATGCCATCTCTGTAATTGGAACCTTCTTCCTTTGGCATCTCCGATTTTACGGATTATCTTCAGTAGCAAAATCTACCAATGGAATAAACGTTGGAATGACTCTGATTGACCTGAGTCTTTGAAGTGTTTAGTGGTGGAAACAGCAACGATTGAGGATGTTAGTGAGGGTAAGTAAGAGTTTTGTCAGCCATAGCCAAAATATTAATTATAACAAGCGTTTTGGTGTACGTGATTATTCCAAAAAAATTTAATAAAACGGCTTCAGCTCCATAAATAAATTGAAGACCAAACTGAAACCAACGACATGTATAGATATTTATATCTGTTGAAAATATTTACTTATATATAAAACAATAAACAAAAGTCGATACATACGTACATTTTGACATTTGTCTATAAACATTCAAGTCTCGGGGGGAAATTGGCATTTTGTTTGCCAGTGAAAAATATATAGATTTTTCAAAAATACATGAGCTCTGAATATTTAAAAGGTTGTGTTGATACTATTTATATTTTGTATTTAAGCAGTTTATCGCAAAAATATAAATACTTGTAATGTCACGTTTTAACAATTCTATTATTTATTGAAACACTGATTCTAAAATGTACATCTTGTGGATTCGCTGGTAATATATTTACTTATATGGTAATTCTATAAAAATAATAATAATAGAGAAACAGACATTTTACTTATATGATAGAAATACTAACGGAGAATAAGGCATTCATGTTCCTTATATGGTAATAGATTAAAAAAAACTTATTAATACCATAATAATATTATCTGTTTAATGTGTATTGGTTGAGATGGATAATAGCGGGAATAATGGCGTTACAGATGAGAGACAGGAAACGGACATTATAATATACATATCTGTTGAATTACCTATATGCTGTTAGTCCAATAAAGAAGTGACGTTTGTATAGCGTGTATTGATTTTCTTTCTCCTCTGTATTTTACGACAAAAACTGCCAAGCCACGAATCGTGATTTAAAACAACACTGGTTGATAATCACATTTTAAGAGAAAAAAAAAACCATATGACAGTTTTTGTCCGTCAAGGACATTTGACGTTCTTGAAAAAAAAACTGTAAAATTATATATGTGTGCATGATAGAAATGTTACATTTGTAACAGGGGGCCTATCTGCATTTTAACAATTAGTAGATATATAGCCTGTCAAAATTGTTTGAACTATCAGAGTACTTCTTTAGCTCACTTGGTTAGAGGGCTGGCTTGTAATTAAGAGATCCGGGTTCAGGCCTCAGGCACGATGTTATTTTATGCCAATAAAACAAAATGTCCAACATCAAGAAAACTGTCAAAAAAATTAAAAAAAACGCCAAACTGCAGAATTAACAACTGAAAATGAAGCAAGCATTTCAATTGAAATGGTGGGTTATACCAGGTGTAATGGCATGCCAAAATTCCCGCTCTCATTACTGTAGTATGTGAGTTAAAAGTTTGACATCGTACATCACTAGTTAAGTAACCAATTTTTGATGAACAATTTTTGAACAATTCAAACAGTTAGAACTTTGCATCTTTGGTGATATTTTATTTAAAACTCGGTCGATGTCGGTGACTGTCCGGGGGGGGGGGGGGGGGGGGTAGTCACAGTAGTCATAGCTCGGTTCTGACACGAATACAAGTGATAAAGTTATTGTTCGAAATTTCGAAAGTGATTTAAATTATAAGGTTTTTTATTTGGTGGTTGTAGATGGCCTTATACTAAAGACAGGTACGGTATAACGTTTTAGAATTTTGATGGTATAAGATCTACAACATCCTAGTTATTGGGATGTTTTGGGTTTGAGCGCCACTGGGTATTCTTGATTAGACAAAACGTGTATCTGGCGTAATAATTGTATTACCTTGGTATCTGGCGTAGTAAATTGTTTAACCTTAGTATCGGGCGTAGTAAATTGTTTAACCTTGGTATCTGACGTAGTCAATTTTTTAACCTTGGTATCGGGCGTAGTAAATTGTTTAACCTTGGTATCTGGCGTAGTAAATTGTTTAACCTTTGGTATCGGGCGTAGTAAATTGACCTTGGTATCTTTGATAACATTGTATATTGTCGACTCACATTGTACTATATCAACAAGTCTTCAAAACACGTTTCTTGTTAAATCATATTATAAATAACGAAATTTGATTAAAAATGTCATTTATTGTTAAGAAAACAAATCTTAATATCAAAGAAATTCACCATAGAAGCTTTTCATACTTTTAATAAATCACGAAGCTGATATTCAATCTAAATTATATCATTTCATGCGGCAGCTTTTACATAAAAATTTCTAACACTTTCAGGATAGAAACATTGGACAGTCATTGCTATACATTTTCTTGAGTATAATATTCGTGTACATGTATCTTGTTTCGTTCTTTAGGAAAACTGGCAATCCTTGTCAATTAAGATTGGAGTAAAAACACCCTGCCTGCAGTGAGACGCGAACCCGCAACCTCATCTACAACATGTCGTAAAATTACGTTACTTAAAATAGCAATAAAAGGAGACGTAGATTCTCGTGCTGAACGCTTTAAAACATACGCCCCATTTCATTTAACATATACTGGTAATTAGGGGCAGGGTCTTTTCTTTTAATGTGTTTTAGCAATGTTTATACATCTGTTAACTGTTTTTTTTAATAAATAAAATGTTAAATGTGTTTCAATCATAAGCTGTTATCTTTTTTCTTACTGGGTGAAAAAGTTGTTAATTGTTATAATAAAAAAAAACTTTTTGCTGTTAATAGATCTTATATAGTCAAACCACTATGTTAACTGTTTTACAGATTTTTATAAATCTGTTAATTTATTTTATTCACCCTTTTCTTAAATGTCTTACATATGATCACAATACATGTAGTTGTTATGGAAGACGCTGATTATTTTTTTGCATTTTACATCTCTCCCCCCTCCATAGCTTTTACATCTCTCCCACCATCCATAGCTTTTACATCTCTCCCACCCTCCATACCTTTTACATCTCTCCCACCCTCCATAGCTTTAACATCTCAACCACCCTCCATAGCTTTTACATCTCACCCACCCTCCAAAGCTTTTACATCTCTCCCAACCTCCATAGCTTTTACATTTCTCCCACCCTCCATAGCTTTTACATCTCACCCACCCTCCATAGCTTTTACATCTCACCCACCCTCCATAGCTTTTACATTACTCCCAACCTCCATAGCTTTTACATTTCTCCCACCCTCCATAGCTTTTACATCTCACCCACCCTCCATAGCTTTTACATTACTCCCAACCTCCATAGCTTTTACATTTCTCCCACCCTCCATAGCTTTTACATCTCACCCACCCTCCATAGCTTTTACATTACTCCCAACCTCCATAGCTTTTACATTTCTCCCACCCTCCATAGCTTTTACATTTCTCCCACCCTCCAAAGCTTTTACATTACTCCCAACCTCCATAGCTTTTACATTTCTCCCAACCTCCATAGCTTTTACATTTCTCCCACCCTCCATAGCTTTTATAATTGTTACTCTTTTGCACATTTGAATTATTATTATCTTTTATCGTCATTTTTAAATTTACTGTTATCTGTTTTGGGATCAATAAAAACTGTTAACCTGTTAGTGGACCCCTCATGCTCCCCCTCTTATAAGAACTAATTTGTTCATACCATGTTTCATTCAGAAAGGCAAAAACAAATGCCTATACTGGCATTATGATAAACAAACTGTTTTATATAACCATATGATCTATTTCAAAAGAAGTCTGCGGTAATTACTGGGTGATTACATTCTACGCTATTCTACTTAAAGAAATAAACAACTGGTTATAGCATCTATTTATATCTAGCATACAAATTTGCTTTCTACAAAAACACGGAAATGACGTATATTCCATAAAAAAACCCTATCTCCACGCAAAAGATTCTGGGTATCCCACGTCAACCACAATCACCTCCGCCACACATTGGTTGACGCCATGGGAGACATCTCTCATGGAGGATAATCTTCGATTACAAACACAATAATTTTAATGTAAAACTGTATCAATCACAATTATATCTGGGTACCAGTTATCTTCTCTGTGTCGAAAAGATACAAGGAACTACTTTCATGACGTCATGAGTATAAGCGGGAAATCTTTGTAACAAATAACTATCAGAACCTAGTACAGAATACAAATTTAAAATGTTAGATTTTTATCATTTAGACGTTACATGTATATAGATATTTGAATCGAGTATTTAAAATTTCTGACATACTTAGTAAATATTGTGACGTACTGTGACGTAAAGTCTGACTATTTTTATCGTCAAAATGTAATAAAAACATAACAGCATTTGTGTTTTTGTGCTATGACAATTTTCATAAATTTATTATATGATTGTCTAAATAGTTGTAGTGTGTCAGTTTAGAGAACTACCGGTAACTATACTCAGCGCCAAGCGTCTCGAGAGTCTCGGTTTAATCGGCTAACTCAACCAGTTGTGCATAACACAAACATCATCATGGACGTGAGCAAAATCTAGTTGCATTAAATGGGCGTAGGAATTCCGTGAAAAACTAATTTGATTGGCAGAGTTGCTGGTGGAATGGTGGGTTAAAATCGTTGACAAAACATTGCAAAATTTGTGAAAATGTAAACATCACTGGTATTTTCTAGAAATTAACGTGTGGCACAAGTTTGCGGAAATATACATATTGCACGAGTTTTCTAGAAAAAAAATATAGAACAAGTTTGCGAAAACTTGCATATTGCAAGAGTTTTCTAGAATATAACGGATTTCACGAGTTTGATAAAACGTGCATATTGCACGAATTTTCTAGAAAATAAAATATGGCACAAGGTTTTAAAAATTTACATATTACGAGAGTTTTCAAGAATAGAACATATTGCACAAGTTTGCAGAAATATATATCTTGCACATTTTCGCCTAGTCATATGTAGTCTTTCCTATTCCTGGATTTGACTTTTTCTTAGGCATGACAATGAGTAACTCGATGGGTGTCTAGTTAGGGGCAAACACTGCTTACTCATCCGGAGCACCTGAGTTCACACATGGTTTTTATTGTGTTCGTGTAACTCTCTTTCTGTTTTTGGTTTTCGTGTTGTGCTGTTTATGTTGTCTATATCCGGATTTGTAACTGTCCCTTGTCTTTCTACAATTGTTGTTCGGTCAGTTCCCTTTGCTATTTTTCTATAAAAAAAATTACACGTTGTTTTTAAAAGCTTTGTGAAAACACATAATACGAGAGTTATCTAGAATATAACATATTTTGCAAGTTTGACAAAACACACATATTGCGTTCGAAAATATTTGCGTACTAAAATAATAGTAGTGCAATAACCATAACAAAAATATATTTTACAGAAACCGGTTACCATGGATACCTGGTTTGTTCATGATTACTGTATATGATTATTAATTGCAAATGATTTGTCAATCAATAATAATCTTAAATCCTATATATTACAATAGTCAGGTATTATTAATGGATCTGATTTATTCTTATCTTCCATATATATACAAAAATAATCAGAAATCGATTAGCTTAAACGGCTGAGTTAGCGATAGGACCTAAGGTTGGTGTCTGTCGCGGCAACATTATGGACCAATGAATAGACCTAGGTCCAATTAACTTTGCATCGAATGGGCATTCTTTGTAATTGTACACGGGGGGGGGGGGGGTAAAATCTTTGTATAAGGTGGAGGAGGTAAGATATTTGTAGGGGAGGGGAAACAATTTTCCATTAACTAAAATCATATGGTTAACCAACGACTCCCTTCTATAGACCTTATTTAGTTATGGCCTCTGTTGTCGAGTAGCATAGACATCTGTTATTGATCACCAGCGTGTCAACACTGGGATTGTTCGAGCCTGAATTACATTGGGAATTAGGGATTGCCAGTTTTCCTGTCGATGATCGGGAAATTTCGCGATGTACTTCGTGACATAAATTTAACAGACCAAATAAAGGATTATTTTTCAAAAAGGCATAAGAAACTTTGTGAAACATATGCCAAAACCGCACTGGAAGGGGACACAACACTTAAATTCTACTGGTTTTGGATAGTAACGTAAACAATACGTCACGGAGATCACGCCCCCCCCCCCCCCACCACGTTCTTATTTTAATACCAACTTAAATATCACCAATTATTATTTATCAATAAGGAATCCGTGTTTGTGTTACTTGCCGTTAAGTATAAACAGTTATGACGTAATATAATGGTTTTTATTTGGTTCGTGTTTCTCTCTTTCTGTTTTATTTTTGTGTTTGGTTTTTGTGTTGCGTTTGTGTAACTGTCCCTTGACTCTTGGCTGTTGTTGTTCGGTCTGTTTTCTTTGCTATTTCTCATAATATTATCACATATCAGATATTTAAATTTTTACATGTACTAAAGAGAAACGTCGTTCATTAATTTATTTTTGTGATTTTCCACCTTTTATTTCAAAATTGGTAAAATCGGTAGTAAGACTACTTCAAAGACAAGTATTTCTTTGAAGTTTCTTCAATGCAATCGGGGGCATTAACCGTCTTGTAAATTAAAGAAGTTTTAATGAACCTCCGGAAGGAGATTTTAGATTTCCACCGGATTTCTTAACAAATCTATAACTGTAAAGTTGAAATTAAGAAGAATTTATGTTTGATTGAAATAATTTTTGTAAGATGTAATGCACGCGTTGTCATTATGTGTGAGTTAAAAGTTTTGATACAAATTTTTCAGGTACTGATCATGACACCAAACTTTGCAGGTTTGTCATCAGAAGTTTTTCTTAATTATGCGGCATTAAAGCGTTTGTTGTCAGCAGATGAAGAGAAAACATATTTTTAAATTGTAATGAAGCCTATAAAAGATATTTTTTCAAATATATCAAATATATATGTCCTTGAAACATGAGAAAAACGCTAATCGGATCACCTCGCCCACGACCTGGAAGATACTTTCCACACCCTTTCAAGGGAATAGCTGAGAGATGTTCCCGATTGGTAAATACGTTGAAAAGGTCTCCAGAAGCAAAAACAAAACAGTTAAGACCATGACTGTCATCCTGTAGATGGCGATGGTAGTAAAAACTACTGGTATCAATTTACTAATGCATGACGGTATGGGCGTGGCCATTTTATGAGCGTGAAAAAACTGTCAGGTTAAACGCGATTGGTCAATAATGATTGCTAAAGTAATTATATTTTGGAAAGAGATGCAACCTTAGGTATGAAAATACAAACATAAAATCTCGCGAGCAGTATTTCAGATATATTCAATACACGAGCAAGTTAACAAACAATAAATCAATAGAAAAAATAGTGGGATAGGACATAGGGAACATAATTTTGACTGACGCTTGAGGGGTTTGAGGGGTTTTTATCGTACATGGAGCGTGGCAATCTCGAAACAATTTCACACTACATTCCGCGGCCATGCTTTCCAGACTATGACCTGACAATCTGGTTGAAGAACTGACTATAAAACGCAAGAACATAAAGTTTCATTTCACTGTGTTTTGTTTATTTCAAATTATTACTTGCTGATTATCAATAGCAAACCATCACGCAATGGGAATTACTTTAACAGAGAATTTCAGGAAGAAATTCAATTAATGGTCGACAAAACGATTGCAAATTGTTTAATGCAGTAGCATAACGCGATATTTCTTAAAAGTATCCTGTTACTTGGCTTCTTACTAACAATGTGTGGACTGTATCCCTTTTGACTTTTAGGTGCTGGCTTTATTCCTGTTGACGTTTTAGGTGCTGACTGTATCCATGTTGACCTTTAAAAAGCTGACTGTATCCCTGTTAACTTTTAAAGTGCTGACTGTATCGCTGTTGATTTTTTAGGTGCTGACTGTATCCCTGTTGACCTTTAAAGAGCTGACTGTATCCCTGTTGACTTTTTACGTGCTGACTGTATCCCTGTTGATGTTAAAAGTGTTGACTGTATTCCTGTTGACTTTTTAGGTGCTATCTATTTTAAGCAGAATTGTTCCCTCTGTTATAATCTTTGGTCAAGTTTGTTTATGACCGCGGTTATCTACGCCCACAGTTATATTCTGGGACTCTCGCTTGATAATGACAACAATTTTTATTCCAACAAGTTGTAACAAAACTTCACTAATTCCTTATTTGGAATCGAAAGATTTACTGTAAATGTGATGACAGAATTTATTTTGTTTTTATTTACATATGATACTGATCATTAAAATGTGTGAATGTTCAGAAGTTTAATGATAATCAATTAGTTTTTGTTGCAAATAAACGTCCTATTACTCAAAAGTAATTTGTTGCATAATTGTAACTATAAAAAAACGCAATTCAGTCAACTGGAAAGCTTCAATACATTAACGTTATTGACATTTATTAAATAGTTCAAGTGACCCAGAAATCCAAGTCATTGACGATGCTGTTGTTGATAAAACATGAAACCTTTTTGTATGAATTTACAGCAACAAGAAAATATCGATTGTCTCGTATAACGTGTTAACATAGCACACCAGAATTGGAGGAGGCTCAGGACGGGATTTTTTGTTTTCATATATAAAGACAATTCGTTTACTCTAAATGTGAGGTAAAAGTGTATGTTTAATATGGAAGAACGGACAGACCTTTTTTATAAATTGCGATAAGAATTCAACGACTAAAGAAGACACATAGCCACATTGTCTCCACATCAATCTCCACGCACATGATTCTGGGTATTCTACGTCAACCACAATCTGCCAGATCATGTGACGATACTTCTGACGCCATGTGAGATATTTGTCATGGCGGATATGCTTAGCGTACAGAGGCTGTACTTCTAAAGTAAAACAGTATATAAAATATAAATAAATAAGATATCATGTATTGTTTGACAAACATACTGTCTTTGTTTACAAACGTCACTTGGAGACGACAAATGTAGTCTGCAGTAAACGGGTGGTGACGGGTGGCAGAAGTAATATCTGAGAACCAGTTATGTTTTCTGCGCCGGAGTGTTCGATAAATAACCATTTCAATATCCTTCGCTGTAAAATGAAACACGGATTGCTACAATAAACCGCGTTTCTCAGGCTTATAACGCAAGGAGAACTGCTATATTATGTATTCATTGTTGTACGAATATGTTCACTAGTACACACGATAAATATTCAATTTATCATATAATGTCAATAAAGGAATGACTTTATTCCTTACGTAGTCAGAAATATTTGGGTGTCCCGTATCTGGAGCAAGTCCAATCACACACTCGGAAGTTGCTTTTCTTGTTTTGATTGTCATTTGTACAAGTATTTATAACTATTGATGGAAACGTCATTTTAAAATTTAGTATGACGTCATCATTTATGAAATCAAAGTTATAGAAAAATTGATCAAGAGATGTTGTACCTAGACTAGGTGGTCATTGACGATGGTGTTTATTTCCAGATGCAGGAGTGCCATCGGAACTAATTTGCTTGCTTCAAATTTATGTTTCTATGCTTAATAAATATAAAAGTCCATACCATAAGAATCTTAATCTGACTTTTTAAAGATCATTGTTTTCTAATCTGTTTGCGTTTGCCATTCTTAGCTAAAGAATGTTTAGATAGGGAAGGATATGAGATACAAACTAATCAAGACGTTCTATATACTTTTTAGTGAACTGCTTCCGGCATCTTGTTATATTAATGTAAGGCTTGTTTTCCCCTTATATATATAAAAAAATATCGGTTCCTTTCAGCACGCTTTGTTTTGAAATCATAAATATTTCTCGGACAGATCGTGTAACAGATATTTATGACGTGTACACATGATCGTGTCATACACGACCGTTTTTTTTTGCTTCCCACATCAATTATGTATAAACACATCAGATTCCATTTGTTTTATTATATACAAATCGTTAAAGGTCAATTAATACAGACATAATAAATGTATTTGACTGAGATCAAACCGAACTGAAAGATTTTAAAAGGAAACCAACCGAACAACAAATGTTGAAAGTCAAGGGAACAAGAAACAAAATTAAAACCATTATAACAAAAAAAAACAGGAAGTAAGTGACTCGAACCGAATAAAAACCATGGGTTTACTCGGGTGCTCCGGACGAGTTAGCAGTGCCTGTATATAATTAGACACTAGTAGAAGTGATGAAAACCATGGGTTTACTCGGGTGCTCCGGACGGGTTAGCAGTGCCTGTCTATAATTAAACACCAGCGTAAGTGGAATTTCTGTCCACTTTTATGCAAACAATTCGTATAGCCGCATTTTATAAGCAAATAATTAATAAATAAGAATATTATTTTAAAATATGTTTTATGAAAATCGTGCACATTGAATTTTTTATTTATTTAAATTAATCCGCATTGTACTATGGCCGTCGTCAAGGAAGCGCGTGCTCTTTACTAATATCGACTGATAAAACTTCGGTTTTTCATTGTCTGGAAGTATTTTAGCTAATCTATTTGGCCCTTGTATCTAAAACATATGTTGTTGTTTCATAACATTCAACGAGACTTCAACACTGATAGCTGATGACGGCTCGATTTACATGTGTAACTGTTGTTACAATACAGACCGCTGTGTTCTGAAAAGTGTTCACAGGGCTCAAGCCACATAGCTGTTGGTGGCGGATAGAAGAGGCCCTCTCATGGGGTTGTCAGGTTTTTGTAAGCCTGACCGCAGACCAACGCAACTTTCACGATAAATTATCAGTCCTTGCATGGACAACTTTCCTTGTAGTCCACGCAGCATTTAAACTTTTCTTTCGACAAGACTACAACATTCCCCGGAATGAATGATAAATTCCACTAAACTTTTCACTTAAAACTTCAGGATCAAACCCGTCCTCACACCCTCTGTGTTCAGAATCAAACACTCCTCACACCCTCTGTGCACCTTGCCTGCATATTTTGTGATATTGTCATAAAACTTTCAGGGGGGGCCTCGGTGGCCGAGTGGTCAAGGTAGTTCGTCTACTATTGATCACGTGGTCTGTCAACACTGAGATTGCGGGTTCGATTCTCACTGCAGGCAGGGTGTACTCGACTCCAATCTTAATTGACAAGGATTGTCAGTTTTCCTACCGCAGGTCGGGGGTTTTCTCTGGGTACTCCGGCTTCCTCCCCCAATAAAAACTGGACGCCATGATATGGCTGAAAAATTGCTGAAAGTGGCGTTAAACACCATCAAACAAATAACAACAACATAAAACTTTCAGCAAATGACCTTCACGAATGCAGTTCTTTAGGAAGTTGAAAAGTAAATAGGATTCGTATTCAAGAGCAATACAGGCATTCTCGCGCATTTTCTTGTCTATTGTCGCTAAGGCAATTTGTTGTCAAATCCCAAATCGCTATGATATTTTGTCAGAAATTTGTATTATATAATTCTATTCATGTTGTAATTTATTTATATTAAGTGCTTAGATTAGATAAAAACACTTAAATGGCGTCTTCTCACATAATTTATACATCGATATTTCCTCTGAGCGGACTACTTTCAGTATCCAATGTAAACAATATGGCGTCCTCCTAGCGTATCGTCAGGGAGAGGGGACAATGTTTTTTCTACCCCAATGATTTCCATTTAAATCGATTCAGATTTCAAATAAAATATAATATAAATACAATTTAATGTTTCATTTTGTTTTTTTCCTATCAATATCTACAGAACCGCCATTCCTTTGGTACTATGTTTTGCATATCCCTACGCGTTCCGGCCTAGGTACGTTTTGAGGACAGATGGGTTTCTGTAACTTTTTTTACTGTTTTAAAATCGCAACGATTATTTTACAGAATTATAAGGATTAAACACTGGGTTTTAGGAAATTATCAATGTGTAAACTCCGGCGACTCCCTCACAAACTTGACATAACTTCGGACTTTATTTAGTTTGTGAGGGAGTCGCCGGAGTTTACACATTGATAATTTACTAAAACCGAGTGTTTAATCCTATAATATTTTATAAATTGCCAATTTTTTGTAGAATATTACTTGAAACTGCCCCATATTATCCCCGATAAACTGTTGCCATACCGACAGTAATTCAAATTAATATAATGAATGGTTTTGAAAACTGATGTTTAATCTTTTGCCGTCGATCAAACGGTGTTTTAATCCTCAATGTTTGTCTAGGAATGATTATTCCTCTAATTGAAAATCGTTACGTGTCCATTCCGACACACAATTTAGATTTTCCTCCGGAAAGAGCTAAAAATGCCACCATGACTCACGTCCCTGAAAACCAATCAATCCTCAATTGGCTTAAAAAACGTAAATTACAAATCTTTTGTCTTCTGCTCAAAATCAATAAATTATTTCTGAGGTCGTCGTTGTATTTGATTTTTCTTCTTCTTTTCAATATAAATCTTTTATGTCTGCTAGATTCTTAGGGGTATTGTATTTCAAAAGAAAAAAATCCTAGGAATCAGAATCGTGTATTAATAAAACTTCCATAGCTTTTGTTATAATGCTTTATATGAGAAGCTATTGTTCTACCGCATGTAATAAAGCTAGTTTTTATCAGAAAGATCATTTTTAATATTAATTCTTTGTTTTTACTCCAATGCATTTTAAAACTTTTTAAAAGTGTTTGTTATATACGATGACGTGATTTATCTAAATTTCGCGTTTTGTATAATAATATTATTATTTTTTTATATACGTATTTTATTTTATTTTAGGTTTAGAAATTTGGCATTTCGCATTAATTTGTGTTTTTGTCTTGAAGATCTAGGTTCTCATCAGAGCGGCAAAAATGAAGGATATCTATATAAGGGGAAAAGAGGGATCTAAAGGTTATAATCCCGAGAGCCTCGCCGCGGTAGTGTGTATGAAGAGAGCTTCTTGTGCAATGAAACCATGATATGTAGGCCTACAAAAAGGCTCATTGAAATGCCCTTAGATACACATATGTCCCATTGTGCTAATTACGTTTTCACAAATTTTCGCCTTACGACAACATTCCCGTATTAGACTGAGATTTTTTCAATGGAATCGTTTTCAATACGATGTCAAATACAAATCACCCATCTAATGGAATTACAGCTGCACTGTCGTAAATGATTCATCACGTAAAAAAAATAAATTTCGTCGCATGTCTCTAGTGATCCTGCTGTTTTCAGATCAATGCCAATTTATCAGAATAATTTTCTTTTAGGCACTAAAAGGGGGCAAAGAAGCTTTCACGATTTATTACATGTTTCATACTACTGCTCAGATTAAATGATTGAAAGAGTTTTTGTTGTTTAATACCAGTTAACTGGCTATAAATATATTTATTTGTTTATTTTAGTACTTACTTGTTATGTTAGAAAACTGACGAAATGGTCACAATAAGCGCTGATCCGGGATTTTTGAACAGAATGGGGTTATTGTTTGCAGGCTATATTTTGTGATTTATAGGACTTTCACAATAAAGGGGATTCCAATCCTTTATACCTTGTCAATTCTACAACGGGTCTTCTTTCCACCTCTATTGTTTACTTCATACTGAGTTCTGTGCGTAGAAGGAAGTACCAGTTCGGAACCTGATCAGCGATAGCGCCTAAGATCTCCCGCGCTCTAGTCTGCCTTTTTGTTTAATGTGAGAAAGCCTGATGGTTTTATATGTATTAGAAAGCAGATGGTAAAAAAAATGTCCCAACAACAACAACAACAACATCAATAATAATAATAATAATAATAATAATAATAATAATAATAATAATAATAATAATAATAATAATAGGATGATAAAATGTCACCAATTGTTCTGTAAGAGGTTCGATTTTGGCAACACAGTTATGTCCATATCAATCCGTTATAAACTATAGCAAAGGAAATCCGCTCTGTGATTTCATTTGACAGATGGTTTTTGGCCGTTATCTTTTCCGCCACTAAAACTAAATATCTTGTTTGTTCGTTATTTCTGTTTAAACATGAGGCCATCTTGAACTGTTTATTTTTCGAGAAAGGTTGACAAACACAAAACAATGCTATGTCATGCGACGAGTAAAATGTTCCGCTTTTGGGAGTCGCGTAAAGCAAAATTTTTTCTTCGTGAAAGAACCGCATTAAGAGAGAAATATAAACCTAAACCTATATATTTTCTTTTTTAGATGAACCGTCCTATACAGGTGAAGCCAGCGGACAGTGAAAACAGGGCGGGTATGTATGAACAATCACATCAACATCGACAAAATCGACGATAAAGTTATATGGACGGTTATTAACCATTTACTTGTTTGTTTGTTTGATGTTTAACGCCACTTTCGGCAATTTTTCAGCTATATCATGGCGTCCAGTTTTTAGTGTGGGAGGAAGCCGGAGTACCCGGAGAAAACCCCGACCTGCGGTAGGAAAACTGGCAATCCTTGTCAATTAAGATTGGAGTCGAGTAGACTCTGCCCGCAGTGAGAATCGAACCCCAATCTCAGTGTTGACAAACCACGTCATTAATAGTAGACGAACTACCTTAACCACTCGGCCACCGTGTACTTTAATAGGGTTACTAAAATAATTAATCATAAAGCATACGTGGATAAAGGGTCCAGTAAAGGGATCACGTTGTAGTAATCTGGTTCCCGTGATCCTTTGCGAATCTACGAATCGCAATATTGGATCAGGCATCGTCTGCCATCTTTCAATTAATATGCTTTTGGTAAATCTCGGACTTCTTCATATAAATACGGCAGTGGGACCAGTCTTATGTTGTAGTTGTGTGTTATTCATTTATCCAGTACGAACTCTAATCGTTATTCTTAAACATAGAACGCTAAATCGTTACTTATCATTTCCCCATTTTTTTGTTGACATTTTTGTTTAGTCCCCTAGATAATACATGTATTCCCTATAATTATCACCTTCGCCATTTTAGACTAGATATGGAAGTCAGACGGAGACATTTGACTTTCTCATCGTCAAAATTTGCATAGTTATTTTCCTATAAACGCAAAAATGACCTCATTCGAGTTTCGTAGGATGTGGCCGATTTACGTTCCTGTAGTTGAATAATGGTAAAGAAAGTTCCAATGCGTTGAAGTTTTCTAAATACAGAACGGATTTCTTCCAACTTTTTTTCTGTTCTGTCGACAGTACAAATTGCGCGCTCACTCCTTAATGGGGTCTCGGTGGCTGAATAGGATAGTTAATGCAGTTCGTCCACTATTGATCACGTGGTCTGTCAACACTGCGGGCATGGGGCGCTCAATTCTAATATTAAGTTTCAGATTGCCTACCGAAGGTCTTCGGGTACTCCGGCTTCCTCCCCAATAAAAACTGGCGCCATGATATAGCTGAACAAATACTAAAAATGACGTTAAACAATATTTAAACAAACAAACAATATCACTCCCTAAAAGTAATAATTAATTATAAATCATACAACGAACTAACTATTTTATTTATCATTCACGGTCCATAATGCAAGTACAATTACACATGTTTTATCTGTGTAGTGAGATCTACGGTAAATGATAATTAGTTTGCAAGTAATGCTAAGCAACCAGATTAACTCGCCAAAAAAAAAAAAAAAAAACACTTGAAAACTCATACAACGAACTAACTATTTTATTTATCATTCACGGCCCATAATGCAAGTACAACTACACATGTTTTATCTGTGTAGTGAGATCTACGGTAAATGATAATTAGTTTTCAAGGTTTTTTTTTTGGCGAGTTAATCTGGGTGCGTAGCATTACTTGAAAACTAATGGCCGAATGGTCAAGGTCAGTTTCGTGTACTATTGATCACGTGGTCTGTCAACACTGAGATTGCAGGTTCGATTCTCACTGCAGGCAGGGTGTACTCGAATTTAATCTTAATTGAAAATGATTGCCAGTTTTCCTACCGCAGAGCGGGTGGGGGTTCTATGGGAACTACTGGTCCCCCCCAATAAAAAATGCAAGCCATGATGTAGCTGAATAATTGCTCAAAGTGACGTTAAACACCAAACAAATATAATATCACATTTTATAGTTTCTACAACTTATTGTTTGTGCACCGTTTCTTATTATTATTTTTTTTTTCTTTTTCAATTCAATTTTCAACGTTTTTCAGATCGTGAACTTGTCCGACACATTTTTCAGACTTGCTGTAACAAAATCCAATTCAACTTAGCAATGTTGAGGTTTCAAAATGGCCGCAACTTCCTGCAAACACCTAAAATTTGAATTTTTTTTTAACGTGGTCAGGCTTAAATTATGGGTGGAACGCTACCTTAAAAAATTGTTTCGATCGCTATTTAAATTCAAAATGGTGGTCAAAAACGTGTAGAATTTTAAGTGCCTTTTGCTTTGACATCTCAACATATTATTTATATAAAGTATGAAGATCAAGATTGAGGCTGACACGTGCAATTTTCGCTTCTTATATCTGTTATTCAAAATATGACAGGTCTGAAGCTGGCGATTGATTAAAAAGTTTAAAAAAAAACACATAAATATTGAATATTATATATTGAGTTCGTTCTATTTTCTTCCTTGCGAAAATGCAGTTTAAAGTATAAAATAATCTATAATTATATATGATAATGTGTTGTTTATTTAGTTTATTCATTTTTTATGAAAGCCCTATAAAACTTAATAGCTATTTTAAAAGCCCATTGTTTACATTATTCTTCAATGTAATAAGGTTAAAAGATTAACTGAAAATTCAAAAAATGTCCTCAATTCACCTCTAATATAGTCTCACATAAGTGTGCCAGCCGCATAAATTATGATAATTACACCAGCTGTCACGTAAACGACCTCAGACTGTTCTTTCTTTTTAAATATTTGTGAAATTCTTCAACCTTAAAAACTTTACCCGACTTTAAAAGTTTGGCGGGACTTTTTGATGCACCCCGCGAGACATGTGTTAAATTTTTGGGGCAGGTGGTCATGTTCTATAAATTGGGTCATTAGCTATACTCCTCTCTTTGATCAAACTACACATGTACCCTTTTCAACTGACCGCCGAATTGTTACTGAACTATCACATTGTGTTGTGTGGAGAATGTTCCCATTTTAAATTGCAAATTTACTGAAATTTTCGGGGACAATGACAAGACGTTTTTCTGTCGATTAAAGTGAAAATTACTTGTATTATACCCGTCAATAAAAAATTGATAGACTTCCCTACTTTTTTAAAATGAATTATTCCCAAAGACAAGAGAATGTTTTTGTTTTTAATCCTGTATATACATTATACTTTTGAGAGCAGACTTTTCTTTGTACTAAATTTGTGTTATTTACAAATCAGTAAAATCCCACGTCCCCTTGGGTGGTAATTATATAGGCCGAGTCATAAAGATGGTATCGCTACATTTCAGAAAATCCACTTATTAGTTTTCACCAAAGAAAGGAATAATATCTCTCTATGACCTATGACCTGTCGATACAAAATTGTGTTCAAAGAAATAAAGGGTCAGTGTCCCCTTCACAACGATAATATAATTGCAAACTTCGGCCACGTGCCATACACGCGAACGACATGGCAGTCGCGTGCAAAGCTTGTACTTTTTATGAGAACTTTCAACGACAGTTTCTCTGTGGACATGCCATTGAATATAATTGTAGCCGTGGGAGATCGTATGGTTCTGACAACAATCGGAGATTCTGGAATGAACTAGCTTTCTAAAATCATGCCATGTTAGTTCCGATTAGAACCATCTCCAATTTTAATGACGTATATAATGGTCTTCATTTAAATGGATACTTCTTGCCAAATTTTAAGCCTGATCCATAGCATGACCTAGCAATATCATTTGTTTTGTTTGTTTCAAATTCAATATTAAATACCGATGAAAAATAAGATATACATCCCGCCACCCCCATCCCCCCCCAACACAAACATACACACTTTTTGATTGTCGCTTCGTTAAACCATTTACCTCAATAGTTCATTGATATATAGTTAATTGGTTTATTCTCAAAAGATGTGGAGTTATAACGTGTTTTATAGTAGAATTAAGATATTTTTGTTTATAAATGGCTTTTGTTGGTAAAGAGTTTTAGTTCAGACGGACAGAAGGACAGTTGTTTTAATCTCTGGGTCAACACTTATTTTATATATGGTTTAACAAAAACGAGGGGACATCGAAACATTATAATTATTTTTGTCAAAATGGCGATAACTTGTTTTACAAAAATTCGCAGGACGGGACAGATAAAGAAATGTTTGGTCATTAACTCAATCGTTTGCAGTACAATTTTGAACAAAAATATAATTCTTTCCAAGTTCTGCACTACCATCATTAAAGATTTCCTTCGTTGTAAAATTATGACCGCTGTTTTAAGCAGAATAGACTTAAAGAAATGTGTCATTCGCTATTACGATAATTTAGATCAATCGTCGTCAAGGAACCGTGAAATTTTCATAAAATCATCAGATGAATTTCAATTTTGAAATAAAAATCGATGTCTCACCTGCCGGAACAACAAACCACGCCCCTTTTACCTGTCGCGCGCCGGTCACGTGCCAAACAAAATAAAATCCAATCACCTTTCAAGTCAGATTTTAGTGATAAGTCGTTATCAGGTGCGCTATCGATTTCGAACTAATTTTTGTTAAATCAACACAGAGCATATGTTTTCTAATGGATTAATAATTTCGCTTGAATGACTCTACATTATCATGTTATAATCATGGACGGTTGTAATATAAATAGATTTGTCATTATTACAGTTTTTTGCTGAGTAATAATTTCTATTCCCACGAGAAATACTAAAATTGTGCTCGTGTTCTGGTTTTTTATTTACTAAATTTTACTTTATTTACAAAATAAGAAATATTAAGTTTTATGTAAGATTTGGTTATATCTGTTCAAAAATATCTAATTTATTTAAATTTAAACAAGAGGCCGCCATACACAATACAATTAATTTGCATATAAGCTATGTTAACTTTCAAGAATAAAACATTACTTCGTTTCTACCTCACCGTCCCCCCCCCCCCATTTTTCCTTTGTAGTACCATTAGAGTGACATAAACATTCGCACAACAAACAAACAAAACATTTCTAAAACACATATTTATATATATCTACATCAAATAGAATGTATACTGTTTTAATTTTTTTTTTAATTTTACTTTAATAACACGAGAAAACAGGAGGCATTAGTGAGGTTTTTGTCTGAAAAATTGCTGAAAGTGGCGTTAAACAACATTAAAAAAACCAAAAACTTCCAGTAAGTGCAGGAAGAGAACGTATAAATAAACAATAAATCAATAAATATTCTGGAAATGGGATAGACTGAAGGCAGGACAATTTTTACTGCTACTGGACAAGTATTACGTATTTTTCGTATTAACCCGCCCCCCCCCCCCCCGCCAACCACCGGATATCCTCTATCCTTCACTTGGGGACATTCGAGCTGGGCAGCTATTGTGTCGGGTACTGAACACCGTCCCAGAATGGTCTCAAATGGTCATTCGAAAAAAAACCTTTGTGTTCCTTACAATATCAAATAGTCGGACAGTTTCCTCCATCCGGGAACTCTGCATAATGGAAAAAGCTATTACATTTAAACAAAAAAAAAACAATCGGGTTTAAGGTTTATTTATCGAAAAAAACTAATACCAAACACCCACAAAAAAAACCAAACAAAAAAATCCAAAAAAAACCACACAAAACAAAGCAAAACCAAAAAAAAAATTGAGAATATAAAACCATATTTTGATTCCGGATTGAGTTGAGTCGTCAGTCATCCACCAATGTTTCTATATGAAACCCCGTTATGAAACAAAATCGTTAATATTTACATTAGCATCTAGCGCTGACAGATACACTTAAGAACGATATGTCAAATAGGAAATAGGTTTACTTAGAAATTAACACGTACTTATAATACAAAAGCTAACAGATTGTCTAAACCTCTGAGTAAACAATAAGCAGGTAGACAAAACCGTTATCGAAATCTGTTCTTTATTCATATGAAACAAAGGACAGGTAGCAATTTACAGTTATACCGTTATCGAAATCTCTCTTTTATCCTATATAAAATAATGAAGTGTGACCAGCGCGTGCAGGTCGTCACCTAATACCAATACTGCTGTAAACAACACTAATGGGCGCTTTGTTTGATATGTAAACAACCCATTAGTGCTGATTAAAGGGCAGGTGGTCATAGTCTGTCTAACTGAGGTGGACAAAAAGTGAACATTGTTACGTCAGAATTTTTTGACAGATGGCATATGAAAATGACATCGTTCAATTAGTTTCGAATTTACGAAACTAATTTGAATGAAATTGTGTTAATTTACTGTCCGAAATTTAAATTATTGTGTAACACTGATTAATAATTCAATTATGTTCTCTTTGAACTTCACACATCAAACTATTGTTGAAATCTTGCGTAATATACCTTTCAATAAAGACACCTTAGTTTTTGCGTAAAAAAGGGGACAGTAAAAAAGAAGACTGTAATCAAATCAAATAGTATTGTTGTTTAAACTTTTAAATTTAAGTTTGATACAGACAGTAAAATATTAATAAAATAAAATAAATAATATCGGTTCAAAATATACACATCACAAAGCATATATATGTCTCTAATTACTTTTTAGAATAAAGGAACCGAATTTAATTATTAGAGCCGGTTTAAAAATAAATTTTTAGTTTCCAACATGCTTAAAATCTTAAATGATTTTGACAGCAAACACACGATACACAAAATAAAACATGCTTCAGTACTTTGAAAATTCGTATGTGAAAATGTTGTCTCTCAAATGAGAACGTAGACTCTTATGGTATAAATATTTTATTAAAACAAAATACAGATACATTAAACAATGAAAGGTGTGCAGTGGAACAAAATTTGCTGACGTAGAGAACACTGAATATTTAAGTTAAAGACCACAAAGACTACGACGTCCACCTGTAACCTAATAAATATTTTATGAATTAATTTCGTTTCCATTTGTCTCGTCGTGTTATTACTGTGGGAAACAAACGATGGTTGGTTAATATTTTATAATGTGTACACGATTCTATAATAAAATATCTATATGAACAAATGCACGGATATAATTAATGAAAAAAGAGGGGGGGGGGGGGAACTGGCTAAGACCACAGTCCCTATTTCGTGAGGTCCAAGAATAAGGGGTCGGAATCTGTCCTTAATCCATGAGGGGAGGTGGTGTCGGAATCTGGCTAAGACCACAGTTCCTAATCCATGAGGGAAGGTGGTGTCGGAATCTGGCTAAGACAATTGTCCCTAATCCATGAGGGGAGGTGGTGTCGGAATCTGGCTAAGACCACAGTACCGACTCCATGAAAAGGGGGGGGGGGGTTTAACTGGCTAAGACCACAGTCCCTAATCCAAGAGGGGACGTGGTGTCGGAATCTGGCTTAGACCACAGTCCCTAATCCATGAGGGGGTCGGAATCTGGCTAAAACCACAGTCCAAATTTGCTATGCAGAAAAAAGGGGGATCTTGAGTTAGGCTAAGACCCAAGACCCGACTCCAAGTAGCATTACATGTTTTCATTTGAAGTGTTTGTTGTGCTGGGGTCCAAATTTAACCTTACATAAAATGTTAATTTCGGGGAAATCGGAAAAGAGTAAACAATTTCTGTAAATTGGGGAAACATTTCTTGAACAAAGTTTGTTCTAAATACATTGAATTGATTGTTGTGGAGCCTAAAACTTAAAAAAAAATTTTAATGCGGGGAATATTGTGCGTCAATTAATATTTGGTTAAAACATAACACGAATTTTTAGGCGAGTAGGACGCTGTCCCAAGTCCATAACAGACATTTTCAGCCTCTCAATAATTGTCTAAGAAAGGCGTTTTTGATTATTGCCTTGTGGAAGCAGAACATCTCCGTATAAAGGGTGTTTTCTAAGAATAATTTTCAAGTGAATATATTTGAAATGTATATACTCCTAATGTTTATAATTAAAATATACAAACAAACACAATACACATTTATAAATATAAAGAGAAGATCTGTTTTATTGTAAATTTAGAAATAAAATATAGTCTATATATCAATTATTATGTTTACTACAAAGATTAATATGGAGGATCAGGATTATTTTTCTTGTAAACAATGAATTATGGTTTTATTTAAATTTAGTATCAAACACTATGACGTGGGAACACCTAATATCAAAACTTTTTCAAAAGGAAAATATTTGAAAGTTAAAAATAGTGTTTTTAGATCATTAATATTATCTATTTTTATGTTAATTTTGATCAATAAAATAACTGTTATATGTTTTTAATGATGAGACAAAATTAATACATTCTTTTTTTTTAACACAAAGGCGAAAGAGGATACACATATAAAATCTGTGTAAATATGAATTTCAAATATTTCTATTGTTTTTTTTCGCACCTGGTAGCTTAGAAAATATAAGCAACCGCAAGCAGGTGGACGAATGAACACAAAAAGTATTTTGAACAATTTATATTCCAAACACCTGCCTTCAGTAAAAAGTCAGAAAACAATCTTATTTTTTTGCAGATCATATCTACATTAAAAAGACTCCATTAACAAAAATACTCAAATAGTTCCTGTTTATTATAAAAATATAAACAATTCACACACTGGAAGTTTTAATAAATTCTACTTTCTCTACTCTCTGCAGATTCCAAGAGGGCGATTCTATTTTGATTAATGAAGGGGTGTTAAGTATTCTGTGTTCAGTGGCACGCGACTGAACTACCAGTAAACAAAAGCCATAATGGATTTGCCCACTCGATAATAACCGCTAACCGATTGAATTTACAATCTGCCGGGATATAAAGAAGCGGGGTCAAGCAATTTTTGTCATTCTTATTTTTTCTGTACAGGGACCTAGTTGTTGTAAATTTGTCGTTGTGTGGCTTATTCTAAGTGTGTGTTGTAGCTGTTTAAAATGGTCGTTGCCACTGGAGGTATGTCCTAAACTAACATTTTTAATTTTCAGATTTTAACCAAAAAAAAATATGTTTTTAATCAAATCTAACAAATTTGTCGTTTTCTGTTTAGTTGCTATATTGTTTTGTATATGCTTCATTATTTTTGTTTTGTCTTGGCACATTTAAAAAAAACCATTTTGTATTGATTTCGTGAAAATTTCTGTACAATTAGAAAATTGATTATGAATTATTGATACAGCCGTATCATCAATATCATGAATATGTCTACTTAAAAATCACCAAGGTGCGCCTTTAATGACACAACTGTCATTTTCAAAGTAAAAACATTGTAAAAATGGATACAAAAACGTCTTTGAGATTCACGTTATCAAATCTGATATAATATTACAAAGATATTCACGAGGTGCGTTTTATAATTTGGTAAAAATTCAAAAGATGAGATAATATAATGAGAAAGCGAGCGCACATGTTAATCTGCATGAAAATGCATGTTTTAAGAGAACTGGTAAATATATAAGTGCATGAAGAATTTCCGATTTTATCTGGCAAATTTTCGTCATTATTGAGTTTATCGTTCTCAGCATGATTTAAGATTTTTTACTTTAGAATGATAAATATTTCAACAAATGGGGTTCAAAATAGGATTAATTTTTCTCTGAACGGCAGACGATTCACAGCAGGGATAAGAGAAAGATTTCACAGTCGTAGAAAAGTTCGACTAAGTGCACAATTGACTTGAAAAAATAAACTTTGACGTCTTTGATAAGTAACAACTTTCTGAAGCAAATCTTGTGATTAACCCCGGACCTGTTTCATGATTTGACTTATGATATAAAAAATAGTCGCAAGAAAATAAATTGACTTTTGATATAAAAAAAAGAGTTGGAAGAAAATCTTAAGATCTTCATTTTCCTCTTTTTTTTCAACAAGACGGATGAGATAATTTAGGAGAATGCGTGGTATTCGTGAAACTGGAATTCCGTTCATGAATGGTACCAAATATAACTTTAAGTCTGGATTGAATACACATTTTTAATAACAATTCCTTGCTCAATGGTCTTTGAGGGAAAACAAATCTAATTAATGAATGGTCACATTCGATGTGGCCACAAAACCCCAAAAATAAATAAATAATAATAAACAAAATAAATAGAAGTGCAAGAAATCAGAAAGGAAGTTTGTGATTTATACAAGGAATTTTAATTAGTCTTTGAGCAAATAGATAAAACTTGTAGAAAGGGAAAATTGATTGATTTTGGCAGCTGCCAGAAATTTACTGATGGATTTCATCTGCAGTGCTAAAATCTTCAAATAATGGATGGAAATTATGTTTGATGTGTGCCTGCAATAGTGATAAACGAACCAAGTAAATTAAAAGAGCGTGCCTTGTAGATAAAAGAATGAAACTGAATTAAAACTCCAGTAAAAAATAGTTTATTCAATATTTTGAGTATTTCGGACACACATATTAAGCGTTTGTTAGACAGTTAATGAATCAAGGAAAAAAATAAAATTTCAAAAAGACAGAAAAACATTAAGATTACCATTAAAATTTAAATTCAGCCCAGCTTTTATTAAAACTTAAAGCAACTAAAAATAACTATTTTTCAACAATATTTGTGTAATATATTTTCTTTTTCATAAAATAAAAGGTCTTAAGATTTATTTCTTCATGTTATCCTCAACAGGGCCCCAATTGAAATCGGTAGCGGGTGTAGAAATCTGACGACATTTGGCCCTCTAATTTGACCATCTGTTCTCGTGTGTTTATTTTTGAAAGGTTAACCTCGTCCGCGACATCAAGGGGGCATTGCTCCAAATTTGATAAAAAAAGTAATAATGATTTATTCATTATTAACGAGTCTGCCAAATGTTACCGATAGTAGGGGTGCAGGTCTTTGTGTAGAAAGTTTTTGAAAATTTGGAAAAGTTTATGTCGTCTGCTTTTGTGTAAATGAAGAGTATGCGATTTATTTTCGTATTCAACATTGATAAACAGATGTTACAATTTTATGGGAAATTAAAGAAAAATGTTTTATTTGTTGTATAAGTTCAAATATAAAAGTTTTCTGTTTGTAAAGTTTTAAAAATATTTTTCATTGTCTGTCATGTCCGCCCAAATATCTAAAACATGAAAATTTCTATAGCACTTGAAAACTGTAAATCTATCCTCCTTAAACATTGATAAAATACCAATTTTTATTTTGATAGACAATATTATCTGTGAATTACATAACAATTTCATAGGGGAATCTGGGCAATCTTTTCAATTTATTTTGATAAAATTTGACCTAAATTTAAAAGTTCTCTTTGTGTTCGAAACTACCGGCAGATGATTTCACCCAAAGCAGATGTACTAAGGGTTGTTTATGAATAGATTTTTTGTTATAAATTGAGACGAATAAATTTGGAAGTACGCCACCACTATGAAAGATGGGCACGAATGAATGTTATTTTGTATACAGATTCACTTTTAATTAAATGTCCATTACGTGAAGAGCTTCTGGATTTACCATTTCATTTTTACGATTAAGCAGAAACAGATGGCATTCTATAAAGAGTGGATTTAAATAGGCACAAAATTTGATGAATGATCCGGAAAATATGCCATCGAATTGGCCGTATTTATAGAGTGCTGTTTGAAGAATATATTTTTATGATAGTTTGGTATCAGAAAAGATTATCAATTTAATTGTGTACAGAGCTTTTTTGCTTTTTGAGTTAAAAAAAACCATAGAGATATGGGATATGTCATGAAAAGGACTAATTTACAATATGCCGTGAATCTGTCCAGCATGATACAGTACAAAAAGTCATTTTTAGACCACCTTTCTGCACTAACAGTGTGGCGATATAAAGTGACGGCCATTCGGGTTAGGGAATATTTATGCTAAGAAGCACCATTCAATGTGATATGTGACTTGAGGAGGGCGTGGAACGTTATGAATGACACTTATGTATAAAAGGAAAGGTCATTCGGTTGAGGGAATATTTAAGCTAAGAATCACGTGACTTGAGGAGAACGTGGAACGTTATGAATGACAAATAGGTATAAAGGGACGGTCATTCGGGTGAGGGAATATTTAAGCTAAGAATCACGTGACTTGAGGAGAACGTGGAACGTTATGAATGACAAATAGGTATAAAGGGACGGTCATTCGGGTTAGGGAATATTTAAGCTAAGAATCACGTGACTTGAGGAGGGCGTGGAACGTTATGAATGACAAATAGGTATAAAGGGATGGTCATTCGGGTGAGGGAATATTTCAGCTAAGAATCACGTGACTTGAGGAGGGCGTGGAACGTTATGAATGACAAATAGGTATAAAGGGACGGTCATTCGGGTTAGGGAATATTTAAGCTAAGAATCACGTGACTTGAGGAGGGCGTGGAACGTTATGAATGACAAATAGGTATAAAGGGATGGTCATTCGGGTTAGGGAATATTTATGCTAAGAATCACGTGACTTGAGGAGGGCGTGGAACGTTATGAATGACAAATAGGTATAAAGGGACGGCCATTCGGGTGAGGGAATATTTAAGCTAAGAATCACGTGACTTGAGGAGAACGTGGAACGTTATGAATGACAAATAGGTGGCATGTGATGAAGGGGCCTTAATAGAAACAAATTAATGTATACCAATTAAGAAAACGTTTGGCCACACGAGCTGAGAGTGCAAGATAAATTTCTCCGTGTCTTTCGACAGGACAAGTTTTTTCTACGCATCCCCCGCATGGCACATCGCTATCGTCCACTACTAACAGAGAAATCAAGAGCATACAGAAACTCGTAACAAACGATCTGCTTAGCCTCATCATTACTGTGTATTTTCACTCATGATCCTAAAGAAATAAACAACGATAAGATTTTATAACTTTACATTTAATTAAGCCGATTTTAAAACTCTGAAATATATAGATAAATTTCGATAAAATATCAACATTACGTTGCAATGCATGATAGAAGCTCCGTCTGTGCACATTTTCACGAATTATCGCGAGAACATGACAAGAAACCTAAATAATTAAAGATTGTTAAATAGTCTACAGGTTTTCAATTAGTTTTCACGAATTATCATACACTGGCTTTTATTTGATAAATTTCTGTCTTTTTTACCAAGAAGAAGTGTCTATAGTTTCTGTCGATAAATCTGATTTATTGACACAAGTATGACGTCATTACCGTCTGCAAATCGATCGAAAGTGCTTTCGCTTCCAAACCTCATTTCTTGTAAAGCAATTTTAGCTTCTTTTGATCTGACCAGCTCTAATGGATCTGTCGTTTGTGTGTCAACTTAATTTAGATTCTCATTTTGGTTTCACGGGGATCCCCACGGGTGTATGGGATATATAAGAGATTGCTGGATTTAAATAATATTGTGGGGTATAGTCTTGAACCTGTTTCCGGTCAAATTACATATAAACTTATGCCCGTTTAAAGAATACGATTAAATGTGTACACTACATATATCCAGATTTACAATCTAAGAAAGGCGATTTTTGGACATCTAAGGAATGGATAAAATGTTCCTTCACCCTTCTCTATCGTCTTTAATGCTACTGTATAGAATTGTTGTTACATTTTAAAAGCTGCCAATAAAACCCGTTTTCCACCCTCAATCTCATTCCATCAGTCCATTATAAACCGTATTGATTTTTTCCAACATTTCTCCGATCAATTCCAATTCCCATGCCGACTTGGAAATTATAATGCTGCTAGGACTGGCAATATTGCATCCTGATAATGACTCATTGATTTATATGTAAAGTAGGACGCGGACGTTTTTATGATGTAAAACCCATTAGATCCATGTAAAACCTCAGAAAATGTACAAATCGAATGCACCTTTTTGTCCTTGTGTGTTATCACGTTGTCTAGAATAGTTTAAAAATCTGAACTAATTGCCTGAACAATGTGAAATTTAATAATACATACCTGTCTCTTCAGCTTGTTCTTATTATTAGCTTATCAATGGTATGAGAATGGAGAATGAACTGAAAGTCGCAATTTTTGCTACCGATTTCTATTTCCATCTTGAAGTCGTTCCCATTGATTTACAGTACTTTCGTATCTTTTATGTCTCGTAACAAGGAGAGTGGTTTTAATTTAAAAAAAAGTCCTTTTTATTTGCTCAAAATTTAATGTTTAAACATGACGTACTGTCAAGCGAGTTTCATCATAGTTGGACGTTTTTTAGTTGTCACTGTGCAAAAGTAAAAAATAAAGTCACGGGGTAGAATGAAGCTTAGGTAGAAGTGGGGGCTTGAAAGCCTATTTTGGTTTCTGTGTGTGTTGTTTATTCAGTAGTTACGGCCTTTAAGAGTTAATGTTTGGAAATATTTATTAATTAAAACCGATGTTAAGCAGACGATGAGACAGAAATATGCATTAAATCTACATATTGTAAAAATTCACCTGTCATTGTGTAACGGCAGCCGACCGATTCCGTTTATCAGTTCTGAATCACTCTGTATTGATCTGCTGTGTGTAGCTTCCTCATTAAGACAAACGTAATTGCTACATCGATCAATATATCGACCGATTCTTGCATCATGGACTTCTTTGTATCTTGTTTAAAGGTTCTATAACAGTACAAACTACTCACAGGTTCAAACGATAATCTCTATTCCATCAATTTTAATCAATTCTATTTCATCTACAGACTACACGAAAGTGATTTTAAAAACAATCAAGCGATTTTAACGACCCATGATTCATAACAATGGCGCAAATATCTACTGAATATTTTATGTAATGTAAATTTACACACATTGATTAAAATATTGACTTGATTTAGCAGTTACTTGTCGTTAGTTTACTGTGATTATGTCCGATTGTCAGGCTAGTTCGGGTTTGGGTTTATTTTAGAATCGCCTAACCAGCGGAAGTTGGGAGGGCGGGTTAAGACAAATTGTTTACACGAGCATAAATATTGTTTTACAGAAGATAGAAAACTTTTTGTTGGTATGTTAAATAAACAACAGACAGAAGATGATGTAAGACAGTTATTTCAGCCATTCGGAACCATTGAAGAATGTACAATTCTGAGAGATCAGAATGGCAATAGTAAAGGTAACAAAATATACTATAAATAGTGTATCATATATGTGCTGGTCACGAGGGGTTTTACTAAACGCAGAGAAGTGAAGAGAAGTAATTAAAAAATGGTTTATTCGATTAAATAAAGGTTTATTATATATATATATGTTTGTTAAAAATATGGGCTTCTTTATGTTCATTTATACAATATAAAACATATTTATATATAATAAACCTTTATTTAATCAAATAAACCATTTTTTAATTACTTCTCTTCACTTCTCTGCATTTCTCTGCACTTCTCTGCGTTTAGTATAACCGGTCACGAGTAGTCTCGCCAGCAAGTAATTCTTGCCACCCGATCTTTTGACAATTTTTGTGAAAAAAAATGGCATTTTAAAAATGAAAATCAGAACAATGCAAGATAATACAATCAATAAAGCAAAATGTCAAAAGTTGCTATTGTCATTTAAATGGGAAGAATTACTCTGTGACCAGTACAAGTACTGCCTTTTGTAAAACTTATATTTTGTATGCATATTGTATGGTTTATACAAGATTTAAGGCCTTTTGTGACACGGAGCACTCCGAGCTAGAACATGTAGGAAAAAGTTGAGAATTTTTGTCAAAAGAAGCAATGATACATACTTACTCAGTAAAACTAAAAGTCAAGGACAGACAGAACTATAGTTAAGCATGAGTGGACAACAATTAAACAAACAGACACACAATTTAATTTAATTGGTGTCCCCTTATTGTATCATACTGTATTTCTGAGACGGACAAATTTATGGCAAAGTTTGTTCAATATTGTATGCTAATCCTTGTGTTTGTATTTTAACATTAATTATGTAGAATAATAACAACACATCATAGTTACTTTGCAAACAGGATATCGGAGACCAATTATTAAAAAAAGACCCTGTTATGCCACAAACTGTATTTCAACTTTTATTATTTTTTGTAGGTTGTGCATTCGTCAAATTCACTAATCACACAGAAGCCCAATCAGCCATCAGTGCTCTACACGGAAGTCAAACGATGCCTGTAAGTCAAAAGTCCAATTTTAAGATTTCATAAATTTTTAATATCTCCCTTGTTAAAAAACCTGTTGTTTCATTATTTTGCCAATACTAAACTTGTTCAGCTACATCAATGCATTTAAATAGTTTATAAAATAATATGATAGTTATAGGTGTAAGTCTAATATTAATATTTCTAATGTTATGGAATTTAAAAATAATTAATAATAAAGAAATTAACATTCATGAGTTTCACCATAAATGTAATATCTATTTTAAGATTTTCAGAAAGTTATAAATGGTGGATTTTAAAACTCCTAGTGATTTTTAAAATATAGATTAACAATATACTAAGGGATCAAACATAAGTCTTATCCAATAAAAGTTTAAATATTGTTTTTCTTTTGGTGAAGTTAAAAATCATTATTATTATTAATTTTATTATGACATTTCATAATGAGGATTTCAATAAAAACTGTATAGGTATAGAAGACAATTAGTAACAAAAATTTGTAACCACATATAATTCTTACATTTTATTATTATTGTTTACATTACATTTAGACTTCAGCTAACTTTAATTTCCTCTATTCCTTTACAATAAGTTCATCAGAACATTGTACAAAACCTAAAAAAACTTTCCCCCTGTCTTTTGAAAATCTCTGAGGACTTGGCATTTTCTAATCGCTATGTTACTGGTGTAATAAAGTAGTGAACTTCATCAACTACATATTATCATTTCTGGAATGCATGCACATTTTTTCATGCTGGAAAACTAATTAAGCAAGAATAATTAGATTAGCTCACAGATGGAAGGGTTCATTAATTAGCACGTGTTGCAGTATTGAGATTCATCATGCAATGTTGTTGATTTCAACTGTCAATAACTGGTATGACTACACTGTAATAAAAAATACGGTATTATATCTTCGCCTATAACACCACCTTTTGGGAGGAATTTAAGCAGTGAATTCCTATTTTGTCATAAAAAATAATAAATTGTTTATTTATTTCTAACCTCTTGCATTAAAAATTTATATAATTGTGATTAATTGATTTAGAGATATATTCTTAATGAAGGTAGGCTTAAAGTGGTGATAAAAGGGCATTCTGGGATTGAAACATCATGCTAATATGTGATGTCCTGCCAACGAAAGTTGGGAGACATATATATTTTGGGTCACTTTGTTCATCTGTCCATCAAACCTCAGGTTTTCCTTTGCATTGAAGCTTTTTTAGGAAGATGACTTCACTGTGTGATGCAACTTGGTAAATAGTTACAACATGGTGGATCCCCTCACTGGCAATATTCTGTATGGCTGCATTCAATACTACACGCATGAGTAAACTAAGAAAATAAGGGGTGTTTACCAATATGGACATCTGTGGCACCAAGACACATTTTTTTGCTTTCAAAATGAATTTATATTTAAAGAAAAACACGTACAACTTTATGCTGATTATAATTAAGGATTACACTTGTATTTTAGGGTGCATCTTCTAGTTTAGTAGTCAAGTTTGCTGACACAGAGAAAGAAAGACAACTCAGACGTATGCAGCAAATGACTGGTCCCCTGGGTCTACTGAACCCTTTTGCAATTTCTCAACTTGGTGCTTATGGAGCCTATGCTCAGGTATAATATTTGTTTTTTTCAAATTGTGTTCAGCAATTTTTCAGCTATAGCATGGTATCCATTTTTATTTCGGGAGGAAGCCAGAGTACTTGGAGAAAACCCCTGACCTTTCAGTAGGAAAACTGGCAATCTTTGTCAATTAAGATTGGAGTAGAGTACACCTGCCCGCAGTGAGGGTCTAACCGTCAACCTCATTGTACAGGCATGTGATTAACTACCATAACCACTTTGCCACCGAGGCCATTAATTTCAACAAAGCATACAGATTCAGTTCATAAATATACTTGTACCATATTTTTTAGTATAACTTCTTTAAGTACAAAAAAAATTTTGTCATTGGCCTCTTGTTATAAGTTTGAAGCTACAATTAAAGTACTTAGTCATATTTCATGGACAAATTATCAGTATTTTATACCTAATTGTAGTTACAAGACTGCAGATGAAGTTAATATATAATATAATGACCACTGGTGAAGTTAATAGATAATATAATGACCACTGGTGAAGTTAATATATAATATAATGACCACTGGTGAAGTTAATAGATAATATAATGACCACTGGTGAAGTTAATATATAATATAATGACCACTGGTGAAGTTCATAGATAATATAATGACCACTGGTGAAGTTAATATATAATATAATGACCACTGGTGAAGTTAATAGATAATATAATGACCACTGGTGACGTTATTATACAATATAATGACTGTAAAACTATTAATATTGTATGGATTATTATTGATAAATATTATTTCAATTTCAGATTCCACAACAACAAGCAGCATTAATGGCTGCTGCACAAGGAGCATATCTGGCAGGCCCTGTTACTACCCTTGGCCATATTCCACAAGTCGGTGCGCTGGCCACACCCAACGGTATCTCTACCGCTGGGTTGACCCCCACTACGGCCACATTGGCTATTTCTAATGGTATGAATAACAACCACACGGCAGGGCCCCAGTCAACTTGGATAGACTATTTAACATGTAATACGGCGCTTCGCCATACTGTCCTCTATTATGTTATGTCATACTGTCATGTCATATGTTGCTAAATATTTTGTTTTATATGTCATAATGTTGAAAAATACTGTAAATGTTTTAATTAAAGTGTTAATCATTTATTAATTTTAGTTAGTTCAAATAGTACAATTTCAAAATATATATTTCATATAAGAGATTAAAACTTTAACTTGAAAATTTTTTTAAAGTGTATATTTTTGTTCAATTTATTGTATGATTTTTCATTTGAACATCAAACAAAATTTTAATTTATTGTTAACATGAAAAAAGAATACATTTATCATTTTATTTCTGAATTTAATTGGATAAAAAAGGCAAAAGTTATGTTGCTCTTCATTTAGAGTCTACTGTTATGTAACTGTTAAACATACCAGTATTTTAATGTGTTCACTTCTCTTCCAGGTGCTGCAACCCTTAATGGTGCCCCTCCAAGTGTATTGTCACCAACATCCATGGGGGGATTTCAAGTGCAAAACGGTCAATCACCTGAAATATACGCTAACGGTATTCCTCACTACGCCGGTGAGTGTCAGCTTGTTGACATAGGTATGTTGTTGTCTTTATTTTCTCCCTTTAGTCATGAAATGCCATATTAATTTTGTTGTCTTTTCTAAAAAGTTTTATGAAAGTATTTTGAAGTTTTTTTTTTGGAAATACAATGTTGTTTGTAATAAAAACAAAAGATGGTTACAATTAATTTATAATAATTACAAAAATTCCAAACGATTTTAAACAAAAAAGCAAACAAAATCATTGATGTAATAACGATATGTTAGCAGTTTTATTTTGCTATTTACATGTACATTTTGGAATTTAATTCAGAATGGCATTATGTTGCTTAGGGGAGAGAACTCACTTTCACATGGACAAACAAATCTACATTATTCTGTAAAATAATGGGGGTTTGTTTCAGTTTAAATGTCAAAATATATGATTATGAAATTTGAAAAATTATCAGAAATTAAAAATTATAACATTTTTGTCTTTGAGCTTTTTTAATTATTCAAGCTTTCTTTTCACAGGTCATGGCTTCAAATGTTGATCAAACTTTGAACTAATGTCTTAAAAAAATCCTTACTGAAAATATTGAAAAACAAATAAATATAGAGAAAATGAATGATTTATTTATTTCTGCATTCAAAGTTTGACATTATATGTAGTAATGTTGACTCTCTATACTTTCACTGTATGTATATTTTTCGCATGCTTTTTTATTGATATATTTAGAACAAATATATACATTTATATGTTAACCAAACATTATATTGTTATGCTGAATATAACTAACAAAAATATGATTTTAATGTTCTATTTGTATAACATACATTTTATATCCAAAATTATGTTCATGACGGAAAATTAAAAAAACCAAACATTTTATCCAATCAAATGACACCATTTCATCAATATTTATTGAAGTAATAACATGAATGTTTAGATAACAATGAAGATGATGTATGTGTGCATTGACCAACCAAATTATATTAATTTTACTAATTGTACATGAGCTTCTATTAACCCTTTTATTTTCTACATGTATTTAGTTATTAGTTTTAACTACCAATGACTAATTCTGTATTTAGTTATTAATATTAGCTTGTTAATTGTTATTATTATTAGCTTAGTAATTTTAACTTTTCCTGGACCCTTCACTTAGCTTAGTCACTTATATTAGCTTATTATTAGCTTAGTAATTTTAACTTTTCAATTCCCTTTACAAGTTTAATTTTAGCTTTACCAAACAATTACTAATTCTTTATTTATTTATTAATATTAGCTTACTATTAATTTAGACTATTTGATCCCATTACTAAGTTTATTTTGTTACTAATTTTAGCTTTAACAAACAATTACTAATTCTTAATTTATTAGTTAATAATGTTAACTGTTTGCTAAGTTTATTTAGTTACTATTATTAACCATTTTCAGTTTGTTTTGCATGCGCTAACCAGCTTGTATTAACATTTCTTTTTTCTAGCACGTAACATTTCTATACCTGTTGCAGCCCAAGTAGCCAATGGTGATCCACTACAAGCATACGCCGTGCAGGCCTACCCAGGCATTGGTATGTATATTTCAATTTTTTTTTATTTTGAGGGAAAGGAGTAAAAAAAAATTATAGGTCATAGTGAAATGAATTTTGTCTTTGTACTTCAATTCTGTAAGTGTTATATTCTTTTTGCGTAGAAAACAGATTAGAGTTATGTCCCTTTTGGGTAGAAAACTGATAAGAGTAATGTCCCTTTTGGGTAAGAGAAAGATAAAAGTTATGTACCTTTTGGGTAGAAGACAGATAAAAGTTATGTCCCTTTTGGGTAGGAGAAAGATAAAGAGTTGTGTCCTCTATTGCTGAGTGGCAAAACAATTAAGGACAATAAAAAAGTATGTAAGCAATCATTATTTACAGCAATATAGGAGTTGTGTCCCTTTTGGGTAGAGGACAGAAAAGAATTATTTCCCTTTGGGGTAGAGGACAGATAAGAGTTATGTCCCCTTGGGGTAAAAGCCAGATAAGAGTTGACGAAAGGTTTCATCACTCTTAGTTTGAAGATTTCCGACATTTGAATTGCATTACTCTTACCTCAGTGCCAAATCTCGTAATTTCGTTTACAAATGCTACCAAAAAATGCATGATACATGATAACCATTATGAATTTAACGCTTTAATTAAGACAACTCCATATAAATAAAGGACGAGATATAATTTGTTTTCATAACACAAATAGAAAAAACGTGAAGGATTTTATGGCTTTAAAGACAGTTTAATAATAAGAACTGCAACATGTGTGTGCAAATGATGTATTTGAGCCCTTTTAATCTCTACACGTCTTAGTTACTAACATCTAACATATTGAATGGTTTTTTTTCCTGATGTTTTACAGTATGTGCACAATGTATATATTGAATTGAATAAATTTACAGTTTTATTTTTCTAAAGACTTATAAATAATTGTTTTTATTACAGAGAAATGCTTTATTTCAGCATATCCTGCATTTGGAGCTATTCAGCAAACTCTGGCAGCACAGCATGCCACTCTTCTACCAACGGCTCAGAAAGAAGGTAGGTCAACAATGATTTCTTCTTGAACTCTAGCAGTCACATAGATGCCAACAATTTTTCCATAATTTTTACCATTTTTTCATTGAAATTGTGCTGTTATGGCCATTTTTTCATTGAAATTGTGCTGTTATGGCCATTTTTTTTGTTCTGGATTTTTATCATTTCAGGTCAGCTCCAATATTTGTAATATTAATTTTACTAATACTAGACAAATTGGGTTGGCATCTATACATTGAGGAATCATTCTTGTTTACCAGCTGGTATTGTGTTCATTATCAAAACATATTTAATAAAAAATATCTTTTCAAATATTAATGAATTAATAGGCAGTAAATAATTTTTCTTTTATTAATTTCTTTCAATACTAGATTTTACATTCGACTTTTAAAAAATATTTGTGGATTAGATTTACATCACTAATCAGAGTTGTCTCCCATTAAGAATTATCTCCAATATAGAACATGAAATAGTATTTGTACTGGATTGGGTGTGCTTCGTGTTGTATTTAACAACTGTAATGGTGCTCTTGTTTACATGTATTTGTGCATGCACATGTCTAATTTGTCAAACTCTTTCTTCTACATGTATTTTATGGAATTTATTTGAATACAAAGAAATTGTCTACAATAAAATAGATGAACACAGGATCAAAGTGAAATCATGAAATTTCCTGTTAATTGGGGTCATTAATGTTATTTTACACTTGGTAGAATGAATTTGTATTGAGCACGTTGATATACTTGTTGCAATTTATGTGACAAAATTGATTTAGGAATATATTGTCAATTTTCAAATGCTTTCTCATGAGTAAGTTTCTAGTGCTAAAAAAATTAACTGCATTTTACCATTAGATTTTCTTGAAAGGCCCAATACCTTCAAGACTGTATTCCCTATTTTCGGAATTCAGAGTTACTTCCCATATTGAAGAGTTGTCTTTCTTAACAGCAGGTATCAGGAATTGAAAAGATGAGGAAAAATCTGGGTTTTTTTTTAAAATAATTTCTGTGAACTGAGTGTTCCAGTACAACTAAATTACACTGCAGAATTAGTTGTCACATCATAATAAATTTTACAAGATGCTTTGCTATATGGGAATAAAAAGATATTGCAGAAAAACAAATGTTTACACAAAGCAGGTACTTTAAAATACCTGCTGTAAACAATAGATAACTCTTCAAATGGGAGATAAATCTTGTTTATCGCAAGTAGTGAATTGAAGCAGATCTACACCTTGTGCATGCAATGAAACAAAACAGTGTAAAGTGTCAGAAAAATGAGTTTAACATAATTAACACATCACTATTAACACAATTAACACGTCTTCTTCAATACTTAACAATATCTGACTTACTTGTTGTCAAACACTATTGATTCAAATGCTTGTTGTTTTTGCATTTTGATACATGCCCTTTTACTGAAGCATTATGGGTAATGTGCACAAAATATCTATGTACATCTAACCAGTAATGTTTGTAAAGGAGCCATGTTGGATCTTCTTGTAAGATAAAGCCACAGAAAGCAAAACATACTCATTTTTTATGTTTGTTTGTTTGTTTGAATATTGTTTAAAGCCACTTTCAGCAATTTTTCAGTTATATCATGGCGTCCATTTTTTATTGGGGGAGGAAGCCGGAGTGCCCGGAGAAAACCCCTGACCTTCCGTAGGATACTCATTTTTTAGCATATTTTGGCTTGTTTCATCATATTGTCGCTCATTTCACCATATTTTGGCTTATTTCAACATATTTTAGCCCATTTTCGCATATTTTGGACTTATTTTTGAAAACCATACTTTACCTTACAGATTTTTTTTTGTGCCAATAGAAAGTGGGGCACTCAATATAAAACTAATCAGTGCAAAATTTTGGAAGAGTGCTTTGAAATAACCTTTTTATATGTTTGAGTGATAACTTGAAACAACAATTAGGCCGAAGTGACATCAATTTCAGTCCACAAGTTAAAATAAAATACACCATTTTTATATAACATATTTTTTTCTTTTAACTTTAGTTCTATAGTTACAAGATTTTAAATTACTCTTACGGAATTAAAGAAATGTGTAATGCCCTTTGTAATATTTATAACTTTAAGGAATGCTAATGAGAGAATTCGGTAACCAAAGATACATGTATATTGAAATACTTGTATACCTGGTCTTCTAGTGAGAGAAGGAAACAAACATTGTTTTAGGATTTTCTTTAAAAACAAAGAAATCATTTGAAAATGTGGCTTTATCTGTCATGAAGACATTGTTGTTATTTACTGACTGTAGTATTTGACTCTGTTGTGGAACCCCTTTTAATTCTGTAAAAACCCCACAGTTATCGTTACAGGGCCAGAAGGGTGTAATCTGTTTATATATCACCTCCCTCAAGAATTTGGGGATGCGGAGTTGGCACAGATGTTCATGCCGTTTGGAACTGTCATAAGTGCTAAGGTCTATGTTGATCGTGCTACCAATCAAAGCAAATGCTTTGGTAAGTTTCTGTCTTGGAAAATTTCCTTTTTTAACAATGTTGTAAACTTTTTGATGTTTTGATGACAAGGTTCATTTTAAATATAATTTTAACCAGCCCACCTGTCAAAAAAAAAATTCAAACCCAGTTACATTTGGTGTAATCTAATTTCCCATGATTCAACATTCTTATAATTGTTTCTACCCAGAATTCAGCATGCACATTATTTCCGATACATATTACACCAAATCTCTAAAAAAAAAATATTTTAGATATAAGCTTCAGCCAAGTCTAAAAATAAACTAGGGTTGCGAGTTTGACCTTGACCTAAAGGGGAAATAACTCATTGGGCAAGCAATACTTCAATAAATGTCAAGCATTGCCAGTTTTACTGCTGAAGGTCAGGTTTTTACTCATACTCTATCCCCAATAAAAACTGAAAGCTGTAGCAAAGCTGAGACATATATAAACATGATGAGAACAAGTCCAGGGTTCATCACAGGCTATTCAAGGGCGGTGCTCCTCCACTCTTGAATTTGTTTCCTCCACCCTTGAATTTTGAGCTCCATACTAAAGTTTGACTTTATTCCTAAAACAATGAAGCTTTTAAATACAAAAATACATGTATATTGTGACTGGTAGCCAAAACACAAGTGGGAAAACAAAAACAAAGACTGATAACACTATCATGAATAAATAAATGTCACTCTAAAATTTTTTTTGAGTAAGGAAATGGATCATCGTCCGACTTGCACCACCCTTGGATTTTGAGCTGTGGTGATCCCTGAGCCTTACATAGCAGAAAATTATGAATTGACTGGTTTTGTTGTTATTTGAACTAATCTGTCTTCTACCAAAAAGGGAGATAATTCAGATCATTGTAATTGTTTTATAGGATTTGTTAGTTTTGACAACCCAACTAGTGCGCAAGCAGCCATACAGGCTATGAATGGATTCCAAATTGGTATGAAACGTTTGAAAGTCCAGCTTAAGCGCCCAAAAGATGCCAACAGACCATATTAAACAGCAATGTCCAAAGTTGGTAAGTATCTTTATTTTGCAAGAACTGTTCCTATTGAGGTAATTAGTAAAGATATAATCACATAGAATTGAAGATATGTAAAAAAGGAAGAAATAAGCTTTGGAAAGACCAAATTGTTTGAATGTCATGTATCAGAGTCCTTTTGTTCTTTTGAGAAAACAAAAAACTGTGCCAACATATGATTTGCACTTAGGCCGTGTTAACATATTTGTAAAATCACTGAAATATTTAAATGAGTGACACAACTGTACAAAATATCCATATTCATTATGGTATTGTTTTTGTAGTGAATACATTTTGGTTTTAAGTTCTATTGATATAACTTAAATAACAAAATCAGATATTTTAAACAATTTTATTTGAAAAAAATTCCATTTGTCAGTATTCTATATATCATGTTCCCCTATTCTGTAGCTCCTCTGGACAAGTCCATTCCTACAGGATTGTAGGGGTAACAGGATAGTAAGTCCGGTGTTGGCAGTTGTAAAACGGTGTTAGATCATTGTAGTACTATTGGTGACAAATGTTGCTTCGTGGTATCTAACAGTTATAGTGTGGTGTATACAGTCAATGGTTAAACATTGTACAGATCAAATACTTGAACTAGTGTTCAATGGCCCCTGGAATGGGTGTTTGTCTATTGGGTTCGATCACACCCTCTTTAAAAAAAATATCATACTCATTAAACCTAGATCAAAATGCTCCAGAACTGGTGCTCACAAAATTCTGTCATTTTTTTCAACAATTTTCGAACATCTGGGATGGGAACCCCCTCCCCCTCCACCAAGAACTGCAGACAGCATTGTGTTTAAAGATCAATAGGAGAACTCAATAGATTTTGCGGAAATTATTTGACGTGGCAACTATTACACAATCCATTTAATAATATAGCTTAATGACCCCATAAATACCATTTTATTTACATGTATGTTAGTAAAAATGAAAACTAAACAATAAGAAAATCCAAAAAAAACCCCAAAACTTATTACTTAAAAAAAATGGAAGACTACACTCAATTTTTAATGACAAATTTACATTACTTTTTTACATGTTTTGCATTGGTCAGTTATGTAAGTTATAGAAATGGTCATTTATGTGTTTTCTTTGACTTGTTATACATTGAATTTCAGTCTGAAATTTCTGACTTAAATTCAACATGTAACAAGTTATCTGTAAGATGTGTAAACCTATAAAACACATAACAATGATTAATACTTCCAAATTTTTATTAATCAATTATAAATCAGTTTATATTAAAATATTTCCAGTAGACTCTTGCTTCAAGTATTTAGATCTCATAATGTTGTACTATTGTGTAATATCATCATATGATTTATCAACAGATTATTTTGCCTGCTCAAACCTTCCTGCTAAGAATCATTATTATATGATATACAAAATCTGCATACTTGTAAAAGCTAGTTTGGCATGTCGGAGAAGGTCTGAGCACTAAAAGTTTACTTCTTGAAACAAGACATGTGTAAGCAAATCTGTCATTTTATGCTTTGAGACCAACAATTTTTATATCTTGGGAGAGGCAGACGGGAATACCTGTTAAATCTTGGGGAGGAAATAGGGAATATACCCATTATATCTTGGGGAGGAAGCCAGAATACCCTTTATATCTTGGGGAGGAAGCCATAATACCCTTTATACCTTGGGGATGAAGCAGGGAATACCCCTTATATCTTAGGGAGGAAGCCTGGAATACCCCTTATATCTTAGGGCGGAAGCCGGGAATACCCCTTATATCTTAGGGAGGAAGCAGGGAATACTTGTTATATCTTAGGGAGGAAGCTGGGAATACCCCTTATATCTTAGGGGGGAAGCCGGGAATACCCCTTATATCTTAGGGAGGAAGCCAGAATACCCTTTATACCTTGGGGATGAAGCTGGGAATACCCCTTATATCTTAGGGAGGAAGCCAGGAATACCCTTTATATCTTAGGGAGGAAGCTAGGAATACCCCTTATATCTTAGGGAGGAAGCTGGGAATACCCCTTATATCTTGGAAGAAAAAAGCCAGAATACCTGTTATATCTTGGGAAGCCAGAAAACACGGCGAGCACCCTTAACCTCAGATAGCAAAACAGATTTGTTACATGTCTTATTATTCATTGTATCTAATCACTCGGGTTTTAGTTTAACGATTCATCGTGAGCATTTTATAACACCCAGTTTTTGTTATTCACAGCTTTTTGGTCACAGTTTTTATCGACTTATATATATTTTAAAAATAAATTTTGTGAATTTCGATATTGTAAATCTCTTGTGATTTATTTTTTGCATGTTGGTATTATTAATCGGGATTAACACATTACTGTCAGAAAAGTAGTGCAATCTGTTGTATTGGGTCAGTTCCTAGATATAACCATCTGTTGTATACGGTCAGTGACTATATAACATGTTGTGTATAGTCAGTGACTAAGTATAACCAAAGAGTACAACCAGAGCTTCAATAATTTATTTTAGAATTGTTTTTAGTACAATTATATTTTTTTTTTACAATACATAAATGTAATTTCTAATTCTTTAATTACCATTTAAACATTTTCCTTTATGTTTAAATGAATGACCATCCCTAGTAAAGATATATTTTATGGAATTGCAAACTTGTAACTCATATGTATTCATCAAATGACATTTTTAGAGCGACTCTGCCATGTACATGTTTTGAGATAGAAAGGCTAGTTACAATTTATATTCAAGTGAGAAGATTTAGTGTTTTAATGTAATACAAAACATTGTGTACTGTTCAATCAGTTCTGCTATGTACATGTTAAAATCGTTTTCTATAGATAATATAGTTGTTTGATATTAGGGTTAAACTATAAATTATAAATTTTGTTTAATCTTTTTAAACATTTTTGACCCTTTTTACTTTGTATTTTCAGACACCCATGGCACAAGAGTACTTAAGCCAAAAGCAGTGCAATTGGAAGATCTGTAATGGTTATGAATCGGTGTTATGTTTCAAACAAGTTGAAACAAATTTGTATATAGGACTTAGACCCAGATTTTTCACGAACGAAATCCCACCGTAGTTAAAAATATATTTGTAAATAGTAGATTAGATATACTTAATTTATTTAATTTTAGCATTTAGCCCACCTAAAAATTGATTTGAATACAATTCAAATTTTGCTGTTCTTTTCTGGTGTTGCAAGGTAAATAACATGACCAACAGTCATCCATTGAATTACCCAATCAGATTTCAGCTTACAAAGCAAACTCAATTGTAATATATTGAACCATATTCAGTTGAAAGAAAGTCAGAAGTGAGCACTTCTCCAAACAGACCAATTGTTTAGCTTGCAAAACCAGAAAGCAACATGACTTTTTATAGAATTGTTATGAATATTTATAAGGAGATTACTATTTGTTTATTTATTATGATGTTGATAATATTTATATATTTTACAAACTTTGTTAACATAATTCATGCCCTCTTCGTAAAGATTTTGATGGATTTCGTTCAATAAAACATTCCATTTGTATACTGGTTTCGTAAACCTGTAAAACAGTTCATTGTTATGGAGTTGTATATTGTAAAGTTGTATCTATCTATAAAGTCTTGTAAGACATCTTTTCTTATTGGTTGTTGTCTGTCACGTGACACACTCATTGTTGTCATGGTAACCAAGGCATTTAGGATGTATTAGATAAGATTATTGGTTTATTTTTTGTGACTATGGAAACACCAAGTGTTGAATGTTGTTGTTCAATCACAGATTTTTTTATACATGTCTACTTTGATAATTTGGTGATTAATTAGCTTAAATTTTATCATTTTAATTTAAATTGAAGAGGGCATTGAATAAAAGAAAGATTATTTTTGTACATATTCTCTTGCATTCCTTATTAATGATGAATCATGTTTATTATTTATTGAAAACTTATTTATTTTAATAATCATCATTATGACATGCCATACATGTAATTGAAATGAGAGAGCAGCCATGACGTGGATCATTTAAATCATGTTTGTACAATGAAAATCTCTTTGTTTTCTTGAAAAAAAACAATACAAATTTTGAAAAAGGGTTATCATATAAGTTGTAAGAATCAATTTTTCCAATTTTATTTCTTGTTTTGGACAAAATCATGATATGATTCAACATTTCTTATTTAGTCTCCTCCTGTTAAAGGTTGCTTCTGTATTGTTTAATATTACTGAGTACATTTAAAGAACATTGCTTCAATTTTGTTTTTTTACTGTTAAATATCAGTTAGAAATTTTATACCTGTAAAGTTATTAAATATGATGAACAGCTTAAATATTCACATTCAAAATTTAATTTTTTAGAATCTTTGTTGGGTTGCTAAAAGATTTAATTCAAAACTAAATTTCAAACACAGAAAAGAACATGTGAATAAAATGACCTCTCTACCAGGTAAGTTCTGGTACCCTGACGATGATATCCTCCAACAGGAAACCAGGATATATTTTCTGGTTCCCTGATGATGATATCCTCTACCAGGAGACCAGTGTATAGTGCAGGATAAAGTTTGTTTGTATTCAACATACCCCAGTTGAGGTCATTGACAAAATACAAATTTTCAAGTTCAAGTGACAAATCAATGTTTAGACTTTAAAGGTGTGAAAATAGAAATCACTGGTTATATTTGTTACAGAAATCACAGTTTTTAACTTTAATATAGTTTATAATCTTCAGGAACTGTTACTGTTACATTGTTGTTTTGGGTATAATGTTTATATTTCAAGTTGTGAAGATAGTTTTTGAGCTTAAACATATTGAGGCCTACATAGGGAGATTCTAAATTTTTTACACTTGATGAAAAGTCCAAATTACTGCATTTTTTGCATTGATTTATTAATGAAACCTGATTGACAATTTAAATCCTTTTGAAGGCCTCACTATTAATTTAAACGGGCCAGGATGCAATAAATAAAAGGCATTAACATATTCTTTGCCTTGAGAAAATGATAGTTAAATTGTTGTTATGTGGACTAGTCAGGCAGTTAATACTGTCAGATCACTATTGTCAGTGAAATTTTTACCATGATTTTAAATGTAAAATTTTGATATTGTATTTTGCAAAGATGTTAATTTTGGACACGTAATAGTGCTTTGATTGTATATCCCAAAAGGGACAATTTCAGTTTAAGTAGTATAATGTCATTAATATTTCAATCTATTAATCAATTAAGCAAACTCCGATGTAGGATAAAGCAAATAGTTGTATGTGTTTTTTAAATCAAATTTGAGAACTTATAAATTAGAATTACATAACTGGCCAAGTGTAATAAGCACAAGAAGAGATCAATAGGAGAGATCAAATGTAATAAACAGAAATGCCTATTGTTTGATGAAATTGCATATTATATACGGCCAGCTACAGTAATGTTCTCGACAATCAACTTGTCACAGTCAATGACAGTTTTCACATTTTTTTAATGTTGTAAAGGAACAAATTTGTTTACTCTTTTGTTAATACTTAGCAGTCATAGTAAAGTGCAATATTTGTTTTAAAATTTAAATGTCTCTAGTCAAAATTAACGCCACAAAGTTCATTTATAACAATTTTCATAACCTTTTTTTTTCATCTTTAATGACCGAAATACGTGCTTATTTATATACAACCTTTTACTATGTTGCAAGATACTTATTTATCAGAAGACAAATAATAACCATTATTATCCGTAATGATATTTGAAACAATACATATTTTGACAAACATTAGGGCTATATCAAACAAAAGTATTTGAATTTTGTGGTGTTATTTTGTCGATAAAGTGGTGCAATATTTATTGTTTTATGTTTTTAGTTTTTGGAGGACAAAGAAATCTCAGATTTTATGACCACTGCACTTTGTACTTTTTCAAGGTCAGAGGGTCAAAGTTTACATTAGAATTTTAAACTGTTATGTAAAATGCACACATAAATTATTTTAGTTACATTTTCTGACAAAAGAAAATACTAAACATCAACTAATATAATTTACTTGTGTATTAAGGTTCATTTGTAAATATTCATTGCATTAAATTGATGTTTAATGGTTTTTAGCCAATTTATGTAAATGGCTGACATTTCTTGTAAACAATACAAAAAACAAAATGTTGATTACTTGTTTCACATGTTAACAAGTGGACATGTCAAACCATTTTTAAAAATGTCAATAATTCAAAACGTTATCTGAATAATGTGAATTGACTAAAAACCAGTTATACAAATATTTTGTATATAAAGCTATTGAGAACAGACGTTGAAACTTCAAACTATACCGAAGTTGTTCCATGCTCAAATCATATCATCACAATAATAAATAAAGGTCAGTCATGACACTACAATTTGTCTTCTTTTCTGAAAGCCAATGAACCAAGGACGTTGTATTTTGATAATTGACAGAGGTTATGCATGTCGTAAAACCTGGTTTAACCCACAGTTTCATTTAAAAGTCAGGATAATTGTTGAAGTTGCTTATATTTGTTTGATAGACTCAGAGTTTGCCTATTTCTTGGACTTATATTTGTTTGATAGACTCAGAGTTTGCCTATTTCTTGGACTTTAATTTGTGGGCTGTTTTTTTGTTTATTTTTGAATAAAGTTACAGCATCTCTTATCCGCTACTCCTACTACATTACTGAATAGAATTTTATGAACTGGTCACAGAATTATTGTCACATAGTGCCACTGTGCAGCTGATCTTTTACATTTTGATACAAATTATTTAAGGTTTCCGAAATAAAAAAGTGGACTTTTGGGGAGGGGGAGCCATCTCTTATGCGCAACTACACCTATACCACAGAATGGAATTTGATGCAACCTTCACAGAATTTGTGTCACATAGACTTTGCCATTCTGCGACGTAGGAAGTGGGGTTTGTTAAAAAGTGAGGATTGCTAAGTTTTACTCTTTTATTAATCGTGTTGCTTTCTAAACAATGATGGCATCAACAAAAAAGACACAGAAAACAATATGTTTTGTTTCTATGCTTGTGTGCACCGTAAAAAAAAATGTGTTCTTTTCAAACATTTAATGGCATCTCGGAGACCTCAGTGAACTTTAATCTAATGCCATCACTTGGCGTCCGTCGTCTGTCGTCCGTCGTAAACTTTAAAATCTCCTCTGAAACCACTGGGCCAATTCTTACAAACTTTTGTACTCAGGGTGTTGATCAACATACAAAGATGGCCGCTGTTACTAAAAATAGAACATGGGTGTCAACACAACGTTTTTGATCATAATTTCAAAAATTATAATAGCTATAGAGAAAACCGTTACTTCAAATTAATCAGCACATTAATGTCTACAATAGTTGCTATTAGTGTGAAGTTGTGTATTGGCTTCTTGTAGTAGTTATTGCCCTTTACTGACGATTTGTGACAAAATGTTTGGTATTTACAATATAACTTTAAAACTATAAGAGGTAGAGTGAAACTGTAAATAGCAAAAATGAGCAATAAAAGCCCTACAGTTCAATTAATATGTCGGAAATTGTCAGATGACTCCTTATATGAGTTATCGCCCTTAAACGACACATTTTTTATGAAATTTTCCGTATTTGTCCCGTAACTTAAAAACTGTAACAGCTAGAGTAAAACTAAATAGCAAAAATGATCCGCAATACAAGCCCTACAATTCAATGTATTGGTCTGAAATTGTCAGATGACTCCTTATATTAGTTATTGCCCATAAATGACAATTTTTTATGGAATTTTTTGTTTTTGTCCTGTAACTTAAAAACTGTAACAGCTAGAGTGAAACTGTTAATAGCAAAAATGATCAGCAATACAAGCCCTACAATTCGCAGTATATGTCTGAAATTGTCAGATGACTACTTATAGGAGTTTTTTATGAAATTTTCCGTGTTAGTCCTGTTACTTAAAAACCATAACAGCTAGAGTGAAATTATACATAGCAAAACTGATCAGCAATAAAAGCCCTACAATTCACTTAATCGGTCTGAAATTGTCAGATGACTCCTTACAGGAGTTATTTCCCTTAAATGACAGTTTTTTATGAAATTGTCCATTTATGTCCTGTAACTTGAAAACTATAGCAGCTAGATTGAAACTGTAAATTGCACAAATGAACAGCAAAGCAAGGCCTAAAAATGAGTGCTTAGTCCAAAATTGAAAGATGACTCTTTATAAGAGTTATTGCCCTTTAATTATGAATTTGGACAAATGATCAGTTTTTGTATTATAAATTAGTCTATAAAACATCTAGAGTAAAACTGTCAATTTCTAAATTACCCTAAAGGACATGGCCTACAAACAATTTAACTTTCAGAAATTGTCTGATCGCACCTTATTGTACTTAACCAAAATTTTTGAAGAAATGTTTAGTTTTTGCAAAGTAACTTAAAAGCTATAACAACTAGACTGAAACTGTAAATTTCAAAAATTTAAATATAGTTGAAGTCATTTGGGTTCCAAGTGAGCAATTACAGGCTCCTGGGAGCCTCTAGTTTAAAAGGTGTATAAAAAACGCGAAATAAATATAAAAAACCGCGAAAATTGATGGAAAACAATAAACGACAACTCCATACATAATTCATGACATAATTCATGGAATAGCCTTATAGTAATTATATATAATTTGTTCTTTCCTTCCAATACTTTTAGCCAACAAAAGCTTAGATAACATCAATCTATGAAATTTCTTGCATCATAAACTGTCACATCCACATATCCACCATAGTCCCACTATTTCGTATATTCACACTATACCCGTTATATCCAAAAAAATTGTGTATTGCAGGACATTTGATAAATAATTTCAAAACAAAATACCCTTGCTGCTATTGCCAAACGTCCCTATTCGTATATAGTCCTTTAGGTCACGTTCTAACAGAGATTTATACACTTCACCAACAATGCCCAAAGGATCGAAATACCGTCAATAGAGACCCATCTGTTGGAACTACAGCTTCAAATTACTGATAAACGACTGCCAGAATATGGACAAAACAAAAAGAAGAATAGGTCGATATATTTGTAGATTGATCAAGAGTGCAAAGTCATTCATATAAACAAGAATCATTCAACTACTAGGGATAATGAGGACTAAAGCATCATGTCTCAAATATCCTGGTGTGGTTTTAACTCTGACATTATTACACATATTGCAGATAGGGCATATAATAACCGTTTTTCAAGCATCATTATATAGATTGTTTTATAAAATAATAAGGTATTACGAGTTCACAAACCAAATACGATTTACAAAGAGGAGACATTGAGAATCAAATACATTTTGACCTCAATTGGTCTCCCTATCAAAGTCTATGTTTCCGAACTCCCATCCTTATATCAGATGCCCAAATTGCAGTAAAACCATTTCAGTGTTGCATAAAAGGGTCTTTCGGGTGTTCTACCTAACCAAGTTTTAAACTCCTGACAAGTATAACAACAATATAAAGCGGAGCTACACAAATACTTAAAACCGTTATTCCATGAATGGTTTTGTTCAAATGTGGATTCTAACCAATTGCAAGTCGACATAAGTATCTTATATTCACGTCAAACAGAAAATACCATGTTATATTAATAGTGCTGCTTCTTCTGTTTATAATTATTGATAACAAGACACTACTGAAAAGTCTTTCAATGAAGAACATCAAATTGGATCATTTATTTCGTGAAAACCGTAAATGATAAAAACAAATGTTTACACGCTACAGAAAGTTCATTCAACGAGATATATTGTTTACACGGTCAGCAGGATTTTTTTTTCAGACCTGTCGATCTACTTCCCATTTACCGATTTGGTCAATTTCAGTCACATTTTTTTAGTAATGATAAATGATACAATACTTAAATTTTGTCAGTAGCTTTTTATGATTATTGATGATTTCGAAATTCCAAACTCTTGCGCAAGAGATTGGTCGAAAACAAGGCGTGGGGAGAAAGAGATATTTCTGTGATGTAATTGTATACATGTATATTTAATGTGCCATGTTTATTTGTTAATTGCTTATTTATTACCTGACACTGAACTTTAATAAAAGGTAAAGATGAATGGCAAATAAAACACCGACATAATAAGCCGCGAAAATGCAAATTTATATTATGATTTTTATACGAAATCTTATTTTAAAACAGGTATGTTATTTAAAGCATTGATCTAAATTGGTTCAAAATGTTGTAGAAATTAGTAGGGAAAAAATTCTTTTCTATAATACGAAAAGCACAAAAGGTATGGATTTTTATTTAATTCAAGATATAAAAACTATTTTTTAAACTAGAGGCTCCCGGGAGCCTGTAATCGCTCATCCGGAATCCAAATGACTTAAACTATATTAAAATTTTTGAAATTAACAGTTTCAGTCTAGTTGTTGTAGCTTTTAAGTTACTGTGCAAAAACTAAACATTTCTTCAAAAAATTTGTTAAATACAATAACTCCTATAAGGTGCCATCGACAATTTCTGAAAATTAAATGGTTTTTAGGCATTGTCCTTTAGGGTACTTTAGAAATTTACAGTTTTACTCTACTAATAGGTGCGTTATAGACTAATTTATAATTAAAAACTGTTCATTTGTCCAAATTCATAACGAAAGGGCAATAACTCCTATAAAGAGTCATCTTGCAATTTTGGACTAAGCAATCATTTGTAGGGCTTCTATTGCTAATCATTTGTGCAATTTACAGTTTTAATCTAGCTACTATAGTTTTCAAGTTACAGGACAAAAATGGAAAATTTCATAACAAAATTGTCATTTAAGGGCAATAACACCTATAAGGAGTCATCTGACAATTTCAAACCAATTAAATGAATTGTAGGGCTTTTTTTTGCTGATCATTTTTGCAATTTATTATTTCACTCTAGCTGTTATGGTTTTTAAGTCACAGGACAAAAACGGAAAATTTAATTAAAAATTGCAATTTAAGGGCAATAACTCCTATAAGGAGTCATCTGACAATTTCAGACTTAATAGTAATTTGTAGGGCTTGTATTGTTGATCATTTTTGCTAATAACAGTTTCACTCTAGCTGTTAGTTTTTAAGTTACAGGACAAAAACGGAAAATTTCATAAAAAATTGTCATTTATGGGCAATAACTTATTTAAGGAATTGTCTGACAATTTCAGACCAATCAAAAGAATTGTAGGGTCTTCATTGCTTATCATTTGTGCAATTTACAGTTTCAATCTAGCTGCTATAGTTTTCCAGTTACAGGACAAAAACGGAAAATTTCATAAAAAATTGCCATTTAAGGGCAATAACTCCTATAAGGAGTCATCTGACAATTTCAGACTAATACAGTGAATTGTAGGGCTTTTATTGCTGATCATTTTGCCATTTACAGTTTCACTCTACCTCGTATAGTTTTCAGGTTATATTGTAAATACCAAAAATTTTGACAAAAATCGTCAAAAAAGGGCAATAACTCCTACAAGACGCCAATTCACAATTTCGCACTAATAGCAACTATTGTAGACCTTAATGTGCTGATCAATTTGAAGTAACGGTTTTCTGTATAGCTATTATAGTTTTTTAGATAATGATCAAAAACCTGTGTTGACCCCCATGTTCTATTTTTAGTAACAGCGGCCATATTTGTCTGTTGATCAACACCCTGGGTACAAACTTGAAACTAGGACCCCTAAGGATGATTGTGGCCAAGTTTGAAAAAAATTGGCCCAGTGGTTTCAGAGAAGATTTTTGAAAAAGTTTACGACGGACGACAGACGACGGACGACGGACGACGGACGACAGACGACGGACGACGGACGCCAAGTGATAGCAAAAGCTCACATGGACCTTCGGTCCAGGTGAGCTAAAAACAAGTTATATTTAGATACTTCTGAAATGAGATTAAACAACAAGAGCCAAAAGTCCATGGACAGTTACAAATCCGGATATAGATAAACATACTAGTACACAACGCAACACAAAATCCAAAAACATAAAAAAACAGAGTAAATCGAATCCAATAAAAACCATAGGTGAACTCAGGTGCTTCAGACGAGTAAGCTGTGCCTGCCTCTAATAGGCACCCATCGAGTTACTCATTGTCATGTCTAGGAAAAAGTCAAATCCAGTAATAGGAAACACTACCAAATTCGGCAAAAATGCCAGGTCATATTTGAGAGGTTTATTTTCCACGACGATCAATTAAGTCATAGTGACGTCCATGGAACGTCTGGAGAGATAACATCAACCTAGGTACAACAAACTCTTGTTTGAGTAGTTTACCAGTCAACAGCAGTGATCGGTCTAGAAAATCGAAATACTGATCGCAGGATCTAGAACATGTATAAGTTTTGAAATGTACACACCATACGCTGGAGCTGCTGGAAGGTTGCTGTCGAAGACGGGAATTAATTGGAAAGTTGAAGTCGTCACGTTTGTCGTAGAGTCTAGTTTGTAGTTTTCCCGAGTCTATTTCTAAAAGTAGGTCTAAGTAAGAGGCTGACCTTAATTTATTGGTGGTGTTATTTCAAGCTCACTAGGGTAAATTAAATGCAAAGTCACCAAATTTAGCACTGTTAAGGGAAAAAACATCATAAATATTGCGGAAAGTGAAATCACAGGTATGTGCCAGCGTCTATTCTTTATTCTTTAGCAAGCCTTCTAGGAACTCGGCCTCATAAGATTACAGAAACAGGTCGGCAAGGAAAGGAGCACAATAAGTACCCATTGAAATACCATCCTGTTGAAAAACTTGTCCTCCAAACATGACGAATATGTTGTTAGAGTATTAAACATTTGACAAATTGGTCTTCGGTATTTTTACTTTTTGATTTATGACGAAGTAATTTCTGTTATGGCGAATTACTAGGTATTTATATCGTCTTTTTCAGATCTTTAACCTTGCTGGCCGTGTAGATTTTCGAAAAAGTCAAATATTTTAATGTTGTTACATTGGGAAAGAGATCCAGACCTTATGATGTCTACCAGGTCTGTTGAATTGTTTAATATTCACATTTCATTTATGCGACTCCTGGAGTAGAAAGTGTCACTGTATTTTCGACTTCCAGTTTTTATTGTTGTTAAAATAGTGGTCAGGAGTCTTAGACGATCCTGCTATGAAACGCTGTTTGTATGTATTTTTGTGAAGTTTTGGTATCCAATACAAGAAGGGGAGATCACAATCTTTAAGTTTGATTTTGAGACCAAAGGATGCCAACACCGACTTGTGAATTTCAAGAATTTCCTCTTTTGTAAGCGCATGTGTAAGTAGGATTGCCAAGTGAACTGGCCTTGCCTAAGTCATTAATTAAACACTGTATATAATTTTTGTTTTAAATAAAAATAATGTTGCTAGGGGCATTATCTGCTGGCACAACATATTTGTCAGACAAAGTTTTAAGAGCATCTGGATTTCTGAAGATTGATTATACTTTAGTACTCATATACCTTCTTAAATGACTTATTCTCATTTGAATCAATGACCTCAAGGCCTTTACCCACTCAGACAAGGTATCAACCTCCAGATCTTCTTGCTTTACCAATTTTCTGGCATAGTCCTCTATTGAATCCATCAATAATTTTAAGTTATAATTCTAGTTGATAGCTTCAGGTTAACGAAATTTTGGTCCTTTGGACAAAATATTGCGGAATCTCCATTGTCAACAATGTTAAGATCTCCAGTTATCACGTGACCTGAAGGATGGCAAGAGCAGTCGGGGGGGGGGGGGGGGGGTGGGGGGTGGTTTTGCTTTGCATTTACATTTTTGTTATTTTTTTACCTAAGCCTTAGATATTCGATATGGATGTAGGGCCTCATATGGCGATGTGTTGCATACAGGAGTGGTTGGCCTTAGATGAACTTTGACCTTAAACTGCAAAGTCGGATTCAAATCGGTATCAAGAGATCTGCAATACACGTTTGTAATTGAAGATTCTGTGTGCAATTGGAGTAGCATAGGTATAAGGTATAATAGGAACGAATTAGGTTTTTAAGAATGGTGGAGTTTTGGAAGTAACAGACTTGTGATGCAAGATATTAACAAGATCATAGCACAAATTAAAAAAAACTATAATAATACAATACAAAATATTTCAGTTACATTAGAATAAATGTCAAAAACAGTTTATATAGTTGAAAATAAGTGCAAAAATTAATTATCTCATAATTTTGATGGGTTTCTTTTTTGGGGGGGGGGAGGGGATTTTAAATTCTTAAAATATTGTTAAGTTCTTAGCAATATTTATGAAAATGAATGTTAATTTGACGTTTGGAAAACATTTAATTGCAAATCTTTTGAAACAATGTTAACTTTTTAACTTCTGTAAAATAAATTCAATAGAAAATTTAAAATGTCAGTATTTGTTTCCTTGATCTTGATCTTCCGACAATTCTCGACTTAAGGACACGATTAAAAACTAGAGGCCATGAAATAGATGAAAATTGCTGAAAGTGACGTTAAACAACATTCAAACAAACCCTAACCCCCGCCCCCCCCCCCCCACATAACCCCGTGATTATATGATTTGGAAAAGGTCAATGCCATGGATTTTATTTTCAGACCTTTCCGACTCCTACTTCCTGTTTAACGTAATTTTTTACCTTTTCAGGATGGTACTGTCACTTTTTCCTCAGTAATGATAAATGATGCAATACCTAAATTATGTGGATAGCTATATTGTGTGATTTATTATATTCTTGCTACCCATAGGGGATAGGTGGTCTTTTTGTATGTATACCGTTATAGAGAGGGTGTATCATCAGGAAGAATAAGTTCACAAAAATACTGTTCAAAGTTCCATACTTCCTAACATTTTGAGGACTAAAATTGGCCGCATAATGCATAAACAATTCGAGAAATCAAAATGGCAGTTGAGTGGTTAAGTATGCATTTGTTCTATAACATAAAACCTCCCATTTCACGTTTATATTTATCCTTTTCATCTGTCTTTTACATTTATTATTATTTGAAACGAGAGGTTTTATCTGTCAGTTGAATTTTCTCAGAGCAAAATTTTTTCAAAAGTACCACATATTTTAACATGTGAAATATTATGAAACTAACATAAACCCAAAGAATATACCTGTTTCCAATAAATTAAACTATGTTCTCCTAAGTAATCCATGTTTGAAATAACAAGGCAAAATTCTACTGGAGCTGACATTTTTAATTTAACAATAAATCAAAATTACGGAACCAAGTTATATTTAATTGGGAAACTAATACAATTTGTCATAATTGTAACAAATGAAAAATTTGTTTTGTCAAAAACAAAGCAATAAGATAGATTACAATGGTGTCGGCCATTCAATGTAATGGCATCTCAAATAAAGCTTCAAACAGGACTTTAAACAGCTTCGATATACTAATGTAAGACAATTTCAATTTAGACATTTTTCTTTTCATTTAGCGTAGTAAGCATGGGTTTTCAAACTTTTTTCATATCAAACTTAACTTAAAAATTTTGCACGATTTTCTTGTGGAATTTGCACACTGGAAAATGTGTTTAAAGATGAAATCTCACATTTCACTAAAAACATAAAATATCAATATCTGATGAAATATGTTGAAAATAAACGTGAAATGGGAGGTTTTATTAATGGAACTTATTATGCATATTTATATATCAGTGCAAATTAATCCTAGCAAATATAAAAGCAATCCATCAAGCCATTTTAGAGGAGATATGTACACAAGATTTTTCCCCGTCCTGAATATAGTTGAAATACTGCTCGCTGGACGTAAAGCAAACATCCAATCAATCAATCATCTATGTTATGTTCAAGTTCAACAACTCCTACAAAATTTGATGAAAAATCCAAATGGAGGTTAAGTATGTAAATATACTTATCACAGCAATTAATTTTATCAAATATCAAAGCAATCTGTACAGCAATTTCAGAATGATGCATCTAGAAGTATTACCATTGTGTTATATTGCTGAAATGGTCCAAGTCCCATAACTCCTACAGAATGAAATGGTCCAAGTCCCATAACTCCTACAGAATGAAATGGTCCAAGTCCCATAACTCCTACAGAATGAAATGGTCCAAGTCCCATAATTCCTACAGAATGAAATGGTCCAAGTCCCATAACTCCTACAGAATGAAATGGTCCAAGTCCCATAACTCCTACAGAATGAAATGGTCCAAGTCCCATAACTCCTACAGAATGAAATGGTCCAAGTCCCATAATTCCTACAGAATGAAATGGTCCAAGTCCCATAACTCCTACAGAATGAAACGATCCAAGTCCCATAACTCCTACAGAATGAAATGGTCCAAGTCCCATAATTCCTACAGAATGAAATGGTCCAAGTCCCATAACTCCTACAGAATGAAATGGTCCAAGTCCCATAATTCCTACAGAATGAAATGGTCCAAGTCCCATAACTCCTACAGAATGAAATGGTCCAAGTCCCATAATTCCTACAGAATGAAATGGTCCAAGTCCCATAACTCCTACAGAATGAAACGATCCAAGTCCCATAACTCCTACAGAATGAAATGGTCCAAGTCCCATAATTCCTACAGAATGAAATGGTCCAAGTCCCATAACTCCTACAGAATGAAATGGTCCAAGTCCCATAATTCCTACAGAATGAAATGGTCCAAGTCCCATAACTCCTACAGAATGAAATGGTCCAAGTCCCATAATTCCTACAGAATGAAATGGTCCAAGTCCCATAACTCCTACAGAATGAAATGGTCCAAGTCCCATAACTCCTACAGAATGAAATGGTCCAAGTCCCATAATTCCTACAGAATGAAATGGTCCAAGTCCCATAACTCCTACAGAATGAAATGGTCCAAGTCCCATAATTCCTACAGAATGAAATGGTCCAAGTCCCATAATTCCTACAGAATGAAATGGTCCAAGTCCCATAACTCCTACAGAATGAAATGGTCCATGTCCCATAATTCCTACAGAATGAAATGGTCCAAGTCCCATAACTCCTACAGAATGAAACGATCCAAGTCCCATAACTCCTACAGAATGAAACGATCCAAGTCCCATAACTCCTACAGAATGAAACGATCCAAGTCCCATAACTCCTACAGAATGAAACGATCCAAGTCCCATAACTCCTACAGAATGAAATGGTCCAAGTCCCATAACTCCTACAGAATGAAATGGTCCAAGTCCCATAATTCCTACAGAATGAAATGGTCCAAGTCCCATAACTCCTACAGAATGAAATGGTCCAAGTCCCATAACTCCTACAGAATGAAATGGTCCAAGTCCCATAATTCCTACAGAATGAAATGGTCCAAGTCCCATAATTCCTACAGAATGAAATGGTCCAAGTCCCATAACTCCTACAGAATGAAATGGTCCAAGTCCCATAACTCCTACAGAATGAAACGATCCAAGTCCCATAACTCCTACAGAATGAAATGGTCCAAGTCCCATAATTCCTACAGAATGAAATGGTCCAAGTCCCATAACTCCTACAGAATGAAATGGTCCAAGTCCCATAATTCCTACAGAATGAAATGGTCCAAGTCCCATAACTCCTACAGAATGAAATGGTCCAAGTCCCATAACTCCTACAGAATGAAATGGTCCAAGTCCCATAATTCCTACAGAATGAAATGGTCCAAGTCCCATAACTCCTACAGAATGAAATGGTCCAAGTCCCATAATTCCTACAGAATGAAATGGTCCAAGTCCCATAATTCCTACAGAATGAAATGGTCCAAGTCCCATAACTCCTACAGAATGAAATGGTCCAAGTCCCATAACTCCTACAGAATGAAATGGTCCAAGTCCCATAATTCCTACAGAATGAAATGGTCCAAGTCCCATAACTCCTACAGAATGAAATGGTCCAAGTCCGATAACTCCCACAGAATGTGAGGAATCAAAGCAGCTGCACATCTACTTATCAGAACAAATAATCCAACCAAATATCAAAGCAAAACGTCATGTCTTTTCATAGGAGATGCATCCAAACGACCATTGTATAATCTTGCTGAAATGTCTCAAGCCTAGAATGTCCTAGAAAAGTCAAAATGGCTGTCGAGTATGCACATCTACACATCATCTGTGTGCCCATTTGTTTCGTTCTTGTTTGTTTAACCATGGTTTTGTCTATCCCTGAATTATTGTCTATTGAATACACCTTGGTATCTTCGATTCTTTTTTCCATTCATAACAATACAAACATACATGTATGTTATCATCAATCATATAAAAGTCTGTAATGTACAAAGTAATAATGTCTTAATTAATATGCTTAATCAACAAACTGTTTTCACAACCAAAAGAAATAGTATGAAATATAATATAATGGCTGGTCAAAAAACCTAATATTGATTGGTCAACCCACCTTATATTGACTGATCAACAAACCTAATATTGACTGGTCAACAAACCTAATATTGACTGGTCAACAAACCTTATATTGACTTCCTATCTATCCCCTGTTTGCTTACACATGATTAGATAATTTAACCTTCACATATCAAAGCAATCTGTAGAGCAATTTTAAAGAAGATGCTTCTACAAGAATTACCATTGTGTTATATTGCCGAAATGGTCAAAGTCCCATAACTCCTACAGAATTTGAGGAATTTTGTTTTCATAGCGACGTAAGTATATTCTGGTTTGTTTTTTTGTTACACTTTTTTAGGGTAAATTAAGTCAGTTAGGGGAGTATTTATATTTGCCAGTGTATCTGGTTTACTCTTCTTCACTTATCTTGGAGTTCTGTATGTAAGACATTAATGAAGATAAAAATACAAAAAATCATATTTCATTGAGAAACTTGACCTTAACCTTCAGCTAAAATTGGGTTACAATTGAATTAAGAATAAGGGTATACCAAAGAATAGGGTACATACCTAATACGAAGAAGAGGAAACAAAAATTCCTTAGGGTATACCAAAGAACAGGGTATACTAAAGAATAGGGTACATACCCTAATACGAAGAAGATGAAACAAAAATTCTGTAGGGTATACCAAAGAATAGGGTACATGAAGATGAAACAAAAATGTTTACATACAAAACCTTACAAAAAGAATATAAAAAAGATATCAACATTTCAAAAATCTGACAGTTACCATGGTATTCACATACAAAATAACTGGGTCAAAGAGCTAATATGGCAAGTCATACTTAAAGAAATACAAATAAAAAATATAACAGTATAAAAGATGTGCGTGAACGGACTGTACACCGCGATAAAATAAGAAGAAACATATTTTGAAAAACTGTTTAACAGCAATTTTTGTTACTAAATATCCATAGTAACTGGAATATTAAAGTAAGCACCAGATGACCAGATGTTTGATTGGTTGAAACGTCATGTGATTGATTGGTTGACTTGTTCTTGATCATGTGGTCAACTATTCCAAACTGCATATCCTCGTTTAACCATTTCGTGATCGATTTTCACATCCTGTAAAGTAGAACACAATTCAATATAAAAGTTTTAAATATTTCTTTGAATATACACAAATAGACCAAATTACACACGATAATACAATATAAACATGATGAAGATTGTTTGTTTAAATGTTGTTTAACCAAACTTTCAGCTATTTTTCAGCTATATCATGTCATCCAGTTTTATTTGGGGACTAAGCTGGAGTACCCTGAGTAAACCTTTGACCTTGATAAGAAATCAGCAATTCTTGTCAATTAAGATTGGAGTTGAGCGCACCCTGCCTGCAGTGAGACTTGAACCAGCAACTTCAGTGTTGACAGACCATATGATCAATAGTAGACCAACTACATTAACCACTCCGACACTGAGGGCCCAAAAATAAAATGACAAAGACTACAATAACAACCTCTCCATTTTATAGTTTTTGTTTAAATTTACTGCTCTGAAATTGCAAAAATGATTTTCTGATCACAAAGTGGATACGACCATTGACGATAAAAAACTTCTCAACATCTAAATTATTTTAATCTTAAGCTACATTGACGAGTCTAAATTAGACAAAAACGTGTGTCTGGCATAGGCTTTTTTGTAAACTTTCCTATCTTTGGATTGATGACGTTTATTTTTACATATCTTAGTCATTCTCACATTTAGTTCCTACTAGATGACTGGAGTTACATCCCCTGTTTTATGACTTATAACCGATGGTTTTCTTAGCTGAAGAGATTCTGAACGTCATATTCATTTAGTGAAGTGAATTAAATAGTCATTTTATATGTCATTATTCAAGGGCGTAAAGACACCTGATAAGCAGTATTTATAAAAAAGATTATAATATAGAATATTTGCATGTGCATGTGTCCATTAAATTGTTTTCTATTTATAGATTTGTTGTTACATTTTAGTTTTTACTTATTTTGGTAAAATTGTTATAAAAATAGTGCAATGAAGTAATTAGGTGTGCCAGTTGTTAAGGTTATTAGTCATCTACTTATGTTCATCTGCGAATCAACACTGATGTATTGAGTTCAAGTCTGACTTTAAGTAGGATGAGTTCAACTCCAAACTTACTTGACAAGCACTGGAGTTTTCCTATGCTATGATAGAAGAAAATGATTGAGAGTCATAAAACTCCAACGTAACTGAAGTAATAGTCCACTGTGATGCCACAAATCGTTCTACCTGCTCAATTATGCATTTCTAGTGATAATGCTACAGGTATGGCACTGACTTTGTCCAAAAAATTGGGTCAATATAAATTAAAAGTGGGTCCATATAAATTAAAAGTGGGTCAATATAAATTAAAAGTGTGTCAATATAAATTAAAAGGTTAAAAAAAATATCTAAAATAAATGGACAACATATAAAAATCCTCATTTGACTGATAAATGCATATAAGGTAGTATAATTACATACCAAACTCTATAAAATTCTCTGAAAGCTAATGATATATCTCAATGTTGTTACCTGTATATTTACCTGATCTCCGTTGGTGTCAATCAGTTCAACAACAGGTACCGTACCTGTACTCGTATCACGCTGACCTACTTTCTTCGCCATTAGCACTTTCCACTTTGCCGCATATGTCAGCTCGTCAAATACGTCTGTCGAGTCCTCACTCCAGCTGTCTCCTAAATAGAGAATTTAAAATTAACAATTCATTTTACTTTTTTATATCCAAGTGTATTATTTTCCTACTGCAGGTCGGGGGTTTTCTCTTGGTACTCCGGCTTCCTCCCCCAATAACAACTGGACGCCATGATATAGCTGAAAAATTGCTAAAAGTGGCATTAAACACCATCAAACAAACAAACAAACAAACCAAGTGTATTATATTAGGCATTTTTCAATCATTCATAACATCTATTATGGAATTAATGCCTTGTTAAAAAGAATGATTTGCAAACTTGCAATTTATCGCTATTGTGTAGTATTTTCCTTTGATCTTTATGTGCTGTACATGTATTATCCCATCTCACTCTACTAGCATGAGATGGGCCCATCTCACCTCACTGTCAAGACGTTGTTAAGTAAACACTGTGATGTCACAATGTTACAAAACAGCGATAAACAGATTATTATATAGAAATGAAATATCGAATTTTCCGAGTGACAGAAATCACAGTAAATCACATGAGAAAATTATCGTTTATTTTCACTCTTGGGTGTTTTCCCGCCAAAATGTCACTTGGCACTAAATGAAATTAATAACAATTAAAATAACTGTTCACTAATAGACCGGAACCTGCTAGAACAATATCCTATAACATGTCATTTAACGTGACAATATCCTTATTTGTTATTTCAGAACGAAATATTAGTTAGCTGGCGTCCTGATCCAGCATGTCCAGATAAGGGGGGCCATGTTGCAGTTGGTTTTGTACTATACAGATATTCATCCACCATTCATAAAATTTAGGATTAAGCATTAAAATTTTACGAAAACAATTTTGATCTATATAATAAATAGGATAATCAATTGGGCATCGTAAATATCCATAATATGATCACTCGTGCCGCATAAAGCATCAGATTAAACTCGTGCGCGGAACAAGTTCTGCGCACTCATTTAATCAGATGCGTTATGCGGCACTCGTGATCATATTTTGGATATTCAATCTGCCCAATTAATTATCCTATAATTATTTATGTTTTATGAAACTGGATGCATTTTCTCATCATCTCATCTCAGATGAGATGGGGACGAGAAAATGCATCTTGTTTCCAAAAAACGTAAATAATCTATAAATATTGGATGCACATAATTAGTATATGTACTGTTGTACAAACAAAGAACAATAAAAAACAGGACGAAGTAAATGAATAAACAAATACTTCTAACAGAAATGAATTGTGTCCCTTCAGTAAAATGTCCACTACTTAAACGATGTCAACTACCATAACGACAATCATACCTACTGGTTTGATATGTGCTAAGTGACATTCTATGGCCTGGAACGGCAATACCTCAAACTCAGATCTGAAACGAACAATTTTAAGTGTCTATATATGTTAATCTGGCATTCTGTGGCAAGGAAACACTACACCAACTAAGATATAAAATTATTGAAGTGCTAGTTATTCCTGTGGATACACTTTATGTACAAAGTAAAATCAAGCAGAAAGGAGTGTAGATAAACACGAGGCTATTTCTGTTTTTTGTTTTGTTTGTTTGAATGGTGTTTTAATGCCACTTTCAGCAATTTTTCATCTATATCATGGCGTCCAGTTTTTATTGGGGAGGAAGCCGGAGTACCTGGAGAGAACCCCGGACCTGAGGTCGAAAAACTGGCAATCCTTGTCAATAAAGATTGGAGTCGAGTACACCCTTCCTGCAGTGAGACTCGAACCCACAATCTCAGTGATGACAGACCACGTGATCAATAGTAAACGAACTACCTTAACTTCTCCTCTGAAACCACTGGGCCAATTTTTTCAAAATTTGATTGGCTTGGGTCATAAACTTGTACCTTAGATAAAATTTTTGAAATTACCTTTGCCAATAGATGAACATTTTTAATTTCAAGATTTTATTTGTTTTGAATGGTGTTTTAACGCCACTTTCAGCAATTTTTCAGCTATTTCATGGCGTCCAGTTTTTATTGGGGGAGGAAGCCGGAGTACCCGGAGAGAACCCCCGACCTGCGGTAGGAAAACTGTCAAGATTTTAAGTGGCAAATTATCTTCAAAAATATATTCTGCATTTCTGAAAAAAGATTGTCACAATGTGCTTCTAATGCATAAACTACAACCTGGTTTAACTACAACCTGTAAACTACAACCTGGTTTAACTACAACCTGGTTTAACTACAACCTGGTTTAACTACAACCTGGTTTAACTACAACCTGGTTTAACTACAACCTGGTTTAACTACAACCTGGTTTAACTACAACCTGGTTTAACCCAACAATTCTGCACCAAATTTGGGACCATTGCTGTAGTTGTTTCATGCTAATTCTCAAGATTGCTGTGTTCTCAGACTTTGATTTGTGGACTTGGACAGTTGCCATGGGGTTTGGTATCTTTTGTGCCACCAGAAAAAAAATTGTCAGGCTAACTTCAGCTACAGGATCAGGGCTACTGCATTTTTATTTTGTTAGATGTTTGTACACATAATGGAGGTGAGCAGGGCCAAAGAATTTTGATTTTTATCACATTTAAAAAAAATTAGTTTGCAGATGCAAGCAACATCGGGGGTATATGTTTTGTCCACCGATCTTCTGATCTACAACATTTATATTTACATGTAGTAGCAGGTTTGTATACATAATTAATGTATGCAGGGCCATAGGATTTTTATGAAATATTCTTTAAACTAGAGATAGTCAGACTTTGCCAGTTTACAGCTAGGTGTCTGAGATACAAGTACATGCCTTGTCCAGCTATTTTTTCCTTCAGTTTTTGAGCTACAGCATTTGTATTTAGTTGGATTTTTGTATACATAAGGAAAGTACGTCTGACCGAAGGATTTTGGTTTTGATTTAATTTTCTTAAAATTCCTGCCTGTTGGAACACACCTGTCAGGTGGGTCAACATTTGTGACTTAGACATTTTCTAAAAACATCTATGCCTCTAACATATCAACCTAAATTGTCAGCATACTTTTCATCTAGTTATCACCTAAATTTATTATGGAAGGAAATATATTTTGGTATCACGTTTTTTTTTATATAGGTTTCCAAGATGATTACAGAAAACAGAATTTTCTCATTCAGTTGTTTGACTTGCGGGCAACAAAAAATTCCATGTTTATCATTTATTGCAATTTTTCAATATATTATACCTTAGTCTTCGTATTTTATCACAGGGGAGATAACTGCTGTCTCCATAATCGACATAGTACAGATCTACAGTGTCTCCCTCTACACTCATCACTTTGGCACGATACCAGGAGGGATCATTCTCAAACGGAGCTGCCACCAGCTGTCCCACAACTGGGTCACCAATGATGTAATCCTATAAATATAAAATTTATGCTTACAATGTGTTATGATTTGACCCAGAAAGCTGACCTCTGCATCCCCAGGGGCTAGACAGAGATGACCTCTCTATGGACATTGTCAGGTGATAAAAAGAAAAATCTGGATGCTGACCCTGTTTAGGAAGAATCACACTCATGAAAATATTCAAGTCTGTTTTTGTATCGATATACATACTATTCCACAGTTCAATGTTGTTGACCTTGCTATGGTTCATTGGTTTTGATGTTTCGTGTTATGAACGTGACCGAATTGAGCAATGAAAATGACAGATTTCAATGAAATGGATACATAATGTCATTATAATTTAATAAATAAAGACAGGTTCAAAATTTTGTCTTAAAAACCTTTTATTAATACAAAGACCATTAGTAACATTAAAGCATATTTGGTAATTTTATGTTGTTATCTACGAAGGCAGAAAAACATCTTTTAAACCGCAATATTTATAATTTGTTACTGGAAAGACCACGCTTACTGTATATTCCTTCATTACATTGAGCACATCTCATGGTAAATATTGCCAATATGGCCACACCTATATCTCATGGTAAATATTGACAATATGGCCACACCTATATCTCGTGGTAAATATTGCCAATATGGCCACACCTATATCTAGTGGTAAATATTGCCAATATGGCCACACCTATATCTCGTGGTAAATATTGCCAATATGGCCACACCTATATCTCGTGGTAAATATTGACAATATGGCCACACCTATATCTCGTGGTAAATATTGCCAATATGGCCACACCTATATCTCGTGGTAAATATTGACAATATGGCCACACCTATATCTCATGGTAAATATTGACAATATGGCCACACCTATATCTCGTGGTAAATATTGACAATATGGCCACACCTATATCTCGTGGTAAATATTGCCAATATGGCCACACCTATATCTAGTGGTAAATATTGCCAATATGGCCACACCTATATCTCGTGGTAAATATTGACAATATGGCCACACCTATATCTCGTGGTAAATATTGACAATATGGCCACACCTATATCTCGTGGTAAATATTGCCAATATGGCCACACCTATATCTCGTGGTAAATATTGACAATATGGCCACACCTATATCTCATGGTAAATATTGACAATATGGCCACACCTATATCTCGTGGTAAATATTGACAATATGGCCACACCTATATCTCGTGGTAAATATTGCCAATATGGCCACACCTATATCTAGTGGTAAATATTGCCAATATGGCCACACCTATATCTCGTGGTAAATATTGCCAATATGGCCACACCTATATCTCGTGGTAAATATTGACAATATGGCCACACCTATATCTCGTGGTAAATATTGCCAATATGGCCACACCTATATCTCGTGGTAAATATTGCCAATATGGCCACACCTATATCTCATGGTAAATATTGACAATATGGCCACACCTATATCTCGTGGTAAATATTGCCAATATGGCCACACCTATATCTCGTGGTAAATATTGACAATATGGCCACACCTATATCTCGTGGTAAATATTGCCAATATGGCCACACCTATATCTCGTGGTAAATATTGCCAATATGGCCACACCTATATCTCGTGGTAAATATTGCCAATATGGCCACACCTATATCTCATGGTAAATATTGACAATATGGCCACGCCTATATCTCATGGTAAATATTGACAATATGGCCACACCTATATCTCGTGGTAAATATTGCCAATATGGCCACACTTATATCTCATGGTAAATATTGCCAATATGGCCACACCTACATCACGTGGTAAATATTGACAATATGGCCACACCTATATCTCGTGGTAAATATTGCCAATATGGCCACACTTACATCTCATGGTAAATATTGCCTATATGGCCACACTTATATCTCATGGTAAATATTGCCAATATGGCCACACCTATATCTCGTGGTAAATATTGCCAATATGGCCACACTTATATCTCATGGTAAATATTGCCAATATGGCCACACCTATATCTCGTGGTAAATATTGACAATATGGCCACACCTATATCTCGTGGTAAATATTGACAATATGGCCACACCTATATCTCGTGGTAAATATTGCCAATATGGCCACACCTATATCTCGTGGTAAATATTGCCAATATGGCCACACCTATATCTCGTGGTAAATATTGCCAATATGGCCACACTTATATCTCATGGTAAATATTGCCAATATGGCCACACCTATATCTCGTGGTAAATATTGCCAATATGGCAACACCTATATCTCGTGGTAAATATTGCCAATATGGCCACACCTATATCTCATGGTAAATATTGCCAATATGGCCACACCTATATCCCGTGGTAAATATTGCCAATATGGCCACACCTATATCTCATGGTAAATATTGCCAATATGGCCACACCTATATCTCGTGGTAAATATTGCCAATATGGCCACACTTATATCTCATGGTAAATATTGCCAATATGGCCACACCTATATCTCGTGGTAAATATTGACAATATGGCCACACCTATATCTCGTGGTAAATATTGCCAATATGGCCACACCTATATCTCGTGGTAAATATTGACAATATGGCCACACCTATATCTCGTGGTAAATATTGCCAATATGGCCACACTTATATCTCATTGTAAATATTGCCAATATGGCCACACCTATATCTCGTGGTAAATATTGCCAATATGGCCACACCTATATCTCGTGGTAAATATTGCCAATATGGCCACACCTATATCTCGTGGTAAATATTGCCAATATGGCCACACCTATATCCCGTGGTAAATATTGCCAATATGGCCACACCTATATCTCGTGGTAAATATTGACAATATGGCCACACCTATATCTCATGGTAAATATTGCCAATATGGCCACACCTATATCTCGTGGTAAATATTGCCAATATGGCCACACCTATATCTCGTGGTAAATATTGCCAATATGGCCACACCTATATATTCTGGTAAATATTGACAATATGGCCACACCTATATCTCGTGGTAAATATTGACAATATGGCCACACCTATATCTCGTGGTAAATATTGCCAATATGGCCACACCTATATCTCGTGGTAAATATTGCCAATATGGCCACACCTATATCTCGTGGTAAATATTGCCAATATGGCCACACCTATATCTCGTGGTAAATATTGACAATATGGCCACACCTATATCTCGTGGTAAATATTGCCAATATGGCCACACCTATATCTCGTGGTAAATATTGACAATATGGCCACACCTATATCTCGTGGTAAATATTGCCAATATGGCCACACCTACATCTCATGGTAAATATTGCCAATATGGCCACACCTATATCTCATGGTAAATATTGCCAATATGGCCACACCTATATCTCGTGGTAAATATTGCCAATATGGCCACACCTATATCTCGTGGTAAATATTGCCAATATGGCCACACCCATATCTCATGGTAAATATTGCCAATATGGCCACACCTATATCTCGTGGTAAATATTGCCAATATGGCCACACCTATATCTCATGGTAAATATTGCCAATATGGCCACACCTATATCTCATGGTTAATATTGTCAATATGGCCACACCTATATCTCGTGGTAAATATTGCCAATATGGCCACACCTATATCTCGTGGTAAATATTGCCAATATGGCCACACCTACATCTCGTGGTAAATATTGCCAATATGGCCACACCTATATCTCGTGGTAAATATTGACAATATGGCCACACCTATATCTCATGGTAAATATTGCCAATATGGCCACACTTACATCACGTGGTAAATATTGCCAATATGGCCACACCTATATCTCGTGGTAAATATTGCCAATATGGCCACACCTACATCTCGTGGTAAATATTGCCAATATGGCCACACCTATATCTCATGGTAAATATTGCCAATATGGCCACACCTATATCTCGTGGTAAATATTGACAATATAGCCACACCTACATCTCGTGGTAAATATTGCCAATATGGCCACACCTATATCTCGTGGTAAATATTGCCAATATGGCCACACCTACATCAAGTGGTAAATATTGCCAATATGGCCACACCTATATCTCGTGGTAAATATTGCCAATATGGCCACACCTATATCTCATGGTAAATATTGCCAATATGGCCACACTTACATCAAGTGGTAAATATTGCCAATATGGCCACACCTATATCTCATGGTAAATATTGTCAATATGGCCACACCTATATCTCGTGGTAAATATTGCCAATATGGCCACACCTATATCTCATGGTAAATATTGCCAATATGGCCACACCTATATCACGTGGTAAATATTTCCAATATGGCCACACCTACATCTCATGGTAAATATTGCCAATATGGCCACACCTACATCTCATGGTAAATATTGCCAATATGGCCACACCTATATCACGTGGTAAATATTTCCAATATGGCCACACCTATATCTCGTGGTAAATATTGCCAATATGGCCACACCTATATCTCATGGTAAATATTGCCAATATGGCCACACCTATATCTCGTGGTAAATATTGCCAATATGGCCACACTTATATCTCATGGTAAATATTGCCAATATGGACACACTTATATTTCATGGTAAATATTGCCAATATGGCCACACCTATATCTCGTGGTAAATATTGCCAATATGGCCACACTTATATCTCATGGTAAATATTGCCAATATGGCCACACCTATATCTCGTGGTAAATATTGCCAATATGGCCACACCTACATCTCATGGTAAATATTGCTAATATGGCCACACCTATATCTCGTGGTAAATATTGCCACTATGGCCACACCTATATCTCGTGGTAAATATTGCCAATATGGCCACACCTATATCTCGTGGTAAATATTGCCAATATGGCCACACCTACATCTCATGGTAAATATTGACAATATGGCCACACCTACATCTCATGGTAAATATTGCCAATATGGCCACACCTACATCTCATGGTAAATATTGACAATATGGCCACACCTATATCTCGTGGTAAATATTGCCAATATGGCCACACCTATATCTCGTGGTAAATATTGCCAATATGGCCACACCTATATCTCGTGGTAAATATTGCCAATATGGCCACACCTATATCTCGTGGTAAATATTGACAATATGGCCACACCTATATCTCGTGGTAAATATTGCCAATATGGCCACACCTATATCTCGTGGTAAATATTGCCAATATGGCCACACCTATATTTCGTGGTAAATATTGCCAATATGGCCACACCTATATCTCATGGTAAATATTGACAATATGGCCACACCTATATCATGGTAAATATTGACAATATGGCCACACCTATATCTCGTGGTAAATATTGCCAATATGGCCACACCTATATCTCATGGTAAATATTGACAATATGGCCACACCTATATCTCGTGGTAAATATTGCCAATATGGCCACACCTATATCTCGTGGTAAATATTGCCAATATGGCCACACCTATATCTCGTGGTAAATATTGCCAATATGGCCACACCTATATATGAAATTTTACCACCTTTAATCAACTCTAGAAGTGTAACAGTGAAGATATAATAAAACACCAAAAGGTTAACCTCTACTAAATAGCCAATCAGTTGATGCCGTAGTCAAAAGTAGTGCTCAAACAAACCAAAGTAGTTCTACTTTCACTTTGCATAAAAATTGTAATTCTGAATGAACCTGTTTAAAATTAAGTTTATATGATGCACACATATTTTAGAAGTGAAATGAATCCAAATTTATTAATTTCAAGCAAGTATTAGATTTTGTACAAAACTTAGTAGACTGACACCTGTTTCAATCCATCTGACAACTGAAACAAGCTCTATTTGTGATGTCATTTTGTAAACTTTACAAAACATTCTTATTAGACTTAAATATTGTAGTGCCGGGCAGATATTTTTTAGCGAAGACATAGTATTTTGAGAAAATAAGGTTGTCACTAATAGTGAACTTAAGGTTAATTCAGTATTCTATAAAATGTTATAATGGTCACCTATGCAAATCTATTTAGTAGAGTTTAACCAAAAGGCAAACATGTTTCTGATTTTTTAGCATATACAGTTTTCAATTTGTTTTGTATAAAGTTTCCCTTTAAGTTTTTGGATCACTAAATGTGTAGCTTGTTTTTGTTCTGAATGGTGTTTAATGCCACTTTCATCAATTTTTCAGCTATATCATGGCTTCCAGGTTTTATTGGGGGAGGAAGTCCAGTGAAAACCAAGGTAGAAATACTCGAAATCCTTGTCAGTTAAGATTGGAGTCAAGTGCCCCTTACCTGCAGTGAGACTCCAACCTGCAGTCTCAGTGTTGACAGACCATGTGACCAATAGTAGACGAACTATCATAACCACTCGGCCACCGAGGCCCCTTAATGTGTAGCTAGGTTGGAAATTAATTGTGTGTAAATTTGGTATGAGGCGGTTACTTGAGAAATATTCCTTTAAAAGTTTCAGAAAATAATCAATCACCATTTTAGGCATTGTATTCCGAGTCCTTTATCAAACTCCTAATTGCATTTATTTCTGGAACAACTCCATTCAAACCTTGGACATAACAGGTGTAATTCTATCAACAAGTCAGTATACTAACCTTTGAAATCTCTGAAGTATCAAGGGAGGTAATTCTATACTAACCTTTGACATAACAGGTGTAATTCTATCAACAAGTCAGTATACTAACCTTTGAAATCTCTGAAGTATCAAGGGAGGTAATTCTATACTAACCTTGGACATAACAGGTGTAATTCTATCAACAAGTCAGTATACTAACCTTTGAAATCTCTGAAGTATCAAGGGAGGTAATTCTATACTAACCTTGGACATAACAGGTGTAATTCTATCAACAAGTCAGTATACTAACCTTTGAAATCTCTGAAGTATCAAGGGAGGTAATTCTATACTAACCTTGGACATAACAGGTGTAATTCTATCAACAAGTCAGTATACTAACCTTTGAAATCTCTGAAGTATCAAGGGAGGTAATTCTATACTAACCTTTGACACTTCTGAGGTATAAAGGGAGGTAATTCTATACTAACCTTTGACACTTCTGAGGTATAAAGGGAGGTAATTCTATACTAACCTTTGACACTTCTGAGGTATAAATGGAGGTAATTCAATACTAACCTTTGACAGCTCTGAGGCATACAGGGAGGTAATTCTATACTAACCTTTGAAACTTCTGAGGTATAAAGGGAGGTAATTCTATCAACAAGTCTGTCCAGCTCCACTGACATGGATGATAATGGCTGAACCCAGAATAGTCCTGGATTGGCCACAGCAGACACATACACCTCTATGAAGTCCTTGCCCTCCGGCCACCCCCTCACAGCAGGGTGTATCTCTGGTGCAGATGTTATTCCTGAATCTCCCTGACCATCAGGCCACCCCCTCACAGTAGGGTGTTGCCCTAGTCCAGTTTCAGATCCTGAATCCCCATTTAACTGAGCTGTGAATACAGGATAAATAGTATGTCTCGCAGATATATTGCAAAGATGCCTGTGTTTGTTTCAATGGTGTTAAACCCCACAATAATCCATTTTAAAGCTATATCATGGTGTGCAGTTTTTATAAGGGGGGGGGGGGGGGGGGAGCCGAAGGAAACCCTGACCTGTAGTAGGAAAAATTGTAAAAATTGTAATCCTTGTCAATAAAGATTGGTGTCAAGCAAACCCTTGCCAGCATCAACACTCGAACCCAAACCTCATAGTTGACAGACACATGAAAAACGATAAAATGAATATTAAGTGGAGACATTTGCCACCCAGGAAAAAAGAAATTTAATATATCTACAACAATCAATTGCTAGTGTTGGTTCAGTAGAGGACACCAATAAACATGCTGCAGACATATTTGGATGTTTGGAAGAAGCGGGCATCTCCTAGATGAAATTAGAGTGACAAATTAACAAAGCCAAGTCCTATTTTAACTTTAATATATAATTGAAGCTGACAATCTGCTATTTATGATTTCTCATGAACTACAGGGGTGGAAAAATGTGTTAGTCCGACGCCCGGGGCAGTGCAGTTGTAGCTACGGGCACGCTTATTTCCATAGAAAAGAGTCCTTCTATTCAAATAAAAAAAGTGTCTTTAATTTCATTTTACCTCTTGATTTATAGTTTGCCTTTAATTTTGTGTTAATTTTAGCATTACAACATCGAGAGATTACATCCTGGTTAAATCTATACGATATCGGAAATAAATAAATCAATATTCAAATTAGAATCATGTCGGCGTTTGAAACTAACAGGTTTTGTGTTTTGATTCAAGTGCTTACTTGTTGTTTTTTTATTAAATCTAGTTGATAGGGTAGCGAATGTTAAATGTCGCTCTTCAATTTCAAGTTTACTTCAAGTAAACAGAACGTGACCACGGGATCGGAACAGTCAGAATATAAGAAAGGCTACTGATGATGATGATGGTCATCGTGAATCGAAAGATAAAAAGTATGACCATGAAAACGAGTCCAAACTTTCCAACCATCATGGAAAGAAAAGATTCCATGGGTGTCATTTTCCAAGTTTCACTTCTGAAAGACTAAAATCAACTAACTCTGAACCAATACTTTATTACATGCAATAAATACAATAATCTTGATAACATAAACTGTTTTTATTACAGATAACATTGCTAATACAACAATGTCAAATATCAATAATATTTTAACATTAATAGAATTAGTTCATTGGCATTCCACACCTAAAAATAATATGCATACATTTTATTGTCATATACCAGTTACAAAATATCTTGGTATCAATTGGGCTTTGAATGAAAACAGCTGGGCTTGAGCATTACAAATCTTAGAAAGCCCTGGGCTTGATCTTAAGGAGAAAATTTTTCCACCACTGAACTAGGTAACAAAAATGCAGATAGAAGGAAGACATACCACAAAAATTGCTTACTGAGTTTTACTGAACTTGAAATATATTTAAGGAATATTTCCGCCAAACGTTTTATGAATGGTGTAAACAGACCAAAACCAGGTTATAGAGATCAGAAGTTTTAAATATTCCTTATAATTTAATTTAAACTATAAATTTTGATAATTTTCATGGTTCAAACATCGATCACATTATGGGACTATTTACATTTGACAAGGTAAGAATAGGTCATATATCCACTACGTTTGAATTCGCCAATCAGATTTCAGCTTACACAGCAAATTACATTACATGTGCATGCAATAATTTCGTCATACCTAACTGTGAGTTATCTTTGTGTTTATTCTTTGGTCGTTGTTCCCGGTTTGCCTCCATTACAGCTTTTTTAGCTCGGAAAACAGCTTCATCATCAATCTTTTCCTGTATCATGCTCTGAAATTTTATAACAAATTCCTTAACATGAATTTATTTTCCTCACACACTGCATGTTACATCATGCAAAATAAGTTCTCACAGTTTTGATATGATCTACATGGATAAGGTTAGTCATTGTTTACAGAGAATAAGGTAAGATATGGTCTACATTGAATAAGGTGAGACATAGTCTACATTGAATAAGGTGAGATATGGCCTACTTTGAATAAGCCAAGGTACGATAGGGCCTTGATTCAACAAGGTATCATATGGTCTACAATGAATAAGGTAAGATATGGTCTACATTGAATAAGGTATGACAGATCCTACATTTAACATGGTAAGTAAAGGTCTACATTGAATAAGGTAAAATAAGGCATCATTTAACAAGGTTCAATTCTAAGTTTTCTGTCTTCTTTGATAAACACAACCTTTCTGTTATACCAGTAACCTTAACAGATCTCTTCCCCTGTATGCTGGCCATAATGTTGTAGTCTTAGTAACAGTTCAGCACACATTTGATGTACCGGTACCTTAGATGGATAAATTTTTTCTTATTAGTACTGTTAATGTTAATGAATTTCCTTGCTTTTTTTGGTACCAGTAATGGCTACAGTTGTCTCCCCTGTATACCTACCCTAGCTAGCTCTATCTGATCTCTGGTACCAGTTATGGCTACAGTTGTCCCCCTGTATACCTACCCTAGCTATCTGATCTCTGGTACCAGTTATGGCTACAGTTGTCTCCCTGTATACCTACCCTAGCTAGCTCTATCTCTGGTACCAGTTATGGCTACAATTGTCTACCCTGTATACCTACCCCAGCTGGCTCTATCTGCTCTCTGGTACCAGTTATGGCTACAGTTGTCTACCCTGTATACCTACCCTAGCTACCTCTATCTTATCTCTGGTACCAGTTATGGCTACAGTTGTCTCCCCTGTATACCTACCCTAGCTAGCTCTATCTGATCTCTGGTACCAGTTATGGCTACAGTTGTCCCCCTGTATACCTACCCTAGCTATCTGATCTCTGGTACCAGTTATGGCTACAGTTGTCTCCCTGTATACCTACCCTAGCTAGCTCTATCTCTGGTACCAGTTATGGCTACAATTGTCTACCCTGTATACCTACCCCAGCTGGCTCTATCTGCTCTCTGGTACCAGTTATGGCTACAGTTGTCTACCCTGTATACCTACCCTAGCTACCTCTATCTGATCCCTGGTACCAGTTATGGCTACAGTTGTCTCCCTGTATACCTACCCTAGCTACCTCTATCTGATCTCTGGTACCAGTTATGGCTACAGTTGTCTCCCTGTATACCTACCCTAGCTAGCTCTATCTGATCTCTGGTACCAGTTATTGCTACAGTTGTCTACCCTGTATACCTACCCTAGCTAGCTCTATCTGATCTCTGGTACCAGTTATGGCTACAGTTGTCTCCCTGTATACCTACCCTAGCTAGCTCTATCTGATCTCTGGAACCAGTTATGGCTACAGTTGTCTACCCTGTATAACTACCCTAGCTAGCTCTATCTGCTCTCTGGTACCAGTTATGGCTACAGTTGTCTCCCCTGTATACCTACCCTAGCTACATGTAGCTCTATCTGATCTCTGGTACCAGTTATGGCTACAGTTGTCTACCCTGTATACCTACCCTAGCTAGCTCTATCTGATCTCTGGTACCAGTTATGGCTACAGTTGTCTCCCTGTATACCTACCCTAGCTAGCTCTATCTGATCTCTGGTACCAGTTATGGCTACAGTTGTCTCCCTGTATACCTACCCTAGCTAGCTCTATCTGATCTCTGGTATCAGTTATGGCTACAGTTGTCTCCCTGTATACCTACCCTAGCTACCTCTATTTGATCTCTGGTACCAGTTATGGCTACAGTTGTCTCCCCTGTATACCTACCCTAGCTACCTCTATCTGATCTCTGGTACCAGTAATGGTAACAGCTTTTTGGGCATCTCTATAATCATCCCGTGTTCTGTCCACGAACACCTTGGCATGTGAAGTTCTTGAAATCTGTCGAATTGTGTCACCATTTTTGCCTGTTTAACAGATAGCATATATTTAATTAGTTTTTAAATATAAAAGAGGCTTTAGAGATCCAATCATTGTCCAGCTAGATCTGATGACCATGTTGTTTTTACCTCTTAAGTTAAAACATACAGCAGAGGTGTTTACCCCTTTACAGTACTCCCAGTAATCCTTATTATTTTTTTCAGTAATTTTGCACATTTATCCGTAATCTGAAACTTTGCATAAAATGTCTGAACTTATAAAGAGTTTCTGGACAATCTTTTACTATAAAACATCTTTCTGATGCACATTTTATTGATCAAATATTAATAAAAAACATGTGTATTCAATATTGTAATACCTTTACAATGTTACAAAATCACATCCAAAAGCATTTGAAAGTTGATTGTAATACCGGCGGAAATGCATAATTCCTGGTGCATTTCCGTGATGCGTATTTTTAGATCCAGATTCGGAATAATTCCGGAAAATCCGTAATGGTAAACACCTCTGATACAGACAAACTGGTTCTTCATATAAGAGAAAAATAATTATGGAATAAACATTTTGTATATCTGGTATGGTATTGATTAGTCTCCAGATCACACAGTAATTGGCAGTTGAAAAGAAATGATACAGCACAACGTTTGGGAAACGAGGACAGCCCAGTAAAACAATCACTACCAAATTGCACCAAAACTTCATTTGTAAATAGCATAAAATAAAAGTTGTTTACTGTGAAAGTACTTAAATTCGTGGGTATCAATTTTCGTGGTTTGGTGAAATTTTAAATGTTCGTGGGTTCTTAAATTCGTGGACTGAAGGTTTCCAAAAATGCAAAAAGTTAGGTAGCGATCAAAATAAATGATTACAGCAGATCATTTTCGCTGCTGATAATAAACATCAACATATAAAGAAGACAAAACAGTTTCATTACATGATGTTGTTTACGCGCGTGGTAACGAATGTAAAATTAACAACACGGAAATCAATAGCTAATTATAAACACGGTAATGTATTAATTAATTGATTAATTGCAATAAAAACTACTTTGAGTCTATTTAATTCTCTAATTGTTATCTATAGAAGCATTCCTAGCCGAAGGGCATTTGTCACTTCATGTGTTGAGTAGCAATAAATACAAAGGTGTAATTTGTGCCACGATCGGTATTATCACAACATCCATTTGATATAGCGTGTCATTGATATGCACTAATAAAGATAAAGTATAGCTTATCTTTTAAATATTTTATTTGTTATTTTAATTTATGTTCAAAGGAGCAACCAAACTCATAATTCCGTTAATAATTTGTTACTTTTTAACATCGAAAATGAACACCTCATATATCCCCACCTTGACCGGAAGTCGATGTTTCTTCGTACGCTTTACAATTAAATAATACCTAAATTTAATAAAAACACAATTCGAACATGAAACCTGTAACATAATCATTAAGATGGATTTTGATATTACATTTACAAATAAATGTCCGAGATCATTGTTCCCAAGTTTCCATCTGTTAATGAAGTTTTATTCTTCGTTGGATTTTTAATTTCGTGGTCCGAGGCCTCCACGAAAACCACGAAAATTGATACCCCACGAATAAAAAGTATTTCACAGTATCTGTTTAAATAGGGCTTAATGCCATGTTCAACGATTTTTTAGCTATATAGTGTCCAGATTTTGTTGAAAACCCCAGACCTTCAGCAACTGGCAATAAAGGTTTGTAGTCAAGCGCACCCTGCCTGCAGTAAGGCTTGAACCCAAACCTCAGTGATGACAGGCCATGTGATCAATTGTAGATGACTATCTACGCTGTCCACTCAGCCATTACGGACAATAAAAACTTTAAAAAAACACCATACATTTATAATTTTGATTTACCTATAATCCTACCAATACAAGTTCCAGGGACAATCATTTCTTCCGTCACTATGACAGGTAACTCAGTTATTATTTTACGAATCATATTCTCTGCCATTTGGGCCGCTTCGGTTTTTCCTCTGACAACAACCACTCTTTCTTCAAGAGAATTTCTGTTATCATCTCGAAAATTGACCCTTGCACCAGACACTTCTTGAATCTAAAAAAAAATAAATAAAAATGCAGAGCTGCCAACCCAATAAGATGAAAAATAGTAAGGCAGGGGCCACAGGGACCCATCTGCTGGAGATTTTTTGTGAATGGATCGTTTTTCTGACATTTTCGCTCCTTAATAAAACGATCGCGATTGATAACCATGTGGTTCAGATTCAAGGTGTAGGACCACCAAATACTGGGAACCAGTCCAGAGGTTGTACGTAAAAGTAGTACTATACAACAGACAGGTTCACTCTTGCCTCAAATTGAATTTGAACCGCACATGATACCAGAATAAATTTGGTATTTTTGGAAAGCTGAATATTCTAGGAAACTTGAGGATAAAGTTTTATTGGTTTTAAATGAACATAAAAATGTTGAGAGTCAATTAGGGACAAGCACTATTTTTGGACTGAAATAGAAAGTGAAAGTAGATTTTTAGACCATGTGGACTTCAGGTTGAGACTTCGTTCTTATATGCAATGAAACATATTGTGAAATTTTGACAGAATGTTCAGCCAGTGCATTTTTATAGGGGACAGAAGTGTCACTTCATTTTAAATGAAGGTAAATTTTCTAGGATAAGTCGAAATTATCAAATTTTAATATAGGTGTAGGACCACCAAATACCGGGAACCAGTCCAGAGGTTGTACGTAAAAGTAGTACTATTCAGCAGACAGGTTCACTCTTGCCTCATATAGAATTTGAACCGCACATGATACCAGAATAAATTTGGTATTTTTGGAAAGCTGAATATTCTAGGAAACTTGAGGATAAAGTTTTATTGGTTTTAAATGAACATAAAAATGTTGAGAGTCAATTAGGAACATGCACTATTTTTGGACTAAAATAGAAAGTGAAAGTAGATTTTTAGACCACGTGGGCTTCAGGTTGAGCGTTCTTCTTATATGCAATGAAACATATTGTGAAATTTGGATAGAATGTTCACCCAGTGCATTTGTATATGGGACAGAAGTGTCACTTAATTTGAAATGAAGGTAAATTTTCTAGGATAAGTCAAAATTATCAAATTTTAATATAGCCGAAGAGTAAAAAAACAATGGTGGTCCTACACCTGTTAGAGGCCATGACAGGTATATTAACTTCTATTACTTTTGATAAAAATGGTACTGAAAGAAGGTAAATCACCAAGACTATCATTTTAATAGCTTATCAGAGCCAAAACCTATGGGGGTGTAAAATTTCAGCCTAAACATTGTATTATACAACATTTTATGAAATTTTGGGGTCTGCAGTGGTCCGCGCTTAATAGTATGTGCTTTAATTTAAATAAACTCATGATATTCCAACCAATGACGGTCATGGCTATGAAAAAAATCAGGAATTTAATTTTTTACTGCAAAAAACGGAAAGTTGTAGTTTTTTCTTCTACATTCATAAGGCGTATTTTTCAAGCAAAAATAGGAAGCCTTATGTAAAATAGTAAGGGTTGGCAGCTCTGAAAGTGTTTACATACTTCTTGAATCTGAAAAAAACCCATTCAAATCTTCAGCTGTCTCAAAAATTAACTTTGCTCCAGACACTTCTTGAATGAAAAACCATACAAATGTACGTTATCTATAAAACTAACATGTGTTCTTGAGACAAAAGAGCCCCAAAAATTTAAGGTACTTGTATATCAGTCTGTGGAATTATACAGAAAAACCTCTTCAATCTGAAGAGGGGCTTTATCTCCATCTAATCAGTGAAAATGTAAATTTATAACCACTACTCTCATAACCGTGTCATTTTTATTAATCTCCTGCTGAAATGACTTTCTGCATTTTACAACATCTGGTCATAATGTGTTATAAGTTGGTGGCTTATCAACTGATTAACAGGAATATCTGTATCTAAAATGTTTTACATACTATTTATATACACTTTTTGTATTAACATCAATTAAAAAAACTTATAATTACAACTTATTTTAATATTCAATTTAATATGTAAAAAAACAACTACATGAATACATAATTACCTTTAATTAACCCCTTTGAATTTAAGAAATAATTCATGGCTGCCCCAATTTTATGGATTATTTAAATATGGGTAGGCATTATATTCATGAATATTTTGCCATCAGCGTTAGCGAATGGTAAAATATCATGAATATAATGCTTACCCATATTTAAATAATCCATAAAATTGGGGCAGCCATGAATTATTTCGATTCTGATATGAAAATACAGAAATTTTACATTTCGCGACTACCTAGGTAAAGGTTTCTTTTGGCAATTCCAATTTACGAGAACCTCCCTTGTTTTGAAATTATTATATTTCTCGTGTAAAACTTAGTAGAAAAAAACGAAGAAATATAAATTAAAAACAAACAAACATATTTATTAACATTTACAATAAAATTTAACAATCAAAACAAAGAACGACAAAATTAAATGCTTCATTACAATACATCAGTCGCCGTGTGGCGTGTCTGGGACTGTTCATGTGTTGCTGTGTTTGCGTGAGAAATGAAAACCGCTTACCGCATTTGGTCGATCTTATGCTCCTGTTTTAGATCCACAATGGTGCAAATTTAAATCGACAGTTATTTTCCACAATTAATCAACATTTTGAAATTCGGTTGCGTTTTCATTTTGGTACGTAACGGTAAATTCGTTTTTGGTGGGGGCGGGAAAAGTCTCCCTGTTTGCATTGAACGTCATTGTAAACAACGCAACGTCCCTTGAATACACAACGTAGCTAAAGTCAAGGAAGACTTGTGACATGTAAACAATAAAGGAATAGAATAGAAAATGGACTTGTTATCGTGAAAACATGTTATTTATTGGATTTTCTTACAAAGGTACAAAATAAAATAAATTTTAAAGCAAAAACATCAACACACGGGGGTTTTTGAAGTGGCTGGAACAGCCATATTTTGTTGAATATTTAAATAGAGTTGTGTTTCCAAAGCGTTTGAAGGACGTCATATTAGAAATATACTTATAGTTATGATGCTAAAATTAAAATACTAGGAAAAACCTCCCATTATACACAGACAAAACTAAACTATTATATGTATCATGTGTAAAATGTTCTGAAATATAATATATCCCCCATATACAACCATTTGATAACCCACTGAGAAGCTGACAGATTTATCATGTAACAGTTTTAAGTGACCAGGAAATAAGAGATCTGACTTTCAACTGTATAATTCCATAGACTGATATATAAACTAACAATTACAATCTGTGCAACACTTTCAATAAGATGATTATATTTCATTCTAGTTCAATATAAAGCCATAGTTGTTTATTTCTTGGATTACAACTCTGCAGACCAAAATTTGACAAACGAAAAAACACTGATCAATGTTAGAAAGCTTGCAAATCACAGAAATGCTATTATTTTCATCTTGGTGAGAACAATTACTGCCATTATGCTTTACCTGAGCTGGTCATTACCGTAGCCATTTGCATTTACCTAAAACATCTTAATCTCATATGACATTACTCATTCAAAGTCTTTGTGACTGGATGTAAAATAGTGATTTATAATGACATACGACAAAGTATGCATGCCTTGTGGCTGTTCCAAATCACTCCCACTAGAATACACATTTTGTGAATTCATACGCACCTCATGATCAATACATGACAAAATATGCATGACTTGTGGCTGTTCCAAAGCACTCCCACTGAAATACAAATACATTTCTTTAAACATTGACCCTGTCTACCACTGACAGACAGCTGTTCCAAGTGCTCCCACTGGAAAACACATTTTGTACACACCTCTTTAATCATTGACCCCTGTCTACCAATAATAGACAGCTGTTCCAATCATTCCCACTGGAAAACACATTTTGTACACACCTCTTTAATCATTGACCCCTGTCTACCAATAATTGGTCCTACAGCATTCTGTGGGACTTTAATCTCTATAATTGTCTGTCTGGATGTTGCAGTCTTCTCTCTGTTTTCTTCTACTTCATCGTCATCTGAAACATAAAATTTCATCAAAGGTACATAGGAGGTTAATGAAATTTAAATGTTTTCCAGTGGGAGTGATTGGAACAGCTGTCCACCATTGGTAGACAGGGGCGTCAATAATTAAAAACTTAAAGTGTGTACAAAATTTGTATTCCAGTGGAAGTGATTTTGAAAAGCCACAAGTCATGCAGACATGTGATAATCAAGACATGAGTGGCACTCAAACCCAAATAAATGATTAAGATATTGTGGAGCTTTTATCACAAAATTCCAAAATGTTCTACCAAAATGTTCTACCAAATCCAGCTTTCTACATATTGAAATAGAAAAACTTTTAAAACACAAAATAATTTTCGAAATTTATATTAAGAACATCATATTAATTTTTATAGATGTTTTATTGTCAGTTTAAAAACTAGAAAAACTGAGTAATGTTCACAAGGATTTAGGTGCAGTTGTAAATAAGAGATTGATAGCCCAAAGTCCATTTTTTATTTTAAAATTATGTTCTTTTTTTATTTTAAAATTATGTTCTTCATACATAAATCTTTTTAGTTTATCATGGAAAAAAAAAAATTCAACTAAATAAATGTTTAACTGAAATTTATGTTCGATCTCCATTTAAGGTTTCACATTTTCCATGAAATGCATTTCAATATTTAAAGAAAAAGATTGGTTTGTTTAGGCCACTTTCAGCAATTTTTCAGCTATATCATGGCATCCAGTTTTTATTGGGGGAGGTAGCCGGAGTACCGGAGAAAACCCCGGACCTGCCGCAAAAAACTTTAAATCATTGTCAAATAATATTGGAGTTGAGAGTACACATTGCCCGCATTGAGGCTCGAACCAGCAATCTCAGTTTTGACAGACCACATGATCAATAGTTGACAAACTACCTTAACCACTAGATCACCGAGGCCCCCTTAAAGAAAAAGAACAACAGAAGGTGCAGAGTGGACAATGTCTACATACCATCATCTGTAGATTTTAATAACCAGTAAATTATCAATGCAGTAGTTGGTACTCCTACAACAAGGAGGAGTTTGCTTCTAGTGGAAAGCTCAAACTTCATTGTTTACATCTGTAACCTTGACAACAATCTGAAATAAATGTGACAACTATGAATCACACAACTAGTATATCAATGTTTACAAATTGTCTTGTAGTTGAGAAACACAAATTCAAAAATAAAATGCAATTAGTGTGGGTAATAATTGATTTTCCGCTTCGCTACAAGTCAAATTATCTCCCCTGAATATTAACCCACAGCGACAAAAATTCTCCATGCACATCTACATATGATGTACTTCCTTCATGTAAAGTTCATCAAACAGTTTTGGAGGAGTTGCACTTACGAGTTCCAGCACTAAATACTTTATTTAAAAAGTCTAAGTCCAATTATCTCCCCTGAATAATATCTGACAGCGACAAAATTCTTCATGCACATCTATGTACTTCCTTCAAGTAAAGTTTCATCAAAATCTGTCAAGCGGTTTAGGAGAAGCACTTACAAGGGATGTGGACAGACGGACAGACAGACAGACTGGGTGATTCCTATATACCCCCGCAAACTAGTTTGCGGGGGGTATAATAAAGCGTTTAAGAAGTCCTTAAAACAAACACACATTAAAATGGAAGAAAATACATGAATACAATTATAAAAATTTAGTTACAGTAGAATAAATGTCAAAAGTTCATATAGTGAAAAAAAATACAAAAGTTAATTATTGAATTATTTGCTATTAGAGTTACATCCCCTTTGAATTATTTGCTCAATCGGATCACCTGTTATTTCCACCTATGGTCGGAAAAAATCTCAGAAGTAAGTGTATGGATATGGACCAAACATTGTTCCAAATGTGATACAGTTAGCATGACAGCGACATAATTTTATTGCAAGGAAATAGATTATCCTTTAATTATTCAACTATATAGATCTTTATCGGAGCCGAATTTAAAATTGGATAGATGATTTTGTTTTTAAACTTAAATTCAGTTATATGTACACTGAAAACGCTTTAATGGATAAATATTTGTTTACAATATGACATCATCGGTAACAATGAGCTAACCGTCAATGACGAGCCAATCACAAAATGGCCATGAAATGTTCTGATTGTTATTTACCATTAGAGGGTTACATCCCTCTTTGAATTATTTATTATAATTAATAATTATTTTGAAAATTGATTTCAACAATACCGCTCTTCTTCTAACATTTTTTTGGTTTATTTTCAAGTCTGAAAATATTTTTAAGTTCTTAACAATGTTTATGCAGATGAATGTGAGTTTGACACTTGGAATACATTTAATTTCAAATGTTTTGAAACAATTTTAATTACCTTACAGTCATGTGATATTTCTTACAGCCCAAAGTGTGAGATTAAACTTTTTTGTATGAGATTTTCTAGTCGACAATGATTTTGCGTAATTATTATACTGTTTTTATTCTTTGACTTTGTTTATAAAACTTTTTATCTTGATCTAGATTGATTCTGTATTGGACGTTTTTTCCTCTCTCTGTTTGTGCAATCCCAAGTCTATATTAAAAGCAGTATAAAATGAATAGGTGACACATAGGGCTGCTGTCCTTCTCTCAGTGATATCCTGAAGCACATGAACTTATGAAATAAGTATGTTAGCAGGTTTTAGCTCTTTGGAACACTGGAATTTTGGAATATTTGTATGACCACAAAAATTATAGCTAGGATTATGCATGTTTTTACTAAGTTATTTAAGGAATACTTCAAATTTCTGAACAGATTATACGATATAATATGGTTTGGGTCTGCTTACGCCTAATAAACCGCGAAGCGGTTTATGAATGGTGTAAACAGACCCAAACCATATTATATCGTATAATCTGTTCAGAAATTTGAAGTATTCCTTATAATTTAATTTCAACTATAAATCTTATCAATTTTTGCGGTAAAAGCGTCGATGACATCGTGGAACTATTTGAATTTTAACGGCGTTAGAATAGGTCAAAGGTCACGCAAGTTATTTCTTATAATATGGTTTGCCCGATTTGAATTGACCAATCAGATTTCAGCTTACAAAGCAAATTAAATTATTAGGAATTGTTGTATAAAATAAATTTTAATATTTTTTTCTTTAACCAGTATTTCTTAATTCTGCTAAAAATATAACATTATAAATTTATTGACTTTGATATACAATGTACATGTAGGTTAATACCTGGTTTTATCAACCCTGAAAAAATTATATCCACCGAGCCAACAGCCAGTGTGGATATTATTTTTGAGGGTTGATAAAACCAGGTATTAACCTATATATAAAAGTCCATGAATGTTTTATTATATGACTATTTTTAATTTTACACTGGAAGTCTTTGATAAAAAAGGATAACAATAAAATTTTATTTCAACAATAACAACAGTAGGCTATCACCTTTTAAATTGAAATTCACATTTTCCAATTAAAATTTATCGTAATATTAGCGCAATTATGACAAATTGGCAAAAACAGTTCCTGTTCATTGACAATTGCAGAACTTGTGTGCTGCTCGTCAGCCATTTTGAACCAATGTCAACAAATAGAATGTTTTGAAAGAATGATTTTGATTGGCTGATGTTTTTAATTCAACCAATCAAATAAATGCTTGTTTCTCCATTGTTGAATTCTATTTTTAACTACTGAAAAGTGATAAATATTCTATTTTTAGCTACTCAAAAGTCAAAACTTTTATATCAGTCTATTTTTATCTACCTTGAGGTTAACACACTGTCTGCATAATACTTTTCATGATACCCTGGGCCAATCAAAATTAAGATAAATGTTAGTCATATAATAATATTTATTATTGCCCTTTGATTTCATACTTATTTATCAAAGTGATTAGTAACACAATCGTCGGAAAAATAATCAATACTTTCGATAATCTCTAGATTTATCTATCACACTATAAACAATCTATTTGTAAACAAAGATGCTGGATTACCGACAACGAGAAGCTTCATGTAGAGAAACTATTAATTTGGTCACGTTACAATTATTAATGTTTGCATGAGATCATTGAGAGTGAGAGCGTAAGAACCTTCAGAATAGCGTGAGATTTTGTCTAACGCCATAAGATACAAATGTACCACATGTATGAATTACTGTAAAAATGAATCAATATAAATTGTTATTTGCCAGAATGTTTTCTTTGATCTTCCAATGATGTTCTGGGGAAGGAAACAATAACTTATGATCTTACTCCCCCCTCCCTCCAGAACCATGTGACTATGGGATTTTGAAAAGATCAACAGCAGTGTTGATACTTATATTGGTACTGTGACAATTGGTCATCCTCACCCTAGCTATAAGTTTGTCATGGTTTCGTGGACACATGAGGACACGGAAACCCTGACTTGTGAGTATGACAATTGGTGAAAAATTACAAAATATTACAAATAAAACCAAAATTACAATGAGTGAAAGGAACAATCCATTTTTTGTTTCTTTTGTTTGAATGATGTTTAACGCCACTTTCAGCAATTTTCCAGCTATTTCATGGCGTCCAGTTTTTATTGAGGGAGGAATGCGGAGTACGAAAACCCCGGACCTTCGGTAGGAAAACTGACAATCCTAGTCAATAAAGATTGGAGTCGAGTACACCTGCCCGCGGTGAGAATCAAACCGGCAATCTCAGTGTTGACAGACCACGTGATCAATAGTAATAGAACTACTTTAACCACACTGCACTCGGCCACCAATCGAGACGATAGAGAACAGCCGGCACATATATGAAACAAACTGTACGAAATAGTTAATAAATAAAAGATGCAATTCGCCGATTGCGAATTAAGTGGTGTTACCTCCCTTAAAGGGGCGGGTAACTGCGATTTACATGTATGACTCGCACATGCTGTATATGCTTACCACTAACTTTCAGTGAGAAAATACTTATTTCCAATGCATTTGAAACCATAAAAACAATGTTTTGCAACATATTTTGACCTCGTTGTTGTGACGTTCCAGTTTTATTTTTCGGTTGACACAATTGTTCATTTCACAAATAATATTATTGTCTGGAAATTCAACAACAATCGGACGTGCACAATGGGAGTATCCAGTGTCAATTGTCATTCTTTTGAATGCCTGATGTGATTTACTAATTGACAGGTGGGTGGCCCCGTGTATCAAAAGCAACACATCTATTACAATCCAATCAATAGGTGTGGCGGGAAAAACTTCAAGATGGGAGGAGCATTCCTTCATAGACTTGAAATCACGTGTTAATACATCTCTACAACACTGCAATAAAACGATGCACCTTTCTGGGTTGCAATAATTTCCTTCAACAAAATAGAAAACTAAATAATCTTAAGCTATTTTATTTTTGATATTTTCCCTAAACCTACGACTGCAATTTGGAAAAAGCTTATCCTACAACAGTTGGGTAAAATATTCCTTGGAAGGTCGTATCCGAAACAAGCAACACATTTTCCCCAAGGTAATTATTACAAATTGCATTGTACCTTTCCCAATTAACACCAGTCACCTGTAAAGGAAGCTTCTCAGTGGGACATTTTTTAGTAGGTATATGTATTGAAAGCCATGATCACACACATCAGAGACAGATAATAATTACATGTACTAGTAATTATATACATTTGTGTCATTCATATTGCATGTATATTTGTTGACACCACAATAAAAATCACCTTTATCTAACCGGCAGCCAGGTGTATGTAGTATTTTGCATCCGCTGAACAGGTAATTAATTTCCTTGGGGCACAAAGTGGGGAAAAAATGTCTTAACAATTTATTAAAAACTTATTAATCACAGTTCATTGCTAACACTTATTGTGTATAAATTTTAATGTTTTTAACTGCACACTTTTATTCGCCAAAAGTGTTCAAAGTGTATACTCTGATGCATATTTTAATACCCCGTTTAATTTAACGGGTGTTTCACCTACGTAGGTGCCAATTTATTGTTTATTGAAGGTATAGTGTGACACATTTATGTTATGGCTTGTAGGCCAACTACAGTCTTACATGTAAACTAGAGTTACTGAACATGTTACCGGTAGGTGGCGCGCATATGGAAAGACGTGAATTCCGTAATAATTACAATAAAGTTACAAATCGAAATATAATTAAGACAATAAATCACTTACGATGTGGTTAGCCGCAGATTGTTCTACTTGCACCAACGTACACGCCGTTTTCGTTCTAAAAATGGAAAATACACAGAGAAGGGAATGAAGCGCAGAATACTATCACAGATACATTTACTCTTTCCGACGCAGTCGGTAAATTTTCGAATTGTGACCTTTGAACTTGGTAACTTACTATGATTGAAGACAAACTTGCATTCTGATTGGACAAAAATAGTAAAAAATTCTGCGTTCGAACAATCTACTATAGTTTACTCTGAAAAGCATCCCTATTTGCATTTCTCAATTATTATTCCAACAGACTGGTGTTTTTAAAAAGTTGGTAGTCGTAATTAAACTTTAGAAAATTATTTTATGCCAAAGAATGCCATTTGGAACTGATAAACAATAATTAAATGATAAACCTATACGTCGTGTATTTTTTTTTTGCGCGTTTCGTCTAGGGTAGAATTAATATTTGCATTGTTGACCATCATATCTATAAACAATCCTCACGCTGGTGATATATTTACGCCATATTTTCTTGATTTGACCGCCTGCACACGCAATCTCTCTCTATCGTGAAAATTATTGTCATACAAATAATTCTACACAAAGGTAATTAGGTCATTTGTAATTATCGGAACGCCAAATGACTTACATGAGACACAGTTCGTTCGATAACACATGTATTGTTTACTATACACACATAGAATTGAGGATAAAATTCGCTGATGGTTCCGTTGCAATTATTTATCTCCCCCTATTTTTGGCGGAATAGCGTACACACGACATATTTCAATTCACATTTAATAAGCATTGAATTGACATTTTGTGTTCATGTTAATACAATTCTAATTAAAATATTTTACTTTGAAGTTTCCATTTTAAAAGATAGTTAAATTAATAAAATATCAAACTGTAATGAATAATACTTGATGCATGTAAGAACATATTTGCTTATGAAATTTCTTTTAAAAAAATAGGTGCTGTTTTGAAGTTTTGAAATGTTAACTAACTTTTTTTCCAGTAAATATATATTTCTACATCGAAAGAAAAAAATAGAAAGGTTTATATTTCGTTTATTTACCATTGTGGTCTTCAACTTATGAAATAGCTTTTCATTGAGGATATTTTAATATGTTTATTGTTAGCTATATGATTTTTAAAGCGTCCGTCGTCATTCACGTGCAGACAGGAGATGGAGCTCTAATTGCAAAGTCTCTTTTTGAGTATACCCTATTGTTTAATAACATGTTTTAAAAGTCCATGATTAATACATCAATGCAGCAACCGTTTTATCCTTATTTTAATTGGATACAGTTCGCAGCACGTTAATTATTTAACCCCCCCCCCCCCCACACACACACACATTAATGAAAGAAAAAGTTACTGTTTCTTGTCTCTTTCTTTCATTGATAAGTTTTAAAAATTTTTTTTTTCTTATTGTTGTTGTTTGTTCAGTTTCCGTTCTACTTTACATAAATCTCTAAGAGTTAAATGCGTCGACTATCTTTTTTTAAAGATAGTACTTGTTCCAATTAAGGTCCCACAAGGGGCAATGACAAAAAATTTACTTGTATGATTAAGGAACAGTACATTACAATTTTACAGGAACCTATAAATCAACTTTTTTATAGTTATAGTCCCAGAATTTTAACAGAATAATTATGGAACAGTTACACAAGTTGTGATAGTGTTAAAAACATTTTTTATAAATTAGTGTTGTGTGCACCAGTGTGACATGGTTGAAACATAATATTATTTATAATGTTCGTATTTAAGTCACCAACTCACTCACAAACATATCATAAAAGTCCTTCGGACTTTTATTTGTGTGTGTGTGAGTGAGTTGGTCTTGTTGATATACCGATAAATCCATTGAAAACGGTGTTTAATCCTATAATATTATACTTAACCTAAGATTCCAGGGTGATTGGACTAAGGTAAAAATTTACACAGAAAAAGACAGAAAGGCCAAAATATATTGAAAAATTAAGATATTAATACTAACACAAAGTACGTCCTTGGTCGACATATATCTCTCAGTCGATATAAACTTGTAGGAATGCTGTATTTGTATATTATAGACTATTCTTGTGCAAAGGAATATTGACTTTTATGTACCAGATCACCAAAAACATACAGTGATTCAAACATTAATATATGATGAAACAAATGATTCCTTCAAAGTCTTAAACCTCGTCTTTGTATTAATATCATCTGGATAGTTTTTTGCACAGAATTCCGCACGACTGTAAAACTGTATTACGGTTCGGGCAAAGCCATAACATTTTATCTATTGTAATATATTTGATCGACCAGAGATGTCATCTGCTGGTAAATAACGTAATGTTTATGCTGGACTTTGAATATTTAAGTTAACGTTATGGTTTCCGGCAATTTTGAAAATAAACATGGGGCAGTTATAAAAAGAATGCAAATTTTTATTTGTTACGTTACTCTGTAACAGAATAAACAAATTCCCCGTTGAAAACCTAATAATATATCTCCCTGAGGGTATATATGACCACATTTCAACTGTGTCTATTTACCTCCTGATATATTTATGGCTTTTAATGTGCGACATTTACTAAAAGCTGTCCTTAATTTTTTATGAATAACGTGATGGAATTACACGAAAAAAATCAACGGACTGTCAACAATAGATAAGCTGTCAAAAAGAGCCACGACATTTCGCTGTTAAAAATTTCCTTTCTCCTTTCATTGACAGTGCCTGTTACAAGAATGTATCGATTTTTACACAAAACTGTCCTTGATTAATGCAAGTGATTAAAAATAAAAAAGTCAACAAACTTTCAAGAATATGTATAAATATTGTTTCCAAATCGTTTCGACATTTCTACTATTTTACCTAAGAGTATTGTGTTCAGAAACAATTCAATAATTAGTGATACCGATAAAACGACTCGTTAATTCTTTATCAGTTAGGATTTGAATCGAGAACACCCCGACCACAACCTCTGCGTTGAGAGACCACGTGATCAAAAGTAGGTGACTAATTACATTAACCTCTAGACCACAATATGGTAAAATTCAACATATGTATTGCTAAATTATTTCACTCCGTAATTCAGTTAAATGTATTATACATCGTAATTAATCGAGTAGCAGATTGCAAGACACACACTATACACGTTAAAAATAGAATTTTTAGTGTAGCTGCTTTGCTTTGTACTGTTTTCTACATTAATAGGAAAAAATAGAGCCACACCAACACAGAACCGTGATTTCTTATTATTTTTTCATTAGTTAATATATAAAGGCAGTGATAAACTAGTCATTTCTCTTTGAAGCATTTTAACAATTTTATTGTTTGAAAAAAAATATTCGTCATTTAGGCCTATAACGGATATTACCTTGACACATTTTAGTTAGTATAGTTCTTGTAACAAACTTTTACCTGAATCGTAGATATGTTCCAAGAATTGTTACATTACGGGTCATAATGTCAGGAATAAATAGGTATAAATGCAAGGTTTAACTGTGATGTGCTAATAAATTATACGTCGTCTATCAGGTAAGTCAATTTTAAAGAAACCTCAAAACATCTTGATATTTTTCGTATAAACAAATTATTTAAATGATCTGTACATAGCAACAACTTAATTGTACTGAACTTAAAATGACGCATTAGGTTCAACAAAGTTTGTTTGGAAATGATTTTAGCGCACGTTGTTTCTTTCTTTTACTTGATTGTAAAAACCTTCTTCGATGGCGCCTTGATTGTAGGGACTTTTGTTTCTCATTAGAAAGCATATATCTTTACGAGTACGTCGTTGGTGTGTCTACAAAGAGATACACAGTTCATACCGTCCATTAGCCGTCCAATTTGCTACACCATTGTCACTTAAATGCACAACCTAATGACCTTTGTATTATAATACATTAAAGATATGTCTCAAGAAATAATTTAAAATATTGATTTTCAAACGTCTGCTATCTTTGTATTTCAGATACTTTTACAACATGATGTTAGTTGCTGTTGTTCTGCGGTGCTTGTCAGGTAAGAACGCTCTTCATTACAAGTAAGCAAGGATTATGCAATAGGGATTACATGCTTTAGATAAATTCTTTTGTACAAAAAGCATACTAATGAACTAACACTGTTCTCGAATTGTTTTAATAAATGATAAAATTCTAGCTGATTTGAAAGTTCATTTTATATTTATTTAGTTTTCATTGGTAATAAGGTAACTTTGACTAAAGATATATCCTTACAACTTCTCCGTAAATATACCTTTAAAGAAATTTACTACCTCGATATTATTATTATTATGTTAATTACCTTGTTATCAGCATGTGTTTGTAAAAACAATCTTTTTTGTCTCAGTTTTGTTCATTTTTCAGACTCAGTAAAACTATTAAATGCAGAAAATTGTCTCGTACGCAAATAGAAATGCTGAGAAGTGTTTAATATACTACCTTAGTATATTTCAATGAGCCATGTTTTAAGATAAATACCATAAAAACTTTATTCTATTGAAAAAGAATATCAGAAGCTATCAAGACTTCACACAAGTTGAAAAATAATGTTTAACGACAACTGGCAGAACAATTAAAAACCAAAGCTCAACAAAGTAAACTAAATATGTGAAACGAAACAAAAAAAAAACTAGTAGGGTTTAATATTTGTGGCACAACATAAGTGCATGCCGTAAAAATGACGACGTTCGTGTTCTTCGGTGTTCCTCAGTGTTACAATGTAAATACTAGGTGTAGGATTAAATAAGGTAATAGTGCCATGTTTTGGATTTGTCAAAAGAAGATTAAAAGATTACAAACAATTTTATAATAAATTTATGTATTTCAAGAATATCTAGTTATTCTTTAAAGGATTTTTCGGTGCAATTATTGATGTCAAACCTGTTTGTTCTTTAATAGAAGAATCGCGGCTGATGTTTTTTTGCTACAGCCATCAATATCATTTACTGGTCGTTATGGAAAATCCATCTATCAACTACGATTAGACACTTCAATGAGTACTTAGTGGTCCTCTACTATGCATGACCTTCACCTTGTCATGACATTAATAACTCGATGAATGTCTAAGAGGGAAGAAGGCGCTACTTACTCTTCCTGAAAGCCGAGTGCACGCCATGGTTTTATTAGGTTCAGTTCACTCACCCTTTTGCTACTGTTTTTTGTGTGTTAAGTGTGTTTGTCTGAATCCGAGGTTATATTTAAGTTAATTTGGTATTTTTAGTACTTTTAACAACATTTGGTATATGCAGTTTTTCAGAGTTCGGAAGAGGTTAAGACGACGATGCCCCCTTCTAAGTGTTATAGATACTGTCCAATGTAACCTGTGCTGTATCAGAAGTGGATTTCCTAGGGGAGGACATTGCGTGGTTTGGAAATGTCTATGTCATGCTGGAAGAAGCAAGTATTTTTTAAAAATCCATTTAAACTCTTTACAAAAATATGCTTCAAAAACAGAGCTTAAATAGTACCGACTGAATGTGAAGTGTCTTAACCTTGAGTAAATTTTCAGTAAGTGTTTTATTTCAGTTTCGTATGTTATTTCTATATAAGTACATGAATAATTTACTGTCTCGAGATAAATATGGCAATTAACAAACTACTGCGCAATCATAAAACTATACATAGAATAAATTGCCGAGTTGTTAAGATACTGCTAGTGGTCAATTTCCTGTCAACGTTAATGTTGCGGGTTCGAGCATTACTGCAGCTATAATGTGCTCAATTCGAGCCTCAATTAACAAATATTGCCGATTTGTCGGCTAAAGGTAGTGCTTTCATTTTCCCTCTAAATACTAGAGCCCACAATATAGCTGAAAAATTGATGAAGTGGCGTTCAATTCATATAAGCAATAGGTGACGTTTAATTTATTCATAATACATGTACATTATTCAATGTTCCATGAAAGATTTGAAATTTTCTTGTATAAAATTTAAATGTGCGTGATCTTGAACGGATTTTGACTTTGACAACATTGGTGCTATTAGAGAAACCAAACAGGCCCTTTCTGGAATACCTGATGTGATTTATATATTCCTGATTGATGTACGATTTAAGTATTTGTTGATTGATGGGTTGTCTTTGTAACTTTTCTGATATTTATTACTTCGTTGTATCGTAATTGAAGCATCGGTATTTTCTAATTTACATTAGACTAATTCTAGAATAAATCTATAAAATTGCTTGCTAATGTTTACTCCCTGTTTTGTAGCATGACTCAGTTGGACACAAGGACATAGAAAATGAAAACTAAATAAAGAAACTGCATCTTAAATGACTGCTTTATTTTAATGTGGAACATGAAAAGTTTAAACTGTGTAATACACACAATAACACGTAGATCACAAACGAAACACTTAAACCAATGGTAAACTATCGTTTGTAGCTTACAACTTCTAATCGCTGTAATATTTCATCCAAAATCTTTATTTACAAATTGTAACAAAGACAAAACTGAAAGAAGAAATGACCAAAACGACCACTATGTGACGACTTACTTGACAAAATAGGAACGATCGCGCTTAGATCTATCTACTTAGAAGGGGCCTTGGTAGCCGATTGGTTAAATGATGGTAATAACAAAACACCAAACACCGAGGAACTGTAAAAAAAGACAACTCTCAAATCAAGGTCCGAGAAACATGCAAACTACAGGACCAACAACCAAAAATATAAATATAGCAATGGCACTGACTTGTTAAGGTAGTTATTGATCACGTGGATTACGTGGTCTTTCAACACTGAGGTTGCGGGTTAGAGTTACTCCAACCTTAATTTAACAATAATTTCCGGATTTCCTACGGCAGGTCGGGGGTTTGGTTCGGGTACTCCGGATTCCTCCTCCAAGAAAAACTGGACATCTTGAAATAGCTGAAAAGTGCTGAAGGGGCGTTAAACACTATTGAAACTAACAAACAATCTAATTTAGACCTCGGTGGCTGAATGGTTAGGGTAGTTAGTCATAAAAAAATAAATAGACAATTTACTTTACCCTTGTAGCAATATTATTTAATTTAAAAGCAGGAACACTCGAATGGATTGAAGCAATACTTAATAAAAAAATTACAAAATAGAATTTCTTACAATTTCTGAGTCGTAACAACATGTTTTTTTTTTTTAAATCCATGGATTGTGTTAAAAATTTTCATACAATAAACAATTCGTATTGCTGAGGTACTAGCATTTTACTTGCAAGCTAATTTGACAGACAAGATTACTTAATACATTTTCTTTGTTTGCGATGTTAAAACTTCATAAAACGCAGAAAGTGTAAATTAAAAAAAAATTACTAAGTAAATTATACAGCCTGCACTGCACGCTTCATAACGTTATCGTTTAAACTAATATCTTGTCTCAATGAATTAACATAGGAACGTAGCTTAGACCCTAAAGCGTCAGAAATAATGCTTGTATTGCAAAACATCATCCACATTTTAAAGAATAAACAGAAAAATAAACAAATTGGAATTATACCAAATATCTATCGTAATTCCACTTGTCATCGGAACTGCACGCAAACAACAGTGTTAGGCAGGAAGAGTTAAATAAAAAGATGGCTTACGAGTGACATAATTGATGTCTGCACTCATTTTTAAGGTATCAGACCCATAATTGAATTAACCGTTTAATTTTTCGACGAAGAAAGACGGCTTTATTAAATCGATGTATATTGTTTTACTTTGAGTTTTAGGCAAAAAACGTTACTCAAATAGTTGTTCCCGCGTTTGCCGAACACTACCGAGGTCTTCTCCATTCAAAAACAATGGACATCCTGGACACCAAATATGATCACGTTGTCAATTGTGGTTCCATAAAGCATAATGAACTGTACTTGTTTATAATATCTGACATTTCACAAAGACAGAATTAAAAAAAATGTAATCGTCATACCAAAAAGTATACAACAATGACTACCTATACCTTTAATCATAAAAACGACCATAAGTCATGTTGATAAAACAAAGTGCAACATTAAACGTTTTTTAAAGTTTGTTGTGATCACAATGTCACCAAACGGCAAGGTCAATTGTTAAAACATTTGATAATTGTAATGTGCAAACAAGTTAAAACCGATCATTCCACTATATATCTTCTGATACGTTCATTTTCTTATTGCGTTATTTCGGAATGAAGAATAATTACCCAAAGACATCTTTGTTAGCATAACTACACTATATTTATGCTGTTGTTCCAGCTGTCAAGGCCCATAATAACATTACGTTTTTTATGTTTTGAGTGTTTGGTGGCTTGTTTTGTTCGTGTGTTTTATGTTAGATATTGCTTTATTCCTTTCGTCTAGGTATCCTCTTATTTACGATAAAAATAAAAGTTAAACAATTTAGGAAACTGAGAATCAAACTAACTTGGAAAATGGCAAATGAACACGCCTGTTAATATTTCGTTGCAAATTGTCAAACTGGTTTATACAAGTAAGTAATTGTATTCTTCAGTCTACATCCGTTAATGTAATAAGATTAAACGCCATAGTTTGAAATTATATGTGCGTACCCGGTACCTCTATATGTCAAGTAACAACGTGCCTATTGTGTTCAATTGTAATGATAAAATGACCATAGTCTAAAAACAGATTAAATAGTCTTTAGCAGTTTGGGTCAGATACTCAGATATAAGGGAAAACCCTTTATATAGACCACAATTTGTTTTTTAGTTTAATCAAAACCTGTGGCTTATTAATCAATCTCTATTGATATATTTGAACTATAATCTAATTTGTTTGGAGAAACTTAAATCTGTATCCCTAAAACAGGTTGATACATTTTATACATAATGATAAACGTCTATATGTTTCCTCCTAATGACGAAAATTACTTAAAAGTTGGACAACTTAGGGAATTGAGACTCAAACTTTTTTACTTTATAATATAACTTGGAAAATGGAAAATGAACACACCAGTTGATATTTCATTGCAAAATATGTACATATTTTATACATGTAAATGATTTGTATTCTTCAGTCTACATCTGTTAACCTGATAAGAATGTCTACATCCGTTAACATGATAGAAATAAAGATCATAGTTTGGAATTATATTTGCATATCTCTATATACCAAGAAAGAACGTGCCAACCTGTTCAATTTAAATGATAAATGTCCATAGTCTAACAAACTGAATAAATTGAATAAATAGTCTGTGTCACATACTCAGTTGATAGACAAAGGAGGAAATGTAGTGAATGTAACAACAAAATACCAAACACCAAGGAAACTGCCAAACAAGACAATACACAAATCAAAGTCGAAGAAACTGGCAAACTTTAGAACCAACAACCAAAAAATAGCAACTACAGCAATGGTCCTGTCTTGGTTAAGGTAGTTACTGATCACGTGGTCTTTAGCCATTGCTAATGAAATGGTGGGTTAAACCAGGTTGTGTGGCATGCCAAACCTCCCACTTCCATTACGCTAGTATATGAGTAGGTTTGTTGATGAAAATGTCAGTAATAGGTGTATCCAATAATCATCGCAGCACAATCACTGTGTACTGAATTCAATAGCTGGGAAAACTTTCTGCAATCATATTTTCAACAATTAAATGGTTTCTATAGTAAAGCTGGTTTTTGGCGCAGAGGAGTCATTTTTTCTTATAACAACTCACTCACAAACATATCATAAAAGTCCTTCGGACTTTTATTTGTTTGTGAGTGAGTTGGTCTTGTTGATATACCGATAAATCCATTGAAAACGGTGTTTAATCCTATAATATCCGTCACCTTTTCGCACATAAGATCTTGACAGAAAGCTGGACAGACGGGAGTAAATCTCGGTAATATTTGCATTATTACTAAACAAATTGATTCAGTTGAATAAAAAATTCCATGTATCATATTAAACAACCCGCAAGCTGTAAATTTTTCGAACCTTACGCAAATTCCTGTAACAAAATCTGGTGGTAAACAACTGAGCATATACATCTTGAACAGTAGACCGGCCAAGAACAAACTCCATGCGCTTGATGATTTCATTCAATCAAACGATGTCGACATTCAAGGTCTCATAGAAACTTGGCTCGGATCAGCCATAGATAAAATTGTTCTATCAGAAATGGTTTACGCTATATATCATGTACCAAGAAAAATCAAAAAGGAAGAGGAGTTGCCCTGATTTTCAGAAGCTGCTTTTCAATTTATTCACTGCTCCATAATACGTTCTCTCATTTTAAGTATTAAGACAGAGTTTTCACTTTCAACAATAAGTGCTTTAGATTTTGCGTTGTATATCGACCTCTACGTTCACCTCAATTGTATTTTTTAACGAACGGTCACAGTTTATTTATAAAATTTCATCAACACCTTATGAATTTGTCATTACTGAAGATCTATATTTTTATGCTGATGTTGCTAACAACAGGAATGCTAGAACATTTTGCGTTATCCTCCATGAACATGGACTTAAACAGAATGTTTCCGAAGCTACATATATCAAGTGTCAAATACTTCATTTGGTTATAGTAACGTTCTGAAAATCCCACCAGAGACTTTCGACCCATGTTTGTTTGATAATAAAGGTCATGCAACTAACGATCAGTTTGCTCTGCTTGCAAAACTTGACGTTTCAAAACCACCTAGACAAATGAAAACTGTAAAGTATCAAGAACAGAGAAGTTGAGAGTCTTAATAAAGACATTGTCTAGCATTTGGTTGAAATGTATAATTCTACTTTTAGTTCTGTAGTAGATCAATATGCCCACATGCAGTCCGAAGAAATAAAAATACGTCTTGATACGGAATGGTTCACTGAGGACATACAACAGACAAAATAAGCTCGTCCCAAGGCTGAACGAAAATGAATAAAACAAAATCTAACAATTCACTTACAAATTTATCAAGTGAAGAGGAATCAGGTTGGCAAATTGATCATTTAGAGAAAACAAAATTACTACTCTTCGAAAATTGAAGTGTTCGGACACGACCAAATGTGTCTATAAAAACTGACAAGCTGTCTTATGGGCAAAACGACACCATGTTACCCTGAAATCAGGGCTATGTACAGCGACCTAAATCCCGATGAACTGAAAAACTATCGTCCAGTTTCAAATTGGCGTTCATTTCAAATGTATTGAAAAAGGCCGTATCGTCTCGACCAGTCACATTTTGATATAAATGTCTTGCACGACAACGTTCAATCCGTTTGCCGTACATCACAATCTACCGAGACAGTATTATTGTGCGTTCATCATGACATTATAACAGCGTTAGATGACAACAAGTGCGCTGTACTCGTTATGCTGGATTTATCCGCGGCATTTGACGTCATTTATCATGCCATATTATTTAAACGTCTGAAATATTCATATGGAATCTCAGGCGCATTTACGTATTGTCCGCACCCTTTCTTAGACAAGAAAATTGCGAAAAAAAATCTTATATGCATGTACAATCCGCATGTACATGTTTTCACACAACGTCTTAAGATGAAGACATCAGAGTCCAACTTGGCTGTGCTTTTTAAAATTTTTTACTGTAATTTGTAATTTATTCTGAGTTATTTCTTGATATTGTAATAAATAAAATAAATAATAGTGCATCGTCATATCGTCTATTTTAATCATTGTGAAAACGAATACTCACACATTTAGGAAACAAACCAATTTGTCAACTTTCATTAATCATCGATTACACGTTTTATTTCAATCCCTCAAAGATTGCAATGAAAACATCGATCTTCAACAACTTAAGGTTACGTGACGACGCCATTTGCATATCCAGAAATGGATATTTTAGAGAGTACCAACATGCATGTTGAAAATAAACTAAGAGAAATGGAACAGTCCTTACTGAAGAAATTATCACCCAATTTAGTTAACACTGATACCCAATACAAACAAACTTTACATTTGGAAATGGAAACACTAAGAAAAACTTGTAAAAATCTAGAGAACAAAAATAGACAACACACATAAGAGTTGAAGGAAACGGTATCTTCAAATAGACAATTGACAGAAAGAAATTTTAATTTAGAAAAAGAAAGCCAGGGTCTAAAAATCAGAATTTATGATCTGGAAAACGAATTACAGAAACCCCAAACCTCATATGAAGCGAATATAGAAGTAAGCAACAGATACCAGGTATTAGAAACAGAAGTCAAAGAATGTGATTCTCATTCGACTCAAAAGAATGATGACATCAACAATGAAGGCTTTAAAACTGTACAAACTAAAAAAGAAAACAAAAGAGACAAACTTCCGAAAAAGAATGAGAGGACCCGAACAACATGCAGGCATCAAAGTTGTACAAAAATATCAAAACTAAACTCACTGTACTTGGACCTTGAAAAAAGGAATATTGAAGGGGCCAAATACTTTGAATCTGTTACAACCTGCTCAAATGTTCGCCACATAGTGTTGGAGTAGGCAGTAATGACATCAGCAACAAGGAATCAGATACATGTGTATGTGAAATGAAACAGCTAATAAACAGAACCAAAATAAGTCATCCAAATTCACAAATTCATATTCTTCCAGTTTTCGAGAGAGTAGGTGAACCAGACTTCAATCAGAAAGTGTTTGTATTTAAAAAGGAAATCCATTCATTCTGTGAAAAGGAAGAAAGATGTCATTTTATTAACAACACTTATTTCTGCAAGTAAACCATATCTCTTTAGTGATGGAATTCACTTCACAAAACAAGGAATGTCGAGCCTAGTGAATATTCTAAAAACACACCTAAATCCCATGTTAGGCTAAAAACCTTATGACCAGTATCATGAGCAGTCCAACTCATACCAGCCCAAGCCACAATACACACAACCTAGACTGCGTCAAACGATGCCGAATGCTGGTAAAAACTCGCCACCTCCACAATTCCCTTCGTCTCAATGGGAAAATCAGCATTATGGCTACAACAGAGGTCAAGAAAGCAACACAGTTCAAGTAGATAAACTAATACAGACAATATTACAGCTAACCCATTGAATTAGATCAAATATTTATCAGTTTAAGATAAGTGTCATAGAATTAATCAATTTAAGTTCGATATTGCTGTTGCTTTATATTTATTTATCCTAAGTTTCAACTTGAACAGCCAAAACACATGCTCTAAGCCTCTGATGTTTTGGCTTTTCAATTTCTAGCTTTAAAGACACATGTAAAAAATCTAATACAAACTCTTTGTTTATCTTAAACATGTTAAAATGATGATGCTTATATCTATATAGACAATCAGTATTTAAGAACCTGATACCCCAAAATGGCTAAAATGAAAAAAATATGAAATTATAATTTCATTTTGAGTATTTCCTTTTCCCACTAACATGATTAAGATATAAAACATGAATATTGCTTATTGGAATGTAAATAGTATAAATGATGGAAAATTTGAAGATGATTCATATATTTCTTTAACTTGTAAATATGATATTGTTTGTTTATCTGAAACAATGTTAGCCCAATCTTCAGGAAATCTACCAGGATTTTGCTCTTCTTTTATTGTTAAACCTATAAGAAATAAGAAAAAATGTAGACCATCAGGTGGGATGCTCATTTATTCAACACCTTACTGTAGAAAGAGTATATCAGAAATAAAAAAAATAGTTTTTCAATATGGCTAAAACTTGACAAGAACTATTTTAAATTTTTGAACGACATATGTTTATGCTTTGTATACATTAAACCATATTCCAGTAAAAAAATTTCAGAATCTACATTTAACCAATTAGAAAATGACATTGACTTCTATTCCTCACAAGGTGACATACTCCTTTGCGGAGATATCAATGCACGCACGGGTGGTGTAAGTGATTATATTACTAACGATTGTATTAATGAAAATGTTGAAGACTGTCCTATACCTCCAGACTATGAACCAGATATACGTCTCTTTAGAAATAAACTTGACACTAAATCAAACATGCATGGTGTCTCTGCTTACTTCTATTTGTAAAACATCTCAGTTGAGAATAGTAAATGGTAGAGTTATTTCCCTTTCCCACTAACATGATTAAGATATAAATCATGAATATTGCTTATTGGAATGTACATAGTTTAAATAATAGAAAATTTGAAGACGATTCATATATTTCTTTAACTTGTAAATATGATATTGTTTGTTTATCTGAAACAATGTTAGCCCAATCTCCAAGAAATCTACCAGGATTTTGCTCTCCTTTTATTGTTAAACCTTTAAGAAATAAGAAATAAGGTAGCCCATCAGGTGGGATGCTCATTTATTCAAAACCTAACTGTAGAAAGGGTATATCAGAAATAAAACAAATAGTTTTTCAATATGGCTAAAACTTGACAAGAACTATTTTAAATTTTTGAACGACATATGTTTATGCTTTGTATACATTAAACCATATTCCAGTAAAAAAATTTCAGAATCTACATTTAACCAATTAGAAAATGACATTGACTTCTATTCCTCACAAGGTGACATACTCCTTTGCGGAGATATCAATGCACGCACGGGTGGTTTAAGTGATTATATTACTAACGATTGTATTAATGAAAATGTTGAAGACTGTCCTATACCTCCAGACTATAAACCAGATATACGTCTCATTAGAAATAAACTTGACACTAAATCAAACATGCATGGTGTCTCTGCTTACTTCTATTTGTAAAACATCTCAGTTGAGAATAGTAAATGGTAGATTTCTTGGTGATTCACATGGTTACTTTACTTTTTTCAATACAAATGGTAAGAGCACTGTAGATTACATGTTGGCTTCACAGAGTTTAATGTATTTTATTAACAATTTTGTAGTTAGTCCGCCTTCATATTTATCTGATCATTGTTTGATATCTACTCTACTTTCCTTACCCATCACAATTTCAGACAAAAATGAAGAAAAAGTGTGCCAAATATATTTCCTGGTTCTTACAATTGGTCAGACCAAAACGAACATACATTTATTGATTCTTTATTAGATACAGAAAGTGTTAATGACGTCATTTCTTTGAATAGCTTATTGGACAATAATGATTTTATTTTTATTGATTTTCTTGTAGACAAAACTACTAGCATTTATATTCAGGTTGCTAATAAATTAGTCAAATTCAAGCCAAATCGGATTAAAGCTCAGTTATATAAAACTAAACGTAAGGCAATACCAAAGAAAAAAAGTTGATGTCAAACGATGGTCTACTTTTGAGAAAAGAACTCAGTTCATTGGGTAATAAATTGGCTAAGAATCCTAATAACAATGCATTGAGATTAACCTTTTGTAATTGTAGAAACAAATTAAAATAGATTTCTTTAACTCAATAATTCAACAAATTGATGATGTTAAACCCCAAAACACACAAACGTTTTGGAATCTAATGATGAAATATAAAATGAGGGATTTACCAGACCAACAGACAACAATTTCTAAAAGAAAACTAGAAACATCATTATAAAACAGTGTTAATCACAAAGGAAAATCAAGAATGTAATAAAGATATTGACACATTTGAGGTTAACCCTGAACTTTGTAGTTTAGATATACCTTTTACTTGTAAAGTAATAAAGGATGGGAATAAAGTACTAAAAATGGTAAATCAGGGGGTCCTGGCATGATCTTAAATGAATTTATTAAAAGTGGTTCAAATACCTTAACTCTCACTATAACAAAATTGTTAAATAAAATCTTGCATTCAGGCAAATTTCCAAATATTTGGAACATATCCTTATTGACATCTATTTATGAATCTAGGGACCCAACAGACTGTGGTTATTATAGAGGAATTAGTATTTCTTGGTAAATTGTTTACTTCTCTTCTCCAAAATGAATTTATGATAATAACTTATTAAGTATAAATCGGGGGGTTTCAGGACAAAATATAGAAATGTTGATTATATCTTTATATTAAGGACTTGTGTTAACAAGTATATTCATAAGTGTAAAAAGAAAGTATATGCTTGCTTCATAGATTTTAAGAAAGAGTTTGACAGTGTTTGGAGATCAGCTTTTTTCTTGAAACTGAAATCAAAAGGTATAACTGGAAAAGTGTACAATATAATTCATGATCTTTACTCGAATACTATGTACAGCTGCAAAAGTTCCTATAAGTATAGTGAACCTTTTTTGGCAAAGCAAGGGGTAAAGCAAGGGGATAGCTTGAGCCCTACACTGTTTAATTTATTTATTGATGATATTGGTAAATATTTCCAAAACGATTCAACTGATCCAATAAAAATAGATGATATATATTTTAATCATTTGTTATATGCTGATGATCTTCTCCTGATATCTGAAACTCCTACTGGCCTCCAGCACTGTATAGACTCTATTCAACAATACTGTTGTGATTGGAAGCTTACAGTAAATCTTAATAAAACAGAAGTTATGATCTTCTCTATATGAAAACAGACAAGAATACTTTACATTTTTACTATGGACCTAACTCAGTTGAAATAGTTGACTTCTATAAATATCTTGGAGTTTTATTTTGTTTTAATGGAAAGTTTAAAGAATCAGTATCAAGTCTGTCTGATAAAGCAAGAAAGGCATATTTCGCTCTCAAATCTAATAACTTGTCAGTTAATTCCTGGCTGAAATTGTATAACTATCATAGCTTCAATATTAACCTATGGTTCAGAAGTATGGATCTCTGATTTAAAAAACAATTTTGAATTTCTTGAAAAGACTTATTTTGAAAAAAACACAAAAAATGATTCTGAAAAACATACTAGGGGTTCATGGCAAGTCTTCCAACACAGCAGTTAGATGTGAACTTGGCATGTTTCCATTGTATAACAAATGTTATTCTCTAATGTATGGTTATTATATAAGATTATGTAATGTAGAAATACAGTCTGGTGGTCCTTTGAGTTTACTTAAAGCAGCTTTTGAAGTGGATAAATCCTTCACAGATAAAGAAAATTCTTGGTTACAATGCTTGACTAAAATTTGTAAACATATACAAATTTATTTTATGGATGTCTAAAAACTAGTATTTAAATCTCAAATACAAGAATTTTTAATTCAAAATATTAACTGAATTTTCTAATATAAAAAATGAATCTTCAGGAAAACTCTTATTTTACAGTAAAATCTTTACAGAATTTATATTGCAAAATTATTTGAACATTAGTGTCCCAATAGAAATAAGAAACAAATTAACAAAACTAAGAATAAGCGCCCATTCTTTAGCTATTGAAACTGGATATTCAAAACCCAAAACTCCACCACAAGAAAGATATTGCAAATTTTGTAAAAATCAAGTGGAAGACGAAACACACTTCTTACTACTATGCCCCCAATATAAAACGTTGAGACAAAAACATACCTGGTTTAACACTTTTACAAACAACTTTAGTATTTCTGATGAATTAATCTCAGATATATTGAATCCTAAATCCTTAACTATATTAAAAAATCTTTGTCATTTTATATAAGAAGCCTTTGAACAAAGGGACCACCCCACTGTCTAATATATGTTTATCTCACTTATTACTAAATATTATTAATCTTAGAATATATAACTATAATAACAGAACTACTATACTTATTCCAATGTTTATTTATAGTTTACTTATAATCTTATGCTTTATTATACATGTATAATGTCTATTTTACATTTTCTGTTTCTTGGATCACGCCTCTATTGTGCTCTTTCCAATAAAATATTGAATTGAATTGAATAACTTTAGAACGGATAAACATATCGATGTAATTTAAACGGTTGAACGGATTCTGAACGATAATAAAATTTTCCACAAACTGAATATAAAATTATTATACCCCCCGCAAACTAGTTTGGAGGGTATATAGGAATCACCCTGTCTGTCTGTCTGTGCGTCTGTCCACATCCCTTGTAAGCGCTTCTCCTCCTAAACCGTTTGACAGATTTTGATGGAACTATACCTGAAGGCAGTAAATCATATGTAGATGTGCATGAAGAATTTTTGTCGCTGTCGGATATTATTCAGGGGAGATAATTGGACCTGAAGCGAAGCGGGGGGTATCTCTTTGTGAGCGTGCTCACAGTTCACACTTGCTTTATTTAATTTCATTTTAATTTCACCGGAAGGGTTTTTGCTCTACTAAAATCGAACACGATTGTTAAAACTTGGTACTAAATTTTGTTAAATTTATAGAACTTGCGTAAAAAGTGGTTAATATATTCTCTCTAGTACATTGTATAGAAAATGTGTTGACATTAACCTTTTTTATTTATAAAGCGAAAATTGCCAAAAGTTAACCGGAAAGGTTGTTGGTAGGAATATAACATACATGAACAGTGAAATTTCAACTTTGGACTAGAAAACTCCGGTAAAATTTGTTAACATATTCCTATAGTAATTTAGTAACAAATTATTTGATGTATAACTTAATTTTATTTGTAAAAGGAAAAGATGTCAAAAGTTGACCGGAAGGGTGGTTTGCGGGAATATATGACATATAGTGGAATTTCAACTTTGGCCTCAAATTGTAAAAGCACGCAAACCTCCAGCCGAAATTGGTTAATATATTCCTCCATCAAATTCTATGACCAATTCATTAAAACTTAATTTTATTCAAAAGGGATGGTTGTCGAAAGTTATTTGGAATGGTGGTTCGTTGGAGTATGACATAGAGTAAAATTTCAAACTTGGACTCAAATTTAACAAATTGCTAAATACTGGTCAAAAGCGGTTTAGATATTGCTTAGTAAATTACATAGCGTTAATTTATGTATAACTTCTTATTTTTCACGACAGAGAATTATGTTTATAGTTGATCGGAACCCTGCTTCGTAAGATTTGTTACAAAAGGAAATAACCCCTTTGAACTCGGATTGTACAAGTAAAATATCATTAAAGATACCAATGTTAATAAAATTTATTACGCCAGACCAGCGTTTCAAGACTCATCAGTGACATTCAAATCCAAACTTAAGTTATTTAAAACTTGACCAAAAGTGAATATATAACTTTATTTTTTTTTAAAAAGGAGAAAATTTCAAAACATGCAAAAGTTGATCGGAAGTGTGGTTCGTTAGATTATGAAAGACAGCGGAATTTCAGCGCAAATAGTAAAACTAGACAAATCGCCTGTAATCAAGTGGTTAATATTTTCCTCTACTAAACATTAAAACAAATTTGTTTCTATATAACCTCTATGTCAAGAGAAAGGGAAATGTATTTTTCATCTTTATAGTGATCTGAACCCTGACTAAGATTGTTGCAACAGGAACTTTGAACTTACTGTGCAAAAAAAAAAAAAGTTTTTATCTATCATTTAATATATATAAAGAATCAATTGATAAAGAGAAACATGGAGCACATTTTTATGAAATTCTCGCGAGAATATCTACACTACGTTATACCCCTGTAAAAATTAATATGGTGCGCAACGTAGGCTAAATCCGTTGTGGTATAGAAGTTTAAGGTATCCGGACCATAATTGACCACGTGATCATATTTGATGTCCCGGATGTCCATTGTATTTCAATGGGGCAGACCTCGGTAATTTCCGGCAAACATCGGAAATACTATTTGAGTAACTGACTTTTTTTGCTCAGAAATGTATACATTGACCCAAAATATTTTATTTGTATCATTAATTGGCAATACATTGATTGAATAAAGCTGTATTTCTTTGTCGAAAAATGAAATTGAACCGTGACTTGAATTATGGGTCGGATACCTTAAATAAAGACGCATTATGTTAAGATACCGAATTTGAATTAAATGGTACGAGCGCAAAAATAGTTTAAATAAAATTTTTACTTTAAAAACTAGAATTAAATAAATGAATTCAAAATCTGTTTGATTGATTGATTGGATTGTTTGCTTTACGTCCAGGGAGCAGTAAGTTAACAAACAATAAATCAAAGGAAAAGAGGCGGGATGGGACACAGGGAACACATTTTTTACTGCCACTGGAAAGTATGGAGTATTGGATAGGGGCGGAGAATTTAGCCTTTTGTAGCGACTACAATAAGCCTACTCTTTTTCGAAATCTACAAAAGGTGTCTTTATCGTGCAAGGAGCGTGACACTTCCAAACACGTCTTCCACTGCGGTCCGCGGCCACGCTTTCCATATTATTACCTGACAATCCCCTAATTGAGAGGGCCTCCTCTCTCCGTCACCCGGGTACGCCCTGGGCTGCTCTGTGGCACGAGCACTGCGAACCCTCCCAGCATGTTCCTAGCAAAACCTGTTCCAAGCCCGCCAGTTGTCACCATTAGTGATCATTATAATCAAGACTTTAAAGGTGCGAAATTGAACCGAGTATGTATTTGTCATATGTTATGTTAATAATTTATAACTAATTAATTTGTATCGCGTGTATACACCTCCTTTCAAGTCAGGGGCTCTGAGTTCGGGTTCGCTCTACCGAGGACTCGGAACCCTTGACTTGGGAGGATGGTTAATACATACTATATTTGCATTCATTTATCAGAAAATTGGATACACTTATTGGATACACTAAGTTAAAGGAAAAAACATGATCAATATAGCGGAATGCGAAACTAAAGGTTCGGACCATTGCCTTTTCTTTCTTCTTCACCCGACGTTTAGGAACTTGGAGGTGCTAAACAAGCGTGACGTAGTACATGTAGCAGGAGAGCAGAATGACTCCTGTTTGACTACCACTCTCCGGATTGCTACCATGCAACAATTCATTCCAGTTACGTATGTTTATTTTGTCGTACGTACGGAAGTTGAACAGCCCATGAAATAGTTACACAATACATGGTTTACGAGTGTGGTGTCTCACCTTTTTAATTTTTTGTTCGTTTTGTTTGTTTGTTTGAATGATGTTTAATGCCCCTTTCTGTAATTTTTCAGCTAAATCATGCCGTCCAGTTTTTATTGGGGAAGAAACCCTGAGTATACGGAAAATGCTATTTGTAGGAAAACTGGCGATCCGTGCCAATTATGATTGGAGTAGAGTACAGGCTGGAGAGTTCGACTTTTCAACTTTCAATTTTATGATTGTTGGAAGAAATAGCCAAAAATTTCAGCTGGCGTCGTCTTCTTGAGTTCCTAGTCGAACTGTCCGGGACGAATATTTTGATACAAAAAGAGATGTCCCTGCTGGGTCGCCAGTTCTGACGCCTCTGACGTAAATAATAACCAGCAGCCCCTTTTTAAGGCCTAATGTTCTTCCATCAGTACATAATAGAACACAATATAGTACAACAAAACGATCACAGTAAAGTCAATTTAACACATATATAAAGAAATTCAAATGCATACATGATAACCCATAGTATATGGTATATAACATAATGTCAAACAAGATTTCAAGATTTTATTTCTCAAGACCCCGTCAGTGGTATGTGAATAATAACAGGTGAACAAATAACATAACATTGAAACAGTGATGAAGGAACATATACAATAATGGATTGTAAACATGACCTATAATAGTAATTGAAGTTGCAAGGTCATGAAGGTACAATAAGTGGAAGACATTCAGATGTCATAAATGTACAAGGATAGCTATATTCTATATCAACATATTAGTGTACTATAAAGACAAAATAATTTTACAAAATTTAGCAACCTTGGAAAAAGTATCTAAATCCGAATTAAACAATTCATGAAATTTTTGAGTATTATGATTTACACAATAATAAGATGGAATATATTTCTTTCTCTCTGTTTCAAAAAATGGACATTCAAACATATAAGGCCCAAAAAAAAAAATAAATATGTGTGTTTCCGGTTACCCGACCCTACCTATTTTTTTTGAAGCCAAAATCCCGACCCTAAAGTTTTTTTTGGCGTTTTTAACGGAGGTTACTTCGAACCGGAAGTATTGTTCCGGGTTTTAGCTCTATTTTCATACTTCCGCCCCAAAATGGCAGCTAAATGTAAACATGTGAACGGAACGCTTGTAACGAAATTGATAGCTCATCAAATGACTGTATACTTTGAAAGGCTTAATAGGAAATTCTTGCGTGAAAATTACAAGCTTTACACCTACAAAGGTATAAAAGATAAAGATCAAAAAGCCAAAATTAAATTACTAATTAACCAACACGATTCCCCCCCAAAAGAAAAACATAAAAAACAAAAAACAAAAAAAACAAAAAAAACACCTACCTACCTATTTTATAATTCTATGTAACCGGAAACACACATATTTTTTTGTTTGGCCTAATGGTACTCATCACCTAATTTGTTATAACTACAAAGATCACATATTCTATCATCTCTTACAACACCCCAAAAACGACCTTTTTCGATTGGTAAATGATGGTTCATGCATCTATAATTACAAAATGCTTTTCTTAAATCATATGAAAGTTAAAGTAAATATTTTTCAAGATCATGATAATGTTTAAAAATTCTTTAGTTAAGACATTTGGCAGAATCAAATACATTTGTACACCATAGTTGTTTATATTGATCAAATAGTTTCTGTTTAACATCACTAATAAAAGATGCAGAATTTGGAACATGTTGTGTTAATCAATACTCAGAAAAACCACAATCATTAAAAATATTTTCAATACAAGTAATCCACTTAGAGTGAAATATATTTCTAGTGTGTAATCCATAAAGTAACTTGTACAATACAGCAGAAATTTTATTCTGTTTGTTACAAATAATTCCTTTCCATAACCCCAACATTCTACACTTAATAAAACAAGAAATCATCACAAGTTGAATACCAGAAGGAATAAAGATATGTCAACAATCACTCTACGGCACAGAGAACATAACTGGTTCCCAGACATATCCTCTGCCACACGTCATCCTCCATTTACTGTGGGACTACATTTGTCGTCTGCTTGTAACTTTTGTAAACAAAGAATGATGTTTGAAAAATAATACACGAGATCTTTTTTATTTTTATATAGTCTATTTATACACTTTTGATATAGTTTTACATTGCAATTACTGCGTTAGTAAGCGAAGTGTATCCGCCATGAGAGATATCTCTCGCAATGTCAACCAATGGTATGGCAGAGGTGATTGTGGTTGACGTAGGATACCCAGAATCCTTTGCGTGGAGATTGGTCAATAATGTGTGCGGAGTATTAAGTTACTGTCAGTACATATTGGCAGAATGACAGTTCAGATTATGAACAGAATGTACATGTCATTAAGTAACGTATAGAAAATATCATCAACTTTCCTACGCACTTCAAAGCAAGCCGATAGAAGTAAAATGCAATAATGGACAGTAATTAACACATGTCGGCAATTCCAAATGTATCCTGCCTCCATTTCAGTTCTGAGATTTCTCTTTTTAATTTCCAGTTCTCGACCTCTACCCTTCTCCTTTTCTGGCGTTCAATCTCTAAGGACGGTTCTGTTGTCCGCAGTTTCGTTAGTTGTAGTTTGGCGGACTCTCTCAATCGCCCAACATGGTCCATAGTATTACAAAGATATCTTAGGTACTCTTCTAATTCTGATATGTTGTTGGGTATCGGTGGGAAGTATAGATCCTTTACATCCATGTTGCTGGTTTGTGTTTCTTGATTTTGGGTTTTAGTGAACAGAGGAAGCGTAGGTAACATGATGTTATTGATGAAAGTACTGGTATTTGGAATCATGTTACGAAGAGAGTCGTCTGCCATGGACTGCATGTCAATAGCAGTGTGTGTTAAGGCTCGAGCCCTGTATTCCTCGACAGATAGTCTTGATGTGAAAGTCACACCACCATCCTTGCGGTTGTGTTCATCAGTGTCCATAGGAGTAGAATTATCTGGTCTAGATGTGGAGACAGCGCAAACAGGTGGTGAAGAGGTTGGGGCAGTGGTTGCGGTAGTAGGTACTAAATGTATACCCATGTATGTGTGAGGAGCTGAAGTTACAATATCTGCCCTCCTCTTAGGCACGGCGGTACACTTCTTTATTGGGATCTCATATTTAACTGTTCTCTCTACATGTTTCTCCTCCCAGAATTTACCCTGGGTCGAGATGGCGGAGTTGACGTTACATTTGAGTACAGGACACGTCATCCTCTCTTCAAACAAATTCTCAGATTCATTGAATTCGTTCCATTCATCTGAATCTGGTGAAATTGAGAGTACATCAGCTTCAGCGTAATCCATCCTGTCAATATAAAAATAGAATACATAAATGTTAATTTTACTTAAAACGAAAACAAAAACATGATTTCGAATCATTTGAAACATAAGATACCAATGATTCTTAATGATTTAAATTTTTTTTTCATTGGCAGACATGTTTACGATCAGTAAATGGTAACATTGCGTTTTATCAATTGTTGAAACGGATTCACAGAATCATGAGTCTAAAACATATTTCAGATTCAAGCAAAAGAAAGCGCCCGATGTTTTTTGCATGCCTAACCTCCCACTTCAAGATTTCAAGCTTGAGGTAAATTTCAGATTACGTTCGGAGTCCAGCCGGGACAAATATTTTTAATAGCAAAGATGTCCTGTTCGTGTTGCCCGTCCCGACCATACCCGGATTAAATAAAACATATATACATGTATGTTGGGGAATAATAAACATCAACAATAACACATGCCGGAATACATAAATGAAAAACAACTTTAAATATTTCATAAAACATACCAAAAAATTATCGAACCCCAATGATAATAATTTAGGGGAACCCCATGTATATATAAATAACAATTTAAGCTGAAAATTATTTATACTTGGACACTCAGGTTATTTTAGGTAAACGGAAAGAAAGTAACAGAAAAGGTATTTCTATAACATAAAACCTCCCATTTCACGTTTATATTTATCATTATCATCTGACTTTTACATTTTTTTATTATTATTTGAAATGTGAGGTGTTTTATCTGTCAGTTGATTTTTCTCGGAGCAAAATTTTTTCAGAAGTTCTGCATATTTTAACATGTGAAATATCATGAAACTAACATAAACACAAAGACTATACCTGTTTTCAATGAATTAAACTGTGTTCAATTAAGTAATCCATGTATGAAATATCGAGACGAAATTTTTCTGCGAGCTAACATTTTGAATTTAACGGTTAATCAACATTACGGAATCAAGTTATATTTAATGGCGGAACGAATACAATTTGTCGTTTGTAACACATGGAAAATTCGTTTCGTCAAAAACGTACCCATAAGATAGATTTAATTGGGGTCAGCCATTGAATGTAATGGGAGTTATGGGACACCTCAAATAAAGCTTTAAACAGGACTTGAAAAATCCATGATATACTAAGGTAAGACAATTTTTAGAAAATTTAGATATTTTTCTTTAAGTTTAGCGCAGTTTGCATGGTTGTACAAACTTTTTTCATATCAAACTTAACTAAACATTCCGCACGATTTTCTTGCGGAATTTGCGCACAGGAAAATGCGTTAAAAGATGAAACCTCGAATTTCACTAAAAACATAAAATATCAATATCCGATAAAAAAGGTTGAAAATAAACATGAAATGAGAGATTTTATTAATGGAACTACAGAAAAGGAAGAAACAGCAAAAAGTCACAATAAGTTGTCTTGGTCACATATGCCGTCATATTATGAAAATATCTTTATGTTTATCATAATTTTAGTCAGATTTTTATGTAAGAAAAAATCCACACTGTTAAATCTTCGAATAGAAAATATTTACAGTACCCCTTTCCCTGTCTGTACCCTGCGAGCTTGCGAAAGATAATGAGCCCGGGAACTCATCCGGGCTTTAGCAGGAACTATATATTGTCTATTTATAAATATTGCAATAATAATTTTTTGACCTTAATCGGAGTCAATTTGGCATCTGAGTTAAAGATCTTTCAAAAATAAAATATTATGACATGGTTCAATTGAAATAAAATTAAATAAAATGTTACAATTTATACGTAATACAGGAATCAATCAAGGGTATATTTTGATGCATGACTGTATGTATGCAACACAGATATAATTGACAAATTGAGTAAGATCGATGATTGAAAATCGTCATTTTTATGTAAACATGGCGCAGGCCGTTTGTTTATAAAATTATTCAAAAGTAAAAGCTGACACAATTTTAGTCCCGGCCTTTTTAATGTATTTTTACAACCGTTTATTCTGATTAGCCAATAGTTTTTTCTCCTAATACTAGTCGAAATGTGTCACCATCTATAAAATTAATACTTATGACATGGTCCAAGTAAAATAAAAATTCTTTCTGATCATCTTCGATTCTGACTTCAAAGCAATCGGAGTCCCCCCTTTCAGAATCCAATAAATGGTCCCCTAACCAGACACGTTAATCCAGTTGTAAAATATTCATGATTGCGTTGGGATGCCAACACAAGATGTCTCCCAAATGAACCCCCATTGCCACTATAACCTTGAGCATGTTGAAAACCCCAAATACAAATTTGTACCATGATAATGCAATGTCCTATATAATTTCCATTGTGTCCATGGAAACAGCAGCCATTTTGAACATTCCAAAAATGGATTGCAAAACTTCAGGTCACCCTTATTAGAAGTTCCTAAACTTTCGTATTGATTGGACATTGCATTTCAGAGAAAATGTGCGGACAAGATTGAATGGAAAGAAGAAAAAAAGAATCATTAAGTAATTTTATGGGGCGGGCATGACCTCCACCGACCTTCCCATTGGTACCAAATGATTCGTCTTATCATAAGGAGTAAGAATATATTTGGTTATAGGGTGGGGATCCCAATGGTTTTCAAGATATTAAGAAATTTGTGATTTGAGGGGGGTGGGGCAAGACCCCCTCGGACCTCATCTCAGAGAAAATGTGAGGAAAAAATTGAACGGAATGAAGAAAAACGAAAAAAGGATAATGAAGTAATTTTATGGGGCGGGCATGACCTCCACCGACCTTCCCATGGAACCAAATGATTCGTCTTATCATAAGGAGTAAGAATATTTTTGGTTACAGGGTGGGGATCCCAATGGTTTTCAAGATATTAAACAATTTGTCATTTGAGGGGGCGGGGAATGACCCCGCGGACCTCATCTCAGAGAAAATGTGAGGAAAAGATTGAACGCAAGAAGAAAACGAAGAAAGAAGAATAATTAAGTAATTTTAAGGGGCGGGGCATGACCCCCTCTGACCCGCCCATGGCACCACATGATTCGTCTTATCATGAGGAGTAAGAATATATATGGTTATAGGGTGGGGAACCCAATGGTTTTCAAGATATTAAGAAATCTGTCATTTCAGGGGGCAGGGCATGACCCCTCTAAGGTACCAAATGTTTCGTCTAATCATACCGTAAGGAGTTATACTATACATGGTTATAGGGTAGGAATGTTAACTATTTTTGATATATTCTGTCATTTGAGTGGGGCGGGGCAAGACCCTCTCCAACCCTCCCATGGTACTAAATGATTCGTCTTATCATAAGGAGTAAGAATATATATGGTTATAGAGTGGGGATCCCAATGGTTTTCAAGATATTAAGAAATTTGTCATTTGAGGGGGAGAGGCATGACCCCTTCGGACCTCCCTATGGTACCAAAGGTTTCGTCTAATCATGAGTTTTAATATATATGGTTATAGGGTAGGAATATTAACTATTTTTGACATATTCTGTCATTTGATGGGGGCGGGGAAAGACCCCCTCCATCCCTCCCATTGTACTAAATGATATGCCTTATAAGGAGTAAGAATATATATGGTTATAGGGTGGGGATCCTAATGGTTTTCAAGATATTAAGAAATTTGTCATTTAAGGAGGCGGGGCATGACCCCCTCGGACCTCCCATGGTACTAAATCATTCGTCTAATCGATATAGTCCCATGGAAAAAATTTAATATTAAAAACTATCCACCGGATATATTTTAATCAGGACAGAATTTAATCCTAAAGCTAATCTTCTTCGTTCCGTTACAAGGACACTTCTACACTCCTCTTGAGGAACCGTGATTTATATAATAAAAATAAAATAAATAATAATAATTTTAAATGTGTATGAAGGCTCCACATAATATAAAAGTATAATAATTTTTTAAAATGTGTATGAAGGCTTCACGCAATATAAAAAATTAATAATTTTTCTAATGTATATGAAGTCTTCACATAAAATAAATCATTCTCCGGAGATTGAAAATAAACAGCGCCAACTATAAAAATTGTTTAGGTCAGGAGAAATTGGCGAGGTAAAGTTTTTCTTAAATTGAATCGTTAAATTAAATGTAACAATTTATACATAATAGAGGAATCGATCAAGGGTATATTGTGATATATGACTGTATGTATGCAACACAGATATAATAAAAAATTTGAGTATGATCGATGATTGAAAATCGTCATTTTTATTTAAACATGGCGTGGGCCGTTTTGTTTACAAAATTATTCAAAAGTAAAAGCTGACACAATTTTATTCCCCGGCCCTTATGTTTATTTTTGATTAGCCTATAGTTTTTTTCTCCTTATACCAGTCGAAATATGTCACAATCTATAAATAGTAATGACATGGTCCAATTGAAAAAATTCTTCTCTGATCACCACGTTCGATTCTGACTTCACAAAATCTGGCAGTCGGAGTCCCCCCTTTCGGAATCCATTAAATGGTCGTCCCTAACCACCAGACACGTCAATCCAATTGTTAATTAACCAGGCGTCATCAATGAACTAAATCAAGCAGTATAAATTGTTTGGAATGCTCCATGGCAGCGGCGAGTACGATTTCTCTTGTCGAATACTGCATCTTTAACGTGCCATGCAGAATCCATATTTTTGATTACTGACTGTACACGAGACAGTATCTGACAGACAAAAAACTACATTCAATTTAAAAAAATATTACAATTTTACCTAGTTTGCCAAAAAATCTTAAAGGACATTAAGCGCTATATATACGTACCGTTCCGCAGCTACAATATGGTCCAAGTTTAGAGTATGTTAAAAATTTAATCCTAAAGCTAATCTTCTTCGTTCCGTTGCAAGGACACTTCTACTCTATTCTCGATGAACCATGATTTATATAGGACAATATTGCGAGTGGATTAACAAATGTGAATAAAAAAATAATAATTTTTTAAATGTGAATGAAGTCTCCACATAATATAAAAAAATAATAATTTTTAAAATGTGTATGGCCTTCATACACAGTTACAAATTTATTTATTTTTTTTTTATTTTTTTTTTTTTTACGCAATATAAAAAATTAATAATTTTTCTAATGTGAATGAAGTCTTCACATAAAATAAATCTCGCCTGAATATAGCTGAAATATTGCTGCTCGGGCGTTAAACACCATTAATCAATCAATCAATCAATCAATCAATCAATCAATCATAAAATAAATCATTCTCCGGAGATTGAAAATAATAAATTTAAAAATAAATTTCTTAACAGCGCCACCTATAGAAATTTTTTAGGTCAGGAGAAATTGCCGAGGTAAAGTTTTTCTTGAATTGAATCGTTAAATTAAATGTTACAATTAATACAGAGGAATCGATCAAGGGTATATTTTGATAAATGAGAGTATGTATGCAACACAGATATAATCAACAATTTGCGTAAGATCTATGATTGAAAAACGCCATTTTTATGTAAACATAGCGCGGGCCGTTTGTTTACAAAATTATTCAAAAGTACTAGTAAAAGCTGACACAATTTTATTCCCCGGCCCTTATGCATTTTTACAACCGTTTATTTTTGATTAGCCAATAGTTTTTTTCTCCTTATACCAGTCGAAATATGTCACAATCTATAAATAGTAATGACATGGTCCAATTGAAAAAAAATTCTTCTCTGATCACCACGTTCGATTCTGACTTCACAAAATCTGGCAGTCGGAGTCCCCCCTTTCAGAATCCATTAATTGGTCGTCCCTAACGACCAGACACGTCAATCCAATTGTTAATTAACCAGGCGTCATCAATGAACTAAATCAAGCAGTATAAATTGTTTGGAATGTTCCATGGCAGCGGCGAGTACGATTTCTCTTGTCGAATACTGCATCTTTAACGTGCCATGCAGAATCCATATTTTTGATTACTGACTGTACACGAGACAGTATCTGACAGACAAAAAACTACATTCAATTTAAAAAAATATTACAATTTTACCTAGTTTGCCAAAAAATCTTAAAGGACATTAAGCGCTATATATACGTACCGTTCCGCAGCTACAATATGGTCCAAGTTTAGAGTATGTTAAAAATTTAATCCTAAAGCTAATCTTCTTCGTTCCGTTACAAGGACACTTCTACACTATTCTCGATGAACCATGATTTATATATATGACAATATTGCGAGTGGATTAACAAATGTGAATAAAAAAATAATAATTTTTTAAATGTGAATGAAGTCTCCACATAATATAAAAAAATAATAATTTTTAAAATGTGTATGGCCTTCATACACAGTTACAAATTTATTTATTTTTTTTTTATTTTTTTTTTTTTACGCAATATAAAAAATTAATAATTTTTCTAATGTGAATGAAGTCTTCACATAAAATAAATCTCGCCTGAATATAGCTGAAATATTGCTGCTCGGGCGTTAAACACTATTAATCAATCAATCAATCAATCAATCAATCAATCAATCAATCAATCATAAAATAAATCATTCTCCGGAGATTGAAAATAATAAATTTAAAAATAAATTTCTTAACAGCGCCACCTATAGAAATTTTTTAGGTCAGGAGAAATTGCCGAGGTAAAGTTTTTCTTGAATTGAATCGTTAAATTAAATGTTACAATTAATACAGAGGAATCGATCAAGGGTATATTTTGATAAATGAGAGTATGTATGCAACACAGATATAATCAACAATTTGCGTAAGATCTATGATTGAAAAACGCCATTTTTATGTAAACATGGCGCGGGCCGTTTGTTTACAAAATTATTCAAAAGTACTAGTAAAAGCTGACACAATTTTATTCCCCGGCCCTTATGCATTTTTACAACCGTTTATTTTTGATTAGCCAATAGTTTTTTTCTCCTTATACCAGTCGAAATATGTCACAATCTATAAATAGTAATGACATGGTCCAATTGAAAAAAAATTCTTCTCTGATCACCACGTTCGATTCTGACTTCACAAAATCTGGCAGTCGGAGTCCCCCCTTTCGGAATCCATTAAATGGTCGTCCCTAACCACCAGACACGTCAATCCAATTGTTAATTAACCAGGCGTCATCAATGAACTAAATCAAGCAGTATAAATTGTTTGGAATGTTCCATGGCAGCGGCGAGTACGATTTCTCTTGTCGAATACTGCATCTTTAACGTGCCATGCAGAATCCATATTTTTGATTACTGACTGTACACGAGACAGTATCTGACAGACAAAAAACTACATTCAATTTAAAAAAATATTACAATTTTACCTAGTTTGCCAAAAAATCTTAAAGGACATTAAGCGCTATATATACGTACCGTTCCGCAGCTACAATAAGGTCCAAGTTTAGAGTATGTTAAAAATTTAATCCTAAAGCTAATCTTCTTCGTTCCGTTACAAGGACACTTCTACACTATTCTCGATGAACCATGATTTATATAGGACAATATTGCGAGTGGATTAACAAATGTGAATAAAAAAATAATAATTTTTAAAATGTGTATGGCCTTCATACACATTTACAAAATTTTTTTTTTTTTTTTTTTTTTTTTTACGCAATATAAAAAATTAATAATTTTCCTAATGTGAATGAAGTCTTCACATAAAATAAATCTCGCCTGAATATAGCTGAAATATTGCTGCTCGGGCGTTAAACACCATTAATCAATCAATCAATCAATCATAAAATAAATCATTCTCCGGAGATTGAAAATAATAAATTTAAAAATAAATTTCTTAACAGCGCCACCTATAGAAAATTTTTAGGTCAGGAGAAATTGGCGAGGTAAAGTTTTTCTTGAATTGAATCGTTAAATTAAATGTTACAATTAATACATAATAGAGGAATCGATCAAGGGTATATTTTGATAAATGACTGTATGTATGCAACACAGATATAATCAACAATTTGCGTAAGATCTATGATTGAAAAACGCCATTTTTATGTAAACATGGCGCGGGCCGTTTGTTTACAAAATTATTCAAAAGTAAAAGCTGACACAATTTTATTCCCCGGCCCTTATGCATTTTTACAACCGTTTATTTTTGATTAGCCAATAGTTTTTTTCTCCTTATACCAGTCGAAATATGTCACAATCTATATAGTAATGACATGGTCCAATTGAAAAAAAATTCTTCTCTGATCACCACGTTCGATTCTGACTTCACAAAATCTGGCAGTCGGAGTCCCCCCTTTCGGAATCCATTAAATGGTCGTCCCTAACCACCAGACACGTCAATCCAATTGTTAATTAACCAGGCGTCATCAATGAACTAAATCAAGCAGTATAAATTGTTTGGAATGTTCCATGGCAGCGGCGAGTACGATTTCTCTTGTCGAATACTGCATCTTTAACGTGCCATGCAGAATCCATATTTTTGATTACTGACTGTACACGAGACAGTATCTGACAGACAAAAAACTACATTCAATTTAAAAAAATATTACAATTTTACCTAGTTTGCCAAAAAATCTTAAAGGACATTAAGCGCTATATATACGTACCGTTCCGCAGCTACAATATGGTCCAAGTTTAGAGTATGTTAAAAATTTAATCCTAAAGCTAATCTTCTTCGTTCCGTTACAAGGACACTTCTACACTATTCTCGATGAACCATGATTTATATAGGACAATATTGCGAGTGGATTAACAAATGTGAATAAAAAAATAATAATTTTTTAAATGTGAATGAAGTCTCCACATAATATAAAAAAATAATAATTTTTAAAATGTGTATGGCCTTCACACATTTACAAAATTTTTTTTTTTTTTTTTTTTTTTTTTTTTTTTTTTTTTTTTTTTTTTGCGCAATATAAAAAATTAATAATTTTTCTAATGTGAATGAAGTCTTCACATAAAATAAATCTCGCCTGAATATAGCTGAAATATTGCTGCTCGGGCGTTAAACACCATTAATCAATCAATCAATCAATCAATCAATCATAAAATAAATCATTCTCCGGAGATTGAAAATAATAAATTTAAAAATAAATTTCTTAACAGCGCCACCTATAGAAATTTTTTAGGTCAGGAGAAATTGGCGAGGTAAAGTTTTTCTTGAATTGAATCGTTAAATTAAATGTTACAATTAATACATAATAGAGGAATCGATCAAGGGTATATTTTGATAAATGACTGTATGTATGCAACACAGATATAATCAACAATTTGCGTAAGATCTATGATTGAAAAACGCCATTTTTATGTAAACATGGCGCGGGCCGTTTGTTTACAAAATTATTCAAAAGTAAAAGCTGACACAATTTTATTCCCCGGCCCTTATGCATTTTTACAACCGTTTATTTTTGATTAGCCAATAGTTTTTTTCTCCTTATACCAGTCGAAATATGTCACAATCTATAACATGTATAAATAGTAATGACATGGTCCAATTGAAAAAAAATTCTTCTCTGATCACCACGTTCGATTCTGACTTCACAAAATCTGGCAGTCGGAGTCCCCCCTTTCGGAATCCATTAAATGGTCGTCCCTAACCACCAGACACGTCAATCCAATTGTTAATTAACCAGGCGTCATCAATGAACTAAATCAAGCAGTATAAATTGTTTGGAATGTTCCATGGCAGCGGCGAGTACGATTTCTCTTGTCGAATACTGCATCTTTAACGTGCCATGCAGAATCCATATTTTTGATTACTGACTGTACACGAGACAGTATCTGACAGACAAAAAACTACATTCAATTAAAAAAAATATTACAATTTTACCTAGTTTGCCAAAAAATCTTAAAGGACATTAAGCGCTATATATACGTACCGTTCCGCAGCTACAATAAGGTCCAAGTTTAGAGTATGTTAAAAATTTAATCCTAAAGCTAATCTTCTTCGTTCCGTTACAAGGACACTTCTACACTATTCTCGATGAACCATGATTTATATAGGACAATATTGCGAGTGGATTAACAAATGTGAATAAAAAAATAATAATTTTTTAAATGTGAATGAAGTCTCCACATAATATAAAAAAATAATAATTTTTAAAATGTGTATGGCCTTCATACACATTTACAAATTTTTTTTTAAATTTTTTTTAATTTTTTTTACGCAATATAAAAAATTAATAATTTTTCTAATGTGAATGAAGTCTTCACATAAAATAAATCTCGCCTGAATATAGCTGAAATATTGCTGCTCGGGAGTTAAACACCATTAATCAATCAATCATAAAATAAATCATTCTCCGGAGATTGAAAATAATAAATTTAAAAATAAATTTCTTAACAGCGCCACCTATAGAAATTTTTTAGGTCAGGAGAAATTGGCGAGGTAAAGTTTTTCTTGAATTGAATCGTTAAATTAAATGTTACAATTAATACATAATAGAGGAATCGATCAAGGGTATATTTTGATAAATGACTGTATGTATGCAACACAGATATAATCAACAATTTGCGTAAGATCTATGATTGAAAAACGCCATTTTTATGTAAACATGGCGCGGGCCGTTTGTTTACAAAATTATTCAAAAGTTAAAGCTGACACAATTTTATTCCCCGGCCCTTATGCATTTTTACAACCGTTTATTTTTGATTAGCCAATAGTTTTTTTCTCCTTATACCAGTCGAAATATGTCACAATCTATAAATAGTAATGACATGGTCCAATTGAAAAAAAATTCTTCTCTGATCACCACGTTCGATTCTGACTTCACAAAATCTGGCAGTCGGAGTCCCCCCTTTCGGAATCCATTAAATGGTCGTCCCTAACCACCAGACACGTCAATCCAATTGTTAATTAACCAGGCGTCATCAATGAACTAAATCAAGCAGTATAAATTGTTTGGAATGTTCCATGGCAGCGGCGAGTACGATTTCTCTTGTCGAATACTGCATCTTTAACGTGCCATGCAGAATCCATATTTTTGATTACTGACTGTACACGAGACAGTATCTGACAGACAAAAAACTACATTCAATTTAAAAAAATATTACAATTTTACCTAGTTTGCCAAAAAATCTTAAAGGACATTAAGCGCTATATATACGTACCGTTCCGCAGCTACAGGTCCAAGTTTAGAGTATGTTAAAAATTTAATCCTAAAGCTAATCTTCTTCGTTCCGTTACAAGGACACTTCTACACTATTCTCGATGAACCATGATTTATATAGGACAATATTGCGAGTGGATTAACAAATGTGAATAAAAAAATAATAATTTTTTAAATGTGAATGAAGTCTCCACATAATATAAAAAATAATAATTTTTAAAATGTGTATGGCCTTCATACACATTTACAAAATTTTTTTATTTTTTTAATTTTTTTTTTTTTACGCAATATAAAAAATTAATAATTTTTCTAATGTGAATGAAGTCTTCACATAAAATAAATCTCGCCTGAATATAGCTGAAATATTGCTGCTCGGGCGTTAAACACCATTAATCAATCAATCAATCAATCATAAAATAAATCATTCTCCGGAGATTGAAAATAATAAATTTAAAAATAAATTTCTTAACAGCGCCACTTATAGAAATTTTTTAGGTCAGGAGAAATTGGCGAGGAAAAGTTTTTCTTGAATTGAATCGTTAAATTAAATGTTACAATTAATACATAATAGAGGAATCGATCAAGGGTATATTTTGATAAATGACTGTATGTATGCAACACAGATATAATCAACAATTTGCGTAAGATCTATGATTGAAAAACGCCATTTTTATGTAAACATGGCGCGGGCCGTTTGTTTACAAAATTATTCAAAAGTTAAAGCTGACACAATTTTATTCCCCGGCCCTTATGCATTTTTACAACCGTTTATTTTTGATTAGCCAATAGTTTTTTTCTCCTTATACCAGTCGAAATATGTCACAATCTATAAATAGTAATGACATAGTCCAATTGAAAAAAAATTCTTCTCTGATCACCACGTTCGATTCTGACTTCACAAAATCTGGCAGTCGGAGTCCCCCCTTTCGGAATCCATTAAATGGTCGTCCCTAACCACCAGACACGTCAATCCAATTGTTAATTAACCAGGCGTCATCAATGAACTAAATCAAGCAGTATAAATTGTTTGGAATGTTCCATGGCAGCGGCGAGTACGATTTCTCTTGTCGAATACTGCATCTTTAACGTGCCATGCAGAATCCTAATATTTTTGATTACTGACTGTACACGAGACAGTATCTGACAGACAAAAAACTACATTTACTTTAAAAAAATATTACAATTTTACCTAGTTTGCCAAAAAATCTTAAAGGACATTAAGCGCTATATATACGTACCGTTCCGCAGCTACAATAAGGTCCAAGTTTAGAGTATGTTAAAAATTTAATCCTAAAGCTAATCTTCTTCGTTCCGTTACAAGGACACTTCTACACTATTCTCGATGAACCATGATTTATATATATGACAATATTGCGAGTGGATTAACAAATGTGAATAAAAAAATAATAATTTTTTAAATGTGAATGAAGTCTCCACATAATATAAAAAAATAATAATTTTTAAAATGTGTATGGCCTTCATACACAGTTACAAATTTATTTATTTTTTTTTTATTTTTTTTTTTTTACGCAATATAAAAAATTAATAATTTTTCTAATGTGAATGAAGTCTTCACATAAAATAAATCTCGCCTGAATATAGCTGAAATATTGCTGCTCGGGCGTTAAACACCATTAATCAATCAATCAATCAATCAATCAATCATAAAATAAATCATTCTCCGGAGATTGAAAATAATAAATTTAAAAATAAATTTCTTAACAGCGCCACCTATAGAAATTTTTTAGGTCAGGAGAAATTGGCGAGGTAAAGTTTTTCTTGAATTGAATCGTTAAATTAAATGTTACAATTAATACATAATAGAGGAATCGATCAAGGGTATATTTTGATAAATGAGTGTATGTATGCAACACAGATATAATCAACAATTTGCGTAAGATCTATGATTGAAAAACGCCATTTTTATGTAAACATGGCGCGGGCCGTTTGTTTACAAAATTATTCAAAAGTAAAAGCTGACACAATTTTATTCCCCTGCCCTTATGCATTTTTACAACCGTTTATTTTTGATTAGCCAATAGTTTTTTTCTCCTTATACCAGTCGAAATATGTCACAATCTATAAATAGTAATGACATGGTCCAATTGAAAAAAAATTCTTCTCTGATCACCACGTTCGATTCTGACTTCACAAAATCTGGCAGTCGGAGTCCCCCCTTTCGGAATCCATTAAATGGTCGTCCCTAACCACCAGACACGTCAATCCAATTGTTAATTAACCAGGCGTCATCAATGAACTAAATCAAGCAGTATAAATTGTTTGGAATGTTCCATGGCAGCGGCGAGTACGATTTCTCTTGTCGAATACTGCATCTTTAACGTGCCATGCAGAATCCATATTTTTGATTACTGACTGTACACGAGACAGTATCTGACAGACAAAAAACTACATTCAATTTAAAAAAATATTACAATTTTACCTAGTTTGCCAAAAAATCTTAAAGGACATTAAGCGCTATATATACGTACCGTTCCGCAGCTACAATATGGTCCAAGTTTAGAGTATGTTAAAAATTTAATCCTAAAGCTAATCTTCTTCGTTCCGTTACAAGGACACTTCTACACTATTCTCGATGAACCATGATTTATATAGGACAATATTGCGAGTGGATTAACAAATGTGAATAAAAAAATAATAATTTTTTAAATGTGAATGAAGTCTCCACATAATATAAAAAAATAATAATTTTTAAAATGTGTATGGCCTTCATACACATTTTAAAAAAATATTTTTTTACGCAATATAAAAAATTAATAATTTTTCTAATTCACATAAAATAAATTATTCTCCGGAGATTGAAAATAAATTTCTTAACAGCGCCACCTATAGAAATTTTTTAGGTCAGGAGAAATTGGCGAGGTGGAGGTAAAGTTTTTCTTAAATTGAATCGTTAAATTAAATGTAACAATTTATACATAATAGAGGAATCGATCAAGGGTATATTTTGATTATTTAAATTAACTAAATGATTTCTGATTTTTTTTTCTAATCTTTTATTATTTATTTATTTATTTATCTATTTATTTTTTTCATATGCGCGCCTTGGTCTGTTCGCGCCGTTGCCTAGTCATCAGCAATTGATGGAGCAACGTATGATGTAGATGTAGATGTAATATAACTTTATAAATTGAATACTTTAAAATATATATGTATATATATATATATATATATATATATGTGATAAAGTCTAAAGGAAGCTACCAACCAATACACTTACTAAGTATCGGATCGCCAACATGACGATACAGCATAAACAAAAAAATAATATATAAGTCTAGAGAATTATGCAACGATACAAATATAAAGATGTTTCTACTATAAAATAATTATATTAATAAATATGACAAAATTTTCGACCAACTGATGGCCTTCTTCAGTGTCAATATCAATCTATAATGAACGATAAAATTTGGATGTTGGTACATCAGCATCCGGTAGTGATGTGATCGGATCTGATTTTATTGATCTTGAACTTTCTCGAATCACATCTATCAGTCATTACATAAGGGAGTACTGTACAGTTGTATAAACCATATTATCTTTAACTGCTTGATATTCATGAATTTATTATTGAATTGTATTTATTGTTTTTTGTTTATTCCATTGGGGTGTACAGAGCAGAGCTTACCATCCTTGTTTGAAAAACACAATTAGCACCATTCGTGAACATTGGAAATCGATTGAAAAAAATCCCAGATTGTCAAGAATCTTTCCAGAGCCCCCCATGGTTGCGTTTAAACAACCCAACAGTCTCCGCAACTTATTAGTACGAGCAGAGATTGCAAAGCCCAGCACTGCCGCTGGCAGAAGTCAGTCTTGTGGTGACAAACGCTGCAAATGTTGCAAACATATGGAACCCTTGTCTACATTTAACAGCAAAGTCACAGGTAAACAGTACAAAATATTCACTACTGTTAACTGCAAAAGCTCGAATGTCATTTACATTCTTGAGTGCCCCATCTGTGGCTTACAATATATCGGCGAGTCCAAACAGCCATTCCACAAACGACTGAATGGTCACAGAAGTGACCTAACTAAGAAACAGTTTCTGCCCGTAAGCCAACACTTCAGACTGCCCGACCACACTCCAAAGGATTTTGATCACATAAAAATCCTAATTATCGAGCAAAACTGCAAGTGGCAAGACTCTGAACGGGAGGCCCGAGAGAGATTCTGGATCAAAGAGCTCTGCTCTGTACACCCCAATGGAATAAACAAAAAACAATAAATACAATAATAAATTCATGAATATCAAGCAGTTTAAGATAATATGGTTTATACAACTGTACAGTACTCCCTTATGTAATGACTGATAGATGTGATTCGAGAAAGTTCAAGATCAATAAAATCAGATCCGATCACATCACTACCGGATGCTGATGTACCAACATCCAAATTTTATCGTTTATTATAGATTGATATTGACACTGAAGAAGGCCATCAGTTGGTCGAAAATTTTGTCATATTTATTAATATAATTATTTTATAGTAGAAACATCTTTATATTTGTATCGTTGCATAATTCTCTAGACTTATATATAAAATCAAGTAATTAATCGTCTTAAATTGAATGCATGTTTGTTTACTAATGCTCCTTTCTCCCTCTTTAAAACCCTGTAGCAATAGAAAATATCATCAAAGTTTTATTCAAAACTGATATAAAGCATATAAACTGCTTTTATAAAAAAGCATGCTTCGTGACACATTATCACACTTCTAGTTCACCAACACCCGTAGTCCACACAGACCTAAATGTATAGAATATAAGATAGTGTATCTACAATAGTTGTTTTTATGGTCTCTTGTTAACTGTCTCGGTGTAGTTTGAATAAGCAAGCACTTTAGAAATTTTTTAACAATAAGACAACCTTGTATTTTTAAACTTTTAGAAAACTGTTTTCACTAGTATGTAAGATTAACAGTATTCTACAACTTAAATTTATAGGCAGCACTTAATAATTTATACTATCATTGTATTTATTTATATTATAAAGTATTAAATAATATAAATTTATATTATAAATTTTATATTTTACATATGTGGGGCGAGTCGTTATTGAGTGGGGCGACTCGTTATTAAATGTGGGGCGACTCGAGAGTGGGGCGAGTCCTTATATATTCACACAGATATAATCAACAAATTTTTGACTGTCTGCCCCATGAAATTTCGCTAGACAAATTGTCGGCATATGGTGTTTTGCCACATTCAGTTTCCCTCCTGAAATCAGATCTTTCAAATTGAAAAACAACAAATTAAAATTAACAACATTATTAGCAGGGGCTGATACCATAAGGGGGTACCCCAAGGATCTATATTGGGACCCCTTCTGGCTTCTATTTAATGTTTTTATAAATGATATATTTTCAGTTGTTAAACATGGATCCCTATATAACTATGCTGATGACAATACTTTATCTTTTTGTAGTCCAAATTATGATAAGTTGATTTCTGCTTTACAAACAGATTCTGTAGAACTTATAAATTGGGTTAAAGTAAATAAGATGCAAGCTAATCCAGAAAATTTTCAAGTTCTAGCTGTTGGAAAGAAAACGTTTTAAAAAAATCCATGTATTAATATCCAAAGTGCAACCATATCTGGTGAATCAACTGTCAAATTATTGGGTATGATATTGATTATCAGTTAAACTTTGATGTTCATATAGGTAATATCTGCAGGAAGGCATCACAGCAACTTAACATACTCAGCAAACTCACCATTTTTCATACTTTCATTCTCAGTAATTTTAACTTCTGCCCTTTGGCATGGCATTTTTGTACAGAAAGGAATTTAAAAAAAATTGAAAAAGTGCAAGAAAGGGCACTACGTTTTGTTTATGAGGACTATTCAAGCTCATATGACCAACTTTTGGAAAAAGCAAAGATGCCTTCCTTACAGATTGTCGTCAGTGAGCTATGGCTGTGGAAACTTTCAAAATAATAAACAAACTTTCACCAATGTGCTTACATAATCTTGTAAATGTAAAACAGTCTGTCTAAATATAATTTCAGGTATAACAACATTTTGGACATACCTCATGTAAAATCAACTACATATGGTAAGAAAAGCTTTCATTATGCTGCTGCTGTATTGTGGAACAGCCTTCCAGACCATTTCAGGACTGAAAACAGTTTTTCTCAATGTAAGTCTCTCATTCAGTCCTGGAATGGAACAGAGTGCAGCTGTTCCATTTGCAAGTAAATAATTTTATTGTTTTATGCTATCACATATATATGCTCTCATGGTGCATTTTAGAATTTTAACAGCATCTTGCTATTACCTACATAGTGCTCTCTTATGTGTGCTTTTAGTTTATATCTCATAAACACTTTTAATCCCTGCTAGTCTTATTTTGCCACTGCTTTATGTGCCTAAAATGTAAACGTATGTTTTTTGTTTTCATATATCTTTATTGTCTTATGTCTTATTGTCGCATTGTCATGTCATATGTACATGTATGTCTTACGCATATTATTGTTGTTATGTTTGCCGTATGTGTCTTTGAATAGTTTTGTGTGTTCTTATTCGGTAAAAAGCTCTATAGAGGTTGTGTTATATTGTTATATATTGTGCCGAATGAAAATAAAGCTTTCTTATCTTATCTTAATTGCGTAAGATCGATGATTGAAAATCGTCATTTTATGTAAACATGTGGCGCGGGCCGTTTAAAGTCTAGTATATCCCAAGAATTATTTTTTTGCCAAGACACTGCAATTTGACATGTTTTTCGAATTTAATAACTCATAGTACCCCCCCCCCCCCCCCCCCCCCCCCGATTTTTGCACACACACCCACCCACACTTTTAAGGAATAAAAAATTCATATAAGTATAATGTCATAATGTTAATATTGAATTCCAACAATCACTCAGTAATCAGGGACAGTCTATACTAATAACCTATAACCAACCCTTTCATATACTGTGGCCTCCACAACTTCTAGTTGAATTCAGATGAAGTTAAATAACCTACTGCTTGTCCCAAAATAACTAGTTAATATTTCTGACATTTATTCCTGTGATGTTTCATTATTTTGGCAACTTACTGCTGTTTAAAACAAGTGAGGGTATTTATTTATAACTGAAACTGTTTTACATGTATATGCATTTTGACTACAATATAAAGTTGGTTTATGTTTTAAACAAATGAAAAATCTAATTGTTTACCAATTTATTAAACAAGTAAAAGATAAATTATTGAATAGTTTTCTACAATTTTGGAAAGATTATGGGAATGTGATTTTAAATTCTGAACGAGGGAAATTTTATACATATTTCTCTTTTAAAACTACATTTGGATGTGAAAAATACTCGAGTTAAAAAGATTTTAGATTTCGACAAGCATTGTGTAAGATTAGAATAAGTGCACACCCCTTAAGGGCAGAGATAGATTTGCAAATAAGTATATTGAAAGATCATTAAGAAAATGTCAATATTGTATTCTGAACAAAACAAAGGATGAATTAGATTTTATTATTGAATGTCCATTATATGCTGAAATTAGAGATATTTTTTCATACAAGATTTTACATTATTGTAAAAATTTCAATAATTTACAAAACAGTTTAAAATTTAATTGGATTTTCATACAAGAAGATTTAGATTTGCTCAGAGAGTTTGGAAAATATGTGTTTCAAAGTCTTCAATTAAGAAGATCATCAAATATTATTATTTAAATTTATCACTGGCTTATACCAATTTTTTATCAACTAATAATTTTCTTTCTTCCGTAAATGGCCGATTTCTGGTACAGATGACCCAGTACAGATGAGCTCACGCGCACACATCTGTACTTGCTGCGTCATCCAATCAAAACACCAGAAACAAAAACGTTGTTATGGAAGCATAACAACGTTCTTGTTTGACGTTCTTGTTTCCAGCGTTCTGATTGGATGTCAGAGACAATGAAGTCTAAAACAATGGAGAGACTATATGATATAGCGATGTGAAAGTTGTTGGTTTAGGGAAGAAATAGGTACTTTCATGCGCTTTCACTCGTGATAGGAATTTTTATGTCCTTTGGTTCGTTCCGCTGCGCTCCACTCGCTAAAAGACATAAAATTTCTTTCACTCGTTAAAGATCAACCGGTCTTTCCCAAAAATGTATCGAAGAACCAATTATTCTCCTACTACTACTAGTATATATATGTACCTCTTGGCTCTGCCCCAGTCCAACATAAGTTATAACATAACATTATCAAATTACTATTGTAATGTTGTTTGCTCTGTTATACCTGTCACTAATTAAGATAATCACTTGTGTTGTAATTTTATGCTCTAGATTAGGGCCCTTGATTGGAATAAAGATATTTGTATTTGTATTTAGGAGATAACTGTATTTGAAGATTTGTCGGCATCAATCGGTGATTTGATGGTCGGAAATTGAGTTTACTGGCGACGCGTAAGCGGAGCCAGTAAACGGATATTTCCGACCATCACATATGGAGAAATATCGATCATTTTACTCTGACCACGTGACCAGGTCGTTAATATTAATGACGTCATGACGTCGTTTGAATACGCCATTTTGACGTTTACGTTGGCATAAAACAGTCAAATATCGTATTTTGACTCTTTCAAGAACATTTTTGATGATTTTCTGTATAAAATTTGTTATCTCATAAAAAATACAAAGGAGGTTGTACCGTATCCATACCATGTATTTCTACTCACACTTTTAAAATGTTTATTTTTAGATGATGAAAACAGCGAAAAAGCTGTTTTTCATAAATTTTTCTACATATTAACAGTACGTCACGCTTCATATTTTTCAAATGGCGTTGGAACTTTGTTTGCTAATGTTACAGAGCTGAAAATAATTGTTTTGAACAGCCAAAACATTTATTGATGTGTATTTAACCATGTATCAATGAACTTTGCAAACAATTGTTTACATTTTTGAAAAGTTTAATTTTTGCTTATGTTTCCTTATGTACGTAATAAGCAACGTCAAAACCAATATGGCGATTATGTAAATGATGTAAAATACCATAATTTCTCCATATGAGAAATCACCAATTGATGCCGCAAATCTTCAAATATATTACGGTTATCTCCATTCTAATGCTATGCCATAAAAAAAAACTAAATTCACTGATTAAAATAGGATTTTTTTATTTACCGGAAATAACGTCTGCGCTTGCGTTAACTTTTGACGGCATCAATCGTGGAATTGATGCCATGAAATTTTTAACGTTGTCCAATTAGAATTGACGTTACATCAAGTATTGCATTAGAATTTGTATTTAGTAGGTCAAAAGGTCAAGACAGATTAATCTGACACCAAGTGTGGCTGTAATAAAGAATTATGGTTATGATTTAAAAGGTGGAAGTAAAGAAAACCTACCGAAGACTTCATTTTTTACTAAATCCGAAAATATTACACCGCTTCGGTTTTATATCTTAGACGTGATCGTTTTATCTGGAGAATGTTTACACACAGCGAGAATAGTACTGTGGCTGTAAAAAATAATTTGACAACGTTAACATTTTAGTATGACGACAACCGGCGAATACGACGAGTCGTTCAGAGAAGCTGCCTGTAACGGCGACATTGAGTCCTTAAATAAACTTCTACAAGTCTTCACTGTTGACGTGAATGCTGCAAATAAAGTAAACGGCTGGACAGCACTACACTGGGCTACTAAACGAAATCATAAGACGGTAGTGGAATTCTTGTTGACACAAGGTGCCGACAAAGAGATTGAAACCTACAAAGGAGAAAAGGCAGTCGACTTGACAACAAACAAAGATATTATAACATTACTTGGCGGATCTTCAAATCAGTCGGATTCAAAACAAAGTCTCCCATCGCCTTCATTTACACCTAATTATTTGGCAAATCCGGTGTTTCCATATACACAACCTGTGATCTCAAATTCAGGTGATTCAGAGTTGAACAAAACAAAATTACAATATTCTGTTCAAAATAGTTCTAACAATCTTAGAATGCAGGGAACGAGTCATGATGAACTTGTTTTAAAGATCAGAGTGGCATACATGGATGACAAGGACTTTATTGAAGTTGAAATGGAGAAATCAAACTTGACATTTGAAGCCTTGAAGACAATAATGTGCAAGGAGCTTGGAGTTGAAAGGCGCTTGATAAATAAGATCAGGAAATTACCTAACACCATTCTGCGGAAAGATAAAGATGTCCAGCGGCTTTGTGATTTTCAGGAACTTGAAGTTGTTTTAACCAATAAAGTTCCTACAAGTGGTGCAGCCAACAGAGGATTAGCAGCTCCAATTAAAAATCAAGAAGTTCTATATTGATTAAGACGTCAATATTTTGCAAATGTGCTGTGCCATTTAGAAGCATGGTGTATGTAAAATTGTATGTCAAAAGTAGAAAGTGTGTGTGCTCCAACAATATATGTGTCTGTGAGAACAAAGAAGAGGATTTAGATTGTACACTTAACGTTCAACAATTGTAATTAAAATCAAAGGAATGTCTTGTTTCTAGAAAATCTCAAATTTATTGCGTCTAGCTGTATGCTTTCATCTCATTGTTCCTGCTGCACTTTTGAATACTGTCTGATATTTAATTTAAGAAAATTTGGGGCAAATGTTGAAAAATCCTGCATTCTGAGCTTCACAGTAAACATGATTTTAAGTGTTCTTCATGGAATTGAAACAAATTTCATTTGTGTGAAAAAGTGTCATTTTTAGGATGTCAAAATACTGTAACATTGTATTAATATGATTTTTAATTTCAATAATATTAATATTTTATTTGGTCATCATCTGAGGGGCCCTTATCTATATAGTCTTGTTTTACACAAAAGTTGTACGACTCACTAATCATTTCATTTTGTACAGTTTGTCAAGGTCTTATGACCTTCCTTAAAACTGAAATTTAATCATGAAAAATGGCAATTATGATGGTAACTAAGAAAAAAAAAAAAGAATTTCAATTTGGTTTCGGTGTATAAGTGGAACTATGAAAATCTGACTTGAGTTCAAGTATAATAACTGTAAATTAAACAATTTTTGATTGTGATACATTTACAGTAATAAATAATATGAATATAGGTGCAGCCTACATTTGTAAATGTGAACATCGCACATTGTTCATGACGTTACTTCAGAGCACTTTAACTGTGTCTCCATGCATTCCATTAGTGACGTGACGTCTTTCTTTAATGTGTCGGTGACGTCACAAAGCTGTCAATTTAAAATACTAGTAACATTTCAGATTGAAAAAATGTCTGACTTTGTAGGTATTTGAAAAATAAACAATTTTATTGATGCCAAAATTATTTTTGTCTACTTTTAAATTAATTTTAGTGCTCATCTACACTATTTTCCTCTGATAGCTAGCTACATGTACCATATGAAATGGATTTGTTAATATGGCCCACATGACTTTTACACACAGGCATGTAACTATATAGATCTTTACAGTAATAAATATTATTTTTTAAATGTAATTGTGATACATTAAAGTTTCCAAACATTTTACTGGACCAAGAAATTTACATTTAAAAGTATATTATTCTTTTTAAAAAGGGTAGTGTGTATCAAGTGGCTTACATTTTCTCGGTTAATTATCTCCCTTCTAAATTTTTGTTTTGTGTGTATATTGTTTAAGATCTATTTTATTTTTATTGTTTATTGTGACTTGTCATGTTTTTTTTTTTATTCTATTTATGGTTTCTGAATTCTAGTTACATGTACAGTTTGTATGATATATGTATATTTTTCTCTCAATCTAGTATTTTAAGGAATGATTTATGCCTCTAGATTCATTGGGGAACAAAGGGACATATTTAATAAAAAATTTTAGACATGTACGTTTGTCCAATGATGTTACTTAAAATAGAGGGAGATCTATAAATAAATGTGTGTTAAATATAAAGTTAAAGTATCTAGACTGTTTTGTCCTGTCAAATACAGTATTAATAGATTATTCTGTTCAGTGTTGCTTTCATGCTTTAATAGAATTTTTTATTAAATAGGTCTTGGAATGGAATTTGTACTTGTCATTCTTTGCCCCGTCATGTAAGAAAATAGAATTTGATAGTATTATAAATAGATGGTTATTCTTCATATAATGACATGCATCTGTTCAAATGACCTCAACAGAAAATGACCCCTTTCCTTTTTATACAAAGTTATTGTCCCTTTCACATTTATTGAGAGTCCAACTGTTGCAGTTATTACCCATTTACATTCATGCAGAGTTCAACTGTTTCAGTTATTGCCCCTTTCATATTTATACAGTTATTGCCCCTTTCACATTTATACAGAGTTATTGCCCCTTTCACATACAGAGTTCAACTGTTTCAGTTATTGTCCCTTTCACATTTATACAGAGTTATTTGCCCTTTTACATTTATACAGAGTTATTTGCCCTTTTACATTTATACAGAGTTCAACTGTTTCAGTTATTGCCTCTTTTACATTCATACAGAGATCAACTGTTTCATTTAAAATTATATACCAGGCACTTGCCTAAAAGACTGAAACTGATGTCTTGACTTTGAATTTCTACAGGTGCCCTCGTAATTAATTTATAATAAGTCTGACTAGCAGAAAACTCAGAATATAGTTGGTTGGTTGGTTGAATGTGGCTTGAAATCATTTTCAGCTGTATCAATATCAATGCATTTAGTTTTTATTGGGAAGAAAGCAAGAGTACTTGGTGAAAGCCCAAACTGCATTAGGAAAACTGGCAATCTTTGTCAATCAAGATTGGAATCAAGCACACCCTGCTCGCCGTTAGACTCAAACTTGTAACCTCAGTGTTGAAAGGCACATGATCAACTGTAGATGACTAACTACCTAACCACTTGGCCCCACTCGGAATTTATTTACACTAGTAATGTTTCACAGCTGCGAGTTGACTTTTTAGTAACACTAACTGGAGCAGGAACTACTAACCTACCCTTCTGAAGTTGACGAGTTAAATTAACCCACAGCTTTTAGTGATGAAGCTCATCTTTTTCACGTTCTTTTTTTAGACTGTTTTTATACCACCTCAAAATCTTCTTGTTTTTATTATAGCTCGAGTCTTTCAGCATTGTCATCATTGACCTGGGCTAATATTTCGATTGGTTTTTTTTAATCTATTTACCAATATCTTCCCTTTGACTTAAAAATTATGGGTTTAATAATGTGTAATAGGTGTCCTGGTCCCTATTTGTTAATTTTTTTTCATTAAATTCATTTATGCAATATTAATTGTTTGCTTGAATGGTGTTTAATGCCACTTTCAGCAATTTCCAGCTATATCATGGTGTTTTTATTGGGGGAGGAAGCCGGAGTACCAAGAGAAAATCCCCAAACTTCGGTAGGAAAACGGTAATCCTTGTCAATTAAGATTGGAGTCGAGTGCACCTTGCCTGCAGTGAGATTCAAGCCGCATAATTAATAGAAGACAAACGATCCTAACCATTCGACCACAGAGGCCCCTTTTTGCAATAATAATAGCCATTCTTTCAGTTAATTATTGTCACATCCAGGGAAAGTCAAATCAAGAGAGAGGAAACTACCGATGACATTTTCAACAATTTGTTAGCAGATCATGGCATCTAGTCTTTATCAGGGAGGAAGCCTGGAAAATTAACAATCACTGAAATTAGGATTAAAGTCCGAGAACACCCTGGCTGCATCAAGACTCGAACTTGACAAATACATATTTAATGGTAGGTGACTAACTACTGTAATCACTCTTAGGTTTAAATGTTTGTAATGCTGTAATTCCAACAAAAAAATCACACAGAAAAATATATAGTCCTAGAGCTCAGGGTCATATACAAAAATATTGCCTTGAACAAAAAACAAATACAAAAAGAAAATGTCTAAAGTATATATTTTACTAAACTTATTTCACAGTCACAAAAACAAAAGTACATTGTAGATAAATATTTCAATAACAATACATTATCCATCTAACCTCCTAAAACAGAAATTGGGATAAGATATATATTATTCAGATAAATAAAAATGCAACACAATTTTAGCTGTATGCAAAATTCAAAAAGAGTTAAATTTTATGCCTCTTCCAGCACGTTCAGCAATATTTCAACTATATCATGGTGTCCAGATGAATCCAGTTTTCCTGACAACAACTCCAGACTGACAAAATCTGACAATCCCTGTAATTAAAGTTGGAGTTAAACCCAACCTCTACAATGTTAGGCTTGAACTGGCAACCTCAAAAGTGGACTACTACCTAACACCTTGGCCATATATGGATGTAAAGAAGTTGGTAAATGTATAAATTTGAACCCCAAGATTTTTATGACTTTTTTAAAAGATTGATTCAACAAGAATTTATTACAATATGGAACACTAACTCCATTTAAGTTGAAACTTGGAAAATGTGTGTCAAAATATAAACCTAAATCAAATGAAAACTTCATACAAATACATACATTACTGCTGAAGAATTCTGCATATTCCCTGGCCTGAAAGGATCAGAACGAAGAACTATGGGAGCGAACACAACAAACCTTTATACGAAAGGAACTTCAAAAAAGAAAATGGAGGTAGCTAGGACATACTTTACGAAAACCTAAAGATGCTATCACGATATTTGTCCTACCATGGAACCCTCATGGTAAAAGAAAGAGAGAAAGGCCAAAGAACACCTTGTAGAGAAGTGTAGAAGACAAAATGAGAGCAAACGGGTACAAGTAGAAAGACCTGGAGAGACTGGCACAGACAGAGATGGAGGAGTACCATTGATGGCCTCTGGAGTAATAAGGCTTAAGTCAAGTTACTATATAATCTTATTTGGTTGATTATGAAATTTAACACAAACTGGTTTTTCTACAGAAAAATGTGTCTAATTAATGTGAAAAAATGCTTCACAGTAAATTAATGTCACATAAATGTATGTGAATACATCAGTATGCACTAGTTTTTTACATGAAATGTTAAAAATATACAAATTGTAATACACAAATTTCCAACAATATTCTCATGTACATCGGAAAACCAGATAAATATATTGACAATTATGTTGGTTCTGTAATGTGCAGGCTGTTTGTGTGCGATGTTTTTCCTCAATTTACTCTCAAAGGATTCTGGGTATCATATGTCAACCACAAACGCCTTTGCCACACTGGTTCATGCCACAAGAGAGATATCTTTCATGGCAGATAATCTTTTCGTACAAACACAGTAATTATAATGTAAAACGTATCACACATGTATAAAAATATTATTTATTAAAATAAATATTTTATAAACATCGTTCTTTGTTTGCAAACATTGCTAGCAGACGACAAATGTAGTCCTGCAGTAAACGGGGGATGACGTGATGTTGCAGATGTTATATCTGGGATACCAGTTATGTTCTCTGTGCCAGAGAGTGGTGTCCTCTTTAAATAAGTGGAATCCCAGTACTATTTAAACCCTGCCACATAAACTGTATATATCTGTTACAAAACGGGAGTTTATGTTTTGTGTTTTTTTGTTTGTCGTCTAGTTTATTAGCAATTAATTTAATTGTGTGTTTTTTGAGTTTATCTCGTCAAAAGATTTTGCAGGTGATTGTGTTTCGTTTTTTTCAGATTCGAATGCATAAAAACCTAAGAAGAAATCAAAACACAAAATATATAAATTACAGGAGTTCAGAATAATATTGATCTACATGTACATAACCCAATATGACAACTAGCAAGTGTTCCGAAAAGTGGTCTCCCCTGGGATAATACAGGGTAGACCACCAACAAATTATCCCACGCCCCATGCCCCAAGCAAGCATAAAACAATTAAAGAAAAAACTTTAACATAACAATCAAATACCTGTAATGTAACAGTAATGGCAGATTAAAAAATTGCAAGGACACCAAGTAAAAATTAGATACCAAAATTAAAAAAAAACAATCTTGATTCAGACAAATCTACACCATACAAAAAAAACTCCCAACCAGAACATGAGTAACCAGAAGCCAATACTAAACATGGATTAAAATTATCCGACTTGGAATTCACACTGTCATAATCCCAAAACTGATGTCATAATCCAATTATTTCCTAAAGCGCTCTGCAAGACTTACAGCTTGTTCGTGGCAGCTATTTGTTCCTGGTAGCCATTACCTTGTTCATTGTAGCCATTACCTACTGGTATCTCACAATTGTTAGTACTACATGTAGTTACATAGCTGCCACTTTTAATAAGAATAACCGAGGTGACAAATAACTCAAAAATGTACAAATCTTGTGTTGGCAGATTCAATGGTGAGAACAAATACACAATTTGTGTACTGCATTTATATCAATTCATGATATGTGTTGACATAAACACATGACGAATAACATAAAGGCAAAACAGCCTTGCAGTTCAGGAAAATAAAGCATTAGGATTTAATAGGTTAACCCTCTTATGTGTCCCAGCATTTCAGCCCTAACAAAAAAGCCTTGGGATTAAATATTTTAAAACTCTTATGTGTCCCTGCAATTCAGATGTACATGTAACAAATAAATATTGAGATTTAATAGGTAAACCCTCATGTGACCTTGCAGTTCAGATGTAACGAAAAAGCATTGGGATGTAATATGTAAACCCTCTTATGTGTCCCTCCAGTTCAGACGTAACAAAAAGCCTTGAGATTTAATATTTTAAAACTCTTATTTGTCCCATCAGTTCAAACATTACAAAAAAGCCTTGGGATTTAATATTTTAAAAGTACATGTACAATGTGTCCTTTAAGTTCAGACAAATAACAATGTAACATATTCAAAGACACCTTTGTTCAAAATACATTAGTATATTTCAAAATCAAAACCTGCTTTTAAACTTTAAAATAAAAATAGTTTAATTTATCACACATTACAACTAAAACTAACAATAATTGCATGACAAATTATGAATCAATATTTATACATCAATAAAAAAATTTCCTCAAAAAAGTTTACAGGTAGTGGTGGTGGCCTACAGTGGTGGCCATATTGGTTTTCCAGTCAGAATAAAAAACATAAACTTTCTATATGTCCATACAATGGACATTGTGACCAAATTTGGTTTCTATTGGCCCAGTTGTTTTAGAGAAGAAGATTGAAGTGTCAAAAGTTTACAGATGCTGATGCTTACGATGCAAAGTGATGACAACAGCTCAGATGAACCTTCCAGTCACATGTGCTAAAAACACTACACAATAAGCAATGTTTAAAACAATATAAATAAAGAATATTCATATTTTAGATTGCATAAGCTTGTACACAACTGCTGAGAGATTGCAGGTTTAAAACTAACACAAATCTAATTTAAATAAAAACTGCATAAATTATGTTAATTATCAGCAGTTTCTGCTTACAGTGAATAACACATACTCTAATTATAGATCAATCTAGTATTTTTTTCCAGTTTGAATATTTTACTCATGCAAATAAAAATATCAAATATGCATGTGCCTTTGCCTTGGCAATTCATCAATTTCTCGATATAATGGCTCTCATCAAGGGGGATGGAAATTGTGATACACATGATTTCGTAAAAATTTAGGACACTTTCAGTTGAAAAGCAGCAAAATTAAAAATGAAATGAGATGGCCTAAGAAGGAAGTTGCAAAGCGAAACCTGTGCTGTGTGGTGCTCAATATAGAAACCAATCTACTTTTAAATGCTAATACTGTCAAAGTTGAGGTTCAAAAAATTGTCGAATTTATTTTCACAGTCAAGTCGGAAAGTGCACTAAATAAAAATCATGTGACACCACAAATTTTACGATAGGATACATCCAATCTAACTATGTATTTAACAACTTTTCTGATAATTTGTACAATATCTGTCTAAACACTTTAAATTCATATTTTTGTAAAGTGTACATATTTTGTTTGAACCAAACAATTCACTAGGATTTCAATTAGAAGACTTAAATTGTTTCAATTCATTCAGGGTTTACTCTGGCAGGTTTCACTGTTATATACAATTTCTAATTTGACATATATTATCTATATAAACAGGGATAAATTACCTAATGTAACAAAATCTACATGTAAAATAATAAACAATTAAAACCCTAAAATTATCCGTCATCAAACATCTGTCTTGATTTCATCAAACAGGAAGTTGTTCTCTTTATATGAAGCATTTTCTGGTAATTCTAATTTTTCTTTAGCAGCAGATATGTCATTGTTGATTGCACTAATTAATTCATCTAAAAAAATGAATAAAAAGTAAAGAATTAATCAGGTTCTATCCAATTTTCTCAAAGCGCACCCTACTATAAACTTAAAAAACTTGAATGTTTATCTGTTTGTTTAAATGGCCTACACTTGCAAATCTCATGGCAAAAGCAAACACAAAACATTCCAGAGGGTGTGGGACAAGAATCTGTTTCCAGTGTGCTCACTCTCATAAGAGAGGATGAAAAATTAAAATTATGAATATTAAATAAAATAAGGATGTTTCATTGTTACACATTATCATTATAGTGTTAATGTTGCAATGTATGAGTGCTTAAGGTAGGTAATCACCTACTATATATTAAGGTAGGTAATCACCTACTATATATTAAGGTAGGTAATCACCTACTATATATTCATACTCACAAGTCAGGGTTCCTGTGTCCGCTAGGAAATTCCCGGGCTAGAAGATTTTCGTATGACGTCAATCTTCAAAATATCAACCAATGAAATTGATTGAAAGAAGCAAGTGTTCGGCAGTAGTCATTCTTTATCATTCTTGAGTGGGACAAAAACGGAACCCAACTAATAAATAACGTGGTAATAACAACAATACTGTACAAAATACACTGATTTTCACATGGTCTGTGCAACACATCCGTATAGCTTATTTACAATAGACATCTGGATATCCTTAACCAAGTCGTGAATGAAAGCGAGATTTTGATTGGCTACATGCAGGTATGATGTAGCCAATCAAAATAGTGACTTCTAGCCCAGGAATTTCCTAGCTAAGTTTGTCAGGGTTTTGTGTACACATGTGGACACAAAAACCCTGACTTGTGAGGATGCTATATATATTAAACACTGCCATCATTCAGTTAATGGGTTTAACTCTCAATGCAGGTAGGGTGTGCTTAATTCCAGTCTAAATATAATAGGAATGACAGTTTTCCTACGAAGGCTAGGGGTTTTAATATAGCCACAATTTTGCTGAAATATTGCTGAAAGTCTCATTAAACCCAATTCAAAGAAAGAAAGAGAAAAAAAAACAAAATCCTCACAGTGCAACTGGTGTCATCCCACTTGAGACACAGATCTAGAATCTACTGTGAAATGTGATGTACATGCATTATTGAGGATTTTATCATGAGTATTTTAATTTGTGTATTCAACACATAAATCATAAATTTGTTTGTTTGTTTGTTTAATATTTGTTTCACGCCACTTTCAGCAATTTTTCAGCTATATCATGGTGTCCATTTTTTATTGGGGGAGGAAGCTGGAGTACCAGGAGAAAACCCCCAACCTGCGGTAGGAAAACTGGCAATCCTTGTCAATTAAGATTGGAGTCTAGTGCACCCTGCCCGCAGTTACTGTGAGACTCGAACCCACAACCTCAGTGTTGACAGACCACGTGATCAATAGTAGACGAACTACCTTGACCACTCGGCCACCGAGGCCCCCAATCATAAATTTGTACTCACCTAAGGATGCAAAATTTCTCATTGGTCGTATATAGCCCAACATTATAACTTTTAACGTAGAACCGTAAAAATCTTCTTTAAATTTGTGTATAACATGTGTTTCCTACAAATAAAAAAACCAAACAACTGAACAAATATAGTACAGCCATCTGTACAGTTTGATTCTAATACTGGCAATTACAAATTCTGATGTAATGTGCTCAGTCTCTTACACAAGAACAAGACTGGGTTTTTGATTGTTTGTTTGTTTGTTTGATGGTGTTTAATGCCAATTTCAGCAATTTTTCAGCTATATCATGGCATCCACTTTTTTTTTGGGGAGGAAGCCGGAGTACCAGAAGAAAACCCCCAACCTGCGGTAGGAAAACTGGCAATCCTTGTCAATTAAGATTGGAGTCGAGTACACCCTGCCTGCAGTGAGAATCGAACCCACAATCTCAGTGTTGACAGACCACATGATCAATAGTAGATGAACTACCTTGACCACTCTGCCACCGAGGCCCGATGGGTTTTTGAAGTCAAGAACATGCTCTTTTAGTTACAAATATATATTGTTTTAATTTAAAAAACCCCAAGTAAGTGAGTCACTGACAATTATAATAATTTCTCTATAGGACATGAACTTTTACTCCCAGAAGTTGTCTACTTTTGTTAGGCCCTATGTTTATCAAATCTTAATGTCTTCCATCATTGGAAACCAGAGCAAATGTTGTGTTCTCGCTTTGCAACACTTCAAGTATACATGTATAATATATTTGTATTAGTTGTATTAATATAGAATGAGTGGCCAACAATTTTAAGAAACCAAAAAAAAAAAATAAACAAATGACAACCATTGCAAAAAAATACAGAAAACCAAAGTAGCGCTTAAAAAAACGGAAATAGGCTTGGGTACTCTGCAAAGGTAAGCAGGTTTGTTCAGTTTTTAACAAATGCATAATACAGAAAAATGATCTCCAACCAATTTAATCAAGTGGGTATATTGGACTTATGATCAAGGTTATAGATCACTGTTGTTTTAAAACTGGATTGTGAATTTAAATCAACCTCCACACAATTTAATCTTAAATTGACAAATAATGACAAAATTTCTGTTGAAGGTCAGAGGTTATTTGATTGCAGCTTCTTATTCATGTTATTGGATTTCCAATTTTTCTCCCCTGCCCTTATAAAATTTGGATGTCTTTATATACAACTTAGCTTATAAATTACTACACAAGACACTAGCCCCATTCCAAGAGAACCAAGGGCTACACAAGACACTAACCCCATTCCCAGAGAACCTAGGGCTACACAAGACACTAGCCCCATTCCCAGAGAACCTAGGGCTACACAAGACACTAGCCCCATTCCAAGAGAACCAAGGGCTACACAAGACACTAACCCCATTCCCAGAGAACCTAGGGCTACACAAGACACTAGCCCCATTCCCAGAGAACCTAGGGCTACACAAGACACTAGCCCCATTCCCAGAGAACCTAGGGCTACACAAGACACTAGCCCCATTCCCAGAGAACCTAGGGCTACACAAGACACTAGCCCCATTCCCAGAGAACCTAGGGCTACACAAGACACTAGCCCCATTCCCAGAGAACCTAGGGCTACACAAGACACTAGCCCCATTCCAAGAAACCTCGGGCTACACAAGACACTAGGCCCATTCCAAGAAACCTAGGGCTACACAAGACACTAGCCCCATTCCAAGAAACCTAGGGCTACACAAGACACTAGCCCCATTCCAAGAAGCCTAGGGCTACACAAGACACTAGCCCCATTCGAAGAAACCTAGGGCTACACAAGACACTAGCCCCATTCCCAGAGAACCTAGGGCTACACAAGACACTAGCCTATTCCCAGAGAACCTAGGACTCCATAAGACACTACCCCATTCCAGAGAACCTAGGACTACACAAGACACTACCCCATTCCCAGAGAACCTAGGACTCCATAAGACACTACCCCATTCCAAGAAACCTAGGGCTACACAAGACACTAACCCCATTCCAAGAAACCTAGGGCTACACAAGACACTAGCCCATTCCCAGAGAACCTAGGGCTACACAAGACACTAACCCCATTCCAAGAAACCTAGGGCTACACAAGACACTAGCCCATTCCCAGAGAACCTAGGGCTACACAAGACACTAGCCTATTCCCAGAGAACCTAGGATTCCATAAGACACTACCCCATTCCAGAGAACCTAGGACTACACAAGACACTACCCCATTCCCATCCTCACAAGTCAGGGTTTCTGTGTCCACATGTGTCCACGAACCCCTGACAAACTTAGCTAGGAAATTCCCGGGCTAGAAGTCACTATTTTGATTGGCTACATCGTACCTTAATGTAGCCAATCAAAAGCTCGCTTTCATTCATGACTTGGTTAGGGGATATCCCGATGTCGATTGTAAATAAACCAAACGGATGTGTTGTGTAGACCATGTGAAAATCAGCGTATTTTGTACAGTAGTGTTAATAGTTTGTTATTACTGCGTTATTATTTAGTTGCGTTACGTTTTCTTCACACTCCAGAATGAGTAAGAATGACTACTGCCAAACACTTGCTTTTTTCAAGCAATTTCTTTAGTTGATATTTTAAAGGATTGACGTCATGCGAAAATCTTCTAGCCCGGGAATTTCCTAGCTAAGTTTGTCAGGGGTTCGTGGACACATGTGGACACAGAAGCCCTGACTTGTGAGGATGCCCCATTCCCAGAGAACCTAGGACTCCATAAGACACTACCCCATACCAGAGAACCTAGGACTACACAAGACACTACCCCATTCCTAGAGAACCTAGGGCTACACAAGACACTACCCCATTCCAGAGAACATAGGACTACACAAGACACTACCCCATTCCCAGAGAACCTAGGACTACACAAGACACTACCCCATTCCAGAGAACCTAGGACTACACAAGACACTACCCCATTCCAGAGAACCTAGGACTACTCATATTTTCATGTTTAATTTAATGTTTTTATTTCGATACGAGTTGTAGTATACTATTTCCTTTTAAAGACATGTACCACAGTCCAAGCACTGAATGTACTGTTTGTGAGGCTTCCTCCAAATAATCTCCCTCTAATAAATCTTCACACTATTCAACATACCATAATATTAACCTGGTCTCCTGGTGCAATATTTTTCATCGCTGCAAGCTTCACTTCAAATAAAACACCAGGTCAGTACCTCCGATATAAGCATTTTCATTGGTTGACAATATGACGCCATTTAATATAACATGCACATGCCAATCTTTTTTTAAATCTGGGAATACCTTTTCTTTATAAAATTTAAATATAAATTTTATTTTACCGTTACGTTTAAATTATGAAATCATAATGTAAACTCAGCTGAGAAATGTAAACATTGAACGTCACAAAGAGAATGACGTCATAATTCGTTCGTTCTACTTGAACTTATCTATAATACTAAATGGTCAGTCTAGAGAATACCCGAACGTCAAATTTCAACGCTGTCACTGTTGAAATCCAATGCTCTTGACCTGACCTTATATCCGAAGGCCGCTTAGGCTCATGAGGGTATCATCGTCAGGGTACCAGAATAACCATAATATGATATAAAGATTGATGAAGTAGCATTAAAGTGCATCAAACTCTATTCTTATGATACCAAATAGCTTTTTTGTGTTATTTAAGGAATATTTCAAATATCTGAACATGTTATATAATATGCATGTAGCATAGTTCGAGTCTGTTTACACCTAATAAAACATAAAGATAAACATCTAGGTTATAGAGTATAACCTGTTCAGAAATTCGAAATATTCCTTATATAACACAGAAAAGTTATTGATTTTAATCGTAATATTTTATGGTAAAATCATCGATAATGTCATGGGACTATTTGAATTTTAACAGCATCGATGATGTCATGGGACTATTTGAATTTAAACGGCATCGATGATGTCAGGGGACTATCTGAATTTTAACGGCATCGATGATGTCATGGGACTATCTGAATTTTAACTGCATCGATGATGTCATGGGACTATCTGAATTTTAACGGCATCGATGATGTCATGGGAATATTTGAATTTTAACAACATCGATGATGTCATGGGACTATCTGAATTTTAACGGCATCGATGATGTCATGGGACTATCTGAATTTTAACAACATCGATGATGTCATGGGACTATCTGAATTTTAACAACATCGATGATGTCATGGGACTATCTAAATTTTAACAACATCGATGATGTCATGGGACTATCTGAATTTTAACAGCATAAGAATACGTTATATCCTACAATATGTGTTGCTCCATTTGAATTAGCCAATCTAATTTCAGCTTACAAAGGAAATTAAATGATTGTAGAAGAGATTCCATTTGATTTTGACTATTGCTTACCATTGACTTTTTTGTATTATTATAGAAAGGATTGCGTCCGATACTCATGACCATTTTGTGGACTTCTCCATTGTCGACATTAGCCCAGCCGTAATAGACACCACATGGCATGTCTTTAGGTAGTCCATCAACAACCTCTTCAGAAAAATTTGCTGAAATAAAAGATACTGATTGATGACCATCTTTTGGAGTGTGTAAATTAAGCACGCATTCATTCTTCAATAGGTGACATACAGTTAATACCTACCACTATTTATCCAGGTATGAGTTCTAGTATAATACGAGAAACCAAAAACACAACAGAGCGATTCTCGTGAACGCAATATAAACCATGGATACATTCAGGTGCTCCTGATGAGTAAGCAGACACCTGTTTAGTTACTCATAAGTCAAATCTAGGAATAGGAGACTACCTATAATACATTATTTTAAGGATTAATTTCCCGTAAGGATCAATTAAGTCATGGTAATGACCATAGAATGTCTGAAGGGATAACACATATCTCCGAAACAAAGGCTACATATTATCCTATGTCATAATTCACTGCCACACAAGAAATTTAGCTCCACCCACATTATTGATTTGACATATGATTAAACAAAACAAACTAATCGATCAATTGATTTCTCATTTTTAATAGTATTTCAATCTTATTGAATACATAGATGTAGGTTAACTAAACAATAAACATAGATAATCGTTTCCATATTTTTTCTAGATTACCTAGGTTATGTATTGTCTGTAACTTTCAGTGGAGTTAATGGGAAAGCTCATGGGGACCAATCAAATTTAGTGGAGTTAATGGGAAAGCTCATGGGGACCAATCAAATTTAGAACATGAAAGAAAAAAGTACTTAAAAACAAAAAAGTCCTGTTTATCTTAGTGTATTTTAAAAACTGCTGAATGGATTTTAGTGAATAAAAGTTTTTTGTCCTAATTTGCTCTGTTCTAATGGTGTTTAGGATGTTTTATGTCACATTTACAACATGACCTAGAAACCACGATTTTCTGAAAAAAAAACCTGCTATTTTTAGAGTGGGGTTTACCCCAGAGGCTGGTCTTCTCTTAAACATCAAAGTGGTGATGAGATTTTGAGAGAACGTATGAACGATTCTGGATATATACGGTGTCGGTCAAGTTAAACTTAAGACAAAAGAGCTACCATAATTAAAAGAATTTAGTAGAAAATCTTAAAGAATTGAATTAGTGTTTTCACACCTCAAGCTTATGTGGCAGAGGTGATATCCTAAGCGTAGTGTTACGGAGTATTGCCAGAGTGGATATGACCTCGGCTCTGGAGTTTGGGATAGTAGTCAACAGCAGCGTGAGCGAACGGTCTATCTAGTTCATACACCAATTGTTAAAAAATATGCTTGTTGTTATTTTATCATGTTTATGTTTTGTTTTCATAAACATGATAAAGGAAAACGAACACGTTGTAAACATGTGATTGAGGTGACCATAACTGATCCAACTTGTTATAGCAGCCTATAAATTATGTAACCCAAAGCAGGCTGTACTGACTATACACACATTTCCAATATTAATTACTATCAAAGTTACAAGGTGAGCAATCCATCCCCCCCCCCCACCCAACGACAACTCAGCCACTATATTTTGAGACAAGTCGCCCCTTGCAATGAAAATAAGTTGCCCACAAACTTGATTTTCAAAATAATTAAAAAAAATATTTTAAGGAAAAAAGTGAACATGTCTATTGAATGGCACTGAACATACTCAGCTTTGGTCTATAACAGTTGTAAATAATGCAGAAATATGCACTTGTTAGATCCATAAAAGTGATCCGGTTAAAAAATTAAAAAAAAAACATTTAAAACTATATCTCAATTCTACATCAACAATCAAAATACCCCCCCCCCCCCAAATAGTTAGGGTTACAAGCCTAGTACATGAAGAGAAGAAAGACAGCACAAGAAAGCTGCTAGCATTATCCTTATTACCATTGGAGCACATTGCAGAAACATTCAATGCCCTTTAAGAAACCATCAGCACAGGCAAACTAACCAAACTAAAGCCTTTAGGCAATCATCACACTATGGTCAGCCCTTTTTTGTGTGCAAAAGCAGTAGTTAAATTCTATCGCCTGTCGATTGTGCTTCTCAGTTCGTGGCACTAAAAGTTTGCTCACAATCAATCTTGTCAAATTCTTCAGCTATGAAAATCGCATTTTCCAGGCTATGTCACTGTCCGAAGCAAACGATTTGCTATATATTGGAAGTGTTCATTGTATGAACTATTATATCGACGGAGGTCCTTGCACGGGTCCTTCTGCTTCAATCGTTACCGATAGTTGTTGGCGATTTGTTATCTCAAGAACATTAAAGGTGAACATATGATAATGTCCCTGTTTATCTTCAGTGCTAGGTAGCGGTTAATCACAGCCTCTGTTCAAAACATCGATGTGGATGGTATATTTTCGACATTTGGCTTTCGAAACTCCTTCTGAAGCCATTTTAGCTTGGATCACGTGTTGATCACATGGTTTTGTAAATGTCATAAATATGCAATTTACAATATGCCGGAAACATTTTATAATTTAAAATCAAGATTTGCTATTGATGGAAACAAGGAAATGTGCATTTAACCGTCTATTTTAATACACCTACGTTAATCAGCTTGGAATCACCAGTCATTTTATATTCATAGAGAAAATATCTAAAGTAGCGATTTGATATATAGTTTAACTGGACGAAAATGTTTGTTAACATATGGAAATGATGAGATTTTGCCGACCCAGACCTTTGTCGCAAAATCTGCTGTTTTGCTTATGGAGAGCTCTCCGATGTCCCACGCAAAAAAAAAAAAAAAAAAAACGTTGGACGGCAGACTATGAAAATGCATACAGGTTTTCACTAATACACACAGATATGGTATCATATTACACTGTCCCATATGGTACGAAATTGTCTTACTTCCCCATATGGCACGAATTGGTTTTAATAAGGTACGATTTGGTTATGGCAGAGACGTGTAATTATATTTCTCTGGTTATGGTACAAAATGACTGGTTACCGAAGCCAAGGGCGAGTTGTCTTGGCCAGTTGGGCCAACTTGGGGGCGACATCAGTTGACCTGATTCCACAAGCACAATATCGGGCTATAAAACCTACCAGTTGGTATACCGAGTTCTTTACTACCTCTACCAAACCCTTTAACAACTTTGCCTTCAGCGAAATGGGGTAAAACTTTTTCCATTCCCGGTAACCTAATTTCTTTCTAGAAACGTCAGAAATAATGTCCTTGTTTTTGAACTTCCGGTTCATATGTGATGTTTTTAATATTTTGAAATTTTCCCCCATTTTGATTTCCTGTTGGTGCGCAGGTGACGTCATCAGTCTGCGCAGAACAAGGGGCGTCAAAACCGCCATATTGGCTACTTCGACCTAAACAGAGATAGGTCCACCCGAAAAATCGTCAGGAATCTTCAGCATCGTAGATCAAAAGTTCTAGTGTTCAATAACAATATATAGCTTATTGATTTTAGTCAACAGGAATTTGTTAATTTACTCTGATTTCCTGAAGGAAACGGAGAAATCTGCTTCTTAATTCCTGCTTCCGCCAACTTCCGGAAGAAAATGGGTAGTAAAGATGACGAATACGATTATTTGTTCAAAGGTATATCGCTTACACATATATCTAAACCTATATCGGATCTCTTTTTACAAGTATTAAATACATCCAATAACTTTCTTGATCAGATCACTTCAAACTTGTACATTTTCTAACGCATATTTTGAAAGAGGTTGTCAATGATACAGGAAACGAAATGTCAAAAAGAATTGTGTTTGTAAATAAAATGTGTTTTCTCTAAAAAAGTGTCATCTATATCAAACCGATCTCGTGTAGATTTGGTCATAAAGGGTTACCATCAAAAGTTTTGTAAAAATGTTGATATCATTTATAGTGATAATTTTGTTCGTTTCAAAACACTTTAAAACTGTCAAAAATTGTTTTTCAAAATGTTTTTTTTAACATTTATAATTGCTTATATTTAACAGACTTTTTGATTTTAAGAATATTGGTATATCTTTTTTTAAATTATATGATGCGGTATTTATAGTGATGCCTGTCGATATAGTATTGGACTAATGTACTGAAAATACAAACCCCCTATCTCTCTTTTCATGAATGAATAATGATTAGGTATATCAAACATACAATTTAGTAGGAACCAAAAGAAGTTTGTGATTTCAAAAAACTACAACTACCTGGATTTTTGTTTAATAGTAATTTGACCTACTTCCTAGAATGAGTCATAATATTGTTGTAAACAGTGACATGGCCAGGAATAAGATCTATAAATACATGTACAAGTTAAATTTTTTTAAATTAAATGTTACCTAAACCCTAAAATGAGTCATAATATTGACTGTAAACAGAGCTTTGGTCCAATCTAGAATCGGAGCTATAAATACAAGTTACGTTTGAAAGAATGGAAATTCATGTCATGAATCACACAGTCCATATATATAAAGAGTTTGTCCCGTTCAGTTATATTGTTATATCTGTTTGAGCATTTTCATTTGGTAAATGGAATTTAGAAGGCAGTGCGAGGATATCGGAAAGAGAAGTGTTTGTCGTATTTGTCAAAACAAGATTAAAAGCAATGCATATTCTTTTTATATGGATGATCAATTTGACTATATAACGAAGGGTAAGATTTTGTAAAAATATGCAACAGCTCACTTGGATTTTGTTTTTTTACACTCACACTCAACCAGAGGACATCAGTCTTCACGAAATTAGTTCTTGGCTTGTCAGACCTAAACACAAATACTGCCGGACCAATTTAACATTTCTGTTGTAAATTTAACAAATTTGCCGGACCGGAGTTAAATTTGCCTGTTTTTTGCCACTCAGGTACGGCGGACCAGCACATTTCGGGAAGACTGGGACAGCTTACAGTTCTTGTGTAATGATTGTTTTAATGAAAGTGAATCACTGATTTTTGGCCACGTTGCACGAAGTGCAAACCCATGTTATATAGTTTGGTGGTACGGGTGTGGAAAACAGGATATTTATTATGTGTAATCAACACCTCCTACAGTTCTCGACTTGATTTCTGAAACGTCTCAGGAAGATTGTACATAACTATATTGAAGTTATTGCACCTGCTATTATGGAATTGTTCAAGGATTTTTGTCCTAATTTTTCAGACATGGGAACTTAATCATTTTTCAGAACATTCTAACAAATTGTAAAGCATTCCCTTTTTATTAAAGCATTTTGATTTGCAACCCGGCAATTTCAGACTTTTGCCATTTTTTATTTTTGTTTTACATCTATATAAACATTTATGGAAAAAGCAGTTGTGTTACAGCTAATAAAAAAAAAATTAAATATTTACATGTAAGATGCAACAGAGCCCATATAGCTTTTCATACATTGTCATGTAAATAGAATGTTTATTATAATTGTTAGCAACTAGTGCAATATTTTTATTAATTATTAAAATTAAACAGAGCTTATTGCAGTTTCACCTAAAAATAAATATATCTTAACTATGAACAACAAAGTTTATAGTTAAAAAACTTTTACTTACGAGGAGCAAGTGTTTATACTCCTTGCCTGACCAAGCAACGAGTCTTATACTATTTGTCAAACAAACTTTCCATGTTTAATTGTTCATGATACTATAGTACTAGTGAGTTTGGAAAGCTGTAAAATGAATTTTTATTGAAACTATCATCAAACATAAGGAATGAATACCAATCAATTCTCCTGGTGTTACACTGGGACCGTAGTGGAAGATTCCTAGTGCTTGACCTACAGAGCAGCCCAGTTCATCCCCAGGTGGGGGATAGGAGATGCACTCTTATTTGTTAACTTATTCTTGTATTAAAGATAGCTCGCTGTACATTATGTAAACATTCAATAAATCAATTTTTGTTTTTTTATAACTAAATTTTATGTATCATTCTTTGCAGTTGTACTTATTGGAGATTCTGGTGTAGGGAAGAGTAACTTGTTGTCAAGATTTACACGAAATGAATTCAACCTAGAAAGCAAAAGTACTATTGGTGTGGAGTTTGCTACGAGGTATGTTATAAAAATCATCTAATAATGGAGCCAGTAGGCAGCTGAAAATCAACAATCCTAGATAAATACACACCTGTACTATTCCTTTAGACCAAATTTCCAGCTGTACTGAAAATCTTATGGTGGAGGTTTGGGGGTGGGGTGCTCGAGACTGGTTTTTGCTTTTTTTACCCATTTACCTTGTAAAAAATGTAAATATTAGCATCAGCTAAAGTGTGTAACGCTCACATTTGAAACAGTACCTATTGTGTGTCATTCTACAGTTAACCATTATACATGCATTTCGCCATTTGGGTCATTGGTGATACGCCATATCAGTACGGTCTCAGAATACTGGTATGCTTGCAAAAATTTGTAACGCTATAAATTGTAGCCAAATTCTAAACAAAGTAGAATGTTACTGTATTTAAGTTACCTTTTGCCTTGTTTTCTTGCTTTTTAATACGTTTAAACATCAATTATTGTACCTATATGGGCAAACATGTTCAGCCAATGGGATTCTGGGATACACATAAATCCTTACAATATACACAGGGTTTTAGCTAGGATTTTTTAAGCATTAGTCACTTTTGCGTGTGACTATTTTTAAGATCTAATATGTTTATGTGTATATTTATTACAGTGTGTAACGATAGCATATTGTGATACGGCAGGCCAGCATCATGATATATTGTGATACGGCAGACCAGCATCATGATATATTGTGATATGGCAGGCCAGCATCATGATATATTGTGATACGTCAGGCAAGCATCACCATATATTGTGATACGGCAGACCAGCACAGGGTTCTCACTAGGATTTTTTTATGGTGAGTCCTGGGACTCATCACTTTTTGGAATGATGAGTCCCAATCTGTCTTGGTGAATCCATAAAGTTGACTCGAACCAAACTACCGGTACTGCATGACGTTACCATGAGTAATACATTAAGTTTTGTTTTGTAACATTGTGAACATCTTCATGTTTTATTTGATACTAAAATCCCTGTTGAAATCCATGCATTATTACATGACAGCTTAATCTACATGTTTCCAGAATGAAAAGATATTAAAAATATTTCTTTTGGTAGTTTTGCTTTGTGTCAACCTAATATTGTATGATATATTTCCGTTCACTGTCTGGGTGTACAGTTTATAAGAAGTTGGTCAGGTTGAGGCATTTTCAATTCAATAATGAAGTTTGCTGTGAAATTTATTTAAACTTTTCAAACTTAAAAATGTAGGGTTGTAATCTTCTACTGAGATAAAAATTTAGTCTGAAAGAGCATGGAAAGATACACATAATTTATTGTGACCATATTTATATATCCCAAGATTTTAGTATCATTTTATGGTTCCAAGGGAATTATGAATTAACACCATTTATGCATGGCTTCATCTGGGAGAAAATATGGGTTCAGTGTGATAAGAGGCAACACCTCAGTTTAAAAAATTTGACTAATTGTATAATACATAAATTTCAAAGCAATATAAGTAGTTATTAAGTTATTCAATAAATTTTTTAAACTTTGTTTAAATTTACCAATCCAAAACTTGACAATATTTCTGCTTAACCTCATTTGAAATAACAAAAGTTCATTCGACATTTAATCATTACAGGGACAGTCTATACTAACTGTCCCTGATCATTACAATAATATTTTTTAATCATTGCAATCAGGTCACAAGCCAAGTGTTTCACTTAGTCACATTTTAAAAACATCGAAAACGATCTTTCTGCTGCAAATATTTTCTTGTAACCTTTGACTTTGTATTAAATTATTGGTTATGTAAACCCGCAAAGATTCCAAGCTCTAGCTAGTCACTGATAGTTAATGGAAATAATTAATTTATTATTCAAATAGAAAACTTTTTAAATCAAGTTGCAAGCCAGGTGTTTCACTTAATTACCGTTTAGTTAAAAACCACGAACATCGAAAACGTGTTTGTTTACTTTCGGCGCGATGTACAAGAAAGATATTATCATTTTGGTTTATAAAAACTAAAAATAAATTTCTTAAAAAATTATTTAAATCATGCTAAGATTTTTTTTGTTAATTCAGCCACTTATTATCGGTCATCGGTCTCTGTCAGAGATAAAATATATTTCACCTGCTGTGCATCACAGCTAAAAATAGAATTACATCCGTTGTAAAAGTGTCGTTCTGTATGGTTTAGGTAAATGACGTGCTGTTGATTTTAGGGACGCAAATGATTTGACTGTGATGCGTCCCGAGGATGCACGGAATCTAGAAATGGCGCGTCCTACACAACTTTGACGCGTCCAGGACGCGTATACACGTCTTAACGAGAACCCTGCCAGCATCATGATATATTGTGATACGGCAGGCCAGCATCATGATATATTGTGATACGCCAGGCAAGCATCACCATGTATTGTGATACGTCAGGCCAGCATCATGATATATTGTGATAAGACAGGCAAGCATCATGATATATTGTGATACGTCAGGCCAGCATCATGATATATTGTGATAAGACAGGCCAGCATCATGATATATTGTGATAAGGCAGGCAAGCATCATGATATATTGTGATACGTCTGGCAAGCATCATGATATATTGTGATACGGCAGGCCAGCATCATGATATATTGTGATACGACAGGCAAGCATCATGATATATTGTGATACGGCAGACCAGCATCATGATATATTGTGATACGTCAGACAAGCATCACCATATATTGTTATACGTCAGACCAGCATCATGATATATTGTGATACGTCAGGCAAGCATCACCATATATTGTTATACGTCAGACCAGCATCATGATATATTGTGATACGTCAGGCAAGCATCATGATATATTGTGATACGTCAGGCAAGCATCATGATATATTGTGACACGTCAGGCCAGCATCATGACATATTGTGACACGTCAGGCAAGCATCACTATATATTGTGATTGCCATTGCTCTGTGATAACCTTCTCTAGTGACAAAGTTAGTTGTGTTGTAATGACTGAGCACGATTGTCGACTAGATTTATGGATCGTCTTGTTTTATACCTACAGGAGTATACAGGTGGAGGGTAAAGTGATAAAAGCTCAGATCTGGGACACAGCTGGGCAAGAACGATACAGGGCAATAACTAGTGCGTAAGTATTCATTTGCTTTGTTTTCTCTGAATATTTATGTATCATTTACAGTCAGTTGTCTGCTACAATGGGTTTGTGTTACTGGTAGTTATCACAAGAATTTCTGACCTTTTGATGGAAAACCAGAAATACTTAACAATTAATGTTGCTGCTAAGGTTACCTTGTCATTGAAACAGAAAACACCTTTAAGGAATGGTTTTACTAAGCAGCAGCATTTCTGCCAGTGTTATTGGAAAGAAACCGTCTTTCAATCAGCCAATGAGTAAAAATATGTAAACTTGTCATTTTGACAAATCAACCATCTACAAGTATTGATTTATGCACATGTGGGAAGGTCAAAGATCAAATTACCAATAGGGGTGAAACGATACAGTTACTCATTGATACGATACATATCGTAGAATTTCTCAACGATACTATTACTTACGATACGATACATTCGATCGTTATATACATATTCATTGATTTTTGTGAAATGTATTCATATTGAGATCTATAGATTGCCGGCGGAACTTTTAATTTCATCACGGCACTACCATCGGCAATCACGTTTTCCTCAGCCATAGCTATGGCGGATTTTTGCATCTCCGCATTGAAGATTTCCGACGGAAAAGGCTAAAATAGTGATGTTAGGTAAAGAACGCGTACCGAATCGAAAATTGACAATTTTGTACCGTACACCGAAATTCACCAAAATAGCGTGGATTTTCGGTGCTTCGGAGAATCGTTTCACCCCTAATTACCAATAGATTAAATACACTTCAAGGGTTTTCCTGTTTCATTTGGGAATTGTCATGTCAGCTGAATTTCATTTTTTTTAGCTCACCTGACCCGAAGGGTCACGTGAGCTATTGCCATCACTTGGCGTCCGTCGTCGTCCGTCGTCGTCGTCGTCGTCGTCGTCGTCGTCGTCGTCGTTAACTTTTCTTCAAAAATCTTCTCCTCAAAAACCACTGAAGGGATTGCTTTGAAACTTTGCATACATCATCAGTAAAATGCCCTCTACCAAGTTTGCCCAAATCATGGCCTCAGACCAACCAACATGGCCGCCATGGCTAAAAATAGAACAGAGGGGTCAAAATACAGTTTTTTGCTTATAGTTCAAAAAGTATAACAGATACAGGAAAACCGAAGAGACCTTCCTTCTTCAGCATCTAAAGCTCTACAAAACACTCCATTGGGTCAAAGTTGTATGATGACTCCTTGTAGGAGTTATTGCCCTTTAATTGTCAAAATTGATGATTTTTGCCATTTCTGCCTCAAAATCTTGAAAATTATTAGAACTAGAGAAAAAGTTAGCATTGCTTAATTGTTCTGCTCTATGAGGGCTACAAAAATGACTTTAGGGTCAAGATTGTCTGATTAACCGTTGAAGAGTTATTCCCCTTGAACTGTTTTTTTTATCGGTTTTAATTGATTTTTTAAAATCTTCTCCTCTGAAACAACTGAAAGTACTGCTTTGAAACTTTGTACACATCATCTGTCAAATGTCCTCAACCAAGTTTGCACCAACCATGGCTGCAGATTAACCAACCTGGCCACCATGGCTAAAAATTGGAGGGGGGGGGGCTGTAAAATACAGTTTTTGGCTTATATTTAAAAAAGTGTAACAGATACAGGAAAACCGAAGAGACATGACTTCATCTGCATCAAAAGCTCTACGAAACACTCCATTGGGTTGAAGTTGTATGATGACTCCTTATAGGAGTTATTGCCCTTTAATTGGCGAAATTGTTGATTTTAGCCATTTTTGCCTCAAAATCTTGAAAATTATTAGAACTAGAGAAAAAGTTAGCATTGCTTAATTGTTCTGCTCTATGAGGGCTACAAAATTGCCTTTAGGGTCAAGATTGTCTGATTAACCGTTTAAGAGTTATTCCCCTTGAACTGTTTATTTTAATCGGTTTTAATTGATTTTTTAAAATCTTCTCCTCTGAAACCACTGAAAGTACTGCTTTGAAATTTTGTACACATCATCCGTCAAATGTCCTTAACCAAGTTTGCACCAACCATGGCTGCAGATTAACCAACATGGCCGCCATGGCTAAAAATAGAATGGAGGGGGGGGGGGGGGTAAAATACAGTTTTTGGCTTATAGTTCAAAAAGTATAACAGATACAGGAAAACCGAAGAGACATGCCTTCATCAGCATCAAAAGCTCTACGAAACACTCCATTGGGTTGAAGTTGTATGAGGACTCCTTATAGGAGTTATTGCCCTTTAATTGTCAAAATTGATTATTTTTGACATTTTTGCCTTAAAATCTTGAAAATTATTTGAACTAGAGAAAAAGTTAGTATTGCTTAATTGTTCTGCTCTATGAGGGCTACAAAAATGACTTAGGGTCAAGATTGTCTGATGAACCGTTTAGGAATTATTCTCCTTGAACATTTTTTTAATCAATTTTAATTGATTTTAAAAAATCTTCTCCTCTTTAACCCATTAAAGTACTGCTTTGAAACATTGCACACATCATCTTTAGGACGTCCTCTACCAAAATTGTGCAAATCATGACACCTGACTATCTATATAGCTACGTTAGCTTAAAATAGAAAATGGGGGGGGGGAGTCAAGAGAGTTTTCGACTGATAGTTAAAAAAGTATAACAGGTACAGCAAATTTGAAGTGAACCTCCCTTCTCCCTCTAAGCATCAAAAGCTCCTCCTTATAGGAATTATTTCCCTTAAAAGGTCAACATTAATGACTTTTGCAGAAGTGTTGGGCAATTCCTTATAGCAGTGAAAAGCTGGATAGAAAAGGGTTGTTTGGTTTCAGGTTCAGGTGAGCGATACAGGCTCCTGGGAGCCTCTAGTTTTTTTCAGCATTGTATTTTCTATAAAAACGTTTTGTCCATTGCACAAATAAAAGTTAAATTTGAAGAACTAATTCCAAGATTCTATAAGCCCATTTGAGACAGAAACATATGCATATTGAAACCTACGTAGGTATAGTGTATAGATAACTTTCCAAATAGCTAAAAATAGCTGACCTTTAACTTCTTATCAATACACGTGCATCTCTGGAGGCAAAACATTATCAGTAACCACATGTTAGTGGATGTAGAAATAGTAAACAAAGAGTTCATTTTGTAAAATTTATACATTTTCTTATAAATGGATCTTTTAAATTTAATGATGTTGCACTGTCTCAATATGAGAAGAAAATTAGTTATGAAGATGTTGTTTTTTACAGTGAAAAATGTTATTTTACCATACCCCTATGGAATATAACTAAGATTTCCTGGACAAACAATGTAAATGAGTGGCACAGATATAGATCAATACTTTGTTGAAACATCGTGTTTTTATGAAGTAAAAATGTAAAATTATCAAGTGAAAATTATTCATTGGATATCGATATTCTGTTTTGGGGTATGTTTAAACACTATATTAATCTTGGATCCTGGTATGAAGAATTGTGTACCTTATGGCTGGTGGTTTAATATTCAGTCAGAAATAATTCACAAAAAAGGATTAATATTTAAATTTTTTTCCAAATAATTATTATCATTAAGCTATTTCAATAACTTGTGACAATTAAAACATAAAGACATAATATAACAACAAACAATGAAAATGAAAACATTTATTAAAACTTACATAATTGCACAAGAAAAGTTGAAATACTGACAGCTCATTTCATGGCAGGATAAGATATTTTATTTGTATTAATTTGTTTATTAAAACATGTAAATATCTTATAGTTTAATACCAAATAAAATGTGTAAACATTGCAACCTTTCAGACTTATTTTTGTTTATTTAATATTTATTGTCATTAAAATTTCCCTTTAAAGTACAAATATACATGTACATGTATAAAACATCAACAAAATACTCTAGTCAAGTCATTCAAATAATATTTCTAATGATTTTATAAATGTTTGTGTATTTTGGTTTTAGTAATTTATATATCTTTAAATGTCCATCTTTTTTTAAAATCATCTGTCAAACTATTCAGGGCAGCACGTAGCCATGCACCAGCTGTAGATTACAAGATGGATGCATTGAAAAGACTTAAGTCTGAAGAATCGGCATGTACAAGTCTCCTTTCCTCAAATGCTTTGCACTATTTTTTTTAACAAATATTTGAATTATGCTGCCTAAACCAATCTCTCTGATATGGAGGCATCAGTGTCTTTTGCCTCCACTAAATATTCATGAGCATTATTCATGAGCCTCGTTTTCATTGGAAAGTTATCTATAGGCCACCATAGAATATTGTTCAGAGGTGCAGTTTTGCAGTATTTGATATTTTTTATTACCAGATATTACAGAGGTGCTGTTGGAGCGTTACTAGTATACGACATAGCTAAACATTTAACTTACGAAAATGTAGAAAGATGGCTGAAAGAGTTGAAAGACCATGCAGACAACAATATCGTTATAATGCTGGTAGGAAATAAAAGTGATTTACGACATTTGAGAGCTGTGCCTACAGACGAAGCTCGAGCATTTGCAGGTAAGGGAAGATAACCTGATATTGTTTGTAGGCTCAAATAGCATTCGATGTTGGTTCTCTCCTGGCAAATAAAACTAACTTGTTGATTTTCTCTTCTCACAGACATGGTCAAACCCTTTGTAAAAACTATACCAGTTTTATTATAAGAGTGGTGAAACAGTTTTGATATTGTGGCCCCAAATGTTTTAGTACATTGTTCAACAGAAATTGTTGATTGCTTCTTTGGCGTTGAACTCCACTTTTAGCAATCTATTTTAGCTATTTTGTGATGTCCAGTTTTTACTGGGGGAAGACGCTGGAGCACCCAATAAAAATACTAAACTAAGTTGATGCAAATTTTAGTAAGAACTCTTCAGTCATTGAGGCTGAAATGTCATAACAACAAAAATAGGTATTTTCTTTAATTTATGGCAACATATTGTTGCATTTAATTTTATGCATAAAATTAGGTTAATTGGATTTTTGACAGATTTAATAATAAAATCAATAGAAACTTATTGTTTATATATTTCATTGAATATTTTATGTTTTGTTTTTTTTTCAGAAAAGAACACCTTGTCTTTCATAGAAACATCAGCATTGGACTCAACCAATGTAGAATCAGCATTTCAAAACATATTAACAGGTTTGTATCATTGCATTTTTATGTCCCACCAACGAAAGCTTGGGGGACATACAGTTTTTTTGGTCCACTCCTTTGTTTGACTGTCCTGCCTTAGGGTTATGTTTGCATCTTGTTTTTTATTAAAAGATGAATTCACATCTTCATGAAACTTAGTGAAGGTGACAAGTATGTTTATCAATATGGGCCAAGTGAATCACCCCTGACACTTTGATGTCAAAAAACAGTTACATGTACAAATCAGCCATGTACAATTTGATTTCATTCAACAGTGGCCATTAATCAGTTTCACTAATAATTGATGCGATGATAATTATTGCCATTTTAAATTACCAGCTATGTGTCCGTTGGAAGGTGTCAAATATGTAAATTATGTTCCATATATAGCTATTTTTACTATGGAATGTTTGTTGTCATATTGTATAATATGCAAATTAGCGCATTTGTTATTGTTGTCATATGCAAATTACCTTGATTTTGTAACGATATGATCACAATTAGCCAGACATAAAAAATGACCAACAACTCGTGGCGACAACAAACAGTTTTACATAGACAAATTTCTTCAATACAAATCATTTTTTGGATATTTCGCAATGTATGAAGCTTTAATAACCTAAAAGAGATGTAAATCATGTATAGGTTGAAGTTAAAAATTAATTTGCTACCTTATTAGTTAGGCCAAAATAAATTAATTGTGTCTTTCTGGTTTCCCGACCCTACCTCCAGTTTGGACGTTGACCCTAAAACATTTTATCAATTTTCAAAAAATCCCGATAAGGGCGATTTTTTTCAGGTCATTTCCGTGTACGATTTAAATTTTTTTAAACTGCGTCTTAAAAATGTTTGTAACTAACAGAAAATGAAATTGATTCAAGCGTCTAAAACACAGATTTTAAAGCATGGCGTGCTGACTGCCATTTAGTGTTATTGCAATTTGAATTGCAAAATGTGACCACGTACAGGAACCTAAGAGTTTCATGACATCGCTTCTCGATCACTCAGACATGATGAGTGTTTTTAAGTTGATCATTACACCTCTTCCGCGGACGATTTGATGAAAAGCAGTACATGCATGAAGTATTGAAAACAAAATAAAATGTTTTAATAAAATAAATTTTTTTTCCCTACCTACCCAACCTACTTTTTTCAAGAGTGAAATAGGAAACACACTATTAATTTATTTTGGCCTTATGGATATTAATCAGACAAATCAAACAACTAACGTCAGATTATTATGCCAGTAAAATTCTGCTTAAGGAAACGTTTTCCTGTTTGTCATACGAATGTGGCTAAATGTCCAGGGCAAACCTTTTTAGTATGTATAGTTTAAATGAGAGATAATTCTTACAGGAACAGTTTTGACAAGCAAATCACAAAAAATAACCTCATTTACAGTAAGGTGTGTATGAAGTGTTCAAGTGCAAAGAAAATGATTAAAATAAAACCACTATTTCTGGTATTTATATCCTGTTTTGTTGTGTATGTCTAAAATGTTGACATATTTTTCTTTTTAGAAATTTATAAAATTGTATCCCAGAAACAAATACGTGATAGTCCTGATGACGACAATACGCCTAGCAACAATGTTCAGAGTATCATCGTCGGGCCCACAGATAATTCCCCACCCAAATCAAAGTCTTGCTGCAATGTATGAAGACAAATAATAGGAAGAACAATTATAAACACCAAAAAGACTTGAAAAGAGGTGGAGTCATCGGGGAGAGAAGGTGGAGCTAACTTCACACATTTTGACATCATTCTATTTTCAAAATTAGGTTAATTTATACTTTTTGAAGCTCTATCTGGGCAAAATGAAAACTGATGTATGAGCAAATATCACTTTATTGTAAGGCATAGAGACAGCAAATATCTTACAGAGTTCTGTGGTCCTTGACTTATCGTTTCAATTATTACTCTGTTCCTTCTATTCTTTTTTCGTAATCATCAGGATAGACTGTAAGAGATTTGCATTATTTTTAAAAGGTATAAATTAATCTTATCACATGTATCCTTTGCTCTTCTGTGGAAGTGCTGATGTAAACACATTTTGAATTTGTGCTATTTTTGTATGAAAGATTTTTGTTTACATGTTTGTAACTATGGTAACCAGGGATAATTTCCTGACTGCTCTGTGTTCACATTTTTCTGTGATATTTGTAATACAGTAACTTAGTTTTATTTTTATGCCACTCATGGCTTATAATTAGAACCTGTTACGTTCATAGATATTACATATCTTCATTATAACATTTTGTCTTCACCAATATAAATAAGTTGTCTCCCCTGTAGTGGTAATAATACAAGATTAATGTAAAAGAAAACCAGATTAACCTGTAAATATATAAGACTTCTTAATTAGCTTTCCTAAATGTACCAGGTGTCTTCCAGAACTGCATTTAAGGCACCAATAAATTTGTACTTTCTGCATGGTTTTGGAATATGTCTGAAGATGCCTTGGGTACAATAACTGAACGCTGTAATGACCCAATCACAAGCTTAACAATTTTATTTATCACTCGCGGACATTTTTTTGTATTGCTTGGTTCAAAAAATCTGGGGCACAACCATTGAAAATCTTATGCCTAGTGGTAAAGAAAGTGCCTTGATTTAACAAAATTTCTGGAAAAGCCCAAAGTGTAAAATTTGAGATGAAGACTAGCCAGTTAGATGGAAAGACAGCTGTTAAATTTGTTCAAGACAAAATTGGATCAATGTTAATATTTATACATTGTTTTATGTTTCTTCGATATTAAATATCTCTGCATGCACTTTTATGAAGAAAATAATTTGGCCCAGTGTAACTGTTTTAATTATTTTTTTTTCTATACTCCCTTATTTAGAAAGCTCAAACTTCTCTTTCATGGTTTATCATTTTTATTTTAAATTTCAAACGCACAGCTTAGCATCACTATTCCACAAATTATTTCTTGAATAACATTCCATGCATGCGTTTGTTAAATTTTAGCATTACTTTGCTCCAATGTCATTTATAAACATGCTGTATGTGTTCATACAAGTTGTTGCTTGATATAATATTCATCTTTTTAAAGCATATGTGTTTGGGGCATTTTAAGACAAAAAATGAGAAGATGAACAAAATTTAAAAACTGCTACAGCTAGGATATTTTTGCTTTTTCATTCGTCCATAGGGGCAGTCCACAGTGTCAACTTTTAATTTGTAAAAATTGTGAACATGATAGCTAATCAAATTTTGTTAATGGATGAGACTTCCAAGACTATGATTAAGCCAAACAAAGATTACAGCAAGTAGTGGTCAGGGTAAAAAGGAAAGTTTCTTTTCCTACTCCAAACATAGATCGGTGGAAGATTCCCCCTAAGCTGTAGCAAGTTTTAAAAAAACACCTAAACCAAACTTTTTTTTACGAAAGATGAAATTTTTTTATGGCGAAATTTTTCAGACATAAGTACAAGTTATAGTTTCAATAAGTTTAGCACAGGAATGATGTCAGTGTGTGGCAGTGCTGTCTAATACAAATATATCATATTTTTAAAACCTATAATATTTGTACGAGTGTGTTATTTAAAATGAATGTATGAATGAAGGAGCGAGTGTCACTTTATGGATATCTCCGTATCAATTGTCATGTAATTGTTTTTGTCTAAAAATATTTAGATTATAAATCACAGTGCTTCAAACATCCTAATCCTTTTTCATATTAGACTCGCTGGGTATAAATGTCTTCTGAGAAACTTTTGGCATGTTTTGATATTTAGAACAGACGTATAACTTTTTAAAATGTAAAATTATTGCAGGTTTAATTTGAAGTCTGGTGATGCCACCCAAGTGTGAAAAAAATGTAAATATGCTCAGTTAGCATATTGTGATTGATTGAAATTCTAAGGTTTTTCTATTTGCAAGGTGTAGATGGCTGTAGTTACATTTGGTGTGTTTTGTTATTTTGTAATTTGTAAGCTCTAAAACATCTGAAGTGCCAATGATGTGTCCGGAATAGAGGAAATATGCGTCTTGTGTAGTCACTTTTATAACCTTGGTATCTTTGACATTTTATTAATCGTTTCTTGTTGACATAATTGTTGTCCATTACAGCTATGATGTCTGACCTTTTGACATTTATGCTTCAATGATTTTTTACCCCATGTAGAACACATGTTTTGCTTCCTTGATACACATATGTCAATCAGTATGGTATAGGGCGAAATTGAGGAGATATATACATTTCATTGTATGAACTCGTGAAAATAAAGTAAAACAATTGAGGTGAATTTTGTTTAAGTTTAAATATATGTTTTGTGTTTAAAAAGGGGGGAGGGTATATGTTTCTACTGTCACATGATCTTAAAAGTGCTAGTTAAATGTAAATTAAAGAACAAAAATACTTATTGTGGTCAGTTCCTTTATGTTATTTAATGTGTTAATTAGTATAATGGTAATATATTAATGCTTCTTTATTTATACCTATTTTTATATAAAAATTGTCATGGCTTGTAACTGATAAAATTTTTGCATTGTTTCTTCACTTGGTTCACTGGTGTAAGGTTTTTTGAACAAACCACGTGTCACTGGATTATTGATGTTTTGATTTGACGATAAACTAGGATCAATAGTTCATGTGAAGGATGTTTTGGTATTGGCAAAAGATACTTGTATCTGAAAAGCATGAAAGTGTGTATAGTTAAATGTGTTTGGTTAGTCGGACAAATAATTGTTTTGAATAGGGTTGAATTACTGCAGAGTTGTTCCAGTAGTACATGTATGAGGGGGAGGGGAAAACTTGTTTATAATCTCCCGCACTGAGCATAAAATTTTGATAATACTATATAGTGTAATTTTTAAGGTATATCTTTCCACAATTTTCACATAGATAGTATAGCATTGGAACATATGAAACTGGAACGGCCCTGACACGTTGAATTCTAAAAATAAAGTAGTTCACATTAAATGGACACTTGACTTGTTCAAATCTTTAGTGTATGTATATTTATCTATTAACTGGTATCATATTGTTATGGTTTTTGAAGAGAGATATAAAGCTGTGATTTATGTATATAATATCTTTATTTTCATCACTCATGCTTGTTTGTATGGATAGTAAGTATGAGAATGTTGAAGGTACATTTTATAAACAAATCTGAATAGAATAAAATGTAAACATGTCTTATTGTCTGCTTTCATTCGGATTAGCTTCTTGTATGCCCTGCTTAAAGGGTGATGGGGTATATATGATCTAGATGTCCTTCCTTCCGTCTGTTGCACATTAAGATTGTCCATCTTATTCCCTACTCCTCCTGCACTACTGAATGGAATTTGATGAAAATTACACCTGATATTTTTTTATTGGAATATTAATTTTGGGGCTTAACATGGCAAAATATGTACTTTTGCGAGTTCCCATCTCGTATCAACAAACTCACCTACACGACTGATTTAAATTTGATGAAACTTTCACAGAATCTTGGTGTCTTGGTGCACCATATATATTTTACAGTTGATAGGAATGACATAAGGGGTTTAACATAGTGCAACATAAACCATAACCTTCGTAGTTTTTGTTTTGTCATTTGGTCCCCGTGTTGCTTTTTAGCTCACCTGACCCAAAGGGTCATGTGAGCTATTGTTATCACTTTGCGTCCGTCGGCGTCGTCGTCGGCGTCTGTAAACTTTTTACATTTTAATCTTCTTCTCTGAAACCACTTGGCCAATTGAAACCAAACTTGGCCATAATGTTCATTGGATGGACCTTTACAAAGTTTGTGTTTTTTATTTTGATTGGTAAACCAATATGGCCGCCACCTCAAGACTTAGTTTAACATAGGACCCTATGGGAAAAAAGTTAAAAAGGGCTTCTTCTCTGAAACCGTTTAACCAATCAAAACAAAACTTACTAGCAATATTGTTTGGATGGTCCTCTATAAAGTTTGTGTTTTTGATGGGAATTGGAAATTCAAAATGGCCGCCACCGCAGGACTTAGTTTAACATAGAACCCTATGGGAAAAAGTTTTAAAAGGCTTCTCTGAAACCGGTAAATCAATGGAAACAAAAACTTACTAGCAATATTGTTTGGATGGTCCTCTATAAAGTTTGTGTTTTTTATGGCAATTGAAAATTCAAAATGGCTGCCACCGCAGGACTTAATTTAACATAGGACCCTATGGGAAAAAGTTTGAAAGGCTTCTTTTCTGAAACCAGTCAACCAATGGAAACAAAACTTACTAGCAATATTGTTTGGATGGTCCTCTATAAAGTTAATGTTTTTATCCCAATCGGAAATTCAAAATGGCCGCCACCGCAGGACTTGGTTTAACATTCGACCCTATGAGAAAAAAGTTTAAAAGGGCTTCTTCTCTGAAACCGTTTAACCAATCAAAACAAAACTTTCTAGCAATATTGTTTGGATGGTCCTCTATAAAGTTTATGTTTTTTATGGCAATTGGAAATTCAAAATGGCCGCTACCGCAGGACTTAGTTTAACATAGGACCCTATGGGAAAAAGTTTTTAAAGGCTGCTTCTCTGAAACCGGTTAATCAATGGAAACAAAAACTTACTAGCAATATTGTTTGGATGGTCCTCTATAAAGTTTATGTTTTTTATGGCAATTGGAAATTCAAAATGGCCGCTACCGCAGGACTTAGTTTAACATAGGACCCTATGGGAAAAAGTTTTTAAAGGCTTCTTCTCTGAAACAGGTTAATCAATGGAAACAAAAACTTACTAGCAATATTGTTTGGATGGTCCTTTATAAAGTTTATGTTTTTTATGGCAATTGGAAATTCAAAATGGCCACCACGGCGCAGGACTTAGTTTAACATAGGACCCTATGGGCAAATAAAAAAAATCTTCTCTATACAACCGGTAAACCAATGAAACAAAGCTTTCTAGTAATATTGTTTGGATGGTCCTATTTAAAGTTTATTGAAAATTACAGGACTTAGTTTAACATCAGGGAAATGCCATCTTCATTGCCTATAAAATCAGGTGAGCGATACAGGCTCTTAAGAGCCTCTGGTCTGTTTAAGTTCAAATGGACTGAACCCCCGTGAGCTTTGCCATCAGTTGGGAGTCCACCGTCATCGTTGTTAACTTTTCTTTAAAAATCTTCTCCAAAACCACAGAAGGGATTGTTTTGAAACCTTGCACACATCATCAGTAAGATGTCCTTTACCAAGTTTGCAGAAATCATGGCCTCTGACCAACCAACATAGCTGCCTCTGCTAAAAATATAGTTTTTGCCTTACAGTTCAAAAAGTATAACGGATACAGGAAAACCAAAGAGACCTTCCTTCTTTAGTAGCTCTACAAAACTCTTTATTAGGTCGAAGTTGAATGACGACTCCTTGTAGGAGTTATTGCCCTTTAATTGTCAAAATTGATGATTTTTGCTTTAAACTCGGAAAATTATTAAAACTAGAGAAAAAGTGAGCATTGCTTAATTGTTCTGCACTATGAGAGTTATAAAAATGGCCTTAGGGTCTGATTAACCGTTTAGGAGTTATTACACTTGAACTTTTCTTTTAATCCGTTTTGATTTTTAAAAATCTAAAACCACTGAAAGGACTGCTTTGCAACTTTGTACACATCATCTGTCAAATGTCCGTTACCAAGTTTGCACAAACCATGACAGCAGATTAACAAACATGGCCGCCATGGCTTAAAATAGAACAAGGCGTCAAAATACAGTTTTTGGCTTATAGTTCAAAAAGTATAACAGCTACAGGAAAACCGAAGAGACCTTCCTTCAGCATCAAAAGCTCTACAAACCACTCCATTGCGTCGAAGTTGTATTATAACTCCTTGTATGTTGGACAACATTTCCACAATTCCTTATAGGACAGAAAAGCTGGATAAAAAAGTTGCTTGGTTACAGGTTCAGGTGAGCGATACCAGCTGCCGGGAGCCTCTAGTTTCGGACTTGGCCACAATCATCCTTAGGGATCATTTAAAATATATACCATAAACGAAGATGGCGGCTGTTACTAAAAAACATAGTTGTCGACACGTTTTTGGTCAATATATCAAAAAGATAATAGATATAGAGAAAATCTTTACTCGAACAGACCAGATCATTAAGCTCTACTGTAGATGCTATTAACCGCAAGTTGTGAAATGGCATCCTGCAGGAGTTGATGCCTTTTACGGACGCTTTTTGACAAAATTTTCAACTTTACAAATACAACTTGAAAACTATAAGAGCTAGATAGACATTCTATCTTGTTTAAATGAGCACCAAGACAATGTCTACAAGGCACTTTGTTGGTTCAAAATCTTATAGCAGTTGTTGCTGTTTAGTGTGTAAAAACTATAACATCTAGAGTGAAATGTGAATTGCAGAAAATTTTCATCAATACAAGCAGTACAATTTATTCACTTAATTGGTCTGAAAATGTCAGATGATTTCTTATAGGAGTTATTGCCCTTTCATAAATATTTTTTAAATTAAATTGCTGTTTTTGTCCTTTAACCTAAATATATAACAGATAGAGTAAAACTGTAAATTGCAAAAATGATTACACGTTGTTCTTCATTTCACTTTTTTGGTCTGAAATTGTCGGATGACTCCTAATAGGAATTATTTCCCTTTAATTACAATTTTTTTTTAAATTGTGTCCTGTAACGTAAAAACTGTAACAGCTAGAGCAACGATCAGCAATGCAATTTCTATAATTCATTTGGATGGTATGACATTGTCAAGATTACTCCTTATAGGATTTAAAGCCCTTTGATAACAATTTGTTGTAAAAGTTTTAGTTTTTGCCTTGTAAATAAAATAGCATAACAGCTAGAGTGAAACTGTAAAATTCCCCAAATTATCATCAAAGCAAAGCCTACAAATCGTTGCTTAGTCTAAACTTTATAGATGACTCTTTACGGGTGTTATTGCCCTTAAATGACGAATTAGGACAAAATAATATGTTTTTGTGTTATAAATTAGAGTCTATAACACCAAGAGTAAAACTGCAAATTACAGAATTAACCTAAAGCACGAGGCCTGCAAATCATTTAATTTTCAGAAATTGTCTGATGTCACTTTATAGGAATTATTGTACTTATAATCAAAATTTTCTGAGAAATATTTATTTTTTGCCCAGTAAATTAAAAGCTAAAATAACTAGGCTGAAGCTGTAAATTGCACAAAGGAGGAGGTGCATTAGGGCCCAAATTGGCCCAAAATTTGAAATATCAAATAAGCAGTTTAAACTGTAAAACAAAAAAGCATCTCAATAATAGTAAAACAGACTGTATAAGTTCATGATATGGGTCAAAATCAATGTTAAGACCAAAAAATCGTTAAATTTGAACAAAAGCCATTTTTTAACAATTAAGTACCCCCACATGCTTGGATCAAAATCATAAGGTTTCAATATCTTTTCTTCATCATATAGAATATAGAATATATATGTTGAATATATGTTTGATCCAAGGATGTGGTGATACCTATTTCTGAAGTTTAGTTGTAATATTCGCTGAATTTTTAACATTTTTAAAAAGCACGTCGCTAAGTACTTCTCTCGTTGTGTACCTGTATAATATTCTCTACAGACCTCTTTCTAATTTTTCTATACTCCCGTGTGTATACTATATTCTTCTACAGAAGTCTATATACACCTTATTTTTTCAGGTCATATTCCACAAATTCACACTTGTTAATACCTCTTAATTGGCGGTTTTCACAACACTCGACAGATCTCTGAACTGGGACCATACTGGGAGGGCTACCAGTGCTCGACCCACAGAGCAGCCCAGCGCGTCCCCGGGTGGCGGATAGGGGAGACCCTCTCGTTGGGGGTTGTCAGGTCATAACACGGAAAGCCTGACCGCGGACCGTAGTGGGTAACGTGTTTGGAGAGTGCCACGCTCCTTGCACGATAAAGACCCCTTTTGTAGATTTCGAAAAAGAGTAGGCTCATTGTAGCCGCTATAAAAGGCTAAATTTTCCGCCCCTACTCAAAACTTCATACTTTTCCAGTGGCAGTCAAAATTTTATTCCCCGTGACCCATCCCACCCCCATTTTCCGTTGATTTATTGTTTGTTAACTTGTTCCCGTTAATTCTGAATATAGCTGAAATACTGCTCGCTGGACGTAAAGCAGACATTCAATCAATCAATCAATCAATCAGATCTCTGAAATGTACCTCTCTCTATTGTGTAATAAACTTTACAGATTATTGTGTATATCGTTCTCAGAATTCTGTACACCACTTTTTTTCTGTGTATCTTGCACTATACAGAACACTGTACGCATCTTCATCTTCATCTCCCGCCGTGTACTTTTCTTAATAGACCACTATACAGAACACTGTACACATCTTCATCTTCATCTCCCGCTGTGTACTTTTTTTAATAGACCACTATACAGAACACTGTACGCATCTTCATCTTCATCTCCCGCTGTGTACTTTTCTTAATAGACCCCTGTATAGAACACTGTACACATCTCCATCTTCATCTCCCGCTGTGTACTTTTCTTAATAGACCACTATACAGAACACTACGCATCTTCATCTTCATCTCCCGCTGTGTACTTTTCTTAATAGACCACTATACAGAACACTGTACGCATCTTCATCTTCATCTCCCGCTGTGTACTTTTCTTAATAGACCAGTATACATAACACTGTACGCATCTTCATCTTCATCTCCTGCTGTGTACTTTTCTTAATAGACCACTATACAGAACAATGTACACATCTTCACCTCCCGCTGTGTACTTTTCTTAATAGACCACTATGCACCTCTTCCTCTCTTCGGTGTGTACTATAATCAACAGACCTCCGCGTATCTTTCCTAAGAACTGGTTTCTAGTATACCCTAAAGACCTTTGTTCTCCTCTTTTTTCTCACCGGCGTTACATTTTACATACATTTGTGTCAATGTACAACGCTTCCTCTATTCTGTACTGCATATAATGTACACGTCTCTGTCTCTCTCTGTCTCTCTCTCTCTGTCTCTCTCTCTCTCTCTCTCTCTCTCTCTCCCTCTCTCTGTTGTACCAAGTCATGACAATTGCTGTAGTTGCTATATTTTTTGTGTTGGTTCAAAACATTTGCTCGTTCCTTGGACTTGTTAATATCTTCATTTATACACAACTTGTATATCTCTTTCTTTCCGATGTTAACTTCTTAACCTTTTTACACATCCTCTTTTTAGTGTGCATTCATTAAATAGACTTCAATACACTTTTATCTCTTTGGTGAGTACTTCTATCAACAAGCGTATGTACACATTTTGTTCTGTACTACACTACACTTTGTACAACTCTGGGTAATCAAAGAAAAATAGTAAAGACAACCGACTGAACAATAGGAGCCAAATATCCAGGGCCAATTACCAGTGGCGGATCCAGGGGGGGGGGGGGGGGGCGTAGGGGCGTACGCCCCCTTTAAAAAAGGAAAGGGAAAAAAGAGAACAGGGAGGGTAACAACCAGCACCAAAGTCTCATCCTCGAAATAAATTAATGCATTAACGGTACTAATTCGCTTATTATGATATCTCTGTTGTATATACTGTACCAAATAAAGGTTACTGACCACTATAAAAACCTTGTTCGTGGCCCTCCTTTTCCGATATCCCCCTTTTACCCCCCCTTTCAAAAGTCCTGTATCCAACCCTGATTACAGACCCGGATGTATACAAACATATACCGGTACAACACAAAACAAATACTAAAAAAACACATAGATAGTGAGTAACCCGAACCCAATAAAAACTATAGGTGCACCCAGGTGCAAACTTAGAACAGGTAAACACAACAATATAGTATATCGACAGCGATTTTTTTATTGGAATTTTATTTTGAGTCCAGCGAGCAGTATTTCAGCTATATTCAGTATGAGAACAAGTTAACAAACAATAAATCAGTCCGGGAAAGGTGGAACGAAAGGACAATAAAATTGAATGCCGCAGAAAAAGCATGGGGTATAAGTACAGGGCTAAAATGTAGCCCTTTGTAGCGGCTAGAACCAAGCTATTTTTAGCGAAATCTACTAAAGAGGTCTTTATTGTACAAAAACGTTTACACTGACGTCCGTGGTCAGGCTTTCCTGACAACAACCAACTAGCTGGCATCTGTTGGTCGATCACTATGAACCCTCACAGTATGGTCTCAATTTATGATTGCGTCATTACTAGAAATATTTATATGAGTAAGTGACTACAAAATATATTTCATACGTAACAACAAAAAAATTACATTCACATGATCGTGTTTTTACAAAGAATTATTAATACCACAGCTATCTGATAAAAATGTTTATTTAACATACATAACGTATAGTATAAAAAGGGACACTGGTTGTCAGTGTTCAGAACTACGGCATGGCTCGGGTAAGTTATTATAGTTATCAGCATAGGAGCCTTAAATCCTACCCTTCCACTCGTTATAATTTAACAAAATGTAAAGTTTAGGATGGTACAAATCATCTCAACTATTCTTTACAAGCTTTTAAAACATCCTAAATACAACATTTACAATAAATAACAACAAAAGCTTGTTAGAACCTACAAATTTTCTCTGTAGTAAAATCAAACAAAAGCCTAACGTAAAAGGACGATTAAAAATTCGGATTCAGACAAACAAAAGTTTTGCACGTACTTGGCTGGGGTCCAAACAACTTTCCTGTAAGTTAGCATGAAACTTTCCTTTCGAAAAAAGATCTGCAAAGTACTTTGACTGTGAGTTTCCTGTTGGGTAATTCTGTGTTCAGCAGCAATAACACTGACAAAAATAAAATATAAACAGTATGCAATACAGAAACTTTGACGTTCGTCCAAATATAAAAGTAGAGAAATTTCGAATACAACGCTGAATTATTCACGCCTCTTCCCTAAACAATCCTCCGAGTTCTATAAATATACGCTTGATTGAATTTTTGTGGTACACTATGAGATATTTAGTGTAGTGTAAAGGAGACTAGATCATTATACACTATATTGTATCAAACAGTCTTCATTTAGATGCGCTTCAGATACAAGACGATTATTGCTTAATTCAAGGTGACAACGTTGTGAAGTTAAACTGAAAATACACATGTCTGTAAATTAAGATAAGCAAAACATGTTTATACGATTGTGAAAGAAACAGAGTAAACCGAATATCAATATGCGATTACATGGATTATGAATCAGGCTTCAGACACAACACGACACACAAACACAAAAGCAGAAAGTGAGTAACCCGAACCTAAATAAAAACCATTGGTGCACTCACGTACTCCAGACAAATTAGTTGTGACTGCCTCCTATCAGGCATTCGTCGAGTTACTCAGTATCATGCATTGGAAAAAGTCAAATTCAAGATTAAGTAAGAGTATATAAGACTCAGCTAAAATATTTGTCGTATTTGAGAGATAGATTTCACATATGGAACAAATTTATCACGGCCATATATAGAACTGAACATCAACCTAGGTACAACAAACCCTTGTTTGAGTAAATATGTAATCTACTACAGTGCACGGTCTTGGAAATGGGTATACCGATCACAAGATATTGCTTGACGTAGAAATTATGAAATGTACCAACCATAAACCGGTGCTGCTGTTTATCAACGAACGGGAAGTTGACCATTGGAAAGTTGAATTCATCACGTTTGTCGATGCGTCTAGTTTGTAGTTTTCCCGATTCTATTTCAAGAAGTAATTCTAAAATAGAGGCCGACCAAAGTATATAAAAAGAGTCTTATTTTCAAGTTAGATAAAAGACAAACTGTCACCAAATTTAGCAATCATCGCATCAAGACATCTTATTTATAACATAATGTGAAATTAAAGATCTGGGCTAGTGTCTCTTTTGGCGTCCTTAGCAGGGTTCTATGATCTCGGCCTCTAGAACAAAAACAGGTCATAGAGTAGAGGAGCAGAATAAGTACCCATTGGAAAATTTAACAAACTGATCCCAACATATTCACAAAACTAGAAAAGATAAATTATATAATCGCTTAACAACATGTTGGTATAAATTGATAGGAACCGGTTTGAAAAAATAGAAAATTATATTTGTATGATTATGCAGCTACATGTATGTATAAACTGATCAGAACATGTTTTACAGAATTAGAAAAATATGTTGTAAGGTCATGTAACTCCAGTCACAACTGGTTTACACAGTCGAAATATATGTAACTTCATGTATGAATATACTAATCATAACCGGTTTACGAAATTGGAAAACTATATTTATATCATTACGCAATAATATTTGCTGATCAGAACTGGTTTACATATGATTACGTGAAGAGGTGCTTGTATAAATATTACAAATAGCCAGCTATCTGATAAAATTGATTTAACATAGCTGCAATTCACACATAGTTTTATTGCGTAAAGCATAAGAGAGGACACTCGCTATTATTTGACAAAATGTAAAGTAATCATCCAAATTAAAACAATATTCTTTTAAAGTTTTAGAACCATTCAAAATAGGACATTTCGTTGGAAATTTGTTTGAATGAGTTTTGCGTCCCTTTCAGTAATTTGTAGGCTTTTATGGCTTCCGGTCCTCATTAGAACATAGAACAAATCACCGTAACTATGCTACTTTCGGCAGAAAAAAGTGACAATTAAGGTTGAATTTAAGTAAATTTTATATTAACTCGAACTTGAATTTGGAACAACGATACCTTTGGCGATATAAATAATTAACTGCCTTAACCACTGAGTGTATCCATAGATAACTGCCTTAACCACTGAGTGTATCCATAGATAACTGCCTTAACCACTGAGTGTATCCATAGATAACTGCCTTAACCACTGAGTGTATCCATAGATAACTGCCTTAACCACTGAGTGTATCCATAGATAACTGCCTTAACCACTGAGTGTATCCATAGATAACTGCCTTAACCACTGAGTGTATCCATAGATAACTGCCTTAACCACTGAGTGTATCCATAGATAACTGCCTTAACCACTGAGTGTATCCATAGATAACTGCCTTAACCACTGAGTGTATCCATAGATAACTGCCTTAACCACTGAGTGTATCCATAGATAACTGCCTTAACCACTGAGTGTATCCATAGATAACTGCCTTAACCACTGAGTGTATCCATAGATAACTGCCTTAACCACTGAGTATATCCATAGATAACTGCCTTAACCACTGAGTGTATTCATAGATAACTGCCTTAACCACTGAGTGTATCCATAGATAACTGCCTTAACCACTGAGTGTATCCATAGATAACTGCCTTAACCACTGAGTGTATCCATAGATAACTTATAACACAAGTTTTAACCATAAAGTTGTTGATTGATTGATTGATGTTTAACGTCCAGCAAGCAATATTTCAGCTATATTCAGGACGTGCCATAAAGTTGTGAATAACATTGAAACAACAACAATCTATGTACATTGGACGCAATTTTTGTGCGATTGCATACTCCTTAAATGTGTTTTGTTTTAGTTTCAGAGAAGAAGGGCGGCAGACGTTACCCAAAGGGTTCATACAGTAACCAAACTTCGAAAAATGTCTGCGTTTACGACTACGAGCACTGTACGGTCTGTAAACGTAAGTGACAGATTGCATGTAAGTTGATTTATAAAAGCTAAAATAGACAACATAATTGTACTTACCAGATTCTAACTTGGATGTAAATACGGTTAACTGTTTACTGCAGGAGCTCTGGGGTAAATGGCGAAAAATACTGCATTCTGGGAGTATCATGGCACTAAAAGTGAATAACTAAAGACGGTAGTTTATGTTGAACGTTTAACAAATTAAAGAATATATTAAATGAAATTCTATCAATTTTTATTTCAATTTACGTACCGCTTGCTACACCTTGAAATATATGGTTTTTTTCATGTTTTGTGAAATCATTATCGTATAACAATATACAATCTACGGAATCTTGTGATGTAAGAGGATGCAATCATTGGTTTAAAAAAATGTTGTGTGCTTGTATCTGTGTTTGTGTAATCATAATCTCTACTAATTCCATTTTCACAGAGTTTCTACATAAAATATTATATGTGCGCACATTTATTTTATAACAATTAATGTTTCAAATAAATCTCCAGTAGATAATGGAATCAAATATGTCAAAGTACGCCTTTCGACCTGGTAAATTAAAGAACGTGTATTGTTCGCTCTAACGCAGACTTGCTTTGATATTTGTGAATAGTATATAGGATTCTATTAAGAAATGCGTTTAAATAACGTTCGAAAAAATCTATACGAATTCAAAGCAATTTTAATTGTACAAATTTTGTTTTCAAGACCTTATTATAAGTTTCACTTTAAAGTGTTTTTCCTATAGTTGCAGAAAAGAACACCTAAAGTAGCACAGATTCATAAACAAACAAATCAGCATCAAGGGGCGACGTTTACTGATATTGGTAGAAATCGAAATAAACTTGGGGATACAATATTGTACCATGTAAGTTATTTCACTAAAATCTAATACATAATGCTCGTTTGAACGAGGTTTGTTCCCTTCTTTCAGCTATGTATTAGCTCTATATTGCTCATATTTGATTGGTTAAGACTAGCAGATGCCCAAGTCAAGTTATTTTCAAACATGTTCATTTAGTTTACAAAATTTAAATCGATGTCAGACGACTAAGACTTTACATGCTATCATCAGGAGTTTTCTTTCTTTATTTTAGAAAAGACGAGAGGCAAGCAGACCACAAAACATTCCCTTGCAGGCCAAGTTAACCCACGCGTTTCAGCAGTCGGCGTACACAGAAAAGATAAAGGTAAGGAAGGATCGCCTTGTGCTCAAATGAAGTTTCAGAGATAATTTATGTACGTTTTTACGCTACTAACAGTTAAGTATTAGCGTATATTACCTAGTTTTTAGAGGAGAACAAATATGGCCAGGGTACCAATATAACCATCAACCTACTTGAGGACCCAACAACATATGAGCAAGAAAACTGGGAACCCTTTTCGGTGAGATTTTTTTTATTATCAATTTAACGGATAGCCAAGTTATCAGCCGTTATTTCTAATCATGTCCATTTAGTTTACAACATCAAATCGATGTCTGTCAGACGAATAAGACTTGACATACCGTTTAAAGCGATGTTCTTATTTCTTTGTTGTAGATAAGAATGGAGACGAGGAAACCTCAACGCGTTGCTTTGCAAGCTACGGGGACAGTTGAAGGGCAGGAGAAAAGTTACGGTAAGGAAGGATAGCCTTATACTATGGTAATCATATGAAAAATATCTGAGACAGATTGTATATAGGTTTCATCAGTTAAAATAGAAAACAAATCCATATTATGTCACGTGTTCCATAAATAGATATGTATATGAATTCTATACAATATGGTTTTAAAGTAGGACAAATTCATTTAACGCCTTCAAATCTAAAAATATATAAGGTTTATTCAAGTGGGTTTATTAGAAATTATTCAAATTCTTAGAAACATTTTTTCCACTATAATTACTGGGAACCTAGAAATCACACTTGTCCTGTCTATGGGCTTTAAATCAAACTTTGTCTTGTTTCTTGTGATGTGGACCGAACAGACTATCAATATACGTCATAATAATGTTTGGTTTGTTTTCTTTTGTGTATGTTACAGATGAAATGCACTTAGGATAATGTAGTACATTCACCTACCGGACTAAACGGCAGGTTCGCGTCACTGGATTTTATTTGTGTGTTCTTTTTTCTGTGTTTGTTGTTGTTTGTGCCATGCCTTCGTAATAGTGTTTTGGATTTCGAATAGTGATGCATGTTTGGTATGTCTTGTACCGGTATATGCTAATAGAGAACTTTCTGCTACAGCAGATGGCTTTAAGACTTTCCTTACTGGCATATTATCTAGGAGAAAGACTGATTAATTAGTACAATTTTGAGTACAATTAAATTTACGATAGATCGAAACTATATCTTCAATTGCATAATTGCTTATAGGCAATAATGTTACATATTTTACACGGCAAAGGTTGAGTTACTGTTCTCCAAAACCAACATAGATCATACATAAAAATAGGGAATTTTTTAATGGTAGAACTTTCAGCTCCCATCCTTAAATGGAAAGGTTTTTTCCTAAATACCAACAACATGACCAAAGAATAGCTTTATCATTTGGAATCAGTTAAAGATAAATTTATAATTAGGACATGTAATGAGGTCGCCATTTGCCCAGTTGAAGGTCGATGGCTTTCAACGGTTGAATTGATTTGTCGCCATAATATGGCGAGAATATACTAATTATGCGTTTCCTAAAATAAATCCCAATTTTGACCATTAATTCAAGGATTTTGCTTGAATGTCATTAAAATTATACCACCACAACTAGGCACCGATGATTTGACAAGTTAAGACCGCATATATTTCTTTGTACTATGTTGTAAAACATTTTGATTGGTAATTTAAGAAAATTCCGATAAAATCAATCATGCAAAATTAGGAATTGATTATGTCTTAGTGTTTTAGTAGCCAGTTTTCCTACCGCAGGTCGGGGATTTTCTCCTGGTAGTCCGGCTTCCTCTCCCAATAAAAACTGGACCCCATCATATAGCTGAAAAATTGCTGAAAGTGGCGTCAAACACCACCAAACAAACAATCAAACAAACGTGTTTTAGAGCTAATAAGGTTTGGTTAGGGCAAGTGACACTATAAAGTAAAATAAACGAAACATTTAACAAAACTACTGTTAAAAATCAATTACAAATAGTTATTTCAGCAATTAACATTTATAAGAATATTTATAAATACAGGATATACTTGTAGTAACAATAAGGATATCCTCATTATCATCACACAAACATGAACTTAAGTCTCCTTACAACTTGAGAAGGATAAATTTTGTAAATGATAGAAATATTTTATTGATAAAATAGCACAAGTAACATCATCTGCAGTTTACATCTCGCTTTTAACGTTGTATATATATAATAGTTAAAGTCATCTCCTATATGATATATTTTCAGGTAATGCAAGTGAATTTTCAAGATTAAAGAATAAATTGCAAATAAACATGAAATCAAGCGTTGAAAATACTCCAAAATTTACTAAAAACATCAGGACAGTACTGAGCAGATTTATCAGATAGACGAAATATTTTAAGGATTTACCTTGTGTATTTCTACATAATAAACGTGTCACAAGGCCGTTTCAATTAATGTTTCGAAGAGGAATTTTACTGAGATGTTAATATACATGATTACGTCATCAAAATTATGTATACAAGGGAGGGATGGGTTTTAATGTAAAATGAACGTTATTTGAGATTTTATGTAGTTGATTAAATGCTTTATTATACCCACCTTGAATGCGGGGTATATACTAAATGTGGTGATCGTCCTTCCTTCCCTCTGTCCGTCCGTTATACCATTTCTTATCCGCTTCTCCTCCTATACCACTCTATGGAATTTGATGAAACCTTCCTAGAATCTTTGTTCACCAGACATTGTACATTTTGATAGGAATGATATTTGGAGTTTCTTTTTAGAAAATACGCACTTCTGTGACATAGGGAAGCGGTCAACCAATTAGAGATAATTAAAAACATTAGCATAATATGGTATATAGTATACTCAAAAACAAAAGTGGCTTAAGTATGTTTTAATAAAAAATAAATGTCATGTATATTTATTTGATTTACGTGATTTATTGATTAGTTGATTGATCTTTTAAGACACTTTAAGTGAAGTTTTTTTTACATGAGGAAGACAGAAGAGTACAGACAATCAGCATAAAGTTTCGAGTACACCGTGTATGGCCGATCTTGCTATTAAAGAATGACATTTTTAAATCAAATATTTAATGGTTTAAAGGCTTTGTTTACCTAGTTATCTTGGTGCTTGTAAGGCTATCACCTGCCCACTAGTAAACTTGTGCATGCTGACTTTAAGGTTCTGGATTTGAAAGGTTTTCCTTTTCCAAATAGAGATGGTATTGACCTGATTAGGAGTAACTTTTTAGATTTCTTCATTAGTTTGCTTTCCAATAATTTTAGTTTTTGACCGAGTCTTGATTAGATAAATGAGTTTTGCGTAGCATATATAATGACCTTGGTATCTATGGTGACTTATATTTGATGATTTCTTTTATACATGATATCGTTATCAGTTTGAAATGTTGTACTCACTTGATCGGGTCAGCAAGATCCACCCCTAAGGAAACTATATATGTCCCCTACCCCAAGCTGTAATTATCTGAAATGCCAATTGTTAGTTTTTTTTTTAAGTAAAGTGTGTCTGTAAGACACAAATGATGCCGCCTGATCATCGAAGTTAAAAACATGTAAAAACTTGTTTGATATTTGCACGATATTTGACAATATTCAACATATAATAGGCTTATATTAGATATAGATATTCAAATATGACTTCTACTACCCTGGTTTGAATGCGACATGACGGGTGTGTTGCAGCAGGCAGAAAATGCTTACTGTTTGGAGCAAATACATTTTTTTATATTTCACACACACTCATTGAAATCGTTTGACCCTACAAACTTAAATAATGTGTACACATAACCTACCAAATGTAAACACTGTGGCTTCAAAGCTGTAAACGAAAATGTCCGGACAAATCATGTACTAAATCTATGAACAATTTTAAGAAAATTTTATGAATATCAAAACCTATTTTCCTGCATAACTTTATTACCTACAAAATATAACTGCTATAGTCCTAAAACTGTAGATGTAATATGCTCCTTACTTTTCGTCGCGGGGCATGACAAACACACTGAAAAAGTAACCAGTGGCTCTCGAGAGCCAATATTGCTCACCTATTTCTATAGGTCTTTGAGGAGGGGGTGGGGGCATCCAATATATATGTATGTTTCAACTGGTTTAATAATTTCAGATAAGCCATTTTAAGCGGTCCATAAATTTCTATGTTAAAAGATTTCTTACAGTGGCATCCATCTCAGATTTGCGATCAAATAAACATTAGGTCATATGTGAAACGAAGTCCTGCAGTTGCAGCCATTTTGAGTACTCCAATTTGAATAAAAAGTAGAGCATCACGTAATAAACGTGCAAATACAATTTGGCCTTAATCAGCTTTTCAGACATTTTAACATTTTCCTTATGTAATCCAAGTCTCCTGGTGTCGGCCATTTTGAATTTCCGATTGAATAAAAAAACTTTATATACGTTCATCCAACAATATTGCCGATGTTTTAATTTAATTGGTAAACTGGTCACAGAAGTCTAAACATTTTCCTTTGGGGTCCTATGTTAAGTCGTGCTGTGGCGGCCATTTACCTTAACGTAGTCACTATCCATGATATTCAGGTCAAGGTCAGGTAACACCGATATACCAGACAGTCATGAACTATTCATTAACAACCTGTATATCAAATATTATCATCCTACAATGCATGGTTACAGAGGAACTGCCATTATCCAAAAACTTTAACGAAGTCACTGGAACGTAAAATTGAGGACAAGGTCAGATGACATGCGACTGGCAAGCACTCATAAGCTACCAATGGACCAAATATGATGAAGGAAGGGTTTAAGCTTGCCAAGAAATAAAGCAAAATGTCAAGTGTTAATGCCGCTACCACCGGATTACCATATACCTGTCTCGCCTCCAACGACTTTCGTTGCAGGTGAGACACAAACTTTATTGAACAATGTGTCCCAAGTTTGGTTTCAATTGGCCCAATGGTTCCAGGGAAGATTGAATGTAAGGATAGACAGGAAGTGACCTTACAATTCAGGCGAGCTAAAATGAATACTGAACAAATTGGGATTTTGTATTGATTTCACTTTTACGGTACAATAAACAAAACAATGCGCAGACAATTATAATTTTAATAGTAACAGAATAACAACCAGTATAAATGCAAGTTGAATATCAACAATAAGAAATAACAATAGACTCTCTCCTAATACAAGCGGTCATTAACTCACAAATGTAACTTCCGCTAACATATCTTTCTTAACTAAAACATGTGCTTAATTTTAATTTTTCACACTGTCAAGTATCAATAAAGTTTTTTTGATATTTAGTAAGTAATGGCATATTATTACGTTCTTAAACTCAAGCAATAAGCAAAAAAATCTTGTAGGCCATAGACGGTGAAAAATACGCTTAAAGCAGAAAAATAATCAGGGTTCATGTACATGTATAAAAAGTGTCTTGCTCATTGTTTATAATGCCGTTTACTGCCACTTTCATCATTTTTTCCGCTTTATCTCAACACTGTTTGTTTTGTGGGAGGAGTATTTGATTGACATTAGTGTTAAATGTTGTTTAAGCCGTATTTCAGCTTTATTAATTACATTATAATGAAATTTTTAAAAAATAAAAAAAAAGTAGCCATTTTATTCAAATTAAATATGTATCTGTATTGATGCATTTGCATATTCAAACTAATGAAGCTAGTCAATATTGTTTCAAAAAATAGAACAAAGATTAAAATCCAGCATTATTTCAGCTATTTTACAATGTGTACTAAATGCCAATCTTGTTTATTATCTTAATTTCAATTAACTACCGATCTTCAAATGGAAAAATTATCATGCCACTTTTAGAATACGACCATGGTAACTTTACATTTTTTATTAATTGTAAAAAATACTGTCATAAAAAGTTTTGGCATTCTATTTTTTTAATTACAAATATATGTAATGCTATTATCTGTAAAGATGCTCTTCATTTTCAAATTAATGAAGTAAATAAATACCACAATATTTCAAATCATTAACTCATAACTGCATTACATTGATTCAAAGTTTGCTCAATATTTATTTAGCATTATTTCAGCTTTATGAGAGTATTGTTGATGTGTACTAAATGCAGATCTTGTTTATTCTTGTAATTTAAATTACCTACTGATCTTCAAATGGAAAATAATCATGCAATTTTTATAATACAATCATGGTAACTTAACCTTTTTTTTGAAAAATTGAAAAAAAAAACTTTGTCATAAAAGTTTGTGCATTTTTTTAAATTAAGAAATATATAATGCTATTACGCGTATAGATGCTTTTACATTTTCAAATCAATGAAGAAAATAAATACTACAATATTCAAATAATTAACTGAACTGCATTATATTGATTGATCAAAAGCTTTAAGCATTATTTCAGCTATATTTCAGTGAAAGGGGAACAATATTTTTTAAAGTTTTGCATGTTGAGGTGATGCATCTGAGATAATAGTTGATGTGTAATAAATGCAGATCTTATTTATTCTCGTTATTTCTTACCTACCGATCTTCAAATGGAAAAATAATCATGTTTTATTTTACTTAGCATTATTTCAGCTATGTTTCACTGTAAGGGAACAATATTTCAAAGTTGTTTTCATCTTGTGGAGACGCATGTTCATATGTGTATTGAACAGGGGCCCTTGAAATATTTTCATAATTTCAGTTAACTACTGATCTTCAAATGAAAAAATCAGGCCATTTTACAATGAAAGGGGAAAAATATTTTTAAAGTTGTGTATGTTTTAGTGATGTGTGTTGACAGTATGTCTGATGTGTATTGAACAGAGGCCCTTAAAAAATATCAGATGGGAAAATATAACCATGCCTTTTATATAATACAATAATGATAACTTACGAAATACCAAATTTTAAAAAAATTAAAACCCTTAAAATATTCAAATGTACATTCGTGCATTTATTTTTTTTTCATTTTTGCAATAGTTAACATATATTTGGATCTAAGTCATCTTGACTACATAACATTCAAATAATTAACTTAACTGCATTACATTGATTGATCAAAAGCTTTGAGTTGACTCTTGACTACACAACGTTTTAGATCATAACATTACAAGTAACAATTACATCCATATTAACAATTACTGACGAAAAGATCTGTCACAATTTACACTGACATAAATTACAAGTTTAACTCTGATGGTTTAAAAGAAAAGTCCTACATTCAGGTTGTTTTAGTTCTACATGTATGTCGACCATACCTTTTACCACATATTTAAACAAACCGCAAATCAAGCAAAACATTTTACTCATAACATGATGCAAAGTATTTCAAATCTTGTAATTAATTAATAAAATGACAAAGATATTGACCACTAAATATACATAAAAACATAAACCACAATATTCATTGTATCATTGTACAACATCATGCATTAATTTTGAACAACAGTATAATAATCACATTTCACCAAATATGATCTCGCTTAAATTCTACCTTAGTGCAAGTTCAAGCCAATTAAAAATCATCTCCCTTTAGCAACATCAATTTAAATAAGAATTTCCTCCGTTTAGTAAGTACAAATTGAATAATAAGATGTGATAACATTTAACCTATCTTTAGAGAATATATTTTAAAGAAATATTTTAAATTATTTTTTATATTTATTTTTAAATAATTTAAGGCCTTTTGTAGGTCATTTTTAAACATAGTAAACATAATAATGATTATTAGGACTTCTGTGATACAATGCATATGAAGAAAACAAATCTAGAAATTGTTGTCGGCCACCTCAAATACAAAAAGATGTTTTTTGAATCACTTGTATCAAAGTTTGCTGACATAAACAGCCAAGGATAAAAAGGGATGACAAACTAAAAAAGAAAATATATCTGCTGCGGTCGATAAGCTCATTCTAACAACATGAATGAATGATAATCGAATTATTCAAAATTATGTGACAAACATATTTCACTTTACAATATTTATATATAATTATATATAATTTTATGTTATTGCTTATAGCATAGCATTTTGCTTGCTAAGACTGTTATGTGAGAAACAGAGACAGATGCAAACAAAATTAAAATTCAGGAAACTTTCTTGTTAGAAAAACAAAACAACAAGAAAGACTTTTATCAAAGTTGGCTGACATTCAGAGCAAGAATAACAAAGAACCAGACACAAATATTAAAAAATATTTCCTCCTGGCTAATAATTTCAACCTGCAGGATAAGCAATTATAAAAACACAACATAGTTTTTTTTTACATACAGCAATATTTCAGCTGTATTCAGAGTTAGTTACAATATGGTTTTAAAAAATTAGTTAAATGCACAAAATCTTTGCAATATTTATTTGTATTACATTTTAATCAGTACAAATGGATACAAGTAGGTTCTTTGAAAAATCTGATCAACTTTCTGAGGAATAAGATTTCATGGCGACTTGAAATTCACCTTTAAGGCGTCCTAATGGACAAAGAATGGCGATTTTTTTCATCAAATTTGCAAAGTATGTTGACCACTGATATGATTACATCTAATCTATCTTTAGAACATTTATTAATTAAAAGAATATAGGTAACTTCATTTTTTTCATGCCTTTTGCCATTCATTTTATTTTTTATACATAGTAACCATAAACGAAGACTAAAACTTCTGTGATCCAATGCATTTGAAGAAAAAATCTAGAAATTGTTGTCAGCCACCTCAAATACAAAAAAGATGTCTTATGAGTCAATGATATCAAAGTTTGCTGACATAAACAGCCAAGTATAAAAAGGGAAGACAAAACTAAAAAAGAAAATAAATCTCCTGTTGATAAGATCATTCTAACAACACGAATGAATGATACTCAAATTATTAAATTTTATTTTACAAAGATATTAAATTGTACAATATTTATATATTAAAGTTATTATTTTACTTTATTTGCTTAAAGCATAACATTGCTATGTGAGCAAGAGATACCCATGCAATAAAATGAAATTCAAGTTCTGTCTGTGCCTTGTAAACATCCAATAGAAAGACTTATATCAAAGTTTGCTGACATCAACAGCAAGGATAACAAAGAACCAGACACAAATATTAAAAAATATCTCCTCCTGGCTAATTATTTCAACCTACAGGATATGCAATTATAAAAACACAATATTGTTTGCTTGATTGATTTTTTTCAATTTTTACATACAGCAATATTTCAGCTGTATTCAGAATCATTTACAATATTGTTTAAAAAAAATAGTTTAATGCACAAAATCTTTGCAATATTTATAGGTATTATATTTTTAGTCACTATATCACATGGGGATGATATAGACAGCAAGATTAATTGACGATAGAACTGGGTGCTGATGTAAACACCAAGGATTAACTGCTGACTCTGGGGGCAGATGTAAACGCCAAGGATAACTACGGATTAACTGGTGAAGCTGGGGGCTGATGTAAACAGCAAGAATAAATATGGATTTAGAGTAGATCTGCCTATAAAGCACTGGGAAGTCGACCATTTTATTTTCTACTACATAAGACCAAGATGAATTATATCACATGGGGGGGGATATAGACAGCAAGACTAACTGACGAATTTTCACTACAGTAGAACTGGTAGAACTGGGGGCTGATATAAACATCAACTAAGGATTAACTGGTGAAGCTGGGGGGTGATGTAAACAGCAAGGATAACTAAGGATTAACTGGTGAAGCTGGGGGCTGACGTTGATGCCAAGGATAACTAAGGATTAACTGGTGAAGCTGGGGGGGATGTCAATGTCAAGGATAACTAAGGATTAACTGGTGAAGCTGGGGGCTGACGTTAATGCCAAGGATAACTAAGGATTAACTGGTGAAGCTGGGGGCCGACATTGATGCCAAGGATAACTAAGGATTAACTGGTGAAGCTGGGGGGGGGGGATGTTAATGTCAAGGATAACTATGGATTAACTGGTGAAGCTGGGGGGGGATGTTAATGTCAAGGATAACTAAGGATTAACTGCTGACTCTTGGTGCTGATCTAAACCCCATCAACAGCAAGGATAATAAAGGACCAATCAAAGTTGGCTGACATCAACAGCAAGGATAACAAAGGACCAATCAAAGTTGGCTGACATCCACAGCAAGGATAACAAAGAACCAGACACAAATATTAAAAAATATCTCCTCCTAGCTAATTTTTTCAACCTACGGGATATGCAATTATAAAAACACAATATTGTTTGCTTGATTGATTTTTTTCAATTTTTACATACAGCAATATTTCAGCTGTATTCAGAATCATTTACAATATTGTTTAAAAAAAATAGTTTAATGCACAAAATCTTTGCAATATTTATAAGTATTATATTTTTAGTCACTATATCACATGGGGATGATAGAGACAGCAAGATTAATTGACGATAGAACTGGGTGCTGATGTAAACACCAAGGATTAACTGCTGACTCTGTGGGGTGATATAAACATCAACGATAACTAAGGATTAACAGGTGAAGCTGGGGGCTGATGTAAACAGCAAGAATAAATATGGATTTAGAGTAGATCTGCCTATAAAGCACTGGGAAGTCGACCATTTTATTTTCTACTACATAAGACCACGATGAATTATATCACATGGGGGGATATAGACAGCAAGACTAACTGACGATTTTTCACTACAGTAGAACTGGTAGAACTGGGGGCTGATATAAACATCAACTAAGGATTAACTGGTGAAGCTGGGTGGTGATGTAAACAGCAAGGATAACTAAGGATTAACTGGTGAAGCTGGAGGGTGATGTCAATGTCAAGGATAACTAAGGATTAACTGGTGAAGCTGGGGGCTGACGTTGATGCCAAGGATAACTAAGAATTAACTGGTGAAGCTGGGGGCTGACATTGATGCCAAGGATAACTAAGGATTAACTGGTGAAGCTGGGGGCTGACATTGATGTCAAGGATAACTAAGGATTAACTGGTGACTCTTTGGGCTGATCTAAACCCGATCAACAGCAAGGATAATAAAGGACCAATCAAAGTTGGCTGACATCCACAGCAAGGATAACAAAGAACCAGACACAAATATTAAAAAATATCTCCTCCTGGCTAATTATTTCAACCTACGGGATATGCAATTATAAAAACACAATATTGTTTGCTTGATTGATTGTTTTTTTTTCAATTTTTACATACAGCAATATTTCAGCTGTATTCAGAATCATTTACAATATTGTTTAAAAAAAATAGTTTAATGCACAAAATCTTTGCAATATTTATAAGTATTATATTTTTAGTCACTATATCACATGGGGATGATATAGACAGCAAGATAAATTGACGATAGAACTGGGTGCTGATGTAAACACCAAGGATTAACTGGTGAAGCTGGGGGGTGATGTCAACAGCAAGGATAACTAAGGATTAACTGGTGAAGCTGGGGGGTGATGTCAACAGCAAGGATAACTAAGGATTAACTGGTGAAGCTGGGGGCTGATGTAAACAGCAAGGATAACTAAGGATTAACTGGTGAAGCTGGGGGGTGATATAAACATCAAGGATAACTAAGGATTAACTGGTGAAGCTGGGGGTTGATGTAAACAGCAAGGATAACTAAGGATTAACTGGTGAAGCTGGGGGATGATGTCAATGTCAAGGATAACTAAGGATTAACTGGTGAAGCTGGGGGGTGATATAAACATCAAGGATAACTAAGGATTAGATGCTGACTCTGGGGGCAGATATCAAAACTAAGGATAACTAAGGATTACCTGGTGAAGCTGGGGGCAGATGTAAACCCCAAGGATAACTAAGGATTAACTGGTGAAGCTGGGGGCTGACGTCAATGCCAAGGATAACTAAGGATTAACTGGTGAAGCTGGGGGGAGATGTTAATGTCAAGGATAACAAAGAATTAACTGGTGACTCTTGGGGCTGATCTAAACCCCAAGGATAAGTAAGGATTAACTGCCGACTCTGGGGGCTGATGTAAACGCCAAGGATAACTAAGGATTAACTGGTGAAGCTGGGGGCTGATGTCAACATCAAGGATAACTCAGGATTAACTGGTTCTTCCAGGTGATGTGGTAGACACCAAGAATAACTAAGGATTTAGAGTAGACCTGCCTATAAACCAGTGCAGATGTCAACCATTTTATTTACTATATAAGGCCACGATTATATTACAATGGCAGGTAATTTTAACTTATTTCATGACCATCATATATTCTTGACCATTTACGAGCATGTGATAAGATGTATGATAAAAAATGCAAACAAAATATGCACACAAAAAAAAACAACAACCACGCAAGATGTTTTGGCAAGCAATTTGCACTAATATATACCTATGAAAATATCAATGTTACAGTCGAGATAATTCCAAGACGGAATAACATGTTGATTACCATACAGAACATTCAATATTCTTGTAAAATTTACAACAAATTACAAAACAGTAAAAATTGATTGTCGAGATTCTTTTTTTTATAGACCACGGCAATCAATAACTGCTTGACACTGATACATGCATGGTAGCTATAGTTACAGAAATGAATTATCACAGTTAAGCTTTACAACCATGTCATCAAATCTTGCACAAGACTTACTGCCGAGTCCATTACTGCTTTCCCTAGAGAAACAGCAGGAACAAAACATACCAGAATCAGGAAACCAGTCAGAATTAATTTTACCCTTGGCTGAGGAAGGTTCCTATGGTAACGATTACCTAGTATTATGTTTCGTATATCTTCAGGACTACGGCTGAATGCTGTTTTACTTTGTGGCAACGGACTAAACCTGTTGTTCAGATATTTCTTTTGTTCTCTAAGTCGTGCACGATATTCTTTAGGGTAAATCTCCTTTAAAGTTTGTCTCAAATCTACAGAAAATAAAAGATAACCAAATTTAGAAGAAAAAATTGTCTGGATAAGGATTAAAACTTTTTGACAAAAACAAAAGACACAAAAAAAACCAAAATTCACCTAGTCTTCACTAAATTGCAAGTCTGATAAGTTTGATTTTATGATAACACTTTACCTTACCTTGTAAATGCTTGGTTTGTAATCAATAATGAATGAATAATAAACCTTCTCGAGTTAACAGGCTATATCTTTTTATCAGCAAGATGCATATTTTGCATTGACAAAAGAAACCAATATTAAACGTATAATACATTTGAAAATACATGTTTATTGTGACTGGTAGCAAAAACACAAGTGGGAAAACAAAAACAAACTGATAACACTATAATGAAAAAATAAATGTCACTCTAAAATTTTTATGAGTATGGAAATGGATCATTGTCCGACTTGCACCACCCATGGATTTAGAGCTGTGGTGATCCCTGGACTCGAACCAGTAGTTATCAAGAGCAGATGTCTAGCTGCCTCAGGCTTGTCCACTCAGAATCAGTCTTCACGAAATCTTTCCCAGAAATGCTGGACCGAAGCAACTTTTGCCGGACCAAATTTGTCGATGTTGCCATTGTTTACATTTAACTAGCTACCTTATATGCATGTAGATACAGACATTTATCATACATAAAAGTTATTGTAAACAATATACTATTCATAACTGTTATAAACAAGCTGTGTATATCTGAACAAAATTCAAAAGAATATAAATAAAATAACATTTTATTATACACAGAAATAATTCACAAAGCTGAAAGCAACCCATATATATAGAAATTATCATGAGGTCATTGATACCATTTATTTTTATTCCTTCAATTTCAGCTTACTAGTATATATTTAATATATTATGAAAGCCAATCGAACTTTTGAGTTTCAACCCCATTTTAAAGTAGTCTACTTTTTTCTTATTTCTCGCTGTTGGTAATTAGACGTATCCCGGAAATAAACAAATGGCGCGTAATCCATTTGCCAAACTAAAACGTTTCAAAAATGAGTTAAATACGCAGGATCTTTGCCATTTTTATTGGTTTTACATATTTACTCAAAATTTGGAAGTCTGTGTGAATCAGTACTACCAGATATATAAGTATTTTCTGTGAACGAACCATCAGGGCAACTTGAACTTCGATAATAACAATGTCGGATTTTCAGACCGACGAAACACGATTTTTACAGGTACAAGTGTTATTATATCGGTTTTGTACGTCGGACCGACACATTTCGTGAAGACTGCACTCTGCTAGGAGGCCTCAATGGCCAATTTGAAGATGATTCATTGACAAATATAATGTTGCAAGTGCTGCAAGCCTTTTTAATGTAACCAACATGAATTTAAACATTACCATCTTTCCTGATACATTCCATGATCAGCTGTCTACACATTGGACATTGTGTCGCGTTGATGTTATTCTGACCAAGACGTCGTAAACACGCTTCACAGAGCACATGGTCACATGGGTAACAAGCATGGGGTTCACAATATAGATCAAAACAAACAGGACATTGGTGTTCTTCTGGAAAGTCCACTAAACATGGTTCATACTGAAAAAAACAACAATGATATGGATAACTCTAGTTAACAAATAACTACTGATGTGTAAACATGTCTTCACTTCATATAACTGATAATCACTCATCTGGAACAAGAATGACTTCAGCTACATTTGTATATTTCAATTTTTGTAATTTACAGTTTCAGTCTAGTTTTCATAGCAAACTGTAACTGATTAAAGCCTAAAAATTTCTTGATAAGTTTTGATCGATTACCATAAGACAATTTATGATTTTAATTGTAGTCATTTATTTATTTATTGATTAAAGCACAGTTTTACCTTGTGAGAGGTTTAAGGCATATATAAACAAAAATTAACAAAAAAATAGATCATATAGTAGAATCATGCCATCTTCAAGTCCACTTTCCTCAGTACTCAAGACTTTTTAATAAATGGAACAACAAACGACTCTAAGAAGACAACAATTTTATATTTACTGATATCATTTTCATAACTATCTTTAATATTATTTTCTTAAAAATTGAAAATTAAATGTTTTGTAGGCCTTGTCCTTTTAGCTAAAAACACACGACAGTGGGCCCAATGATCGCTCAAATTTGACTTATTGAATTGTTTGTTAGATTGTTTTTTTCTTCGAGGTTTAACTGCAATCCTTGTAATTAAAGGCTGGAGTGGAGATAACTAATCTGGACTTATTATTTTGTATTTTTGTACATGCACATTCAAAAAATTAGGTATCAACTCTAGCAACACAAATGACAAAATCAACACATCTTAGTAAATTTCAATTGCACAATCACACTCATATTTAGCTTATCTGGAACCATGTATTAGGGTTGGATTACCTGAAGAAAACCCCAGACTTTCAGCATCCTTGTCAATCTGGGTTAAGAGTCACAGGTACCCTGCAGATAGTAAGACCTGGGTGCCAATTCATAAAGTGATCGCTAAATAACATGCTAGTTATCCCATGCAATTTAAATGGGATAACATGCATGTTAAGCTAACGATCGCTTTATGAAATGACACCCTGATCTCCAAGGGTTGACAGGCACATCTGAGAAATGTTTATCTGCATTATATGGTTTGTTATGGTCAACAACAATAAAGTAAGCAGTTAATATTTAGCATTTTAACCTTTTTTAACCATGGATATGATCAGGGCTTTTCCAGAAAAAAAGGTACAGGGGGGTCGGAACGCAGCTCAAAAAATGGGGTACCACCACTAAAATTTTAATTTTTTTAGAGGCACAACCTAGAAAATGTTTTTATAGAAAGTACCCCCCACCTATAAAATAAAATTGATACATCAATATGAGTATTTGATTATATTCGAATCTTAAAACCACAGATAGGATTAAATATACAATAATAAAGTTACCCTTAAATTTATCTGAATATTGTGATAACCAACGGCAAACGTCGTCAACACTCAATTCTTCAACAGTAGGAGAGCAAAGGCCCCGATTTGACAGATAAAGGTCAATTTAATGCCGTAAAAGTTACCTGTATGTAAAACAAAAATTTCTTAACAGCGCCATCTATAAAAATTGTTTAGTTCAGGAGAAACTGGCGAGGTGAAGTTTTTCTTAAATTAAATGTAACAATTTATACGTAATACAGGAATCGATCAAGGGTATATTTTGATGCACGACTGTATGTACGTGACGCAGATATAATCAACTGATTGCCACGAGGTTGTTTACCAACATGACCAAAACACGTGCGAGTTTTCAAATGTTGATGAACACAAATCATGTTTAATCAATGAAACTGTCGTTTTGAAGAACAAATGTTTGTTTAAATTTGACATTAAGCATGACTGGTTAAAAGTCTAGTATATAACAAATTTCCAAGAATTATTAAGACATGGTGCAATTTGACAGGAATTGAGGAAAGCTCCATGTGCCTTCGTGTTTGTAGTGAATTTGTACACATTGCGTACGTAAGACATATAATAGTTTCAAATGTGCTGTCTGTTGATAATTTAATGTTGATATATGTTTTTGGCATTTAATAACTCATATTACACCTAGAGTGACATAGCCCCTTACCCCCCCCCCCCCCCCCCAAACGTTTAAGAGGGTGAACCTATAAGGAATGAAAAATTCAATCACAGTTTAATGATGCCTATAATTCTATAACCAACCATTTCATATACTGTGGCCTCCACAACTTCTAGTTGAATTAAGATTTTTTTCAGCTGGCCTATAAAAGGTTGAATCTTTTAAAGTAGTAGTTTTCTGTAGTTTTCTTCACTATTTATACTGACTGAAATAAGTGTCATGTAATTGAGTCAATCAATCAATACAAAAAAGAAAAAAGAAACATTGTTTCCATTCTGCTTATGGGTCACTAATGGTCACTGTATCTTGCATTGTGTCTACTATGTGGACTTTGAAACTCTTGCAAGGAAAATTTGCAACATTGAGAATTCCTTGTCTGTACAAACCCTACAAGCTGCCGTCAGTGTAAAAAGCATAGGGTCTTTAATGCTACAACAACAAAAATTCTTTGTCCTTAACTATTACATTGTTTTCCAATGGCAAACAAGAATATTTGTCTACATGGTTTAATATTCCTGAATTGAAGGTTTAAAAATTTGTTCAGGTCTTGATTATATACATGTAAATGTATTGAACAATTATGTTGATTTGGGATTTCTATAATATATTTTAATGATTGTTATGATTATACCACCCTTTTTTTCTCTAATGCACACAAAGCTCCAAAAATTTACCATTACATTGCAAATGTATTTCAGCCTCCCCCCCTTTTTTTGTAGAAAAAGCTGACACAAATTTGTTCAAAGCGGCTTTGAGACCCACAAATTATACAAAAGACGCAATACTATTATATATTATATATTTAATAAGTACTGATGCGTTATCTATTCTACTTTGACAGGCAGATGCTAAATATTTTTCTAAGCGTACATCGAGTTGCTTCCAACTATTCCCCCCCCCCCCCTTTTCGGCATGTTGTCACCGAAAAAGCTGACACAAATTTGTTCCCGGTGGTTTTAAAAGCTGAAAATTGGACCGAAGACGTAATATTATGATTGATTTAATAATATATTGGTCGCGATTAGTCACCATTCCTATTTATATTTTTAATTTAGAGTTTTCTGTCCGCCGAGTGCCGAGTTCAGATCAAAACATGCCACTTCGTCTTCAAACGGCATTTTAACCTGGTAAATTAAAGCTATACAGTACGAAATTTCTATTGTCTTAGGACTTTGCTGTATTTCATTTTATTGATGTATGTTACGGCAGTGCTAGGTACGATAACGAAAACTGAGACGCTCTCACGCTTACAAAAATCGGACAAAAAGTTGACCTTTAGTTGCATTTTCGGTATACTCGGGCTTTTACAACATCTGGTTAATGAGACAGCAGAGCAATCTAGAGAAACTCGGCAACCAGTCCCATTCGGAACTTTCGGGCGTAAACCATTCAAAGTTTATGATGATCGGTTATTCCCCTTGCATTCATTCCGACAAAATCGTCAGTCAAAAATCGCACGGACGTCGACGAAAGCACCGCGTTTGGCGAAGTAGAAACAGAAAAACACCGACAACCGCGATTATTTTAATAAGAACATACCTACACCCACCAAAATAGAAATACCCTCAACCCCCCCTACCAAGGAAAAAAAAAATGACCTGCGTTCCGACCCCCCTGTACCTTTTTTTCTGGAAAAGCCCTCAACAGATACAAGGACATTTCCTTTTCAATTGTATAGAGAAAAATACATACTGTATCTGTTTTCTCCTCCGACAGGTCTTTCTTCATTTTTCGTTGGCCTGAAAAAAATTTAATAAATATACAGAGTGATTTCAAAATAAATTTTATATAAATGTTGTATCGTCATTTTAGTAGTCAACTACATGTAGATCAGCAACCTCCCACAGATTACACTTTTCATTTAATTGTTGGAAACTCTCGTCCAGTAGCGTTCTCGCTTTGCTACCAGTTATCACTTTCCAACAGTGGGCACACTTGTAGATAGTAGATATTTACTCGTTTTCATGAATATGTAATGTCCTATTTTGATTGGTTACTTGTTATTCTTGCCATGTGTGATCAAAATAGTTTTATCCAATAAATGTCGTTCCCCTTAGTTAACTAAATTTGATGAATATTCATGAAATGGAGAAAATATCTTCTAGTGTGCCTAAGATTGGTCAGTAGAATGCTACCAGATGTGGGTTATCGACAATGACTCCTCATTTAATTGCTGGTTTGTTTGGTGTTTTAATGCCACTTTCTGCAATTTTTGCATCTATTTCATGGCATACCGATTTTTGTTGCAGAAATTCCTGGTAAAACATGTGAACTTTGTTAGGAAAACTGGCAATTAGAAAGCGTAAAAAATATATACTCCAACATGTATAACAACATGCATATAAACTAGACAAAGTTGATCTAGCGATCACTGATACCCCCGCTTTTGTAAAAAGATCTAACGTTGGACTGTGACCTTGAAATTTGACAGATTTCCCCCCAAAAGCGATAGGCTTCTTACCAACATAATATATAATAATATCCAAAAGTTTCATTCAAATCAAATGCAAACTTTTTGAGTTATTGTCTGGAAACAACTTTTTTGTAAAAATGTCTAACGATTTTCATGGACAGCGACCTTGAAATTTGACAGATTTCTCACCAAATTAAAAGGCTTTTTACCAACATGATATATAACAAAATCCCAAAGTTTCATTAAAATCGGATGCAAACTTTTTCAGTTTTTGTCCGAAAACAACGTTTGTGTTAAAATTCCTAACGTTTTTCATGGACTGCAAACCTTGAAATTTTACGGATTTCACCCAAAATCGATAGGCTTCTTACCAACCTGATATATAATAATATCCCAAAGTTTTCGTGGACTGCGACCTTGAAATTTGACGGATTTTCCCAAAAATTGATAGGCTTCTTACCAACCTGATATATAACAATATCCCAAAATTTCATTCAAATCGGATGTAATCTTTTTGAATAATCATCCAGAAACCAAATGTGGACGGATGAACTGACGGACGGAAAGAGGGACCACTATATACCCCGACTCTGTTGAGCGGGGGGTATATTAAAAAAACACAAAAACAAGGCGTATTTGGGTTGACAGAGGATGCATGCTAAATGTGATGCTATCCAAAATTTCTGTGGAGAACACTGGGGTTACTTACAAAAATTTCATCAGCAAATCTTTTATATTTTTTTGGCAAAGGAATGTGGAGGTAACCGCCGGTTACGGATAATGCAGGTGAGGTAACCAGAAAATCTTCTGGTAAACTTACCGTTTTTCTCTCTCCTTTTTCTTCGTCTTTGCCTCAGGCTTCCTCCCCTATCACTGTCCCCCAAGAAATCAAAGGCGAGGGATACGTCAACATCTATACCAACATCGATCATTTGTCTGTTATCTGCATATTCCTCGATGAATAACCCAGAAGTGTTGCTAGTGACAGGTTCATCAATAGGATTTGCTGCATTATTCATAGAATGCGAGTTACTTTCATGGTTTTGAACATCATCATGGGTGTTGTTGTCCATGGAAGGATAGTGATCAAGGGTCTCAAACCGGTTTTGCCTAGATATAATATTGTCTGCAGATGAATCCAAATCAATTAACAAATCGTTATCTGATGTTGATGGCTTGGCCAGCCCTTTGTGGAAATGTTGATCACTTGGTAAAATAGTTCTCTGCAATTGTTTCATGTTCTTTTCTGTTGAAAATAAGGTGTCATTTGCTGCACTCAATGTTTGCGAATGTTCACCATTATGGCTACTAAAAGCACATCCATCTTCATCATCTAAATCACGGTCTCTACTACAAATAACAGCTTCTGCATCTTTTTTGGGAGAGCCTATCTTGCTTCCTTCATAACATGAACGATTGTGATTACAACAAAGTCTAATTACAGCCTCACACTCTTCTTTCAAGCATGAACTTACAATACTTTCATCCGGAACTTCCTCGGATTCTTGACCTTGATCTGAAAAATCACCCAATTTGCAGTTAGTGACAGAGGAATCTACCTGTATGTCTGTGCGTAAACTATTTAATGACATTCTCGAGACGTAGCCGACACCAAATAGATGTTTGTTAAAATCTTCATCTGGCATGTCAGTGTTTTTTTCACAAGTGTCGGCATTTTCAAATTGCCTCGAATGGTTGCAGGAATTAAGCTTAATTATTAAGTCTGTGTAAATGTCACTGCCGGGTACTGGATGCAGTCCTTCTGAAGTTGAACCGAAAATACATTCAGAAGGAAATAAAGAAGTAGAATATTTTTCCTGTGTTTCATCCATTCTATTATTCGATTCATCTTTAGCAGTGTGTTTAAGAAGTTCTGCTTCTACACGTGCCTCTGCCAACAGTTTATACAGGCATGTTGCCTCATCGTCTGTAGACTGCATGTCTCCAACAACAGGACAAGAATTCTCTAATTGTAGTTTGGCTATCTGACTATCAGCACTGTCAGTTCTTTGATCATCCCCCACTAAAGCATTTAAATGCTCTTGTTGCTGATAGAACAATTTATCACAATTGTTTTCATCCTGAAAGTTTGAAGACTTAGGCAGATTTCCAGATTTCTCTGGATTAATGACTTTTTTATCGACACGGTCTCGTAGTATGTGTATAGGAGGAATAGTATGTGTGTGACATTCTGTACACCTGTATATCTTGATGAAGTTGAAGGATCCCAAACGTCCTCCACAGTTCGGACAATACAGCTTCCCTTTCTGCCAAAATTCCTAAAATAATATATAAATCTAAACCAATACTGAATGATCTATAATCAAATTTGGGACTCTGTTGTGTTTTTTTCGTCTGAAAATGGGCCAAATTTGTATGCCTGTGAGTGTCACAACCGCATAATGCACATAAACACATACATGTACTGATGAAATAGGCAACTATGAAAAAGGATTTTGCTTTTCTACACATCCCCCAATGTCCACTTAAATATGATATTTTCTATGGGTAACCCCAAATATCATGCCAGTCAAAATATTAAAATATCAGGTGCACAATTGCACTGTGACAAATATTCTGTGGTCTTTGACAGTTACCCACAATCTGTAGTAGGAAAACTGGCAATCCTTGTTTATGGAGATTTGAGTTTAGCCTGCGATGAGACCCGAACCCACAATCTCGGTGTTGACAGGCCACGTCATCAGTAGTAGACGAACTACCTTAACCACTGACAACCAAGGCCCCATCTGAAGGCTATCTATAGACAGTGTGTTGTGTGGACAGACAGACCAAAAATGGATAGATTGGATGTTTGCTTACGTCCAACGAGCAGTATTTCGACTATATTCAGGACGAGAACAAGTTAACAAATAATAAATCAGTAGAAAATGGGGTAGGATAGGAAATAGCAAACAAAGTTGGGTCCACTATAAAAAGATGGGAGTATTGGTCATAGGGCATTTGTATACCAGGTATGTGACCTTTACCATTCAACCACTGAGGACCCTTGTTTCTACCTGGTGTCCATACAGGTATACCAGTGGTGGAAAAATTTTCTCCTTAAGGTCAAGCCCAGGGCTTTTAAAGATTTTAAATGCCCATGCCCAGCTGTTTTCATTCAAAGCCCAATTTATACCAAGATATTTTGTAACTGGTATATAACAATAAAATTATTGCATATCTAGGTGTGTGGAATGCCAATGGACTAATTCTATTAATTTAAAATATTATTGATATTTGACATTGTTGTATTAGCAATTTCATTTGTAATAAAAACAGTTTATGTTATCAAGATGTTTTATTTATTGCATGTAATAAAGTATTGGTTCAGAGTTAGTAGATCTTAGTTTTTAAGATGGTTTGAAAGTTCAGACTCGTTTTTTCACGATCATACTTTTTATCTTTAGATTCACGATAATCATCATCGTCGTCAGTGGACTTTCTTTTATTCTGTTCCGATCCCATAGTTACGTTCTGTTTACTTGAAGTAAACTTGAAATTGAACAGCAACATTTATCTTTCGCGACCCTATCAACTACAACAAGTAAGCGCTTGAATCGAAACCCCAAAACCGGTTACTTTCAAACGCCGAAATGATTCTAATTAGAATATTCATTTATTTATTTCCGATATCGTAAATAGACTCAACCAGGAAGTAATATCTCGATGTTGTTATGCTAAAATTAATACAAAATTAAAGGCAAACTATCAATCAAGATGTAAAATGAAATTAAAGAAACGTTTTTTTTAACACATTTTTCCACCCCTGTATACATTGTCAAAGGACATGTATATGTTCAGCTACATGCGCTTCTTTTGGTAGGACAGAAATGGTGGGTCTATATAATCATTACAGACAAGATATAATATTTTTAACTAGCCAGGAAACAAATTCTACAAACTGGGTACTGACCTTGTCTATGGTCTCTGCAATCCATTCTGGCATGTCGTCTTCTTTTATATACCATAATGCACCACTGTCACAAACTGAAACAATTACAGTACAGACAACATAGATATTAATCCACTCATCCCTCCACCACAATCCCACTTTCATTCCCTGTGAAAACACATCTTTCACTACAAACACGCTTTCATTCGCTGTAGACACACATTCCTCCCCCACAGTCATGCTATCATTTGCTGTAGTCACACATTCCGCCCCCACAGTCAAGCTTTCATTCGCTGTAGTCAACATATCCCTCCCCCACAAATTCTTGTAACATTATTTAGGACCTGCATTTTAACCAGCTTTTTGTCAATTTATTTACCACTGGACTTACCCACCTAGAGACTTAACATACAGCCCCACTATCACTGGACTGACCCACCTAGAGACTTAACATACAGCCCCACTATCACTGGACTGACCCACCTAGAGACTTAACATACTGCCCCACTATCACTGGACTGACCTGCCTAAACAGCAGTGCTGCCAACCCAATAAGATGAAAAATAGTAAGGCAAGGGGTCTGGGGCCCCCGCCGTTGGGGATTTTTTGTGAATGGATGTGCTTACCTTTTGTTTTTCTGACATTTAGGTTCCTTAATAAAAGGGTCAAAACGATCGTGATCTACAACCACATGGTTCACATTCAATAGAAATTACCTTTTTTCAAACACTATAATGATTATGATTAGATTTTTTGTAATATTCCTGTAATATTCCAACCAATGAAGGTCATGACTATGAAAAAAATCGGGAATTTAATTTTTTTAACGCAAAAAACAGAAAATCGTAGTGTTTTTTTCTGAATTAGTAAGGCACATTTTTTAAGCAAAAATCGGAAGACGTACGCTAAAATAGTAAGTGTTAGCAGCTCTGAAAGAGGCTTAACATACTGCCCCACTATCACTGGACTGACCCACCTAAAGAGTCTTAACATACATGTACAGCCGCTATACACCTTACACTGGTCTCCTGTGCTGAATGACTTTATTATATTGATGTCTGATAAAATCTTATGCCTACATACTCGACACTGTAGGTAAAATTCTTCCATCTTCAACCTAAAATAAAAATTGTCATTTTTATTAAAACAATTTTTTGGTCAATACAGGTATGGTGCATGATCAATTCTTAATCTATAATGATAAATTAGGTACAAACAAACTATGGTGTGATTTGTATCATAATCTGTTTACACAAGTCAGGGTTTCTGTGTCCACGAAACCCTGACAAACTTTCCCGGGAAATTAACGGTCTAGATGAATTTCATATGACATCAAACCTTCAAAAGATCAACTGATGAAATTGCTTGAAAGAAGCAAGTGTTTGGCAGTAGTCATTCTTACTCATTCTGAGTGGGAAGAAAATGTAACGCAACTAATAAATAACGCAGTAATAACAACCTATTAACACTACTGTACAAAATACACTGACCTTCAAATGGTCTATGCAACAACGCATCTGTTTGGTTTATTTACAATCGACATTAGGATATCCCCTAACCAAGCAGCGAATGAAAGCGAGCTTTTGATTGGCTACATCAAGATATGATGTAGCCAATCAAAATAGTGACATCTAGCCTGGGAATTTCCTAGCTAAGTTTGTCCGGGTTTCGTGGACACATGTGGAAACAGAAACCCTGACTAGTGAGGATGGTCATTGGGCTAGTTCTTTTATAACAGCTGTTAATAATACATGAGATTTAAAAACCAGAGGCTCTTAAGAGCCTCTATCGCTCACCTGATTTTATAGGAAATGAAGATGGCATTTCCGTTATGTTAAAGTAAGTCCTGTAATTTAACTTTAATTAGGACCATCCAAACAATATTACTAGAAAGCTTTGTTTCATTGGTTAACCGGTTGTATAGAGAAGATTTTTTTTATTTGCCATAGGGTCCAATGTTAAACTAAGTCCTGCGGCGGTGGCGGCCATTTTGAATTTCCAATTGCCATAAAAAAAATAAACTTTATAAAGGACCACCCAAACAATATTGCTAGTAAGTTTTTGTTTCCATTGTCATTGATTAACCGGTTTCAGAGAAGAAGCCTTTAAAAACTTTTTCCCATAGGGTCCTATGTTAAACTAAGTCCTGCGGTAGTGGCCATTTTGAATTTCCAATTGCCATAAAAAACATAAACTTTATAGAGGACCATCCAAACAATATTGCTAGTAAGTTTTTGTTTCCATTGATTAACCGGTTTCAGAGAAGAAGCCTTTAAAAACTTTTTCCCATAGGGTCCTATGTTAAACTAAGTCCTGTGGTAGCGGCCATTTTGAATTTCCAATTGCCATAAAAAACATAAACTTTATAGAGGACCATCCAAACAATATTGCTAGTAAGTTTTGTTTTGATTGGTTAAACAGTTTCAGAGAAGAAGCCCTTTTAAACTTTTTTCTCATAGGGTTGAATGTTAAACCAAGTCATGCGGTGGCGGCCATTTTGAATTTCCGATTGGGATAAAAAACATTAACTTTATAGAGGACCATCCAAACAATATTGCTAGTAAGTTTTGTTTCCATTGGTTGACCGGTTTCAGAAAAGAAGCCTTTCAAACTTTTTCCCATAGGGTCCTATGTTAAATTAAGTCCTGCGGTGGCAGCCATTTTGAATTTCCAATTGCCATAAAAAACATAAACTTTATAGAGGACCATCCAAACAATATTGCTAGTAAGTTTTTGTTTCCATTGATTAACCGGTTTCAGAGAAGAAGCCTTTAAAAACTTTTTCCCATAGGGTCCTATGTTAAACTAAGTCCTGCGGTAGCCGCCATTTTGAATTTACAGTTGCCATAAAAAACACAAACTTTATAGAGGACCATCCAAACAATATTGCTAGTAAGTTTTGTTTTGATTGGTTAACCGGTTTCAGGGAAGAAGCCCTTTTTAACATTTTTCCCATAGGGTCCAATGTTAAACTGTCCTGCGGTGGCGGCCATTTTGAATATCAGATTGGGATAAAAAACATTTAACTTTATAGAGGACCATCCAAACAATATTGCTAGTAAGTTTTGTTTCCATTGGTTGGCCGGTTTAAGAAAAGAAGCCTTTCAAACTTTTTCCCATAGGGTCCTATGTTAAATTAAGTCCTGCGGTGGCAGCCATTTTGAATTTCCAATTGCCATAAAAAACACTAACTTTATAGAGGACCATCCAAACAATATTGCTAGTAAGTTTTTGTTTCCATTGATTAACCGGTTTCAGAGAATAAGCCTTTTAAAACTTTTTCCCATAGGGTTCTATGTTAAACTAAGTCCTGCAGTGGCGGCCATTTTGAATTTCCAATTCCCATCTAAAACACAAACTTTATAGAGGACCATCTAAACAATATTGCTAGTAAGTTTTGTTTTGATTGGTTAAACGGTTTCAGAGAAGAAGCCCTTTTTAACTTTTTTCCCATAGGGTCCTATGTTAAACTAAGTCTTGAGGTGGCGGCCATATTGGTTTACCAATCAAAATAAAAAACACAAACTTTGTAAAGGTCCATCCAATGAACATTATGGCCAAGTTTGGTTTCAATTGGCCAAGTGGTTTCAGAGAAGAAGATTAAAATGTAAAAAGTTTACAGACGCCGACGACGGACGCAAAGTGATAACCATAGCCATGGATTTATCAAGGATCTCGTAGGGTCCGTTATTCGGACCCATTCCCAATGCAAAATATCCTATTTTTTTCCCAATTTCTACTGCTAAAATTCCCAATGCTGCCGATTCCCAATTTATGTATCGTAATAAATTTGACGGTGTTTAAAACTGGTAAAAACATGGTTTTCTAATCAAAGACGTATTTGAAACCGGAAATGATTTTAAGATCTCCAGGTGTAGGACCACCAAATACCGGGAACCAGTCCAGAGGTTGTACGTAAAAGTAGTACTAGTCAACAGACAGGTTCACTCTTGCATCATATAGAATTTGAACCGCACATGATACCAGAATAAATTTGGTATTTTTGGAAAGCTGAATATTCTAGGAAACTTGAGGATAAAGTTGTATTGGTTTTAAATGAACATAAAAATGTTGAGAGTCAATTAGGGACAAGCACTATTATTGGACTGAAATAGAAATTGAAAGTAGATTTTTAGACCACATGGACTTCAGGTTGAGCGTTTTTTCTTATATGCAATGAAACATATTGTGAAATTTTGACAGAATGTTTGGCCAGTGCATTTTTATAGGGGACAGAAGTGTCACTTAATTTGAAACAAAGGTAAATTTTCTAGGATAAGTCAAAATTATCAAATTTTAATATAGCCAAAGAGTAAAAAATCTATGGTGGTCCTACACCTGAAGAGGCCATAGACAGGTATATCAACTTCTATTTCTTTTGATAAAAATGGTACTAAAAGAAAGTAAATCACCAAGACTATCATTTTAATTGCTTATCAAAGCCAAAACCTATAGTGGGGGTTAAATTTCAGCCTAAATATGGTATTATGTAATATTGTATGAAATTATGGGGTCTGCAGTGGTCCGCGCTTAGTAGAATGTGCTTTAATTTAAATAAACTCCTGTTTTAGGTTTTGGATGTAATGAAAGGGTCAAAATGTATAAAACTAGAACTGGTAGACATTCTAGTATGCAGAAAAATAGTGTATTTAAGATGAATTTGTCAATTTTACACCTGCGGCTTAAGTCGGTTACATTGCTGGCATGGGTTAATACTAAAATTATTTATTTTCTAATCTGATGCTTGCTAAGGGTAAATTTGTTAGGAAACTAGTAACCATATGCAATAATTGTACTTGTTAAGATAATTGGGCCTTGAGATGATGGTACTTCTGTCAAAAATTCCTTAAACATGAGCAGTAATGGGAAATTGGCCAATTTTTGCAATTTCATACCAAAGCAAGATATAATTTTGTTTCTTTGTATGCCAGTTTGAACTTTAGTGGGGTTTTTATTAGTAAGGAATGTTCATTTAACTATTAAGCTTAATGGAATAGTGAACGTATTTAATGAAATTCATAAAATTTTAGTCTCAGTTTAGAAACTATTAATGTACACCTCCAAAGTATAGTACAACTGAATATCAATAAATTTAAATTTGAACTCAAAAACTTTCTCAGGATGTACTAGGTGCATAATTAGGACAGTTTCATACTATTTTTCTTAATTGAAATGTATTTCAAGAGATAAAAGTCTTATCCCAACAGTTTGAAGGTACTCAGTATCTCACTTTGTAAACAGGGGGGGGATGTGAAATTTACTGAAAAAGATGCAAAATTTATGATAAAATTATGTAATTAGTGCCTTTCTATGTGTGAAATAAGTCCATTTGTGTTGGATGTATATTGCCAAGCTTGCTATTTACATCTGCAACTAAGAAATTGAAAAATTAAGGAATAATGCATTTCTTGATCACCAAGCTAATTTTTCATGATAACGCGCATGTGAGGTCTTTGTATGTTTTCATGCATTTCTTGAAAACCGCTGAAAGGAATTCAACAAAATTTTAGAATTTGTTTCGACTAACATAAATCTAACACCAGGAAAAATTTTATTTAATTTGTTGAACAAAAACATCTTCTTTAGGTGTAGGACCACCAAATACCGGGAACCAGTCCAGAGGTTGTACGTAAAAGTAGTACTAGTCAACAGACAGGTTCACTCTTGCATCATATAGAATTTGAACCGCACATGATACCAGAATAAATTTGGTATTTTTGGAAAGCTGAATATTCTAGGAAACTTGAGGATAAAGTTGTATTGGTTTTAAATGAACATAAAAATGTTGAGAGTCAATTAGGGACAAGCACTATTTTTGGACTGAAATAGAAAGTGAAAGTAGATTTTTAGACCACATGGACTTCAGGTTGAGCGTTTTTTCTTATATGCAATGAAACATATTGTGAAATTTTGACAGAATGTTTGGCCAGTGCATTTTTATAGGGGACAGAAGTGTCACTTAATTTGAAACAAAGGTAAATTTTCTAGGATAAGGCTAAATTATCAAATTTTAATATAGCCAAAGAGTAAAAAATCTATGGTGGTCCTACACCTCCAATAAAGAGGAAGAAATATTCGATATCTTGATCATTTTTGCGTTTGTAAAAAGGGAGCGTGGTGTTTGTCATTTAGATATATTTTTGACCTTGATTGAATGAAATAAACAAAGCGACCGGTCATGTATCATGTCGCATAACTCGAAATATTACACCAAAAAGTTAAAATCGAAAGATAGCAGTATTCAAAATTGTGTTCTTGTTTTTCCCAATTTCAAGCAAATGCCGATACAAATTTCCCAAACTTCCCTCAGGGTCCTTTTTCCCAAAAAAACCAGGTAAACCCCTGATAGCTCACCTGACCCTTTCAGGTCAGCTAAAAAAAAGCAAGGGTTCCGATTTAAACATATTTGTTTATGTTGACTGGGAGCCGTGTGGCTTACTAGTACAGTTTCATTAACAATGCAAAGAACAATTACATTTGATATCATCTCAACGTTTAAACCAATAGAAATCTATGATATTGATGAAAGACATGAAAGACGTAGTTAATATAGATATTCAGAATTTACATACTTGTATGATTGTATCATATAAAACCATTAAAGTATACAATGTCAACAGTCATGCATAATCGAGATGAAATTTATTTCCTGCATCACGTCATAACAAAATACAGGAAACAGCTATAGTTCTTGTATACACCATAACCTTATACTAACTATATTGACAGGAAATTATTATTTTTTTTTTTTTTTATTTTTTTTGTTCCATTGCAAATTACATACATATATATATATATATATATATACACATAGTACTAATATTTACATATAACATATACAATACAGCAATTTAATGTAACAAGACAATGGTTTTTTTATTATATTTAAGAAGAAGGATAGAAGTTATGTTAAAGTAAGAATACATGAATTTGTATGCTAAGATTTAGTAGAACAGGCTTAAAAATCAGAGTAGGAAATAAAGTTAGGTTGGTGTTCTCATTTTTGCTTAACTCTTTCCGTGTGAGGTATTTACTGGTATTACAGAATGAATCTTATATTAGTTATAAGTCCAGGGCTTTTGGAAAGGGGGGGTGGGGTGTGGGTAGGCACACTGAGATTTTATCAGATTGATGTAGGCAGAAGGTTTTTTTTTTTTTTTTGTTAAGCATTAAAGATGAATAACGAATTAGTACTATTAAACATCTAGAATTTTAAGTCGGTGAGAAAAGATCTTCAAAATCACTCCATATTAAGTGGAAGTCATCCAAGCGCTGTTTTTTTATAGCAGCTATCTTTTCTAACTCATATGTGTTTTTTAACATGGACTTTACAAGACTCAAAGATAATTTTTTTTTAAGGCATCTGGTGGTGTAAATATACTGTTTTATAACTAATAAGATAATATTATATGCATTGCCTTTTACCATTTTATCAGTGTTACCAAAAAGCATATGCTTTTTTGAAACATTTACATTATTAAGCCAAGTATTAACTTCTTTGAATAAATTTTGAACCAATTCACAGTCCCAAAAGATGTGGACTAAAGTTTCTTCTTCCTGTTCACAGAAGGTGCATTTGGAATTATCAATAATTTTGATTTTGTTAAGAATCTGGTTGGTAACTAATATATTGTGATTTATCCTATACTGCAGCCACTGTAGTTTACTATTATTTGTAGTGATAAATGGCAGTACTAGTATATATATTTTTTTCCAATCTTCTTTTGTAAAGTTAAAAATCTTGTTGAATTTATTCTGTGCAGTTGGGACACTCTTGTTTTTATTAAAAACACTGTACATATCTCTAGAGCCTTTTGCATTTTTAAGAATGGTCAATATTGTGACTGGAATAAATGGGTTTTCTAGAACAATACTTGTGTTTTTTTCAGTATTTTGATACATTTTTGACATTTTTTTCAAAGAGCTAATAATACTATTATATTCCATAACATTTATCTGGATATTATATTTCTGTTTGAAAAGATTAAAAGTAAGAGGTGTGCCTTCTTCTGTATATAGATCATTTATAAACTTAATACCTCTATCAAACCATTTTTCCAAAAACACAGTTCTTCCCCCTGTTTGTATCTGTGGGTTGTACCATATCGGACTTGAAAGGAAGTCATTCCAACCTCTCCTGTTTTCATTTTCATTTTCAATAATAAATTTAAATGAATACAACACATCTTTCTAAAACTTATTTGTTATTTTTTCAATTATTCTTTCAACATAAGATTTTCCACAGCTTAATAGTTTGTTTAAATCAACTGATGTTTTGAAAATATTTTGCCATTTACTATCTTTTAAAACAAGTCTTCTTAACCATGTTAGTTTTAGTGCCAGTATGAAACTTTTGACATTAATCATTTTTAGCCCCCCTTCTTGATATTCTTTTTGTACCACCTCCTTTTTTACTTTACTTAATGGTGATTTCCAAATAAATTTAAGTAGCATATTTTCTATTGTTTTAATTAGATCATCGTTTGGGTTCGGAAGTGAAATAAACAGTTGATTCAGCAGTGGAAGAATTAAAGACTTTACTACTGTGACTTTGCCCACAGGAGTAAGACTTCTCTTGTTCCACTGCTGAATCAGGGATTTCATCTTAAGAATATATGGTTCATAATTTATATTTATCATTTTTTCAAGATCGACATCAAAATTTATACCCAGTATTTTAAAGGTGGAATTGCCCCATGATAATTGCCAGTTGGTACATAATATATCTTTGCTGTGCTTTTTACTACCAATCCAAATGACTTGTGTCTTGGAGAAATTTATTTTAAGTCCTGACAATTTAGCAAACCACTCTAATTCTAAAAGTGTTTCTGACAGTGATTCTTCAGTGCCATCTAAAATAATAGATGTATCGTCTGCAAATTGTGATAGTTTGTGTTCAATTTGACAAACTTGTATACCCTTAATTTTTTCATTACTTCTAATTTTTATTGCCATGATTTCAGCACAAAGTATAAACAGATATGGAGACAATGGATCCCCTTGTCGACAACCCCTTCCAATTTCAAAAAAGTTTGAAAGATTTCCCCCCTGGATTATTGCGGAATTGATATTTTTATAAAGTACATTAACCCAAGTCAAAATTGAATCTCCAAAATTAAAATATTTAAGAACATTATTAAGAAAGGACCATGAGACAGAATCAAAAGCCTTCTCAAAATCTATTAATAAAAACAATCCTGGGATTTCATGTTCTTCGGTATATTCCATGATGTCAAATAATAATCTTATATTTTCCCCTATAAACCTACCAGAAATAAAACCAGTTTGGTCTGTATTTATTAGTTTTGGAAGTACATTTTTTATTCTACCAGCAATTACCCCTGATCCAATTTTGTAAACAGTATTCAGTAATGAAATTGGTCTCCAGTTTTTCAAAAAGTGCTTAGATTTATCGCCCTTAGGAATACATGTTATGATACCTTGTTTTTGGGTTACTGACAAATTTCCAATAAAATATCCATAATTTAAAGATTCAGTTATGTAAAATTGTAAGTCCTTCCAGAAGAACTTAAAAAATTCTGCTGTGAACCCATCTGACCCAGGGCTTTTGTTATTTTTCATTTTTTTTAATACTTCCCCAGCTTCCTGTATTGTAATCAAGCCTTCAAGGCTTTCTTGTTCTTTTAATGTAAGTTTTTCTATATTTTTACAATTAAGTCCATCTACAATATCTTGTAACTTACAACCCTCATCTTGATCCTTATTTTTGTACAAATCTTCATAAAACAATTGTATTTCCTTCAAAATTTCATGTTGGTTTGTTACTATATCCCCATTTTCTTTTTCAATTTTTGGTATTATTTTTGAAGTATAATTTCTTGACTCTAGGCCACAAAAATATTTTGTTGGTTTTTCTCCTTCCTCAATCCATTGTACCCTTGATCTAATCATATTTCCCTTTAGTTTTTCTTTCCTAAGATTCTCTAGCTCCCCCTTTTTAACCTCTAATTCTTCAAGATTGTTTTCATTTACATTGGCTTCAAGTTTAGAAATTTCACCCACAAGTTTTTTCATTTTTTCTTCTTTTTGTTTCTTGACAAAACTTGAGTATGAAATGGTTTTACCCCGTATTTCCATTAAGAGAGTTTCTAAAAAAAGTTGTGGATTAATTGTAAAATGTAAATCCCTATCATTTATTGTATTAATTATTTCAAAGTTATAAACTAAAGCGGCATATTGCTTTTTAACTTCTAATATTTTTCTTTTGACCAAGTCGATATAGTTTTTGTCATATAATAACGAACTATTGAATTTCCAAAGGCCTTTACCCTTAATAAAATTATTAAATTCAAGTTGTAGGATAATCATGGAATGGTCTGACCGATAACTAGGGTCTATTTTACAGTTATTGAGGTTATTTGACAAGCTGTCTGTTATTAAAAAGAAATCTAGCCTAGCCTGTTTAAAAGGGGATTTCTTTCTCCAAGTAAATCGACGTCTATTTGGATATAACTCCCTATAAGGGTCTATAAGGTATCTATCCTCTATAATTTCCAGAAGCCTTTCCCTTGCATTTGGGTTATTAATATGTAAATAATTATCATAATCGATTTCTGGTTTCAACACTAAATTAAAATCTCCACAAATTACATAATTTTCATTTCCAAATTCATCCACAACAGACATTACTTCATTGTAAAAATTTGGGTTGTCTACATTAGGACCATATATTGATACAATAGTCATGTTTAAATTGTCCATACATATATCCAATGCTAGAAAATTGCCATTATTATCAACCTTATCACGTAATATTTTAAACTCAAAATTGTTGTTAAACAAAATACAAGTTCCTCTAGCGTTTGACTTAAATGAGCTGAAGCAGCATTCATATCCCCATAAGGATCTTACGGACTTCTCAATATCTACTGTAAAGTGAGTATCTTGCAGACAGTAAATATTGCATTGCTTTGATTTTAAATACTGAAAGACATCTTTTCGTTTATTTTGGTCCCTTAGTCCCTGACAATTAACTGATAAAATCTTCAAAGAAGTCATTTATTTATACATGTACATGTCAAATACAATAATAAATGGAAAGGATACTGTATGTATCCAGGACTACCTCCAAGGATGGTGATCAAGCAAAAATGAGAACTAAAATAATCATATTTCTGAATAGAGAAAGATAAGAAAAGTAGAACATATACAAGATAGGAATAAAAGGTATAAGAGAGAAGACAAATTTTCGACATGGCTCACAAAATGGTACAAATATACTGTGTTTAACACGAGCAGTCTCTGCAGATATAGTACAAATATAATTAATATTATGTTTAAGATTAAGAAGTAACATCCAACATTTTGATCATTACAAGTATAAATTTTTCATCCTATTCCAGTTTTAAATTGTCCTGTCATTTATCAAATTCCGAAAATTACTTGAATATTTTTGAAAATGTACTCTCTATTTCTGTATACAATTGTAATATATTTTAGTGTTGTAATACCAAATAGGATTACATTATAGACAATTGATTTCTTCTTTCAACAAGATTTACATTCACTAATTTACCAATTAGAACAAAAATTCATGTTAAATTCATGGAAAATAAGGTTTATTGTCTGTTTATCTATACATTCTGAAAAAAAAATATATCCCCATGGATGATTTTACTGTTACCATTTTAAAGGATTCCCCAACTAATGAGAAAAGAAAAGTTAGAAGTAATCACCTGTCTAAATGGGAGAGAATTGATTATAGAACATTCATCACATATCATATCTTAGCATTTATTGTAAGAACAATTGTACTTGGACGAATCAAATATACTGAGCCTTCATTTATAAGGCTACCATATTACATTTTAATATTTAATTCCTTGTTGTAGTTTTTTTTTTTTTTTTTTAAAGGTGGTGATACTGAAAAGTGATAGATACATAATGTACATATAAGTTGTGTCATTATTTCATGCAGTTTACAGGTTAAGATAAGTTGTTACAGTACCTTTTTTACTTCCCGTTCAGAATTTTTTGGTCTATATCATCAAACAGATTGAATTTTAATTGCAAATTGTCTTTTGTCCTACCATAAACTTTGCAGTTGAAAAACCACACTGACTCAAATTTATGAGACTCCCTTAGTCGTTTCATCAATTCATAGTTTTGTTGAGTTATATCGTCTAAGAATAGCACTCTGTTTTTTAAGTTTTTTTTCTCTCTCATCACTTTTCTCTTAGTTTCACTATTAAACAGTCTAACAATGACTGGTTTATCCCCAGTCCTACTGGATGGGAGTCTATGTATTGCCACAACATCTTTGGTGTTTAGTTCCACTTTCAAGTCATTTTTCACCATTTGTATGAAGTCCTCCCTTAGGTCTTGTTTTTCTCTCCACCTCATGTTGAACACTTTAATATTGTTTTTCCTAGAATATTGTTCATTTTCATTACATTTTGTTAGTGCATCCAATGTCATATGTTCCACCCTGCTACAGTCAATCCTAGTTTTGCTTGTTTGTTGCTTTGCATTTTCTAGCTGTTTCTTGATGTGTTCATTTTCTAAAGCTAATGAATCTATTTTATCTTGCATGTCATTTATTTTTGCATCAAATTTTTCTCCTATTTTTTTTTTCCAAGGTACTTAACAATTTTTCAACTATAATAGTCACCAGTGATTCTAACTCACTTCTTTTAACGAGATCCTTTGTTGCTTCCTTTAGGTCATCTACTTTAGTTATTCCATGTAGGTGTAATTTAATATCATTCAAGTCCTTTTGTATATTTTCAATACCTGATATATCTAATTCTATACTTTTGTTTGATTCATTGTTTGAGTCATTAGAAAGTTGTGAAAATGTTCTCCCTTTCTTGGGGAGCTTTTCCTTGGATGAATCAACTTTTGCACTTAATAAAGTCTGAACTGTGTTCACTTGCCTTGTTTGTCCAGACTTAAGTCCTTGTTTATTGCCTCCAGACATATTGTTAAATTTTTTCAATAAGAATATCCAATGCAAAAATGTTTTGATCAAATTAAATCTCCATATTCTAAATTCTACAGCAAAAAATCATATCATGTCACAGAGTATATCTCCAGGAATCATATAGCCAAATATTAATCCAAACAAATCCTATTAAAGCATTTAAAACTGCAAAAACTGCTGAGCTATATTTTCAAGCTGTTAACTGCTCAGTAGCCATCTTAACTGACAGGAAATTATTTATTTATAGTTCCTGAAATACTATTAACCAATGGAAGTGTAGTGACAATCAAATGAATGTCAATTTTATCAAGACATCAGGCCAGTTAATAAATTGGATTTTTATTTTCATTTGCATATTAATTTTCATATTTTATGATTTTAATCACATTATCATGATTATTGTTTATGTGTATATATCTTCATGCTATGGTGTGAGATTACAGTTTTACTTTATTTCAACAGGGTTGTTTGAAGTTTCTAAGTTTTGTTTCTAATTTTTGAACCATATCAATCCTGAAATATTGCTTGCTGGAAGTTAAACTTCAATCAATCATAACTCAAGTATGTCGGATCACGATAGCAACAAAGAAAAGAGATATTAAATGTTTCCCTCTCACTTCAGCCATTTTGATATTGTGTACAGTACGCCCAGAGTGTATGGTCACTCCAACACTCTACACAGTGTAGAGTGTTTCACGGTGTTACACCGAAAATTTTGAGTGTAGACACTCAAAAGCACCCACAGCTTATCTCTACCCCCAAATTGCAAAAAATAATTGTTTATTCAATTTGTTGTTAGTCACTCTTGCATTACCAACAGCTATAGACTGGTAAAGTCATGTCAATATGATGAATTTAGAACTTTAAAATTTTTAAATAATTTTCGTAAATAAATCGTAACTTGCACTAGAACTGATTTTTAAGAATAACTTGAAATAATAAGACTATACATTCCTTAGTTTAAGTAACAACAAACGGTATACCAGTGATGATGTGTTTTGTCCTTATTATTTCATATACATCATATCAATTCGGTTTTTTGCCGGCAATACACTAATGTTAACGTTTTCTCTAGACAAGGTGCACGTGACAAAAATAAATACACAACTGTTTAACCACGCGGTCAGCAGAAAGTAATCGAGGTCAAATATACATTTACATCTTTAATGTACGAAAACCATGAAATAACTAGAGGCTCCCAGGAGCCTGTAATCGCTCACCTGGAATCCAAATGACTTAAACTATATTAAAATTTTTGAAATTAACAGTTTCAGTCTAGTTGTTATAGCTTTTAAGTTACTGTGCAAAAACTAAACATTTCTTCAAAAAATTTGTTAAATACAATAACTCCTATAAGGTGCCATCCACAATTTCTGAAAATTAAATGGTTTTTAGGCATTGTCCTTTAGGGTACTTTAGAAATTTACAGTTTTACTCTACTAATAGGTGTGTTATAGACTAATTTATAATTAAAAAACTGTTCATATGTCCAAATTCATAATGAAAGGGCAATAACTCCTATAAAGAGTCATCTTGCAATTTTTGGACTAAGCAATCATTTGTAGGGCTTCTATTGCTGATCATTTGTGCAATTTACAGTTTTAATCTAGCTACTATAGTTTTCAAGTTACAGGACAAAAATGGAAAATTTCTTAACAAAATTGTCATTTAAGGGCAATAACCCCTATAAGGAGTCATCTGACAATTTCAGACCAATTAAATGAATTGTAGGGCTTTTTTGCTGATCATTTTTGCAATTTATTATTTCACTCTAGCTGCTATGGTTTTTAAGTTACAGGACAAAAATTTCATAAAAAATTGCAATTTAAGGGCAATAACTTCTATAAGGAGTCATCTGACAATTTCAGACCAATCAAGTGAATTGTAGGGTCTTTATTGCTGATCATTTGTGCAATTTACAGTTTCAATCTAGCTGCTATAGTTTTCAAGTTACAGGACAAAAACGGAAAATTTCATAAAAAATTGCCATTTAAGGGCAATAACTCCTATAAGGAGTCATCTGACAATTTTAGACAAATACAGTGAATTGTAGGGCTTGTATTGTTGATCATTTTTGCTATTTACAGTTTTACTCTAGCTGTTATAGTTTTAAAGTTACAGGACAAAAACGGAAAATTTCATAAAAAATTACCATTTAAGGGCAATAACTCATATAAGGAGTCATCTGACAATTTCAGACCAATCAAGTGAATTGTAGGGTCTTTATTGCTGATCATTTGTGCAATTTACAGTTTCAATCTAGCTGCTATAGTTTTCAAGTTACAGGACAAAAACGGAAAATTTCATAAAAAATTGCCATTTAAGGGCAATAACTCCTATAAGGAGTCATCTGACAATTTCAGACTAATACAGTGAATTGTAGGGCTTGTATTGTTGATCATTTTTGCTATTTACAGTTTTACTCTAGCTGTTATAGTTTTAAAGTTACAAGACAAAAACGGAAAATTTCATAAAAAATTACCATTTAAGGGCAATAACTCATATAAGGAGTCATCTGACAATTTCAGACCAATCAAGTGAATTGTAGGGTCTTTATTGCTGATCATTTGTGCAATTTACAGTTTCAATCTAGCTGCTATAGTTTTCAAGTTACAGGACAAAAACGGAAAATTTCATAAAAAATTGCCATTTAAGGGCAATAACTCCTATAAGGAGTCATCTGACAATTTCAGACTAATACAGTGAATTGTAGGGCTTGTATTGTTGATCATTTTTGCTATTTACAGTTTTACTCTAGCTGTTATAGTTTTAAAGTTACAGGACAAAAACGGAAAATTTCATAAAAAATTACCATTTAAGGGCAATAACTCATATAAAGAGTCATCTGACAATTTCAGACCAATCAAGTGAATTGTAGGGCTTTTATTGCTGATCATTTTTGCCATTTACACTTTCACTCTACCTCGTATATTTTTCAGGTTATATTGTAAATACCAAAAATTTTGTCAAAAATCGTCAAAAAAGGGCAATAACTCCTACAATAAGCCAATACACAACTTCGCACTAATAGCAACTATTGTAGACCTTAATGTGCTGATCAATTTGAAGTAACGGTTTTCTCTATAGCTATTATAGTTTTTTAGATAATGATCAAAAACCTGTGTTGACCCCCATGTTCTATTTTTAGTAACAGCGGCCATATTTGTCTGTTGATCAACACCCTGGGTACAAACTTGAAACTAGGAACCCTAAGAATGATTGTGGCCAAGTTTGAAAAAAATTGGCCCAGTGGTTTCAGAGGAGAAGATTTTTGAAAAAGTTTACGACGGACGACGGACGACAGACGACGGACGACGGACGACGGACGACAGACGACGGACGACGGACGACGGACGCCAAGTGATAGCAATAGCTCACATGGACCTTCGGTCCAGGTGAGCTAAAAATAGGTTTCATTTAAAACATTATCCGTATACATATAAAAAATGTCAATTTTTTTAACCCGAATTTGACCCACATTAGAGATAAAAATAGATCGATTGGTTTATGTGCCAAGTAACTGTTATCGGTATAACGATGATTGTTGTTTTTATCATTCTAGTTTCATTATGTTTTCACTGAAATAATATGCGAATTTAGTTTCGTTTGTCCAAAAAATTGACAATAGGCATACACTTTTTTTTCTCCCTACTCGAGACTAAAGCCACGTGTAACATGTACATAAATACACAACTGACCTGTTAAACCGTGTGCTTTGCATAAAGTATAAATCAGGATAAAAGCTTTACATTTAACTTCATTATTGCCAAAATAAAAAAAATGTAAGTTCTGTTTGAAAAACAATTCTTTTTCACGTAAAATAGTTTTGAAAATACAATGCTGACCGAAATAGAAATAAATAAAAATTGGTTTCCAGGCATGCGCATGATTCGGTCATACTTAAATACGCCTGCATACGCCTGCCGTAATAAATGTACGCCTGCAGTAAAAAAGTGATTTGCATAAAGTCGCGAAGTGAAAGAAGCGAACTGTGAATTGTACTAGCACAGCTCACTCTCCTCAGACTTCCAGGATTGCAATTAATCACATTGTTAACGTTGTTGAAACCACTAAAGTTGCTAATTATTTATAATTAATTTTTAAATATAGATAAAGACCGACAAGTTATTTCTACATGCGCAAAACAAAAGTTGAAAAGAAAAATCGTGAAGTTCGAAGATTGAACACATTTTAATTTTGTACATGTATTAATGAGAAAAGCAAGACATTAGTTGTTCTTTGCTTGCAATAAACAATCAATACAATATATTTTCTACACCCTGAAAATCCGAAAAACACAGTGTCACACCGTGTTACACCCGAAAGTCGGTACATCAAGGGGATTAATTTTAAGGTGGTGATAGATAACAACACTCTGAAACACTGCGATTCTCCGAGAAAATTTCAGTGATACACCGTGTAACACCGAGAAATTTCTCTTATTTGAGTGTTTGAGTGACCACACACCCTGGGCGTACTGTACATGTACATCTCAAAATGACTGTTTAATACATCATAATCATGAATATTTCATTTCAGTAGAAATTTGTTTCATAACAGTGCATTATTTCTAAAATAAACTCAAGTCTGTCAAATACCAAGATTTTTAATTGTTCTTGTATGAAAGATTAGACCAGATGCATCTTTTTTTTAATGTTCCATCACCCACTGAACTATAAAATGCTAGTAACAAATCAGAATATGGTCACTTCATGTTTTTCATAAAAACAAGTTTTTTTTTGGTTTCAGAATAAAAACTTTGTTGGTACATTGTCAGATTAGATCAAATTAATTGTACTCCCCATGAGACAGTTAAGAAATGCTCGACAGATCATAGCATTTTGTACCTGTTACTAAGTACAAATAAACTGTATATTTTCTTGCGAAGTACAAATATTTTATATTGACTTGCCAGACAATTTTAAAACTTTGCTTGATCTGAGCAAAACGTTTCAACCAGCAGTTCTCTGTTTAATGGATAAAATTATTTTTGTTTTGTTGAACACATCTCGAGAAGCGATTGGTTTAAACACAGGAATTTGACCACATATCATTTGGGGCGAAATATTGCCAGAAAACGAAAAAAAAAGTACTGTCACGAATGAAGTAAAAATGTGTTTCAGTGCAAGAAAATTTTTTAGCAGTTGCAAAAATATGGATCTATTAAAGGAATCAATGTCATAATCTTAAAGAATAAATTTCCGTTAGTATGTAGAACATCTACAATCATGTTGTCTGTGCAAATTTCCAAAGCAAACTCAATAACAAATGTAGGGGGAGTAGGAATTGTTTACTTTTGCGTTAGACTCCTTCGCAAACAATACTTTTTTTCGTTTTCGGGCCATATTTCGCCCCAAATGATATGGGTTCAAATTAACGCATTTCGTCCCCACCCAAAAGTCAACCGTACACCACAACGAATCCGGGTCGTTTCGCCCCTAATCCCGTTCGCACTGAGTCGTTTCGCCCGTACTTTGTATAGGATATATAATGATAGATCATTGTCTATTACGTTTGTTTGTATTATGGTTTCTGTAATAATTTACTTTTTTTGTTGAAGTGCATGTTTTTACTCTTTCGATCTTTGACATATCATGGATCTAAATTATTATAGATGTACAGAAAAAAAAGTAATTTTAAATATATATATTTATTTTATTAAGTCAGTTTAACAAAAACAACAACAAAGCATACAAAGCATAAAAAGCACACTGATACAGCACAGAGTTAATTAACCGACAAGATGGCACAAGCTGTAAAGCTCTAGATCAAAGGCGTTTCTTAATTTGATTGAATTTTATTTAATCATAACATAATTAATTTCTTTTAATCATCACATTAAAAAATGATAATTGGTATTTGACACTGATTAACAAATTAATTGAATTATTTTGATGAAGTAATTAACAACTGAAATTATAATTGCTGTTTTTATACACAAAGTTCGAACATAATTTTGCGAAAATACGCTTTATTAATTAAAGTTCATCAGCTCCAGTCCAACACACAAAATACGCTTTATTGTTTACAGATACACATTGTTTTTATTTAGAGGAGCGAAAAGACCCAGGGCGAAACGACCCGAGCGAATCGACTCAGGGCGAACAGGTAGTCGGGGCGAAACGACCCGACACCCACCACAACTCTGTTTTATCTAATACTGAAAAATATTTATATTTGTAAAAAGGAACGAAATGAAAAAAAAAAACAATATATAATGTGCTTGGTCGTCCAAATAAAAAACCGGTTTAAATCTGTCGACGTTCATCGCCTCGTGGCCATGCTTCATACTTACCGTGTCCGTTTAAAAAGTCACTTCAACTGCAAATTTTATGATCTGGAATTTGTTTCAGCTAGACGGGTTGTTATCAAAAAGGAAAAAAACCGTCCTTGAAGCATCCTTAGCAAACATGAAAGCCATTTTCCACCTACATGCACCACCCAACTGCACGTCGCGTCATGACTCAAGGTAAACCGTCGTACGATATGGATCTTACTTTACTATGACTCGGATACACTGGTGAAAAACGCTGAGTTGATTGCAATAGTTCAGGGGAAATGAAGGGAAATACCCTGTCTATTAAAAAAAATTTTGAAAATCCCGAGAACATTTATAATAAATGAAGTTTACATTTCGCCTTTAAAATGAAAAAACTTCATAACTTTATCAACAATTTATGAAATTTTATTTGTATGCATCCATTCAAAGCAAGTCCAAGTTGATCATGTTCAGATCGATATGCAAATTATGTTGTTCTTTCTGAAAACCGGTTATGATTGTTTACTTGGTTGTATCCTAGGATCAGGTAAACAGTCAGGCGCGTAGCTCCCATACAAGCAAAAAACCATTTGCTTGCACATCAGATTGTCAACAAAAATTTAAAATCCTGAAAAATTGGTGTATAGTATCTTTGAATTAGACAAAAAATCTTTGTTTTTATGAGATCCATTTGTTAAGCCTAATGTTACATAAAAAAATGTTCGTTTTGTCATTTAATTTATGTATAGATTAAACTCTTTAAAACCCCAAAATGCAATAGCTTCCGGGGGCTTCCTAAGGCGGTTCCCAGACTACTCGCCTAATTAAATTTGCTTGCACATGACACAAAGGTCAGCTACGCCCCTGACAGTCGCGAACCAGTTAATTGCATTCGATGTATTCTTACCTTACCTTACCGGGAATTCTTTACCGTCCTTCAGGACAACCTCTTTCGAGTGTGTAGGGTCGGGGGGGGGGGGGGGTTGTCACTACCAGGTTCCCATAACTGATGGGGTAGGTACGTACATCATTATACATCGCATGCACTGTACACTGTATACAAATGTTGGTCCTGGGTAGTCCACTAGTTAATTAAAATTTTATCACGTGACAGTCAAGCAATACTCTAGAACTGGTTTATTTATGACGCTTTAACATACGGGTGCGAGCAGTGTGCAGATCAAACACAATCTTCTAGTTACTTTATGTATCATATTAACATAGTCCACTTTATGAACACAGAAGCATTCGTTTTAACTTTATGTGTAATGTTATGGGAGTCGATCAATGATGTACAGTCCACTGTCTAACATTTGTTTGTTGTTCAACCGTCAACAAAGCAAAGACTCTAGAAGCTAGACGATTTGTTAAATAAGCACTCGATTTCTTTCATGTAAGGGGCACGGATTGTAAACAGCTGCATTTGATTATAAAATGTTCTATATCTTCGTCTTCTACGTCACAGAGCCTACCGGTTGAAGATTCAAATCTCATGAACATTGCACGTTTTTTCTGAAGAATGTATGAGCCGGAGGCAATCTTAAGCTTGATGGCTATCAATATTGCTTCTCTTGACGGATCACTGTTATTATCTATATGAACTATAGGGTGGCATGAATTTGGGATGAATACTTTGACATGAGAAAACCAACTTAAACTGTCAGTTTCTCCAAACGATAAGAATACTAGGTCATACTTGGACACACTGATGTCCGTTTGGCACATATTTCTTTACAACCCCCTAGAATGGGCGAATGAACGAACGGACGGACGGACGAACGAACGAATAAAAGGACCAAAATCTATTTTCGATGACAGGATATCAAAATAGGCTGAATTTTACTACCGTTATAATCCGATGTTAGTTTTGTGATTTGTCGCCAAAAAAAGGATTGGTACGATTATTTGTTCTAGATATCAAATAGCTATCAAGGGGTTGAGCGAAAGCTTGTAGCAGTGTGTTTCTGGTTACCAAGGGGTTGAGCGATAGCTTGTAGCAGTATGCTTCTGGTTACCAAGGGGTTGAGCGAAAGCTTGTAGCATTATGTTTCTGGTTACCAAGGGGTTGAGCGAAAGCTTGTAGCATTATGTTTCTAGTTACCAAGGGGCTGAGCGAAAGCTTGTAGCAGTATGCTTCTGGTTACCAAGGGGCTGAGCGAAAGCTTGTAGCAGTATGTTTCTGGTTACCAAGGGGTTGAGCGAAAGCTGGTAGCAGTATGTTTCTGGTTACCAAGGGGCTGAGCGAAAGCTTGTAGCAGTGTTTTTCTGGTAATAAAGGGGTTGAGCGAAAGCTGGTAGCAGTATGCTTGTGGTTACCAAGGGGTTGAGCGAAACATGTATAGCAGTATGTTTCTGGTTACCAAGGGGCTGAGCGAAAGCTTGGAGCAGTACATTTCTGGTTACCAAGGGGCTGAGCGAAAGCTTGTAGCAGTGTTTTTCTGGTAATAAAGGGGTTGAGCGAAAGCTGGTAGCAGTATGCTTCTGGTTACCAAGGGGTTGAGCGAAACATGTATAGCAGTATGTTTCTGGTTACCAAGGGGTTGAGAGAAAGCTTGGAGCAGTACATTTCTGGTTACCAAGGGGCTGAGCGAAAGCTTGTAGCTGTGCGTTTCTGGTTACCAGGGGGGCTGAGCGAAACATGGTAGCAGTTTGTTTCTGGTTACCAAGGGGCTGAGCAAAACATGGTAGCAGTATATTTCTGGTTACAATAGCCTTATTGTGTGTTTACATGCATCCAGTTATTTAGAAAAAAAAATTTCATGGAGACATCTGTTTTAATGTTGGGTTTCCGAAAATAGCAAATTTTAAAACTATAAATATTATTGACTGAAAATGTTCGATATTTGGAAGGAAATTTATCCTGGAAAACGGAGCTTCAAACGATTAAAGAGCGAGTTCAAACATTATATCAGTGTCAATCAGATTCGATTGTTTCAACCTAAATTTTGACGCACGACATTTTTTTAAAAATTTATTAATAATGAAGTTTGACATTTCTACATACAAATAAACTGTTTTGGTGGGTAAATTTAAGATGTTTTGCACAATGGTCTTAATTGCAAGGGGTATCATATGTGTAATGCAATTCAAATAATGGCGTTTTTGTAACCTATAGAAAATTGAGATTTTTTCCAGAATACTAGATTTAATGGTCCATTTTTAACTTTAAAATTATAGTCTAGTTGTGAAAATCATCCGTGGTACCCATCAACCTCTGGGTCTGTAGTCAGTGGTACCCATCAACCTCTGGGTTTGTAGTCAGTGGTACCCATCAACCTCTGGGTCTGTAGTCAGTGGTACCCATCAACCTCTTGGTCTGTAGTCAGTGTAACCCATCAACCTCTGGGTCTGTAGTCAGTGGTACCCATCAACCTCTGGGTCTGTAGTCAGTGTAACCCATCAACCTCTGGGTCTGTAGTCAGTGGTACCCATCAACCTCTGGATCTGTAGTCACTGGTACCCATCAACCTCTGGGTCTGTAGTCAGCGCTCTACGCTTCTCTAACGCAACATATTAAGGCAGCATGTATTTCTGCTCTCACCAATTACACTACCCCCACCCCTTTTCCTTTTTGGAATAGCGGCACCATCCCAAAGATCACACAAGTCCTCCAGAAAATTTAAATTAACTAACAACCCTTAAAGATAACTTGATTTTATTTTGGGAAACACGTTAATATATCGCCTAAAGATAATACCATAACATTTTGGACTTATTCTGACACTTTTCGCGTAGACTATAGGTTACAATATCCTAATTATTACCCCCAAGACAAGATAGTAATCAGAAGTAAATATACATAGGCATCTGATTGGATGTTGGGGTTCTGAATATAGCCAAATTTGAAACTATAAAATTTGTGATTTGAAATGTTTGATATATGGAAGGACATTTTTAAGAACCTGGAAAACTGAACTTTAAACGATTAAAGAGGGGGTTAGACATTTTTGACAACCATAAGTTCCGGTCATTTTTGCCGCACGACCTATACTTTTTTATTTGTTAATAATGATGATTTACATTTCAACTTACCCAAAAACACTGTTTTCCCGGGAAAATTTTAGACGTTTTTCACACAAGTGATAATAATTGCAAGGGGTTCCATATGGGAAATGCATAGCAAATAATTGCGCTTTTGTAACCTATATGCAGCTATAGATTGCTGTCCTGTGAACGATGGCTATTAGCGCATGAGCAACATCATCGGTAACTCACGACTGTCTTCTCCAATACCTACTTGACTTTTTAACGTCCTACACCGACAGCCTTATGCCCTTGGTCGTACGGTTCATTACCCATCACTTTTGCGTTCATTTATACCGGAAATATTCGTTTTCGTCAACACCTTAAAGATCCGAGCAGTAATTCGATTTGAGGAAGTCACCATTACATGTGTAACGGAAGAGCGTGAAATACCGTTATTGTCACCACCGGGGATCGAATCTGGATCCTCAGTATTGCCAGTCAGACGTATTCCGTTAGCTCATTCTATTTTGACTGGTTAATAGCTGCCTATACGCGAGTACGCGGCTGAATCCACATTATTTTAAGAACAAAATTGCAATCTATCCCTGTAATCAATAAACTGTCCATTTCAGTTCTAAATAAACCACTTTAGAATTCTCCAAATTGCACCATTGTTTTCAAAAATATTCCGGGGTGCATACCCGGACCCCACTAGTTCTTTGTGAATCCACATTGTAACTAGTCTAGCTACGCCCCTGGTTATATACCTTCTTCCTGCTATAACTCGGATAGGCCTCCTGTTACACGTGTACATCATCATACTCATGATGATTCACACCCGACAAATCCTCCATGTTGGTTTTTCAGTTGGGCACCAATGTAACGGTAGAGAATGAAAAACGTTGTTGTCAGTGCGGGGAGGGGGGGGGGTGGGGTAGGAAAGGGTCTCATCCCGTACTCCCGCAAAAATAAATACAAAATCACGTTTTCCCGGTGAAATAATGGATCAATCCCGTTTTCTCGTTCAAAATTCAGACGACTTATCTCAGATCTGTAGATGAACAACGATGATGCTGTAAATTGCAACGTATAAAGTTTGATTGGTTAAGTAAAATTGATACATGTCGGAAGAAGACATGTGTGATTTCCGCATGCATTTTTCATGTTTGTCATGATCTGTTATTGATTTCAGAATTACCCGAAAACTTATCAAAGTGAAAGTTTTTAGATACATGAGTTTCCCGATAAAATAAAATGAATTTCCCGTATCCCGCTAAGAAGAAATCCCGTATTCCCGTTGAAATAAAAAATCTTTCCCGGATTCCGCTATGTAAAAATTCCGCAGTTTTATTTGGTAATTCCAGAATTCCCGGCGAATAAATCAGCCTTTCCCGCTGTCCCGTAAAAGGTCATGCCGACCCTCTTGTCACCACGGTGATCGAACTCTGATTCTCTAATTTTGACCTAATATTTCAACCGCTTGACCGGTGTGGACAATAAAGTTCTCGTCACTAGTGAATTTGTTGTTCTCAGCAGTTGATTGGTTAAAAATAATAACGTCACAATAAGAACTCATGACGTCATAAACAAAACACCTTCCATTTACCGCGTATTCAAGTCATGAACGTAAAATTGGGGTTGGGAGAATTTGTACTTCGTTTCGCAAATTTACTACTTTTTAAAATTAGAGAAACATAATCTTACATAAGTACTCTTGGATTATCGGATTTCTCCAATCTCGATACTTAAATTATGGAAATTTATGATGATTCACACCCGACAAATCCGCCATGTTGGTTTTTCAGTTGGGCACCAATGTAACGGTAGAGAGTGAAATAGCGTTGTTGTCACCACCGGTCATCGAACCCTGAATCTCAGTATTAATTGCCAGCTATCCCTGTCACCAAGTGAGCTAAAGAAGTATTCCGAGTTTGACTGGCTATATACCATACTACCTGCCTAGCTACCGTTACACATGATTTCAATAGATTGAAGCACCGCACTGATTTTATACAAACATATACTTCCTTTGACTTGTTTGAGGATAGATAGATGGTGTTACTGCCTAAATTACAGAAAATTTTAATTAGCAAACGTTTTGTACTTTTGAGACAATAAAAAAAACCCACAAAAACCTAAAGAGCGAAAGAAAAGATGAAGAAAGAGTAGTAATGGTAAATATATAATATAAGACGGGAAAAAAGATACTGATTCCATAAAAACAAATAAATTTTAAGAAAGTATGATAAAGTGGCACAAAAGTCGTATGGCGGCTATAGGGTATGAATACTGTATACGAGGCACATGTTTTACGTTTTATCTGGCAGATTGTTTGATTGAAATAGAGTTTATGCAACGTTCATAATTTATTCAGCGTGTTCAGTTTTTATTGAGAAACCAGGTGAAATTTCCCGACTTTCGACAGGGAAAAAGAGCTATTCTTGTCAATTAAGATTAGATTCGAGCACCATTGCCTAAAATCGGGCTCTAACAGACAACCCTAGTGTTGACACGCCGCTGATCATAAGGTACTAGACCACTATATAAGCTACCGAGGCTCAACTTATCTGGCAGACAAATATGGTGTTACATAAATCCATTTTTTTTAATTGCAAACACATTTTGGGCAGCCATCTGCACCAATCGTCACTCCTTTGTTACACGGAGCAATGCATCGCACTGGAGCGCATGTCCCATGTATTGTAGTCGTCGTAGACGTTGTTGTAGGTGGCGTCGTAATTGCTAGAAACAAAACAACATGTTTATGTAGTAAAGGAAAACTTCCAAATTTTAATTCTTATGATATATCTCAACAATTGTATTTATACTGACATATTATAACAATATCTAGTTTAGTTTAGTTTAATAAAAACAAACAAATTGTCGATACAAATTTCTATGAGACATGCGCGTTAACATCACATAACATTAAAATTCTGTTGTGGGGTTTCAGCCGATGTTAATAAAGAAGCGTATTTCGGCGAAAATTCCAGGTTCACAATGTTCACAGGGGCATAATTCCTAGAAAAACTTTCCCGCCGAAATGCACATATACACAGGATTTCATTATTAATTACAAAATGACAAAATTCTATGAAATATATGTTGTATAGGTTTCATACACGTTGCCTTAAAATTCAGTTTTCCTATCCTAAGGTCCGGGTTTTTCTCCGGAAACTCCGTCTTCCTCCCGAAATAAAAACTGGACGCCATCATATACATGAAAAATTGCTGAAGTTAGTTAGACACCATTCAAACAAACAAACAAATAAAACTATTTGAATTCACAGCGGCATAACTAAGAGAAAAAATATGGATTCAAAATATTTCATATTATTGACAATTAAATGGGATAAAATTATTTTTGAAATGTGGTATCAGAAAAGTTGCGCCTACTGAGTGTTTCAATAGTGTACTTTTGCAAACATTTATGTAAAAGGTAAGGCATAACTCAGTAAATATGGAATTATAATTTTTACCTAATATGTACTTATTAACAAACAATTTTTAAAGTAATTATGCGATTTCAGAGAAGTTACACTGACAGGACTGACGGACATACAGACGATCGGATGGGTCAAATACAACCAACATACATGACTGACGGACGTACAGACGATCAGATGGGTCAAACATATCCAACGCAAAGGACTGACGGACGTACAGACGATCGGATGGGTCAAACACACCCAACGCATAGGACTGACAGATGTACAGACGATCGGATGGGTCACACACACAACACATAGGACTTACGGACGTACAGACGATCGGATGGGTCAAATACAACCAACACACATGACTGACGGACATACATACGATTGGATGGGTCACACGTACAACACATAGGACTTACAGACAAACAGACGATCGGATGGGTCAAACACAACCAACACACATGACTGACGGACATACAGACGATCGGATGGGTCACACACACAACACATAGGACTTACGGACGTACAGACGATCGGATGGGTCAAATACAACCAACATACATGACTGACGGACATACAGACGATCAGATGGGTTACACACACAACACATAGGACTTACGGACGTACAGACGATCGGATGAGTCAAACCCACACCCAACGCATAGGACTGACGGACGTACAGACGATCGGATGGGTCAAACCCACCCAACGCACAGGACTAATGGACGTACAGACAATCGGATGAATCAAACATACACAACACACTTCGTTGCGTGGGTTTTATATAATTTAATATGCTAAATTTGTAAAGTGAAATTTGATTGGCCAACAGGTTATAATATATAATTTGATTCTGGTCTGTTTACTCCTTCCATTGTTTATTAGGTGTAAACCCAAACTAGGCGTTATTGTATTACCTGTTCAGAAATTTGCAATATTAGTTTTCCTACAGAAGGTCCGGGTTGTTTTTTCCGGCTACTCCGGCTTTCTCCCCCAATAAAAACTGGACGCCATTATACAGCTGAAAATTGCTGAAAGTGGCGTTGAACAATATTCAAACTTTAACAACAAGCAAAGCAATATTCCTTAAGTAATTACATTATACTCACTTGATTGATCAGTAGATGTAACAATCTGATCTAGGTGAGTTCCAGTAGATCCACCATTCTGAGTTTGTACATTAGCTCCACCCGACAGGAAGCTTCCACCCGGGTTACCCGGGTAAAAGTTGAAGCCTGCTTTACTAGGGTCTAAAATACCGAGTGGATTTTTAGGACCAGTATATCCACCTGGATATGATTGTCCCATGTTGCCAGGATTTCCCTGGACTAGCTGACTCATTTGAATAGGGTTTCCAAAAAGAAAGCCTGCATTAAATGGCGAGTTTTGACCAGCCGACGATCCGCTGCCGCTTCCTGTTGCCTGTGCGCAATCACAAATTGTACAACCCCCTCTGGTGACCATACATTGCTGAGGACATATCATCGGAAGTTGATTACACTCAGTTCTTCTTCTCCCTAAGACGACAATATACATGTATTGGATATTAAAACATGTGCCTTTAAAAGCCTCCTTTTGGCAAATTTCATTTGCAGAAATAACTAACAACAAACAACACAAAACAAAATTAAAGATACGTACAACAATGAATTGCACATGTTAGTCGCTCGTTTTAACTATTGAGAGCACTTCCCCAGGGGAACTAAATTTAAGGGACGTTTCGTGCTGTTCACTTTCTGGTTTTATGTTTGTTTTTTTTTCTCTGTTTTTGGATGTGTTTGTCCGAGATGAGACTTGGCTCATGTTGGGAGTCGGTTTCCTTGTCTTACTATTAATGTTAGAAACTAAACGTTTTGGAATACCTAGGGTAGGTGTCACCTATTGCGTCACCACTATGGTGTCACTGCAACAAATTTCCACTATATAGATTTCGTTTTCTCTAAATAATGTTTTTTTCCTTTTTTGATATCCCCTATATGCAATGTGTCAACTGTCGCGAGCCGCACCCCACACCAGCATGACTACGATACTGCCTTTACAATAATGGAAATGTGTTTTGGCGGGTTACCATACCGTAATTTCCCGGTAGTGGAAACGTGTGGAGGGATTTGTTTGATTCAAATATTAGTGTCTCCATTAAAATGATAAAGTAACGTTTGAAATATTTTAAAATAACTTTTAAACGGATAAACACTACAATGAAACACGTGTATTTTTGAAAGTACCATGTAAAGCAAACATAAAGTTACGACGGGAAGGTCTAAACCATTTGTTAGTTTTCTCACTTTAAAAGTTATTCGAAATTAAATATTATTTAACCACACAGATGCGTATATTCACATCCATTCAATCTACAGCCCTTATCCACTATCTTGTGGGGTAGTTAGCAAAGTATTTAATTTCCATTCAAATATCTCTTCTAAAAAACTGCGAAAAAAATTACAGAAATAGGAAACTAAATGCTGTTTAACGACACGCATGCGTATATAAATATTCAATATTCAGTTCTATAGAAAACTATAGTTAAATTTCTTTTCTGTACGAACCAACAATGCATGTTCGTACATTCGTACAATTACCTGTTTTACATACCGATTACAGGCGGAGGAAGATCTTGCCGACGCAGTGCACACCAGAAATCGCAAGCTTCCGCGTCTGTCGTACAGTAGTGTTCGTTGTCACAGTCACTATCTGACGTACATATCTTCTGGCAGTGTTTACCTTAAACAATGGACGAACCTGACTGGATTAATAGGTAAAAAACTGAATGTCTTGTAGTGAAATAGAACGAATAATCGTACCCTCGCTTTTTTTTTAAATCCGACAAATCACAAAACTAACTTCGGATTATAACGGCAGTAAAATTCGGCCTAGTAGTGAAAAACATTCGTGCCGATGGGATGAAACAAATACTACAGATCGAGCGAAGAGGATAAAGATATGTTCGAGGAAATCTTTAACAAAAAATGTTCCTTACCAAATACACTGACTAGACATACAATAAAACACAGCAGAGAATATTCCATATTGCCTGTCTGATTTGATCTATAAATAGTCGCATTTATCTCAAACGTGATGACAACAAAAGCGCTTCACTGACCAAGTACTTAAGATAAGGAGGTTTCTAAACGTAACAAGATACAGGGGCACTTGTTCGGCATATTTTAGAACTGCAGTTCATTCATTTCAAAGGCTCATTGTCATTTTATTAGTACCATATTTTTTTCGCAATTTAATAACGATCGTAACAAACATATTTAAAAGCCAGTTGACAGGAAAAAATTTCAAGAGAAAAGAAATTTGTTTCTTTTAAATCTTTTAAAATAAATAAATAAATAACACGCAAGAATATTCCGAATTATTATTTATTTATTTTCCGTTCTTCGAGCAGTTCCTTTATGGTTTAAATATGACTGTTATTTGGAGACACGTTGATTACATAATAGGCAAACACGCTCCACGCAGGCGAAGCGAAGATCATCCAGGAATATGTGTTAGGGGAGGCGTTAGGATCCAAGGTTCAGGGCATATCCCGCGACGAATTTAGGATATTATTGCAAAGTAGTTCTAAAGCTGATAATACCCAACATATTTTTGTCTTCATTAGACCAGACCACCAAATATAAGTCATCCCTCCGCCCACTTTGTCTTCATTAGACCAGACCACCAAATATAAGAGCCATCCCTCCGCCCACTTTGTCTTCATTAGACCAGACCACCAAATATAAGCCATCCCTCCGCCCACTTTGTCTTCATTAGACCAGACCACCAAATATAAGTCATCCCTCCGCCCACTTTGTCTTCATTAGACCAGACCACCAAATATAAGTCATCCCTCCGCCCACTTTGTCTTCATTAGACCAGACCACCAAATATAAGAGCCATCCCTCCGCCCACTTTGTCTTCATTAGACCAGACCACCAAATATAAGTCATCCCTCCGCCCACTTTGTCTTCATTAGACCAGACCACCAAATATAAGAGCCATCCCTCCGCCCACTTTGTCTTCATTAGACCAGACCACCAAATATAAGAGCCATTCCTCCGCCCACTTTGTCTTCATTAGACCAGACCACCAAATATAAGCCATCCCTCCGCCCACTTTGTCTTCATTAGACCAGACCACCAAATATAAGTCATCCCTCCGCCCACTTTGTCTTCATTAGACCAGACCACCAAATATAAGTCATCCCTCCGCCCACTTTGTCTTCATTAGACCAGACCACCAAATATAAGAGCCATCCCTCCGCCCACTTTGTCTTCATTAGACCAGACCACCAAATATAAGCCATCCCTCCGCCCACTTTGTCTTCATTAGACCAGACCACCAAATATAAGCCATCCCTCCGCCCACTTTCTTGCTACAGTACACACAGAAGAAAATTCCACATTAAAATTACTTAAGACAATTTAAATCAAAGTTTGCCAAAATTGTTTGTTCACGCTTGTTTACACTACGGTGTAAATTTATATAAAATAGACGGCCATGATTTGTTTAGAACGTAGAATTATAAGTCTTTGACTTTAAATACAAAACAGACAACAAAAAGTTAACATAAAGACTTACTCAGGCAAAGTTTAATCACGTGAGTTTCACGAATCACGTGAAATTCGCGTGAATTTCACGTTAAAGGAGCAAATTAACGTGAAATTCACGTGAAATTACAAAATAGTGATTTTACTAAAAAATAAGTTACTACATACATGTATTTTATATTGAGAAGAATTGTCAACTCATGTGTATTTCATAATAAAAAAACATTCAAACACTACCAAAGTATCTATTTTTTCACGTGAAAGTCACGTTTAATTTACTTCACGTGAAGTAAATTTGCCTGTGTACCATTACTATTATCAAACAAAACTCACTGACGTTATTTCGTCATATTTGTAATCAGATTAAGAAGAAACTAAAAAACCTAGAGGTCTTCCTGATATATCTGGAATATTTCTCGCTAGTTGCCAATCAATCAATGAATCAAGACAAAATGCATGTGAATAAAAAGCTTACAACAAAAACCTAAAGGTAAAGGTAAAAACTAAACATTTCTTCAAAAACTTTGTTAAATACAATAACTCCTATAAGGTGCCATCGACAATTTCTGAAAATTAAATGGTTTTTAGGCATTGTCCTTTAGGGTACTTTCGAAACTGACAATTTTACTCTACTAATAGGTGTGTTATAGACTAATTTATAATTAAAAAACTGTTCATTTGACCAAAGTCATAATAAAAGGGCAATAACTTCTATAAAGAGTCATCTTGCAATTTTGGACTAAGCAATCATTTGTAGGGCTTGTATTGCTGATCATTTGTGCAATTTACAGTTTTAATCTAGCTACTATAGTTTTCAAGTTACAGGACAAAAATGGAAAATTTCTTAACAAAATTGTCATTTAAGGGCAATAACCCCTATAAGGAGTCATCTGACAATTTCAGACCAATTAAATGAATTGTAGGGCTTTTTTTGCTGATCATTTTTGCAATTTATTATTTCACTCTAGCTTTTATTGTTTTTAAGTTACAGGACAAAAACGGAAAATTTCATTAAAAAATACCATTTAAGGGCAATAACTCATAAAAGGAGTCATCTGACAATTTCAGACCAATTAAGTGAATTGTAGGGCTTTTATTGCTGATCATTTTTGCCATTTACAGTTTCACTCTACCTCGTATAGTTTTCAGGTTATATTGTAAATACCAAAAATTTTGTCAAAAAGGGCAATAACTCCTACAAGACGCCAATACACAACTTCGCACTAATAGCAACTATTGTAGACCTTAATGTGCTGATCAATTTGAAGTAAGGTTTTCTCTATAGCTATTATAGTTTTTTAGGTAATGATCAAAAACCTGTGTTGACCCCATGTTCTATTTTTAGTAACAGCGGCCATATTTGTCTGTTGATCAACACCCTGGGTACAAACTTGAAACTAGGAACCCTAAGGATGATTGTGGCCAAGTTTGAAAAAAATTGGCCCAGTGGTTTCAGAGAAGATTTTTGAAAATGTTTACGACGGACGACGGACAAGTGATAGCAAAAGCTCACATGTACCTTCGGTCCAGGTGAGCTAAAAACATAAACCTTATAGAAAACCATCCAATCTATTGTTGTTAGTTATGTTTCGATTGGTTAACCGGTTTCAGAGAATAAGCCTTTTAAACGTTTTCCCCTAGAGTCATATGTTAAATTAAGTCCTGAGGTGGAGGCCATTTTGAATTTCCGATTGGCATAGAAAACATAAACTTTATAAAGGACCATACAAACAATATTGCTAGTAAGTTTTGTTTTGATTGGGTAACCGGTTTCAGAGAAGAAGCTTTTTTAAAACTTTTTTCCCATAGGGTCCTTGGTTGATTGATTGATTGATTGTTTGTTGTTTTACGTCCAGCAAGCAATATTTCAGCTATATTCAGGACGCGATCATAATTATCACAAATTTAACACATTTAATTATAAACGATCATTTAGTATTCCTACCTTAATACTAAAACAAGATCTCATACAACAGTATGATAATATATACAGATAAAAATGTAAATAAAACAATAAAAAGTATGTAATATCACAATTAGCAGAATAATTAAAGCTTGCTCTATAAACTAATTTCTTTTAAAAACTTTAAAATTGTGTAGCCTGCGACAGTTTTAAATAAATTAAAATATCTTCAGTATAGAAACGTTCCCGAATGTGGTTCCCTGGTATGACCAAGACGACACCTGGTTAAAACAACTTGGTCTCGACGACTTCTAAAACAATTAAATTTGTTTGTGTGAAGTAGTGGCTGGATCTCATGAAGTATATTATGAACCTCTAGATCCCAACCAGGCTGCCGCAAACGAGAAATATATTTAAAAATAAATGTTTTAAAATCATTAAAAGGTATGGCACAATTAATTATATTGTTATTCAAGGCCTTTTTGGCCTCCTCATCCACGACCGTGTTCCCGTGGATTCCCACATGACTTGGAATCCAGAAAAACATAACATCTTTACCTAAAGCTACAAGGGATTTGTAAATTTGAACAATTTTTAAAATATACGGATTCTTAACTTTTAAGTTTTCAATAGCAAGAAGACATGACAGGGAATCGAACCAATTATTTTCATCGCAAGAAGAATAGATTGCGCCTCAGCAGTAAATACAGATGAGGCAGACGGGAGACAACGAGTGTCAACATGCTCTTCGAAGACAGTGGATGAAGCAACTTTATCTTCGTCTTTTGACCCATCCGTATAAATAGTACTATAGTCAGGGTAACAAGATTTAATTTCTGCAAAATGTTGCTGTAAAATTAATGGGTTTGTGTCGGATTTTCTATGTTTTCTTAGATCATAAATAAATATTGGCTTGGGGTTAACCAAGGGGGGAAATGTGGAATTTCAATTGCAGCAATTTCATCTAAATTTATACCTGAATTCTCCAAATGAGATTTAATCCGCATGCCAAAAGGTTGATTTTTGTTTGGATGGTTTTCGAAAATGTTCTGATAAAGAGGTTTGAAAACACAGTCGTGGGCGGGGTTGTCAGGATAAGCTTCAATTTGGTTGCATACTGCAAAGCGAGCTTTATTCTTCTTTGATACAAAGAAGGCTCGTTTGCTTCTACATACAAACTATTTACAGGTGTGGTTCTAAATGCTCCAAGGCATAGTCGCAATCCTTGATGGTGTATAGTATCAAGGATTTTGACATATGACTTGCGAGCAGAACCATAAATAAAGCAACCGTAATCCAAAATCATCTATATAGATTCAGTAAAACATCGCACTCAGCAGCCCAGTCGGTGGTGGATACGACTTTTAATATATCTAAAGCTTTAAGGCAATTTCTTTTGAACATTTTGATATGGGGAAGAAAGGTTAGCCTTGAATCAAATATGAGACCAAGAAAAGTGGATTCTTTTACAATTTTAATAGGATTATTATGTAATTTTAATTCGGGGTCTTTCGTTTATTACAAAAATGCATCCCAACGGTTTTTGCAGTGCAGAATTTAAAACCATTCTCCATCGCCCGTTTCTATTCTATTTAAACATAACTGTAGGTGACGTTCAATATTATTCATGTTTTTTTATCGGTAACATATGAGGAAGTCGTCAACATATAGAGAACCATCAATATTATCTTTTAAAACTTGAGCAAGGCTATTAATTTTGATACTGAATAAAGTGACAGAAATGATGCTCATCGGGGGACACCCATTTCCTGTTCAATGGGGTCAGATAAATGAGCAAAGCAAAATGATAAGGAGATTGATATATTGTCTGTGTGGGTAAAGGCCTTGAGGTCATTGATTCAAATAAGAATACAAGAGTACTAAATCATCATCAATCTTCAGAAATTTCTAGTCAAAAGCGCTTTTTATATAGAGCCACTGTAGCTTACGCGCGGTACTAGGTAGGTGCATTCCATCAAAGCACCAATTCACAAGTATTTTTACACCTTTCTAGACTCAATATGTAAAAAGGGGGGATACAATATTTTAAAGAATTTTTGGCTATTTGCTCTGACACTTCTGGTTGGGTCCACAAATTGTCTTCACGTCCTGAATATAGCTGAAATATTGCTTGCTAGACGTTAAACAGCAATCAATCAATCAATCAAATTGTCTTGGTTAAATTTTGAATAAATTAATATTTTTTGTTTTCTAAATATTTTTGGTAGAAAACACAATAGTACAAATTGTAGCTATTTAAAGTCCAGGATTATATGTAGTTTGTTATAAAACGTAGTTGTTAAAACAAAAATCCAAATAATGTTAAATTGTTATATATTTTGTGTAAAATAAAATTATAAAAACCTTTCCGTCTTTGTTTCCACTTTAGCAGAGACTGAGATGATCTGTTGTGAAAAATCTGCTAAAAGTTTACAACACAAAGTAGGAAACAGGAATTATTAAAAAGAACTTAAAATGGCTGAAAAACAAGGATATCCCTTACTATAAACGACAATTTGAGGATTTATTTAAATGCCTTATATTTAAAATAGACAGTATAGAAGAAACAAATAAAAATTTAACAGATTCTCAGTTAAATGAAGAGCAAAACTCCCCTGATTCACTTTTATTTAGTTCAATAAGAGGTAGAGAACATCGTGACACTACCGGGTATAACTTGCCGCGAACGTCTACTACAGTCAAAGATCAAGAGAAGGCTTACTTCCAAGACTCGGGAGTAAGGGGGAGCTATATCTTATATAACACAAGCGAACGAAAACCCCTCGAAGAGTTCAGAAGAAATGTTGAAGTTACCAACATTGACTCTGGCTCTGCTCCGAAAACAACAAGCTTAAGGCTTTATAATTCTCTACCTCAACCTCGCGAATTAAATGTATGTAGAACACCTTTTTTGGATGGACTAGCTTAAAATACCAGTAGAGAACTCAAAACTCGTTCCCTAGTTCCCAGGAAAACAACGTTTGAATCGGACGAAAAATATCCAAGTAGTCAAAATAGGTAAACTGATTATTTTCATATTCAATTGCCAAATTTGACAGGGGACAGTGCTAGTTCTATTACGAACAAGCCAGCACCTCTAAGGAGTTTTAGTGGAACTGCTGAAAGAACCAGTAGTGAAACTAAAATATCCTTTCAATTTTCTCCTAGGTCTCAAAATTTAACTTCGGTATGTAGAACACCTTTTTCGGATGGACTAGCTTAAAATACCAGTAGAGAACTCAAAACTCGTTCCCTAGTTCCCAGGAAAACAACGTTTGAATCGGACGAAAAATATCCAAGTAGTCAAAATAGGTAAACTGATTATTTTCATATTCAATTGCCAAATTTGACAGGGGACAGTGCTAGTTCTATTACGAACAAGCCAGCACCTCTTAGGAGTTTTGGTGGAACTGCTGAAAGAACCAGTAGTGAAACTAAAATATCCTTTCAATTTTCTCCTAGGTCTCAAAATTTAACTTCGGCGTATCTTCCGCAAAAACAAGCTAGTTTTCGGGATTCCCAATTTGTTAGCAGAAAAGAAAAAGAGCCCGATATAGTTGATGGTAAAAGCGTTGACTGGCGTGATTATGTCTTCATTTTGATTGATTGATTGATTGTTGTTTTACGTCCAGCAAGCAATATTTCAGCTATATTCAGGACGTGATAATTTGAACAAATCAACTTATTTGATAATAAACATCCGTTTTATATCCGTCCCTTAATACTAAAACAAGATCTCATACAATAGTATGATAATATACATATAAAAATTTAATTAAAACAATAAAAAGTATGCAATATCACCATTAGCAGTATACTTAAATTTTGCTATATAAATTAATTTCTTTTAAAAACTTTAAAATTGTGTCGCCTACAGTATAGAAACGTTCCCGAATGTGGGCCACGTCCACATAGTCCATCAAGACATGCTTGAGTGTGTATGGACAGTTGCATGGCACACACTCGGGTCGTTGCTCGTTATTTAAAATATAACTATGAGTCATCCTGGTATGACCAAGACGACATCTGGTTAAAACAATTAAAATTAATTTTGTGCAGCAGTGGCTGGATCTCATGAAGTTTATCATGAACCTCTAGATCCCAAACACTCTGCCACAAACGAGAAATATTTTTAAAAATAAGTGCTTTAAAATCAGTAAAAGGTATTGCACAGTTAATTAAATCGTTATTCAAGGCGTTTTTGGCCTCCTCGTCCACGACCGTGTTCCCATGGATCCCCACATGACTTGGGATCAAGAAAAAACATAACTTCTTTACCCAAAGCTACAAGGGATTTGTAAATTTGAACAATTTTTAAAATATAAGGATTCTTAAATTTGAAGTTTTCGATAGCAAGAAGACATGACAGAGAATCAGAGCAGATCATAAATTTGTGCTCGTCTGACGAAGCAACTATTTTCATCGCAAGAAGAATAGCTTGCGCCTCAGCAGTAAATACAGATGAGGCAGACGGGAGACGACGAGTTTCAACATGCTCTCCGAAGACAGCGGCTGAAGCAACTTTATCTTCGTCTTTTGACCCATCCGTATAAATAGTACTATAGTCAGGGTAACAAGATTTAATTTCTGCAAAATGTTGCTGTATACTTAATGGGTTTGTGTCAGATTTTCTATATTTTCTTAGATCATAAATAAATATTGGCTTGGGGTTTAACCAAGGAAGGTTATGTGGAATTTCAATTGCAGCAATTTCATCTAAATTTATACTTGAATTCTCAAAATGAGATTTAATCCGCAGGCCAAAAGGTTGGATTTTGTTTGGATGCTTTTCGAAAATGTTCTGATAAAGAGGTTTTGAAACACAGTCGTGGGCGGGGTTGTTGGGATAAGCCTTCAATTTGGTTGCATATTGCAAAGCGAGCTTTATTCTTCTTTGATACAAAGAAGGCTCGTTTGCTTCTACATACAAACTATTTACAGGTGTGGTTCTAAATGCTCCAAGGCATAGTCGCAATCCTTGATGTTGTATAGTATCAAGGATTTTGACATATGACTTGCGAGCAGAACCATAAATAAAACAACCGTAATCCAATTTCGATCGAACCAGCGATTTATATAGATTGAGTAAAACGTCGCATTCAGCACCCCAGTCGGTGCTGGATACGACTTTTAAAATATCTAATGCTTTAAGGCATTTATTTTTTAACATTTTGATATGGGTAAGAAAGGTTAGCCTTTAATCAAATATGAGACCAAGAAAAGTAGTTTCTTTTACAATTTTGATAGGATTACTATATAATTTTAATTCGGGATCAGGATGCATCTTACGTTTATTACAAAAATGCATCCCAAAAGTTTTTGCAGTGGAGAATTTAAAACCATTCTCCATTGCCCATTTCTCTATTCTATTTAAACACAACTGCAGCTGACGTTCGATATTGTTCATATTTTTACCTCGGTAGCATATGAGGAAGTCGTCAACATATAGAGAACCATCAATATTATCTTTTAAAACTTGAGCAAGGCTATTAATTTTAATACTAAATAAGGTGACAGAAAGGATGCTGCCCTGGGGTACACCCATTTCCTGTACAAAAGGGTCGGATAAAGTAGAATTGACCCTAACTTTAAATTCTCTGTCAGATAAAAAGTTTGAGATGAAGGTATGAAGTCTACCTTTCAACCCCATATCAAAAAGATCTTTTAAAATCCCATATTTCCATGTTGTGTCGTATGCTTTTTCAAAATCGAAAAAGACAGACACAACATGTTCGTTTTTGGCAAATGCGTTTCGAATATATGTTTCGACACGCACCAGATGATCAATAGTTCTACGACCTTGTCTAAATCCACACTGGATATTTGATATTAGGTTGTTCGATTCTAAAAACCAGACAAGGCGATCGTTGATCATCCTTTCCATGGTTTTACAAAGACAGCTTGTGAGGGCTATAGGCCGATAGTTGGACGCTTCTGAGTGATCTTTTCCTGGTTTTGGAATAGGCACAACAGTGGCCATTTTCCAAATAGATGGTAAGTCACCCGTTTCCCAAATGTTGTTAAGAAGATTCAGAAGACATTGGAGAGAAGATTGTGGCAGATGTTTGATAAGTTGATAATGGATGTCATCTGGACCACATGCAGTATCGTGAGATTTGTTCAATGAAGTTTTTAGCTCTTCCAAAGAAAAAGGTTTATTATAATCTTCAAAATTTTTTGACTGGAAATTAAGTTTTGATTTTTCTTTTTGAATTTTAATCCGCTGAAAATCGGGATGATAATTTTCAGCAGAGGAGTGTGTTGCAAATGTTTCGGCCAATTTATTTGATATGTCTGACTCTAATGTTAACAAGTCTTGTCCATCCTTTTTACTTTTGCTTTACTGTTTTTACCTTTAATTTTACGAATCATGTTCCAAATTTTATTCATAGGGGTATGGTTATTTAATTTAGAAACAAAGTTACGCCAAGAGGTGCGTCGTCTCTGTTTCGTTACCCTGCGAGCTTTCGCTCGAAAAATTCGGAATTGGTTAAGATTATTTTGAGTTGGGTGTTTATTAAAGCGTCGTTCGGCCCTTTTCCGGTCTTTTATAGCCTCCTCACAGCTGTCATCGAACCATGGTTTACTAGGATGTTTTGGATTTGTCGAGGTCTTAGGAATTGTTTCATCAGCAATTGAAATAATAGTTTCATTAAATTTGAAAATTGGATCAGAGATATCATTAAAAGTCTCTGATTGAAGTCGTTCCCTACAGAGTTCTTCAAATAGGGGTCAATTTGCCTTGTTAAATTTATATCTAACGGTTCGTTCTGTGTTGGCAGAATTTAGAGATTCCAGTATAATGGGAAAATGATCACTGCCACACAGATCATCATGGACTTTCCATGAGAAATCGGGCAAGAGAGAAGGATCTGCTATTGTTAGATCAATTGCTGAATATGATCCATTCCCAGGATGTAAATATGTATTGGCACCATCATTAAAAATGCACAAATCTTCCTCATTCATTAAGCCTTCAATAATTTTACCTTTGTCGTTAATTGTGTTACTACCCCACAGAGGGTTGTGTGCATTGATGTCCCCAAATAATATATATGGGGCCGGAAGCTGATCAGTAAGATGTTTCAACTGATTTAAGTTTAATGAAGAATTCGGTGGTATATACACAGAGCATAAAGTAATCGTTTTATCTAAAGATATTCTTACCGCAACTGCCTGAAGATCAGTGTTGAGATCTACAGGGCTATGTAAAACTTGATCTTTTACGAGAATTGTAGAGCCGCCAGCAGCTCCGCAGCATAGTTAAGGCAATATTTTAATAATAAAGCATTGAATTAGACGTCTTTAAGTTTTTCCAATTGCAGATTAAAATTATTGTAGTTCTTCTATCCAAATAACACGCGTTCAATTAACACTAATATTTTTTCGCTATTTCGAATGGAAGTAAAATCACATGACTTGCAATTTATCACGTGACAACCAAAAACCTACAACGGTCCACTACCTTTTTATCAATTGTTATCGCAGTACCTAATTAACACTTTAGTACATTATTTTTTGTATTTTTAGACTCTTATAACTTAGTAGTACTCAAAAAGCTTTGGGGGTAACAAATGTAACAAACGCGTGAATTTTTATTACATCTCGATTCTGGTCTATGGAAACAATAAGCCATTTTCAACCGATATTCAGTCGATTAATATAAAGTAATATATAAACGAATTTTTAACCCCCAGACGATTTCTATACCAGAAAAATACGGAGAAAATAATTAAATCAACATTGATGATGTGCGTCCTTGATTAGGTACTGCGTTGACAAACTTTTATTAACGAGAAATGCATGTTTACATTTGTATTGCAGGTAGACAAGTGCACCAGTGAACAAGATATAAAACTGGTACCAAAACTGGCAACCAGACTCCATATGACGTCGTTCGACGTAAAGTTTAAAATAAAAAATAAATCTTTATTTCTTGTAATTAAAAGAATTTCAAACGTGTAATGGTCCGGGGATATACAAAAAAGGCAAGAATATGCGCAATTAAAAGCAGAACTTTCAAGTATACAATCATATATCATCCCATCAGTTAACGCCGTTAACTCAATGTTGAGTGTTGTTCAAATGTTGCTGACTTACATGCATTTTCACGTTTGCTTCGTACGAAGGCAACAAACATTTGTGTTTTAATAAACCATACAGCAATTTTCTTCTGGTTTCGGTGGGTGTGAGCTGGAAAGGGTCAGGGAAAATGGGGGTGGGGGTGGGGGGTGGGGGTGGGATTCAACTGCTTCACAATCTCCCCCCCCCCATTTATGGCTATGTTCTATCAGTATTATTATATGGTCTTTGACAGTTGATTGACTGGGAATTAGTATAATTTGTTACAATTGGACCAAATTTGATGGCCTAGGGCTTAAGCTTACAAAGATATAAAGCTAAATGTCAAGAGTTAATGCAGCCACTGCTGCAAACCCATATATGTCTAGCCTGCAGTGACTTTCATACGGCGAGACAAAAACTGCAAACAGAAAATATAAATACACATCAATATACTATAAAACACATTATAATTTTATTTTGCTGGCTCAATACAAGGTAAACTATTCCAGGCTAGATTACGAATGAACTGTTCCAATTAAAATGAACACTGGCTTAAGCTACTTTGTTGATCATGAACTGTACATATTTCCAGATTGAGTCAAGTGCCCAATATTTATTTTACTGCCATAGATAAACCACATAAGGGACAATGCATTTTTTCTATTAACTATGATATGCCTGTTGTCTATGTAAACCTTTTATTTATTTGTGAAGTATAATATTTTTCGTGTATTTCAAAATACTCCACCATATAACTTTTGCTTTAATTTAAGGTACTAGTTTCTGTCCCATATTTGAAGTCACCATTTAGCTTTATTTTTCTACCAAGAAATACTGCAGCTATATATCAAACCAATCTACTAGTATTGCTAATTAAAGTCTTTACTGAGAGTAAAAAAAGTACAACTGTGACCCAACAGGGCAACCAATGCAATTTTTTTTAAATTTATTGCATTTTCGTCATTTTTTGAGACAATTCTCTCTTCACTGTTGAATGGAATAACTACTGTTAATGTGATAATTATTACCATTTAAAAATAACTTTAAACCCTATTTTTGTATTAAATTTTATTGTAAATTTATCATGTTTATGCATATGGCTTGTATGAAAGTTTGTCTCCTGACAATGCACGGAGACCGATGAAGAAGAGGCAATTTGACTAAAAATAAAATATTCAGATTTCTTTTAATTAAAAAAAAAATTAAATGCACTATAATTGTCATACGTTATTTCAAACTAAGTCAGTTTACATCTAACATGTCTAAATACTTATATGTTGGATGCATCTTTTTTCCATCTCATGAAATATTAATTTTATCTTTTTTTGGCAAAGTCCACTATGAAATTGGTTAATTTGATATCCAATTGTCTATTATTAATTTTCATGCAACACAGGTTCAGTAAAATAAAGTAACTAGGATTTTCTATATAAGCAAATTCCAAGTATCACTGTCAGCAAACATTTTTTTAAATCCATATTGACATTGGAGAAAATCTGGTTCCCTAGAACACGTAGAACTGTTTCTTCTCTTTCTAAATTTTTTAACCTTAAAATAAACAAAACAGACTTAATAAAAATAATTAATCAAATATAATATTACAATATTAATAACTGCTTGTAACTTCAAATAAAATCTCATCACTGAAGACGAATTTGTATAATTGGTAGTCCAGTAGTTTTCCTATCATTTAGTGTATGTTTGCTGTTATTCATGTATCATTGTAAGGTACTGTCATTATGTACATGCATGTTACTGCTATAACAACTTTTATAAATACATATTGTTCACACTAAATAGTTGTATTCTCATTGCCATATGCATACTAGTACTAGTATGCAAATAGAAGCCATACAAATAACAATATCACAAGTGTCATAAGTTATTGACAATGGCAAAGATTTTAATTAGATTGTACAATGTAGTATATTCACAAAATTATAAATTACATTTGTTTCAAAGACTGGAAAACTGCATATACAATTTTCTAATAATACATGTATTAATCAAGGATAGTTTTACCAAAACAAGGGGCCTCGGTGGCCGAGTGGTTAAGGTAGTTCGTCTACTATTGATCACGTGGTCTGTCAACACTGATATTGCGGGTTCGATTCTCACTGCAGGCAGGGTGTACTCGACTCCAATCTTAATTGACAAGGATTGCCAGTTTTCCTACCCCAGGTCGGGGGTTTTCTAAGGGTACTCCGGCTTCCTTCCCCAATAAAAACTGGACGCCATGATATAGCTGAAAAATTGCTGAAATTGGCGTTAAACATCATCAAACAAACAAACATTTACCTAAAACAAAACAATCCATATGGATTGCACAGTATTACCATACACTTCTGTTATGATAAAGTGTATAAAACATAACAAAATCCACAGTACATGCTGTATTACCCCTTGACCAATATGAGCCCCTGGCCAGCATCCCTATACTGCTACAGCTGATATTGTTACTTGTATCTTGAGATGATAGAGCTCTAAAAAGCAATTTGGCACATTTTATTCTCTATAAAATATATGAACCTATTAATGTACTTATGGACAATATAATAAATAAAATTGATAAATGGTTATGCTAATATTATATGAGTAAAATTTATAGTTTCATGATCCATCTACACACTTATTAATATACAATATTGTCAAGTACAAAATGTATTTCATGATTTTGGTGTTTTTTTGTTGCATATACACTTTAGATTTAAAACATAAGAGGTCTGTGCATGGCTCAAATCTTGATCTAATTATAGTTATGTATACATAAATTGTGCGAGAATACTGACTTTTGAAAATATTTTCTATAAGCATGATAAGAGGGTGGACAAAAATTATCATGGAGACATGCACCCTTTGATGTCATATATTTAATATAATCCGCTAAATGAATTATACAATGTGCAAAATGGAAAGTTTGTTATCACTGGATGGAGAAAATATTTTTTGTAGTTAATGCTTAAATGTAGATAAGTGTGTATGTATACAGAAAATACATATTTTCTCTCATAAATAAATCATGTTAATTTTCATAATCTTGTGAATTTGTGTTTCTGAAATGCACCTCTCAACATAACCAAAGAATTGTATAACTCTTTCTATCTAAACCAGAGTTTGATTATTAATGTCTGTCTTATTTCAGTTCAATTATGCATTTCATAGATATAGGAATATATATCTGTTTGGGCAGCACATTTTTGTTCTGTTTAATCTTTAAGGTCAAGACTGTAAAATTTAATTATGTTAACAGGGGACATTATGTCTATGTGTAAACTATGCAGAATTATTCAAAAGATCTAATAGCAATTTTAAGATTTTGTTTAAATTAAGATGTTTAACATTTTCAGTTTCAAGTTTTAACTGACTGTCTATGTGTGTGGTTTGGGGGGGGGGGGGGGGGGTTAAACGGAAGTGTAATCAAGTTGTTGAATATACACTAGTTGCAACCTATTAATAAAATTTTTACTTAAAATGGGGCAACACCTGACACTCAGTGTCTGACATTGTTAGTACAACTTACAAGACAAGGTATCACTCCTGTGCATTTTTTCGATGACAATTGTATATAATCACTATACTGATGTTAACACAAGTTAAGTATTTTCTTAGACATACCTTAGTGTTCATCTTTTCGGGTCCGCCTTCATATCACTGCTGGTAATTATAGCTGGTTGTCAATTTTGAACTAGCACGTTTTAACGGTGATGCAAGATTCTTTTTCACGTTGAATGTACCGGAAGCTGATTATTTCATCGTAAATAAAGCTCAACTAGTTGACAAAATTTCAATAATTTTAATAAACAGAAAACGTTCAATTGTTTTTTAATCAATCTGACCTTAGAGAATGAAAATTAATTCCATAATTTTAATATAAGAACAATGTTCACTGGATGTTGTCATTTTCTCCCAACCTAAAACAATGGACCAATCAAAACGTTGTATCCATGGGAATGAGTATCGTTAGTAGATTGCAATGCGATCGTCAACATCAGTTTAATATATTGCCTTAACCACGCTGCGTCTATCATTCTCGTTTACATTTGTGCTGTATATAGAGTAGTTTTTTAAAGATATATTATCATTTCGTTTTAGATGGGATTCTTGGAGACAAAATGCAACAGGAAGAAAGGCTTGAACTAATAATGTGATTTCAAGAAAACTAATCTTAAGACCTCGACAATTCCATTGTATTATTGCATCCATTATGGTCTGCGAATAGGGGAATAGTTGACAGCTTTTTGGGAGCTATTCCGCCGGTTTCTGCTGGGGGATCCACTTTTGGATCCAGTATCTGGGGGTAGTGTGTCCATGGGATCACCCCAGATAGTCGTGTCTAGAGAATCTAGACTTCCAAATTTGTTGTGGACCTTAATGGGATCCCGAAGCAGTTTTGAAGTACGATCTCCTTTTTTATTCGAGTTTGCATTTAAATTAGAGTTAGCATTTGAATTTTTTTTTTGGGCTGCTTGAAGAAGTAGTTGATGTTTTACTTTGATTTGATGCCGAAGATGTAGGAGTTTGAGATGCTGAAGATGTTCGAGATGTAATGATTTTGTTAGTGGTTTCAACTGGAATTCTTGTAGGGTCTTTTTGTCCTATAGGCCAGGTGATCACGGTTTGCGTTTCAGATGTAGCATAAACGCGTTTCGTCACACTGGCATATGACATTGCAGAAGACGATGGATTAATCTGTGAACTAAACAGACGACGAGCCTCAGGGTAGGTAATGTTCTTTTCTGTTTTCAATTTTTGTATGTCCTTTTCTTTTTTAAAATGTTGACAGTCTTTAGAGGACGACATGTGGGCTTCACCACAATTGGCACACTTAGGATTATTTGTGCACCTAAAGCCCTCATGCCCTACCTCTGCACATTTAAAGCATACCAAGGAGCCTCTACATTGTCCCTTGCCATGACCAAACTTTTGACATTTAAAGCAGCGCACAGGATTTGGAATATATGGGCTGACTTTAATTTTGTATAGTCCAATTTTGATTGACTCTGGGACGGATGGTGAATTGAAGTTGAGCAGAAAGATATTCAGTTTTACCTGAACACCTTCTCTCTTGGCAACGCATCGTTTGACCTTTGTAACACCCTGAGGTTTGAGTTCTTCACAAATTTCGTCGTCTGTTAGTTCAGAGAGATCATCATCTCTGTAATGAATGATCCCTTGATAAGAATTTAATGTTCTGTGAGGAGTGGAAGATATGTCTAAATCGAGAATTTTATTGAGCTGAAGTAAATTTAAAGATTGTTGTTTTTTCGACACTTCAATAAGTATTGAACCGGATTTCATTTTTGTGACGTTTTTAACATCTCCTGCACAGCCTTTAATGGTTTTTTCAATGACGAATGGGGAAATTTTTGATAAAGGTTTGTTGGAATTTTTACTAGTCAAAACAATAAATCGTGAAAATTGATCCTCAGCAACTATTTCTTCAAGCGAAATGTCATTTTTTCTTTTTTTGGAACCTGTTTGACTAAACGGGGGGTTTTTAGAAGCCACGATGAGAAGAATATGATTCACCACCCATGTCACCCACCCGCCACGGAGTGCCAACAGGGGCGATGCTTAAACTCTGCGGATCTCCAGCAGAAAGCACCAGGTGTTCCAAGGGTGGTATACTCAAACAGACGAATTTCACAGTGAACGCAAGCCTCGTGCCCGGTGTTACCTGGCGAAACAACCGTTCGAAATTCTGTCTACTTGATTGACCCTTAAGCCACCGCCTTCTTAACAGCCTGTAACTGAACAACTTTGGTAATAAGATTCACAAGAATTGATCAAGTGATAAAGAATAACGGTCTCCCGTCTAGCTGAAGTCGGGGCCAAAGTGGTGTGTTGACAATCGAAACCCACTCATCCAAAATAATGGATGCAGCAGAGAGTGATCTCTCAACCACCAGGATCCCTTCCTCCACCATCACGGGTTGCAACACACGGCAAACGTGTCGCCTCTATAAAGCTGAGGAAGCTTTGCCCTTCAGCCACCGCCTTCTTTGCAAATCCTGTAAGGAAGCTGTCTATCAGACTGTCAACACAATTCACAACATGGATTGAAAAGATAGTACAATTAATAGAAAAATAATAGAATAGCTTAAATGAGAAGGATTCACAAAGGGCAAGACGTGACATGCCGGTTCATCGAAGTCAGGGCTAACTCGATTTCCCGTCTAGAAAAAGTAAGGGTTTCAGTAAGTTATCGAGACCGTTTACCCGGCCTACTGAAATCCCGTCCTGTAATCGACACGGGTCGCAACACACGGCAAGTGTTGCCTCTGTTAGCAGACTCTTACTGCAGGCTGAGGAAGCCGTAGGCCTATTCTCCTGTGCCCCGGGTCCCACACGGGGGCGTTCATTTTGAACGAACCGCCCAATGGAACGAGTCCGAAATGGCACAACAGCTATGCATGAGCCTTAGGGGACCAGCTCAAAAATTGTTAGGCGACACAAAGCTAGATGAGCTGATCGACTATAATTCGTTAAAGGAAATGCTTACACGCCGTTTCGCACCACGAGAAAGGACAACTGCGTACCGAGTTGAGTTAAACTCCCGGATAAGACACAACAATGAAAGCTTATCGGATACGCATTGCGACGTCTAGTGAGATTAGCATATCCAGAACATGATAAAACTGAAGATTTAGCCATAGATCAATTTATAAAAAGCTTAGAAAATTTTGAACTAGAAACGAGTTCAGTTTTCACATCCAACCTCGCTTGAAAGTGCGATCGCGATAGCAATAGAATATGAAGCATTCGTTAGTACATCTCGGGAAATACGAAAACCTAAATTGGAAGACGAACCATACACGGTTCACGCTATTAGAAAAAAACGAGCAAAAGGCTAATAAGGATGAAAAAGAAAAATCTGAAACGGAGAATCTTTTTTGATGAAATGTTTTCAAGAATTAAATCAAAAGATCGATGAATTTAATCAAGCAATTCCTGTCAAATGTTCTCGATGTTCACGATTAGGACATGATAGTTAAGAATGTAGGACCCCTATTTGTATGAAATGCAATAAATTAGGTCACTATGCTAGGAATAATAGACAAACACCAGCTAATACCAAAGATTAAAATAGGGAAGGACTAGGTGTAGGGCCAGAACCACAGTCCAAAACGTAGATGCTAGGCCCTCAATTAGAATAAATGACATAAAATATCAAGATTTATTTGCAATTTTTCCATAGGACACAGATGCCCCGCTAAATGAAGTCCCAAACAGGAAGTAGTTGTCCGACAGGTCTGAAAGTTGCTTAGGACGTACAACTTGTGATACTGAACCACCCTGCTAAATTTCAAATTGTTCTCATGTACGGTGTGTGAGAAAAGCTTGACGGAAGTTCGTACATACGGACGGACGTATTTACGTACAAATGAAGTCCAAAACAGGAAGTAGTTGTCCGACAGGTCTGAAAGTCGCTCAGGACGTACAACTTGTGATACTGAACCACCCTGCCAAATTTCAAATTGTTCTCATGTACGGTTTATGAGAAAAGCTTGACGGAAATTCGTTTGGACGTACGTATGGACAGACGGACGGACATGAGTAAAACTTAATGCCCCCCGACACAGGTTTTGCAGTGAGCTGCATATCAAAATCTCATTTTGAAAAATTAAATACAAATCAGGAAATTAAGGCTTGTTCTAATACCTTAATTACAGCAAGTGGAGATAATTTAAATATTTATGGCAAAGTTCTACTTTTATTTACAATACAAGGATTTCCTTTAGAGCAAGATATCATAGTTGTTGATTTTGATGAAATGCCAGGAATGTTAGGCATTGATTTCTTAGACAAAAACCAAGCTCAATTAAATATAACAAAAGCTACATTTATTATGCCTAATAAAACCGAGATAAAGTTTCATAAAAAACAAAATCAACATTGTGCTTTAATAAGATTAAAAGACAAGTTAGTTCTACCAGCTAATTCAGAAGTTATTTTTCAAGTCAAAGTCCCTAAACGTATGAGAGAAGACAAAATGTTGATTGAGCCCAATTTACAATTAGCTTCACATGGCATATTAATATCCAATGCCATAGTCAATGCTAAGGATAATAAAGTTCTTATTTCTGCCATAACTGTAGGAATACAGAAATGACTTTTAAAAGGAATAAAGTGGTCGGAAATATTCAAACAGTGCAAGAAATATCTGATCCAATTAAAATTGACCTTACTGAAACACAAGAGTTACCCGAGCATCTACACTGCTTGCTCGCTAATGTCTCCCCGAAAATAACAGACAAACAAAAAAAACCCCAAACAAATAAAAACGCTTATAATTAAATTTAAAGACATATTTTTGGAACCTGATGGCAAGTTAGGACCGACTGAATTAGTCAAGCCCACCATTGATACTGGGGATGCTATACTATATCCATCAAACGTTCAAAACAGCAGTATTAAAAGGGTATCAATAGCAAAGGTGTCTTTGTTATTTTGTATTTCTTGTGATCGATCAAAAATACAAGCTGTAGAAGACTGGCCAATTCCAGTTAATGTTAATGAAGTTCGTAGTTTTTTTTAGGATATTACCGCAGATTTATCCCTGATTTTTCAGAAATTTCTTCCAATCTTACAAAGTTGACCAAAAAGGAGTTTATTTTGAATGGACCAAAGATTGTCAAGAGTAATTTTAATTTATTATCTGTGGTTAATTTTGTCAAATATTTTAGACATTATTTATTATGGCAAAACTTTGAAATAAGAACAGACCATGCATCCTTAATTTGGCTAAAAAAATTTAAGAATCCGGAAGGGATGGTGGCAAGATGGTTGTCGGTACTGAATACTTATGACTTTGTGATTAACATAGAAAAGGAAGTCAGCATACTAATGCTGATGCTCTTTCTAGAAAACCATATAGGCTTTGTAAAAGGGAAAATTGTCCTAGCTGTCAAAATAAAATAATAAATTAGAAACAGTACATATAAACCCCATTTTGATGGAAAATGTCAATATAGATGAGACAATTCCTTACACTGAAAATGAGGACACTTTAGAACAAGATGAAACCATCCACTATGTTGAAGGAGTCCCTTGTGAAAATGAAATCCCTCAAATTTCAAACTGGTTAAGAACTTGGACACAGGAGGAAATTAAAACTTGGCAAGAAAATGACCCAGATATTAAAAAATAATTCAAATGAAAAAGCAATGCAAAGAAAAACCAGATCGTGAAACAGTATTTGATTGTTAATATGAAATTAGGAATTTTGGAGTTTATGGGAAGTTTTCGAGATGAAAAATGACATTTTGCATTTGAACCAAATTGATGACTTAGTAATAATTGTTCCAAAAGAATTAAGAAATAAAATTGTGAAAGAGTTACACGATAGCAGAATGTCAGGCCATTGTGGGGAGACATAACACTTCAATCAATTAAAAGGCGATTTTATTGGCCAGGCATGTCGTCTGACATCAGTTCTTGGGTAAAAAGTTGTTGTCTGTGCAAGAGCCAAACGAGGTCCTGGTTTGGGTAGGTACCCTCTGCAGCAGTCATCTGTAGGATTTCCACTCGATCGCATAGGTGTTGATATTATAGGTCCATGTCCTGCAACGGAAAATGAAAATGGCAATGAATATTTAAATGTACTATTTTACAAAATGGTGTGAAGCCTACGCCGTACCTAACCACAATGCCCTAACTGTAGCTGATAAAATTGTAACGTAATTTTTCCGTAGATTTGGGATTCCTAAACAAAAACATTCTGATCCAGGCAGAGAGTTTGAATCAAATCTTTTTAAAGCTGTTTGTTCCAATTTAGGAGTTGAAAAGACTAGAACCACTCAATATAGGCCCAAAAGTGATGGCTTAGTTGAAAGATTTAATAAAACTTTACAGACAATGTTGTATTCTTTTGTCAATAAAAATTGGAATGATTGGGGTGATCATTCGCCATACCTTTTAATGGCATATAGAGCCAGTGAACACAATAGTACTGGGGCTACACCTTTTAAAATGATGTTTGGAAGATAATGTGCTGGGAATCCAAACTCAAATAATGCTTTGTGTCCTGTGGAATTTGTACAAGGGCTTAATTATTCTTTTGAAATTATATTTAATTTGCCAAGGAAAATTTGTGCAAAGCTGCCGTAAGACAGAAAAACAATTATGATAGAGGCATAAAACCTAGATGTATTAATGTCGGTGAATTTGTATAGAGATGGTACCCTCCGTCACCTGGCATTAAGTTAGGATTGGGGTGAATAGGGCCATATAAAGTACTTAACAAATTTTCAGATGTGTCATATAAAATTCAAGAAAACCCTAACAGCAAAGAAATTACTGTCCGTATCGATCATCTAAACCATATCTAGGAAAAATTCCTTTATGTTGGAATAAACAAGAAACAGTTCCAGAACCAGAACATGAAAGTGAGGATCTTGAATTAAATTTTTCTTCTGATTCAAATCCAGTGGATGAGAGTATAATACATTTTTATCCTAAAACTCCTAGCCCCAAGAAAACCAGGAGTGGCAGAGCAATAAAAAGCCAAATAAATACTCCCCTTAATGTATGTAAATATGTTTACATTTTATTTTTTATTTTTAATTTGGGAAATTTATTTTGGTCTTTTCGGATATAATGAATTGAAGAGTGTGTTTTCCTGTTTTTTGTTACTTATTAGTTCTGAAAAGTCATGCACCTACAAAGTCTTTGGCAAACACATAGTATCATCACACTTAACATACCTTTAAATTTCTTTCTGTAAAGAAATGTCCACTATTTTGATCATTGTGTGATATGATTTTTGACTCTACACAAAAGCTTCTTTTGTCTAAAAAGAAAAGACAATAATTGATTAATGATAGAAGTAATTGTGAAATCATGACCTCTTGGACCCTATAAAAAGGTCTGCTATTTTTAAACATAATATACATATACACATATGAATATATATAATAGCAAGGCATGTTATAAAGTTGAGACAAAACTGTAACAACTGAATAAACAGTCTTTTCACACATTGTTAAAGTTCGTCAAGACAAATTGCTTTACAGTTTGAATACTAGTAAATACTAAAAATATGTATTAATTTGTGTATTGATTCTTTTTCACTGTTTAGCTAGATGACTTACTTGGTTTTTCAGAAATGTCAGATGTACGTCCAAAGTTTATAGCTGGATTTAAATGCCAAGTGACACAGTCAAACAAGGGTTTGTTGTACCTAGGTTGATGTTATCTCTCCAGAAGTTCTATGGTCGGCACCACGACTTAATTGATCGTTACGGGAAATCAGTGTCTCAAATACGATCTGACATTTTCGCTGAGTCATAGGTAGTGTTTCCTATTCCTGGATTCGACTTTTCCCTAGACAAGACAATGAGTAACTCGACTAGTCCAGTCATTCTATGTCTGAAATCCCTGACCCTAGAACTAACTGCAACAGAAATACTTTTGGGTGTTTTCGGTTACTCATTATGTACTGATTGTACTATTGAAAATCGCCATCGATCAGAAAAGGCATCTTTTGTTTTTTGGGGGCAAAACAATGGATTTTGAGCAAAAATCGCAAAAAACTGGAAAATGTCTGTTAAATGTTTGAAACAAGCAAAACAAATTAACCATCTATTGTAAAATCTTTTTTAATACTTTGACAAGGATATAATAAATGTTCATCTTATAAAAGATTAGTGTAAAGTTTGTTTCGGGGACAACAACACAAATTTAGGCAAAAAATCGCAGAAAATGAGAAATAATCCGAAAAACTACTCAATTAAATGTTCAATGTTCAAAGCTAAATTGTTTTCTTTTGCTCATTCGTCAGTGTCCGACTCATTGAGTAATTCACCAGATGAATTAGAACAAGTATTTCCGTGACATTCACTACATGCCATTGAACATTGCAGTCCGTGTTTTTTACATGTACACCTTTTTGTTTCACAGTTTCCTTTGCATTTGCAATAAATTGTTTTCAATAATTCATCAGGAGCAGGCGGCAAAGAGGATCGCACAGGTAGACAAACATTATTCTCTAAATGCCATCCCCAGTCGTATACATTTAGATGTTCGCTCTGTCCCATCCATTGTTTAACTTGGTAATACACACGAAGAATATGAAACATGGCGGCATTTGATGTTGGTGGTAGAGTATGTACCTCAACAAAGTTTGAACTGGTCATTACTTTAGTTGTAAACTTTCTGAATCTGAGAAGATCAAGGTTTTCGTATTGAATACCATCGTAAAGATTTACCAAAGACTCTTCTCCGTACCTTAAAGCATCTTCTTTACAGCTGGCATTTGTAAATTTGTCTGCATACTCAATAAAGATTGCATCTTTCGAAGCTTTTTTGAACGCCTGTGCCTTTCCAATTCCAAACAGTCTTGAGGGGGTGTCGCATCCTGAAACTGCATGAACAAAAGGTAAAATTTTGCACAGTTGATGTCCGAGATTCGCACAAGTCTTCTTGATGTCGCATACCCTAACTTTACGTGATGTTGGCTTCATTTCAGACTGGAAGGTTATGTTGTGTGACAAATTCTGAGCATAGTAACACAACAAAACTAAGAGGTCTGTATCTTCCCCTACTAACACAGTGTCGACATTTTCAGCTGACTCTATAGCTGTCAAATCAATGGTCAAATCAGCATCACCTTCAGCATGAATTGCTTGACAGTCTCTTTTATTCAAATGCTCAGCAAGGAGGTTTATAAAGTTTTGCTTGTTTTCTACATTATCAAGAAATAACTCCTTCTTTGATTTGAATGGAGTTTCTTCCGTAAAAAATACCTTGGTACCACTTATTCCTTTTGTTCTTCGAAGATGGGCTGCATCTTTTGTGGATGGTCCGTTTCCATATCCATCAAAAACTACGATTGCTTTACCATACTTTTGACGGACAAAGTTAACATAGTTGTTGATTATCATACCAAATGATACACCTTTTGTCCATGAAATTCTATGAAGCAACGAACCCCCATCTAAGACAAACTGTACATCATTGCATGTTGATACATATTCTGTTGAACAGTCTGCAGATGTTCATATTGCCTCAGCGAGATTTGCTTTCTGTGGTTCCCTCATAGACCCAGATGTATCGACATAGAAGATGGAAAAGTACTAAGTTCATAAGTAAATAACTTTGAGACGTCATCCGTAATATTTCTAGCTGCTGTAACAAGTCTTTGAAATAGTAGCTGTGGGCTTACATCTAAGGTGTCTCCCTGAGTTTTTATCTTAGTCTTTTCGTTCAAAGTTTTTACTTGAAGGTTCCTTTTGATTGTCATTGAGAACGCATTTTGACCTTCTAAACTATTAACAATTGTTTTCCCTAGATCCTTTGCATGATGAACATTTACTTCAGCTGTTGCTGTGACCCCAGTTTCGATGTTTCGAAGAGTTTCATTTTCAGAAAACGGGTTTCTCTCTTTAAGATAGGATACAGCTGTCATCACATCTCTATTGTCTCTTTCTAGTCTAGATCTCGTGCTTGTTTTTTGTTGTTCACTTGTTGAATACTGTAGATATTCGAAAGTTTGCATAGCAGAGTTTATGCTTGAACAAGCTGGCATAGATAAAAGCCATTGAGCCCTCTGGACTTCAGACATTCCTTTACCTCTTGTCATTCCTTCCGTTGTCTTAACACTTCTCATTAACGTTTGCTCTATGAGTAAGTCGGTTGAAATACCAGCCCAATACCTATTGCTTCTACGTACAACATGATACCCTTCAATGGATTTTTGGTATATATTTGGATGTTTTCTTTCCAGCTCTTCCATTTGCTGGATGTAGCAATATGCGGACTTCAAATAATTGTTATGGCCAGTTGCTGCAAAGTATGGGAGCATCTCACGAATTGATTGAAGATGTAATTCCAATCACCTGTTCTCTCAGCTTTTACAAATCTCTTTAAGATGCCTATCATTTCTATATATTGCAGCCACAGTTTTGCCGTTGGATATTTAGACAATTTTGAAAGCTCAGAAATAATAATTTGTTCCAACTCCTTTAGTGTTTCAATATCTTCAACTGTACTTTGACCTTTCATGAGCTGTGAGTACAACTGTAATGCAGAAGCAAACTTTATTTGAAGATTTTGTGTCTCAACATTTGCATTAATGTCTATTTCAGTCATTACGTTTTCCTCATTAGATTGCAAATCGTCAGTTCCTGGGGTTTGTACACCAATAATGCCACACATGAGAATAATATGCAGAGCACAGTCAACAACGTGGTGTCCACGTACAGCCCTTGAAACAGCTTTACCCGACATAATGTGCTCAATAGTGTTCGATGCATATATATTTTCAAGTACCTCGTAAAGTCCTGATGATTGCATGGTGTGACCGATGCTTCCTAAAAAGCTCATCTGTAAGTGAAAACCTCCTAATCGTAGAACAATAGAGCTGATGGGACTGTCGGCAGGTTCACTTTGTTGAATCATCAATGCTTTCCAATATAACGGCTGATCAAATGTAACTGTTGGAATCACTCCTAAACGATTTGCTTCTTTACAGATAAATGAAACAGTTGAATAAATGCATGTAAGATCACTTGGATTTAGATCAATCATAGGTAAGAAAAATATCGATGACTGCCCTGGATAGTTATCATCCTGAACACTTTGCATAAATCCAGACCATGCAAGAACAGGAGCTTGTAATGCCCATGATACTTTCAATAGTGTTTCTAAATTTTTTGTTTTATCTCTATAACATGAAGATCTGATCTGTTTAAGCATAAATGGAGGCATCTCCGCAGGTAATTTTTAAAAAACTTATGTCGATTTTGCCAGATTTTATTATTTCCTCTGCTGTAACTTCTAATCGTGGTACAGAACAAACGAATTCAATACCAGGTGTAATAGCTGCAATTATCCCCATACCATGGAATGTATCATGTCCATCTAGTGTTTGCAAGTTATGATCAACATTGTCCGCTGAAAATTGTACGACATATTCTGGACTTATATCTGGTAAGTATTGATTCTGAGACACAGCAGCACTTGATTCAAATTTAAGAACTTCAGTATAGGAAGAACAAAAACCAAGACTATAGAGGACATCAATCAAGTATTTAGAGGCGAAATGGTGATGTAGCTGAATTCCCAATCCAATTTGTAGTGGAGCCTGCAAAACTCGAGGTCTGACTGCTTGCATTAGTGTTTGTCCTACTGATGCAACCTTTATTTCTGACTTTTTGCCTCTTAACAAAGTTGTCAAGAATAATCTCAACAAATCTGGTACATAATCTAAATTTGCCTCTTTTGAAGAAAGCTGGGACGGATCTGGGTAAGTATTTTTCGTTGTTGCAATGCCCTTTATTTCTGTTTCTAACAATTTTGCTGCACTTTCAATAATTCTCATCTGTCGTACTTTCAAGTCTTCATTCTTAGGATGACTGTAAAAATCATGTAGAATTTCAGATGCAGTTGATTTAAATGTTACAACGTTACTCTTACCGTTGATTTCAGAAATGATAATTGAATGACCAAAATGATCTTTGAGTTTCTGTTTCATATACTTTGCACTGTATGGTTCATCGCAAAATGTTTTCATTTTTAGTACAAGATCATTGATAGTTATTTGTTCTTCGTCGTTTTCCTCTAAGAATTCGATTGTTTTCAGAAACGCTTCGGTTTGTATGATATTCTGAGGTCTTCCTGTGCTTAATTTTTGTATCTTTGCTTTTGAATCTTGCTTGTTCTTTGGTAAAGTTTTTCCTGTCCTAAAATTTACGCTACATACTTGGTGGTATATTGCCTCTACGGCTGGTAGATCTCTACCACAATTTATCCTTTCTTCATCCTCTCTAGCCCATTCATCCTTTCTTTCCTCGCAAACTGCTTTTATCTTGTTCTGAAAATCAAACATTCTTACAGGATAACAGTCATAGCTTCGCGTGTTACCATCATTTTTAATTCGTTTGGAGCAAAATAGGCAATGGTCCTTAAAAGAAAAGAAGGCTGCTTGCGATCTCAAAGAACGATTTACTAATAGGTTTTCGTTTGTGTTATTTCTGGAACTGCGTCGAAGTTCTTTCCTTCTACAAAAATCACGTCTACATGTTTTATGCACTTTCTGGCCAGGACTTGAACTGGTGTTAAGATTAAGAGCATCACTAGCCTTTCTTATACCCTCGCATCCCTTTTCCTTTAAGGTTACAATTTCCTCACCATTGTCTATAGGATTATTGCAGAAAATACAACATGCTTCCATTTGTGCTTAAATCGTCATCACTATCACCTGAAATTAAAATGTATATTTGATGAAAATATATGTGGATAATTGTGAAATGAAAGCTAACTTTTTTCTTGTTTTATTTCAATTTTTATGATTTATTTTTAAGTGTCATGCATATTATATATATAGAGTTTTGATTTAAAAAAAAATAACGTTACGTATTTATTTTCTTTCAAGAATTATTTTTTTCTTTATTTTAATATGATGACATTTAATTTAAAACAAAAAAGAACAAACATATAATTTAACGTCTTTCCATCTCGTTTATTTCTTGCTGTTTCCTCTAATGTTTAATATTTTCTTCTGTTCTAGAAAAAAAAAATAGTATATTATAATGTAAACATTTGTTTTAGGTGTATTATTCTTATATATTTGTAAAATGACGTTGTATTTTTTTGACGCTTTTGGGTTTCCGTAGATTTATTTTATCGTCGTCAGCACCCCTCCTAGAAATTTGAATATACAACCTTTTTACTTTAGTATTAAATTATGATTCATGATTTATTTGATCTGTGTTTCATATTTGTATAGTTTTTAGCAAGTTCTGATGTGGAATTTACGAAAAATTTGCGATTTAAGACTAGTGTTGCATTATGGGTTGATTGATTGATTGATTGTTGTTTAACGTCCAGCTAGCAATATTTCAGCTATATTCAGGACGTGAAAAGAATCATAATTTCATTATTAGAACTTCCAATCCTTAGGATTAAAACATGATCTCATACAATAATATGAGAGTATATACAGATAAAAAAGATAATTAAAACAATAAAATGTATGAAGCATAACAAATTCTCAGATATATTAAATTTTACAATACAAATTAATTTCTTTTAAAAACTTTAAAATTGTGTCGCCTGCGACAGTTTTAAATAAATTAAAATATGAATCTACACTATAGAAACGTCCCCGAATGTGTGCCACATCCACACAGTCCACTAAAACATGCTTAATGGTGTATGGGGTGTTGCATGGCACACATTCGGGTCGTGGCTCGTTATTTAAAATATAACTATGTGTCGTCCTGGTATGACCAAGACGACACCTGGATAAAACCACTTGGTCTCTACGACTTTTATATGATTTAAAATTACTTTGATGCAGATGTGGTTGGATCTCGTGAAGTTTATTGGGAACTTCCAGATCCCAACCACTCTGCCATGTATTAAAAATATATTTTAGAATAAATGATTTAAAATCAGTGAAAGGTATTTTACAATTAATTATGTCATTATTTAAGGCATTCTTAGCTTCCCTGTCGACGACTGTGTTTCCATGGATTCCCACATGACTGGGAATCCAGAAGAACACAACCTCTTTACCTAAAGTTGTCAGCGATTTATAAATTTGAATTATTTTTAAAATAAATGGATTTTTAATTTTAGAATTTTCAATTGCCTGAAGACATGACAAAGAATCGGAGCAGATAATAAATTTATTCTCATCTGACGAAGCAATAATTTTTAATGCAAGAAGGATAGCTTGCGCTTCTGCACTAAATACAGAAGAAGCGGAAGGAAGACGGCGAGTTTCAACACGCTCTCCAAAGACAGCGGCCGATGCAACTTTATCGCCGTCCTTCGATCCATCTGTATAAGTTGCAGAATGGCCAGTATAGTTAGATTTTATTTCTGCAAAGTGTTGTTGAATAATTAAAGGGTTTGTGTCAGACTTTTTATGGTTTCTAAGGTCAAAAATAAATACCGGTTTGGGGTTTAACCATGGTGGGTTATGAGGAATTTCAATAGCAGCAATTTCATCTAAATTTATACCAGAATTTTTCAAATGAGGTTTTATTCTGATGCCAAAAGGTTGAATTTTGTTTGCATGCTTTTCAAAAATGTTTTGATAAAGAGGTTTGAAAACACAGTCGTGGGCGGGGTTGCCAGGATAAGCCTTCAATTTTGTTGCATATTGCAAAGCGAGCTTTATCCTTCTTTGATACAAAGAAGGCTCGTTTGCTTCTACATATAAACTATTTACAGGTGTGGTTCTAAAAGCTCCAAGACATAGTCGCAATCCCTGATGGTGTATAGTATCAAGGATTTTGACATATGACTTGCGAGCAGAACCATAAATAAAGCAACCGTAATCCAATTTAGATCGAACCAGCGATCTGTAAAGATTCAGTAAAACATCGCACTCAGCACCCCAGTCGGTACTGGATACGACTTTTAAAATATCTAATGCTTTAAGGCATTTATTTTTTAACATTTTGATATGGGGTAGAAAGGTTAGCCTTGAATCAAATATGAGACCAAGAAAAGTAGTTTCTTTTACAATTTTGATAGGATTATTATGCAATTTTAATTCGGGGTCAGGATGCATCTTTCGTTTATTACAAAAATGCATCCCAACGGTTTTTGCAGTGGAGAATTTAAAACCATTTTCCATTGCCCATTTCTCTATTCTATTTAAACATAACTGCAGTTGACGTTCAATATTATTCATGTTTTTTCCTCGGTAACATATGAGGAAGTCGTCAACATAAAGAGAACCATCAATATTATCTTTTAAAACTTGAGCAAGGCTATTAATTTGGATACTAAATAAAGTGACAGAAAGGATGCTTCCCTGTGGAACACCCATTTCCTGTTCAAAAGGGTCCGATAAAGTAGAATTGACCCTAACTTTAAATTCTCTGTCAGATAAAAAGTTTGAAATAAAGGTAGGAAGTCTACCTTTCAACCCCATATCAAAAAGATTTTTTAAAATACCATATTTCCATGTTGTGTCATACGCTTTTTCTAAATCGAAAAAGATAGACACAACATGCTCATTTTTTGCAAAGGCGTTTCGAATATACGTTTCGAAACGTACAAGATGATCTAGGGTACTTCGCCCTTGTCTGAAACCACATTGAATATTAGAAAGTAGATTGTTGGATTCTAAAAACCAGACAAGGCGATCATTGATCATCCTTTCCATGGTTTTACAAAGACAGCTTGTGAGGGCTATAGGACGATAGTTTGACGCTTCCGAGTGATCTTTTCCTGGTTTTGGAATAGGCACAACAGTGGCCATTTTCCAAATAGATGGCAAGTCACCCGTTTCCCAAATGTTGTTAAGAAGATTCAAAAGGCATTGGAGAGAAGATTGTGGCAGATGTTTGAGAAGTTGATAATGGATGTCATCTGGACCACATGCTGTATCGTGAGATTTGTTGAAAGAGGTTTTTAGTTCTTCCATAGAAAAAGGTTTGTTGTAATCTTCTAGATTTTTTGACTGGAAATTAAGTTTTGATTTTTCTTTTTGAGTTTTGATACGCTGAAAATCGGGATGATAATTTTCAGCGGACGAGTGTTTTGCAAATGTTTCGGCCAATTTGTTAGATATATCTGACTGTGATGTTAACAAGTCTTGTCCATCCTTTAAATGATGGACATTTGCTTTACTGTTTTTACCTTTAATTTTACGAATCATGTTCCAAATTTTATTCATGGGGGTATGGTTATTTAGTTTAGAAACAAAGTTACGCCAAGAGGTGCGTCGTCTTTGTTTCGTTACCCTGCGAGCTTTCGCTCGAAAAATTCGGAAATGGTTAAGATTATTTTGAGTTGGGTGTTTATTAAAGCGTCGTTCGGCTTTTTTCCGGTCTTTAATAGCGTCCTCACAGCTGTCATCGAACCATGGTTTACTAGGATGTTTTGGATTTGTCGAGGTCTTAGGAATTGTTTCATCAGCAATTGAAATAAGTGTTTCATTGAATTTTAAAATTGGATCAGAAACAGCTTCAAAAGCATCCGAGTTAAGTCGCTCTATACAGAGTTGTTCAAATAGAGGCCAATTGGCCTTGCCAAATTTATACCGAGCGAATCTTTCTGTGTTTGAAGAGTGTAAAGATTCCAAGATAATGGGAAAGTGATCACTGCCACAGAGATCGTCATGGACTTTCCATGAGAAATCGGGCAACAGAGAAGGATCTGCTATTGTAAGATCAATAGCCGAATATGATCCATTCCCAGGATGCAAATATGTATTGGTTCCATCATTAAAAATACACAGATCTTCCTGATTCATTAAGCCTTCAATAATTTTACCTTTTTCGTTAATTGTGTTACTACCCCATAGAGGGTTGTGTGCGTTGAAGTCCCCAAATAATATATATGGGGCTGGTAACTGATCAGTAAGATGTTTCAACTGATTTAGATTTAATGAAGAATTCGGTGGTATATACACAGAGCATAAAGTAATTGTTTTGTCTAATGATATTCTAACAGCAACCGCCTGCAGATCAGTGTTGAGATCTACAGGGCTATGTAGAACTTGATCTTTTACAAGAATGGTAGAGCCGCCAGCAGCTCTATCATTCTCTTCTACATATGTGCTGTATATAGAATAGTTTTTTAAAGATATTTTATCACTTCGTTTTAGGTGGGATTCTTGGAGGCAAAATGCAACAGGAAGAAAGGCTTGAACTAATAAATTAATTTCAAGAAAATTAATCTTAAGACCTCGACAATTCCATTGTATTATTGTATCCATTATGGTCTGCGAATAGGTTTTTTGGGGCTATTCCGCCGGTTTCTGCTAGGGGATCTACTTTTAGATCCAGTATCTGGGGGTAGTGTATCCATGGGGTCGCCCCAGATAGTGGTGTCTAGATGATCTAGACTTCCAAATCTGTTGTGGACCTTAATGGGATCTCGCAGCAGTTTAGGAGTACGATCTCCTTTTTGATTTGGGTTTTTATTTGAATTTGAAGAATTTGAATTGGAAATAGTATTTTTTGAATTTTTTTTGGGGCTGCTTGAAGGATTAGCTGATGATGAAGATGGTGCTGAAGATGTAGCAGTTTGAGAAGATGAAGATTTTCGTGAAGATTGAATGATTTTGTCTGTTGTTTTTACTGGTAATTTTGAAGGTTCCTGTTTGTCAATGGGCCAGGTGATGATGGTCTGCGTTTCAACAGAAGTGAGAATGCGTTTGGCAACACTGGCGTATGACGTTGATGCAGGAGACGAGAGATTGTTTGAATTGAAGAGGCGACGTGCCTCAGGGTATGTGATATTTTTTTCCGTTTTTAATTTTTGAATTTCTTTTTCTTTTTTGAAGTGAGCACACTCCTTGGATGAGGACATGTGGGCTTCACCACAATTGGCACACTTTGGATTATTTGTGCAGGTAAAGCCCTCATGTCCTACCTCTGCACATTTAAAGCATACCAAGGAGCCTCTACATTGTCCTTTTCCGTGGCCAAATTTCTGACATTTAAAGCAGCGCACAGGATTTGGAATGTATGCGCTGACTTTAATATTGTACAGTCCAATTTTGATTGATTTAGGGACAGATGGAGTATTGAAATTTAAAAGAAAGGTATTAAGTTTAATTTGTTGATTTTGTCTTTTTGCAATAAATCTTTTTACTTTTGTAACACCCTGAGGCTTCAGTTCAAGACAAATTTCTTCATCTGTCAGTTCAGAGAGATCATCGTCTCTGTAATGAATAATACCCTGACAGGAATTTAATGTTCTGTGAGGCGTTGATGTAATTTCCAAATCTAAAATTTTATGCAGTTGTAATAAATTTACGGATTGCTGTTTTTTAGAAACTTCAATAAGTAAAGAGCCAGATTTCATTTTAGTGACGTTTTTAACGTCTCCTGCACAAGCCTTGATGGTTTTTTCTATGACAAAGGGAGAAACTTTACATAAAGGTTTGTTTAAATCCTTACTAGTTAATACAATAAATCTTGTCCAGTGTTCATCATCAACAATGTCTTCAAGCGGAATTTCATTTTTTCTTTTTTTGGAACTTGTTTGAATTAAAGGTGCATCGGAAGCCATGATGCAAAGAATGCGTTTCACCACCCTTGTCACCCACCCGCCACGGAGTGCCAACAGGGGCGATGCTTTGTGTCTGCGGATCACCAGCAGAAAGCATCAGGTGTTCCAAGGGCGGTATACTCAAATAGATGAATTTCTTAAGGAACGCAAGCTTCGTGCCAGACTTAACTGGCGAAACAACCGTTCGAAATTACATCTACTCGATTGACCCATTAGCCACCGCTTTCTTAACAGCTTGTAACTGTACAACTTTGATACTAAGATACATACGATATAATCAAGTGAAAAGAAGAATGAAGACAAGCTTGTTAAGTGCTCGGCGTGACCAGCCGATTGACCGAACCGGGTCTATCCGGCCTCCCGTCTAGTTGAAGTCAGGGCCAAAGTGGTGTATTGAAAATCAAACCCGCTGACCCGCACTAATGGATGCAGCAGAGAGTGATCTCTCAACCACCAGGATCCCTTCCTCCACCATCACGGGTTGCAACACACGGCAAACATGTCGCCTCTATAAAGCTGAGGAAGCTTTGCCCTTCAGCCACCGCCTTCTTTCTAAATCCTTAAAGGAAGCTATCTATCAACTGGTAAATACATTTCATGGAACAGTTTGAAGAAAAATAATGTAATAGAGTAGCTTAAATGAGAAGGATTCACAAAGGGCAAGACGTGACATGCCGATTCATCGAAGTCAGGGCTAACTCGATTTCCCGTCTAGAAAAAGTAAGGGTTCAGTAAGTTATCGGGACCGTTTACCCGGCCTACTGAAATCCCGTCCTGTAATCGACACGGGTCGCAACACACGGCAAGTGTTGCCTCTGTTAGCAGACTCTTACTGCAGGCTGAGGAAGCCGTGGGCCTATTCTCCTGTGCCCCGGGTCCCACACGGGGTTGCATTATGGGAAATGGTCGTCTGCTATTTAATGCTACGGGACAAAATATACACCTCAAATGGTTATTTTATGAAAGAAAGTATTTTAATATATATTGTTTCATTAAAATGAACGATTTAATAGCTTTATACTTACTTAAAATGTCTTATTTTCAAGCACTAGAGTCGTTGGTTTTGACGTTCTGGAAAACTGTGTGTAAAATCCGGATCGGGTATGGAGGCTCATTCAAGTCATAATTTTTTCTCGTATGGGTAAAAAAATAATAATTCGCTTAAAATGTTAAAATAACTAGATAGAAAATTACGACTGGACTAGACGGGTGTCTAATTAGAGGCAGGCACTGCTTACTCGTCCGGAGCACCTGAGTGCACCCATGGTTTTTATTGGGTTCGGGTTACTCTCTTTCTGTGTTTTATGTTTTTGATTTTTGTGTTGTGTTTGTTTATATCCGGATTTGTAACTGTCCCTTGGTTTTTGGCTCTTGTTGTTCGGTTGGTTTTCTTTGCTACTTTCATACGACAAGTGGCACACTTATATCAGACACTGGAGAAAGTGCCACGTGTCAACAATAAGTGTATTTCCTTGCACAGGATGTCATAAGACATATACTTCTAAGTGTGAGCTTAGAGAGCACCTGTTATTTCCACTCTTTTGATTTTACCAGGGCCAAAACAACTCTAACATCTCTGAAAAAAGTAAGAATATCAAATCATACATATGCGAGTCCGAAAGGTGTACTGCCACCAGAACGAAATTTTAGAAAATGAAAACTCTAACATTTAAGAAGAGGTTATAGAAATTGGGGATACCATTCCACGCGATGTCGATTTGGAAATGGTAGAAAGGGCAGGAGAATTAGTTTTTGTAGCTAGAATTAAGAGAGACTTTACATTGTAATTTATTGAGAACAATTATGTCTACTTATTTTTGTTTCTGTTCATGTTTATAATTTACTGTACTGTATGTGTATGCTTAATAATACTTGTGTTAATTATTGGTATATAACCAATAAATTTTATTGGTTTTAAGGTGTGGGGAGTGTAACGGTGTTTATTTTTATTTAGCTGTTTAACTTTCAGTTATGCATTACCTTTTCAATAGTTATAATATATACCATATATGTTGTTTATACTTTTGACACGCTGTTGTTATTTACTGGTACCTAATGTATATCTTATGTAAAAGCAATCAGTTGGTGTTCTGAGTTTTGTATAGTCTCGGATTTTTACCATTTCAGTAATTGTATTTTCATACTTATGTAAGTTTCTCACAACGAGACATAACAACTTTGTTATCAATTCAATCATTGGTTCACTTTATATTAACTAAGTTTTAATTGGATAATTATTTTTAGTACCATGTTGCTATTAATATCCAATAATGAGTATTTAAGCTCATTATTTTCTAGGCAAAATCGCTTTTTATATATAGCCACTGTAGCTTACGCAAGGTACTAGGTAGGTGCATTCCATCAAAGCACCAATTCACAAGTATTGTAATACTTTTCTAGGCTCAATATGTAAAAAGGGGGATACAATACTTTATAGAATTTTTGGCTATTTGTTCTGACACTTCTGGTTGGGCCCACAAATTGTCTTGGTTAAATTTTGAATAAATTATTATTTTTAGTCTTCTAAATATTTTTGGAAGAAAACAAATAGTACAAATTGTAGCTATTTAAAGTCCAGGATTGTATGTAGTTCGTTATAAAACGTAGTTTTTAAAACAAAAATCCAAATAATGTTAAATTGTTATATATTTTGTGTAAAATAAAAGTATAAAAACCTTTCCGTCTTTGTTTCCACTTTAGCAGAGACTCAGATCCAGTGATCGGATCCTTAGTATTTATTTAATAAGGACGCTGTCTGGTTCACTGCCAAAGTCAGCAGTCAAACTTGCGGCTCTGGATGTCATAAAGTGTTGTTTGTCATTCGAAAACCCAAACATAAAAAGTGAAAACGCAAACAATATATAAAACAAACACACGAATCAATACTTTTACGTCAATTAAAAATAACCATCCTATTACAGTCCCATTAGATGCCCTTTTATATGTGCCCATTTAAAGTTTAGCGTTGTAAAACATCATGCATAGAAAGTATTAAAAAAGCTTTAACATTTGTATAATTTCTATGATCAGGCAGGAGGATCATTACGTTTATTGACACACTTTCTAACAAAAATTTAGTTGGGATGGGGTTTGGGCATACTTATCTAGTTTTTGTTTTGACATAGAAATTAAGGATTCATTATGGTAATGAAGATCTGTATATATTTTTTTAATTGTTGCATGAAGTACTGGTTTCAGATCATTAATTAAAGAATAATAAAGGTTTTACGAAATCTCATTTGATTTCAGAACATTATTCCAAGAATTGCAGTGTTTGTACAATAGCCCAGATAACGATACATGGGGAAATACCTGTTATTAGAAGGATGCTTTTAAAAACATCAATGGTAGAGATCGAAAGAGAAGAAGACAGATTGGAAAAAAACAAATTGATTTTATCGGTGAAGAAGGCGTGGGTGCTGGAGGCCTTACTAGAGAATTTTTTTTCTTTACTTTTCAAACAAACACCTACATTTGAATACGGTTCTTTTTCCTTGAACTCGGAGTTACTGAAAAAAAATCCATTTTATTTGATGGGTAAAATGGTTGAAATGGCCATCATCCATGACCTAAATGTTTGAATACTCGTATAACTAATTACATATTACAAGGAAAAGAGCCTGATTGCACATCTGCCCATTTGGAATCATTAAACAGAGATGATGTATTAGAAGCGGTAAAAGAGGTAAAACTGCTGTTGGGACAGGAATGTTTGCCCTAGTCATATTTCTTTATATTGGCTACATTATACCTGCAAAACACCAACCAAAAACTTTCTTACAGGAATTGGTTTGAGGCATTCTCGCTCTGATAATTTTTATGCTGCCAAACAATGTTTCTTTACAGTAATGTGTATATTTTACGCATGATGTCAAATGAAATGTACTAGCCCTGGTAATTCCTAACTAAATTTATCATAGTTTTGTGGACACGAAAAACGTGAGGATAGGTAAAAGACTGGGTATATGAATACAAGTTATTTTAAGTTTGCTTTCAGAAATCCAAGATAGCTCTTACTGCATGATTTAACTTAACTTTTGAATTAAATGAACTTACTGGAGAGTTTTTTCCGGTTGTTCTTAAATCCAAGATGGATATTCACAGAACTTTTAGTTTTACAGCAAAACACACGGAAAATGTACCAGTGAACCATTTTAAAGCAAACATGGGATAAAGCTTTTGTAGTCACTGGGCATCCATATTTGTCTGCAATAGAACAGAATTTTATGAAACATTGCAGCAATGTCCCTTAGAAGGTCATTAAAGTAGTGTTCCTTTAGTAGTGAATTGTTTTACAAACATGGTCACCCCGATTCATTCTTATTTCTGATGATACTGCATGTCTGGGGTTTTCTCAAGGTACATTGGTTTCCTCTCCAACATGATTGGAAGATTAACATAATTGCCATATGCAGTCCTCGTTTTGTTTTAACTGACATTAAAAAATAACCTGAACATTTAAATTCAGGTGTTTAAACTTGGTACAAATGAATGTCGTCTGCTACTGATATTCATCATTTGGTTAAGATTTGACAAATAGCAAGGTAGCATAATTTACTATTAGGTGAAATGAAAACTAGAAAATTAGACTACAAAGCCATTAAATAGTAATTTTGTAGTAGTAAAACATAGGATAGATCCACTTAAAATCACAGTTAAAATTGCAAGTTTGACAGGATGAACAATTAATGTTTCATTGACATGTATTAACCAAGTGAGAAATACAATCTTACTGGAGTTCTTGTTTGGATAATATAACTAAATGACAAATATATAAGAAAACTAAAATAAATATTGCTTCTATAGTAGGATGCTATATTTGGTTATTATTGCATATTATACATAGTTATATATAGATACTGTAAATGAAGAAAACAAGTTTAACACACAATACAAAAAAATTTAACTGAAGTGAAATTCATACTTTGAGTTACTTTTACGGAAATGATTTTTTTTGTAAAACTTTCTAACATGTTTTTGGCAACTGTGACCTTGACCTTTGAAAAAATTAAAACAGAATCAATAGGCTTCTTATCCATTTGATATGACTCAGTTAAACGTAGGTCGCTATGGGAAAATTAAAAAAAAATCTTCTCTGAAACTAGTTAACCAATGGAAACAAAACTTACTAGCAATATTGTTTGGTCCTCTTTAAATGGTATTGAAAATTACAGGACATAGTTTAACTTCAGGAGAAATGCCATATTCAATGCCTATAAATCAGGTGAGCAATAAATGCTTTTAAGAGCCTCTGGTTTAATTTATGTATGGATGTACCTTTGTCACCTTTAACTTACTGTTTTGAGCTTTTAGTGGAAATACTTGTTATTTTGTAAGTCTGTCATTTGAATCATATTTGGAACGCTTGACAAGTATTACTTGAGTTGTAATATGCATGTATACCTATTAATTTTCAGTTATTATAGATAGTTTGTTAGTTACCTTTGACTGCGCAACAGAAATCTATTAGCAGACTACATTACCCGCGAAAAGTGTGGGAGTAAGTGCCCCCTCAATAAAAGAGCAGGAAAGAAAGGCGGGTACACCTTCCGTTGTCTGACAACAGAAATCACAAGTTTTCTATGTTTAAACTTTCTTTTTTTGACCCAGGACATACAGATGTGCGGGAAGTCCTGCAGTTTATTTTATGCATGTATACCTATTATTTTTGGAGTTATTATAGATGTTTTCGTTTTACTTATTTTACAGACATGTATGTTTCCTTTAATTAGTATTTAATTGAGTTAATTTTATGGCTCCTCCTCCGGGTATCTGTACATAATTTACATAATGTTCTACTGAGCGTTGATACTAATTTTATTAGTAGTAAAGATCACAGGTAATTGTGACGAATTGCCGATAAACTAAGGTCAGCCTCTTACTTAGACCTACTTCTAGAAATAGACTACAAATAGAAATAGATAGTACTTAGTGTGCGATCCTGGAACTAACTTGTGAAGGGATGTAATACGTGCATAGGCGTGATGTACGATACAGATATATAGATCAATATCTTCCTATATCTTTTACAAAAGTATAATTTAATTCTTACACAATAAATATTGCATGAAACAAATAAAGTTGTAGCAGAAAATTTTACTCAAAACATATTTGACTAACCTTATCTCTTCTCTGTCCATTTTGATACTCTGTCTTGTCTCCCTAATGACACATCTTATGCATAATATTTATTACGTCCATACCACTGCGCATCCTTAAAGCTAACAGTGATCTCATGTGGTTTGAAATTCTGCTGCCAAAACAATCTCCTTATGTTTGATGGCCATCTTTGAGGACACCCCATGTTGTCAGTGATCAAATCCCACAGACGATATGTTTTCTGTGCATACTTCTCCATTTTACCAAGTGCAAGTACGTCTTCACCGACCTGGACTTAACAGTGCTTATGGATGTTTTTTCTTTTAAAATACAAAAAGTTTATGCAACTATCCCCATATGATGCCAAGTATATCGCGCGGCACGAGTAGCGGGAAATTAAAAGAAGATATCAGCACATTTCTTGTAGCATGAGTGGCAAAAATAGAAGGGAAAAGTGCAGCACTAGAGGCGGTAATTATTAGGGGATATAAAATAATATATAAAAGGGAACATAGTTGAAAGAAGTAAAACCAACATGGACCAGGCTACAGCAGGTAACGACAATTTTAGGCACCGCAAAGTTGACTCGAGTACCATTTTAATTGGTGACTTCTACAATCCATGGAATTTGTATTCCCTACTGCTCCAATCCGATTAAGTAGTTTACCTTTGACTGCGCAACAGAAATCTATTAGCAGACTACATTACCCGTGAAAAGTGTGGGAGTAAGTGTCCCTCCATAAAACAGCAGGAAAGAAAGCCGGGTACACCTTCGGTTGTCTGACAACAGAAATCACAAGTTTTCTGTTTGAATTTTCCTTTTTTGACCCAGGACATACAGATGTGCGGGAAGTCCTGCAGTTTTATTAAGGCCAGCAATCAAAATCTGTTGCTATATCAGAGAAATGTTTGTGAACTATTTCTCCCAACAATAAACACGATAAAACTTTATGGCTAAATAGAAATTGACGAATCGTTGTTTGAAAGGAAATCGAATAAACAGCATAGAGGTAATGTATACAGATTAATGTTTTGTATTGCATATTTCATTAATTTAATTAAAACAAAGTGGAGAACTAGATTTTGCTGCTTTCCTTTATATTTATTTGCCCTGTTTCTAGATTGTATACATAAGCTTATTATTATGATCCAATTCATGTGATTACACAAACATTCATTATGATTTTCGTGAAAATTGAATGATTTTGTCTGTTGTTTTGACTGGTAATTTTGCTTTTATAGGAAAATTTATATAGTATTAAATATCTCGTGTCTGAGCACCACGCATGTGTATAACTTAAAGTTTGACCTTTATCATTAAAATAACCAGTTTCTTTAGTGTGTTACATTCCTTTAAAAGTATATCAACCATCAAACACCATATTTTTTATACTTACATTCATATTTTGTTCAGTCCTACAAAAATATAGAAACGGGGGAAATTGTTAATTGCCACACAAACCTGATTGAAGGCGCATGGAAACACGCTAAAGATCATTGTAAGGTTGGTATATGAAACATATATAACCCACAATATACTAAAAACACTGCGTATGTTTTCAATAAAATTTACCAATCATACATGGTACTTATGTTAACTAGGTCCAAGGAAATATTCATAAAACGCGTCGAAAAAGTCTATAAAAAGTTCATTTTTAGCGCATCAATGATACACCTATTGATAGTTTCCAATCGCATAACTTCGCAATGATGCGGAGAATCAAGGGGAGACATTTATTCCAACTTCTCCAAGGCGCTAAGAGAAATATATACTATTGATAAGGAACTAAAATATAGCAAGTTACACATGGTTAATGTCATTAGTGGCAGTGTACAATCAACATTAAAATTGTCTGGCATCTGTACTTTAATAGTACTTCAGGTGAACGGTTGTGCCTTTAAAAGTATTCACATTAACAGTGATTTGTGCATAACACGAAGATAAAAACACTTCAAAAATGGCTTGTTTACAAAATAAAAGTGAAATATGTTGCTAAATAATGTTAAGAGTTCCATGCCATCATTATCGATACCTTTCATGTTTGCAAATTTCAGCAATTGCATTTATGATACTGTAGTTTTAAAAGCAATAAATAAAAGAACAATTTAAGCACCAATGCATTCTAATGACAATACAATTATATTTTCTCCCCAGCAAGCTTTATAAGCTATATAACTGATATACTTTCAACGGCCGATAATTCGGCTATATGATAGACGCAACTATTGTTTAAACATTGTATTTTTAGCTATACATTTTCAATTGTCGACACATGGAGCAAAAGGGTAAAGGAAGATGGAAAGCAGACCATAGTTCCAGAATCGCAATGCGAATATCCTCCAGATTGTCATATATTGGTTATACATTGGTCTTATGTAGTGATTTACTATTTGGTTATTAGCTAAATCTATGATAATTGTGTACTGCACTCTTCTGTGTTGAAATCCAATAAAGTATTAACCATGCTGTCCTTTGTCTGAATATTACATAGTGTCAGGTGTAAAAACGCCGAGAAAAGAGAGACTTGAAGCCAAACTAAATACAAATTGCATGAGAAATAGCCAGATTAAAGTTTTAAGTAACCATGGCGGATGGGTTATCTGGTCGTTCACCCATAATGAACTGGGAAAGTGGGGACCTCCCAGGGGCCTGGAAATCCTTCAAAACCCATGTGGAATTTATGTTTAAAGGCCCGCTAGGCAAAAAGGAAGAGGAGGAAAAATGTGCCTACCTCATGATTTGGGTTGGTGAAAAGGGAAGAAATGTGTATAGCACATGGAATCTTAATGCAGACGACAGCAAAGATCTCACAGTTTTGTACCAAAAGTTTGAGGAGTATGTCAAGCCAAAATCAAATCAAGTTTTTTCCAGTTATAAATTTCAATGCAGAGTACAAAGTGCAACTGAATCTTGCGAGGAATTCGTTACTGACTTGAAGGTTTTGGTAAAAGACTGCGGTTATGAGAACCCAGACAGAATGGTCAGAGACCGCATAGTTTTTGGTACCAAATCATCAAAAGTCCGAGAAAAATTAATAAATGAAGGGTCCGAATTAACACTTGAAAAAGCCCTTGATATAGCAAGAACATTCGAACTTTCCCAGAAACAACTACAAACCATGAATGTAGGGGAAGACCCAAATGTAAATGCCATAAAAAAGAAAACAATTATAAAACAACAACATGGCAATGGGCAAAAACCGAAACAAAATCAAAAACATGAACAAGGTTTTAAAAAAAAACCAAGAAAAAACTGTCAAAGATGTGGCTACGAACATAACTTCAGTAAATGTCCAGCAATTGGGAAGACATGCAAAAAATGCAACAAAAAGGACCATTTTGCAAAAATGTGCAAAACAAGTACAGCAAAAAAAGTTCATGAAATTGGCCATTACAGTGATTCAGAAGAGTCTGATGATTTATTTGTTGGAATGGTTCAGTGCGACAACAACAAAGATGACCTTTGGTGCATAAATATAAAAGTAAACAGAAAACCAATAACATTTCAATTAGACACTGGTGCGAAATGTAATGTTTTAAACGAATCAGACTTCCATGCACTTCACACTGAGAAGCGCTTACTTAGAACTGCTGATTCAGGACTAAAATCATTTTCAGGGCATAAAATAGAATGCAAAGGAATGATAACACTACCAGTTAGTATTAAAAACAAGCACTACAAAGTCAAATTCTATGTTGCAAACACAAAATCACAATCAGTTTTAGGAGCTGAGACTTGTGACAAACTTGGACTTGTACAAAGAATTTATGGCATTGAAAGTCAGTATTCTGATGTTTTCACTGGACTAGGTTGTTTGCCAGGAATACATAAACTGCACATAGACTCTGATGCAAATCCGGTTGTGCACCCACCACGAAAAGTGCCTGTGTCACTGAAATCTAAAGTGAAACAAGAACTAACTAGAATGGAGAAATTGGGAGTAATTGTTCGTCAGAAAGAACCTACTCCTTGGGTCAACAGTATGGTGACAGTAGTTAAACCGAGTGGAGATGTAAGAATCTGTATTGACCCAAAAGACCTCAACAAGGCCATTAGTAGATCACATTATCCAATGAAAACTATAGAAGAAGTTGTTGCTAACATACCAAATGCTAAGGTATTCAGTAAAGTTGATGCAACTTCAGGATTTTGGCACTTAAAGCTAGATGAAGAGAGTAGCAAATTAACGTGCTTCAACACACCATTTGGAAGATTTAGGTTTTTACGGGCCCCATTTGGAATCAAAAGCATACCTGAAATCTTTCAAAGAGTTATGTCAGAACTTATGGAAGATATAGAAGGCGTAGAAGTTATTGTTGATGACATATTAATATGGGGATCTACAATGCAAGAACATGATGATAGACTCTGTAAGGTCTTAGAACGTGCAAGACAGTGTAATCTAAAGTTAAGCAAATCAAAATGTCAATTCCGCAAAGAAGAAGTAGAATATGTAGGACATATAATCAGCAAAGACGGTTTAAAACCGGACCCTGAAAAAGTTCGAGCGGTCAAAATGATGGCAAAGCCAAATGACAAGAAAGATTTACAAACATTCTTGGGTTTCGTAACATATTTAAGCAAATTTATGCCTAACATGTCTGAGGTTAGCGCACCGTTACGGTTACTACTAGAAGAAAAGAATGCTTGGTTTTGGGACCATCAACAAGAAGAAAGTTTCAGTAAATTGAAAGACATGGCAACTAATGCTCCAATCTTAGCATTTTATGATCCAAAACAACCGTTGACACTTAATGTTGATGCTAGTTCAAAAGGACTTGGTGCTGTCTTACTTCAAAATGAGAAACCTATAGCTTATGCATCAAGAGCCTTAACACCAACGCAACAAAGATATGCACAAATTGAGAAAGAGACACTAGCCATTGTTTTCGGTTGCCTTAAATTCCACCATTACATATATGGAAGACATGTAGAAGTTGAGAGTGATCACAAGCCACTGGAGAACATTTTCATGAAACCACTCAACCAAGCACCAACAAGAATTCAAAGATTTGTTCTACAGTTGCAGAAATATGACATTACTGTAAAATACAAACCAGGAAAGTCAATGTATGTTTCTGATACATTATCAAGACTCTACCTACAAGAAACAAGTGAACAATTAGTTCCAGATCTGGATATCAATGAAATTCAACTGAATGCACATTTGCCTATATCTCCACATAAATATGAACAATTTAAAAAAGAGACTCTGAAGGATAAAACATCAAAGATGTTGATTGAAACACTTGAAAATGGATGGCCAGACAAAAATGAACTTTGTGACGAAGTTAAACCTTATTGGCAGTTCAAAGATGAGATTACATGTATTGACAATCTGTTATATAAAGGACTAAAACTGATAATTCCAGAGAGTCTTAGAAAAGACATGCTCAAACTAATACATGAAACTCATTTAGGCATTGTCAAATGTAAAACTAGAGCCAGAGAATTTATGTATTGGCCAGGGATGATGGCAGACATACAAGAGTTAGTAGAAAAATGTGAATTGTGTGCTGTAAGCAACAAGAAAACTAATCCAAAGGAACCGATGATAGCTAGTGATATTCCAGTCAGAGCATCTGCAAAACTAGCTGCTGATCTTTTTTACTACAAAGGAGAAAACTACCTACTAACTGTTGACTACTATTCAAAATGGCCAGAAATTGAAAAATTGGATTACTGCACAACTGGAAATGTTATTTGCTACCTAAAGAAGCAAATTTCCAGATTTGGATACATTGATGAGCTAGTGACGGATAACGGGCCACAATTTTCAAGTGAGGAATTTGCTAGATTTGCTAAGGAGTATGATTTTAGACATACTACCACTAGTCCGCATTTTCCGCAAGCTAATGGACAAGCAGAGCGATTCGTGCAAACGGTGAAGAATTTAATCCGAAAAAGCGCAGATCCGTACAAAGCACTGCTAGACTATAGGAATACGCCGTTGGAGGTTATCAATCTATCACCTGCTCAATTACATATAGGTAGACGCTTAAAATCAAGCATAACAACAAGATCCGAATTATTAAAACCGACACAAGTGGATCAAATGGTTGTTGGCAAGTCAATAGTAAAGCGCCAACAAGCACAGAAGTTCTATTTCGATAATAGATGTGGAAAGGAATTGTCCGAACTGAAAAATAATGACAATGTTATAATTGAACATAACAAACAACTGACGCCTGGAACAGTTGTTAGAAAACATGCATCGCCTAGATCGTACATAGTAGAGACTCTTGCCGGACAACGCTTGAGGAGAAACCGTAAACATCTTAAACCAACAAAAGCAACATTCAGACCAACAGAAACGATGAACATTAGTGAACCGTTCAGTTTTAAAACATCATGCAACCGCAATACCGATCAACTATTTGAGACAAGTGCTAATTTAGAACCGAATAACAATCCACCGAAACAACAGAATCAAACAACAACAACCGAAACAAAATCTGCCGATATCACTACTACAAAATCCGGAAGAAGCGTAAAATTACCTGCAAAACTCAAGGATTATGTGTGCAATTCAATCAACAACGTGGAAATATATGTGTGAATATGGTCATTTAATATCAGAAGCATAATATGTGTGTGTTAAGTTTCATATTATTATATCATGTGAAATAGCAAAATGAAAATATTCAAATTAATATTCTGAGTGGATTTATTATTACAAGTGATTATATGAGGAAATAAAAATCAAATTCTAAGTGGAATTTTAAGTGAATATATTAGTGAAAAAGTCAATCAAAAGTGAAAAGTTATTGTGTAAAATGAAATGTTGCTATATGAAATTTTTTGTACTATTATTTGCATGCTCTAGTCACATATATTCTAGTCTTATTTTTTCCAATACTCAAAATTTAAGTGCATGGTGAAAGGGAGATAAGTCATAATGAAACTAAATATGAACTTTGAGAGGATGATGAACTATATAAAAGTGACACTTATTGAACTTGAATAGGACAGTACAAAGAACTGTTTTAAATCTCAATTTATTTTCTTCGTATATATACATTAAGAATTAACGAATGGTGAATTTATATTTTCTTATAACTAAATATTTTTATCTTTCAAAAAAGGGGGGATGTCATATATTGGTTATACATTGGTCTTATGTAGTGATTTACTATTTGGTTATTAGCTAAATCTATGATAATTGTGTACTGCACTCTTCTGTGTTGAAATCCAATAAAGTATTAACCATGCTGTCCTTTGTCTGAATATTACACAGATGAAACCGCATCGTCTTCTCAACCAGATCCTACAGAAGACGAACCTTATTCAAACAACGAGGGAGAAGGTGTTGCAACCAAATGTGCGTCTGAAAAGCTTCAGCTGAAATTGATGTTTACGATGACTTCGTAAGTCAAAAGAAATCGCCTGTTCTTACAAATAGATAAGAGGAGTGCATACCCATGCAAAGAACTGTAAAATGTCACAAGAAACCGGCTGTCTTTAAGTTTCAACCCAATTGTTAAACCAGTTAAACGGTCCAGAAGATTGGCTACATTATCTAAAATTCAAATAAAAGCAACTGGAGGTCAAATGACATGAATCCATGGGACGAATTCGAGCCAACATACAGTCATATTTTGGCATTTCCATATATATAACAAATTAGTTAACTTATTTGACTCTACAATCTAATACTATTTTTTTAAATAAAATGTCAAAGATACCAAGGTTAACAAAAAAATTTTCTTCGCCAGACGCGCGTTTCGTCTAATCAAGACTCATCAGTGGCGCTCAAACCCAAACAAAATGATTAAGATGTAGTAGAGCTTATATCACCAAAATTCCAAAACGTTATATAAAATCCGGCTAAACTGGTATATAATCCTGCTTTCGTCTGTTTATGCTATGGAATACACACTTGTATTAAGTATACCTCAAACATATACTAAGCCCCATTTTGTTCAGTGGATTGTCCCAAAAGAACCTTTAAAAGGGCGTTGCACGTTTATTAGTGATTGTATATTATGCAGACTGCCTTCTATACTTTTGTAGATTCAATAACCATTAAAGTACTTTGTATAAAAGTGTATAATCAAAACGCTTATATATTGCCTGGCTTCTGTTCACTTTATATTGCCACACCTTGTATTATTCAATGAGTACCACCTAAATATACCTGGTGTTTATTTGCCGACATTGAATAAAACATACAGTATCTGTAGGAAAAGCTTATACGCATATATATTGGCCTTTCCCCCTTATTCGCTCAATGAACGATGTATAAGCGTTCTGCTTATACACTTTAATAAAAAAAACTAATGGTTATTGAATCTACAAGATATAAAATACAATATTTCTTATGAAAGTGTATTAGCAGAACACTTATATATAGTCTGGGTTTTGTCTCCTTTAAATTGCCATAAAACAAATGATATTGTTCCATGTTAATACGTAACAATGAGATATACACAGGCTTTTATTTACATACATAGAATAAGTTGAAGGATAATTGTATAAGGTCTAACCTATATATATTGTCTGGCTTTTGTCCCCTTATTAGCCTATCAATTAAATACTTAAGAAATAATTCACGGAGGCTTTGGTTTATCAATGTTTTACCACGGGTTGATTATAGCGCGTGTCGCTATTTATAAGATTTATACGTCATATGCAATAGCTTTCCGGTGGGAGTTGGTTTTGTAATTGGAACAGCCATTTAAAACACGCACTTTTCAGCGCGTGTTGCTCATAGATAAATCTTTTTTTTTACCACAGTTGTGGTCTCAAAGCCTTTTAAGCACGTCATAATAGAATACTCTTTTAAGTATACCACCAAAAATATACCAAGCACCGTTTTGTTTAGTGGATTGCCCTTAAAGAAAACCTTTTTAAGAGCCTTGGATGTAGATTAGAACTTGTATATTATATAGTCCGCTTTTTATTACTTGTAATGTAAAAAGCAGTACGGGCTATTGGTAATTTGCGGAACGGAACGGAACAAGCATTGAGGTACCATTTAGGTATTCAAAAATCACGTTTATATATTAGCCATTACGTGTTTAAAAGATTCACAAGTGTTATTTCTTTATATTTAAGCTATTGCTAACCTGTTCACTATTAGACGGGTTTTTTTGGTATTGTACCTTTCAACAGGCGCAGCAACATTAGTGATTAATAAAGATACATTGCAAGTTACTTTACGCTAGAAAATATCAGATAATTGACAAAAACAGGAAATTTTAACGAAAAAATTTACTAAACTGACAGGTTAATAAATATCGAAAGCCATAGGACAGTATTAAGTTCACTAAGTGAATATCAATCTGATTAAAATTATATCTTTCACTTGCTCCCCCTTTTTGTTATGTGGCTACGCAGCGGCGACAATAAGAACCAGAGGCTCTTAGAGCCTGTATCGCTCACCTGATTTTATAGGCAATGAAGATGGCATTTCCCTGATGTTAAACTAAGTCCTGTAATTTTCAATAAACTTTAAATAGGACCATCCAAACAATATTACTAGAAAGCTTTGTTTCATTGGTTAACCGGTTGTATAGAGAAGATTTTTTTTATTTGCCCATAGGGTCCTATGTTAAACTAAGTCCTGCGCCGTGGTGGCCATTTTGAATTTCCAATTGCCATAAAAAACATAAACTTTATAAAGGACCATCCAAACAATATTGCTAGTAAGTTTTTGTTTCCATTGATTAACCTGTTTCAGAGAAGAAGCCTTTAAAAACTTTTTCCCATAGGGTCCTATGTTAAACTAAGTCCTGCGGTAGCGGCCATTTTGAATTTCCAATTGCCATAAAAAACATAAACTTTATAGAGGACCATCCAAACAATATTGCTAGTAAGTTTTTGTTTCCATTGATTAACCGGTTTCAGAGAAGCAGCCTTTAAAAACTTTTTCCCATAGGGTCCTATGTTAAACTAAGTCCTGCGGTAGCGGCCATTTTGAATTTCCAATTGCCATAAAAAACATAAACTTTATAGAGGACCATCCAAACAATATTGCTAGAAAGTTTTGTTTTGATTGGTTAAACGGTTTCAGAGAAGAAGCCCTTTTAAACTTTTTTCTCATAGGGTCGAATGTTAAACCAAGTCCTGCGGTGGCGGCCATTTTGAATTTCCGATTGGGATAAAAAACATTAACTTTATAGAGGACCATCCAAACAATATTGCTAGTAAGTTTTGTTTCCATTGGTTGACTGGTTTCAGAAAAGAAGCCTTTCAAACTTTTTCCCATAGGGTCCTATGTTAAATTAAGTCCTGCGGTGGCAGCCATTTTGAATTTCCAATTGCCATAAAAAACACAAACTTTATAGAGGACCATCCAAACAATATTGCTAGTAAGTTTTTGTTTCCATTGATTAACCGGTTTCAGAGAAGAAGCCTTTTAAAACTTTTTCCCATAGGGTTCTATGTTAAACTAAGTCCTGCGGTGGCGGCCATTTTGAATTTCCAATTCCCATCAAAAACACAAACTTTATAGAGGACCATCCAAACAATATTGCTAGTAAGTTTTGTTTTGATTGGTTAAACGGTTTCAGAGAAGAAGCCCTTTTTAACTTTTTTCCCATAGGGTCCTATGTTAAACTAAGTCTTGAGGTGGCGGCCATATTGGTTTACCAATCAAAATAAAAAACACAAACTTTGTAAAGGTCCATCCAATGAACATTATGGCCAAGTTTGGTTTCAATTGGCCAAGTGGTTTCAGAGAAGAAGATTAAAATGTAAAAAGTTTACAGACGCCGACGACGACGACGACGACGACGACGACGACGACGCCGACGGACGCAAAGTGATAACAATAGCTCACATGACCCTTTGGGTCAGGTGAGCTAAAAAGTGAAGAGCAAGTGAAATATTTAAAAATGTAAATAACATATGGACTCGAAAGGCCTTTCATATTGTCACAAACTATGGTGTTCCGTTCCGTTCCGTTAATTACCGTTACCTATATAGCTAACGGTAATTAACGGAACGGAACGGAAAAATGACATTTTTTCAACATCTCATACTGTATTTACGGAGATTAAGGTTCTTTTCACTAAGCAGATGTTTATTTTTAAGCTTGTGGTGTGGGGTCCACATTCAACTAAATAAATGCATTCTCCTCATTTTTTGCAACAGTGTGGTCTGGAAAATAACATGCGGATTCTCAACAGCTCGCTATGCAAGGGCTATACATTAATAATTTAATAACTTTTAGAAAAAATATGTTGTTTTGATCCGATTTGATAATAACCGCTACTTATATTGGTATTGTATTTGTATATAACGTAACGGAATGAAACTTTTAAAATTACAAATCGTGATATACATACATACTACACAGTGATACAAGCATTGAGGTACCATTTAGGGTATTCAAAAATCACGTTTATATATTAACCATTACGTGTTTAAAAGATTCACAAGTGTTATTTCTTTATATTTAAGCTATTGCTAACCTGTTCACTTTCCACAGGTGCAGCAACATTAGTGATTAATAAAGATACATTGCATGTTACTTTACGCTAGAAAATATCAGATAATTGACAAAAACAGGAAATTTTAACGAAAAAATTTACTAAACTGACAGGTTAATAAATATCGAAAGCCATAGGACAGTATTAAGTTCACTAAGTGAATATCAATCTTATTAAAATTATATCTTTCACCTGCTCCCCCTTTTTGTTATGTGGCTACGCAGCGGCGACAATAAGAAAAAGTGACGAGCAAGTGAAATATTTAAAAATGTAAATAACATATGGACTCAAAAGGCCTTTCATATTGTCACAAACTATGCTGTTCCGTTCCGTTCCGTTAATTACCGTTACCTATATAGCTAACGGTAATTAACGGAACGGAACGGAACAATGATATTTTTTCAACATCTCATACTGTATTTACGGAGATTAAGGTTCTTTTCACTAAGCAGATGTTTATTTTTAAGCTTGTGGTGTGGGGTCCACATTCAACTAAATAAATGCATTCTCATTTTTTGCAACAGTGTGGTCTGGAAAATAACATGCGGATTCTCAACAGCTCGCTATGCAAGGGCTATACATTAATAATTTAATAACTTTTAGAAACTAGAGGCTCCCAGGAGCCTGTAATCGCTCACCTGGAATCCAAATGACTTAAACTATATTAAAATTTTTGAAATTAACAGTTTCAGTCTAGTTGTTATAGCTTTTAAGTTACTGTGCAAAAACTAAACATTTCTTCAAAAAATTTGTTAAATACAATAACTCCTATAAGGTGCCATCCACAATTTCTGAAAATTAAATGGTTTTTAGGCATTGTCCTTTAGGGTACTTTAGAAATTTACAGTTTTACTCTACTAATAGGTGTGTTATAGACTAATTTATAATTAAATAACTGTTCATATGTCCAAATTCATAATGAAAGGGCAATTACTCCTATAAAGAGTCATCTTGCAATTTTTGGACTAAGCAATCATTTGTAGGGCTTCTATTGCTGATCATTTGTGCAATTTACAGTTTTAATCTAGCTACTATAGTTTTCAAGTTACAGGACAAAAATGGAAAATTTCTTAACAAAATTGTCATTTAAGGGCAATAACCCCTATAAGGAGTCATCTGACAATTTCAGACCAATTAAATGAATTGTAGGGCTTTTTTGCTGATCATTTTTGCAATTTATTATTTCACTCTAGCTGCTATGGTTTTTAAGTTACAGGACAAAAACGGAAAATTTCATAAAAAATTGCAATTTAAGGGCAATAACTCCTATAAGGAGTCATCTGACAATTTCAGACCAATCAAGTGAATTGTAGGGTCTTTATTGCTGATCATTTGTGTAATTTACAGTTTCAATCTAGCTGCTATAGTTTTCAAGTTACAGGACAAAAACGGAAAATTTCATAAAAAATTGCTATTTAAGGGCAATAACTCCTATAAGGAGTCATCTGACAATTTCAGACTAATACAGTGAATTGTAGGGCTTGTATTGTTGATCATTTTTGCTATTTACAGTTTTACTCTAGCTGTTATAGTTTTAAAGTTACAGGACAAAAACGGAAAATTTCATAAAAAATTACCATTTAAGGGCAATAACTCATATAAGGAGTCATCTGACAATTTCAGACCAATCAAGTGAATTGTAGGGTCTTTATTGCTGATCATTTGTGCAATTTACAGTTTCAATCTAGCTGCTATAGTTTTCAAGTTACAGGACAAAAACGGAAAATTTCATAAAAAATTGCCATTTAAGGGCAATAACTCCTATAAGGAGTCATCTGACAATTTCAGACTAATACAGTGAATTGTAGGGCTTGTATTGTTGATCATTTTTGCTATTTACAGTTTTACTCTAGCTGTTATAGTTTTAAAGTTACAGGACAAAAACGGAAAATTTCATAAAAAATTACCATTTAAGGGCAATAACTCATATAAGGAGTCATCTGACAATTTCAGACCAATCAAGTGAATTGTAGGGTCTTTATTGCTGATCATTTGTGCAATTTACAGTTTCAATCTAGCTGCTATAGTTTTCAAGTTACAGGACAAAAACGGAAAATTTCATAAAAAATTGCCATTTAAGGGCAATAACTCCTATAAGGAGTCATCTGACAATTTCAGACTAATACAGTGAATTGTAGGGCTTGTATTGTTGATCATTTTTGCTATTTACAGTTTTACTCTAGCTGTTATAGTTTTAAAGTTACAGGACAAAAACGGAAAATTTCATAAAAAATTACCATTTAAGGGCAATAACTCATATAAAGAGTCATCTGACAATTTTAGACCAACCAAGTGAATTGTAGGGCTTTTATTGCTGATCATTTTTGCCATTTACAGTTTCACTCTACCTCGTATATTTTTCAGGTTATATTGTAAATACCAAACATTTTGTCAAAAATCGTCAAAAAAGGGCAATAACTCATACAAGAAGCCAATACACAACTTCGCACTAATAGCAACTATTGTAGAACTTAATGTGCTGATCAATTTGAAGTAACGGTTTTCTCTATAGCTATTATAGTTTTTTAGATAATGATCAAAAACCTGTGTTGACCCCCATGTTCTATTTTTAGTAACAGCGGCCATATTTGTTGATCAACACCCTGGGTACAAACTTGAAACTAGGAACCCTAAGGATGATTGTGACCAAGTTTGAAAAAAATTGGCCCAGTGGTTTCAGAGGAGAAGATTTTTGAAAAAGTTTACGACGGACGACAGACGACGGACGACGGACGCCAAGTGATAGCAATAGCTCACATGGACCTTCGGTCCAGGTGAGCTAAAAATATGTTGTTTTGATCCGATTTGATAATAACCGCTACTTATATTGGTATTTGTATATAACGTAACGGAATGAAACTTTTAAAATTACAAATCGTGATATACATACATACTACACAGTGATTTTTTTTAAAATATATTTTGTGACTCGGTACCAGATTTCTGGTTTTACATTTGAACATAGGTACAAAGCAACATTGATGATAAATAATAGGTCCCTTGGATGTAAACGCCAGAAAATATCAGATATTTGAAAAACGGGATGTTTGAAAGAAAAAATGAAGTAAACTGACAGGTCAATAAAAATCGAAAACCATAGGACAGTATTAAGTTCACTAAGGTTCCGTCAATATAGATCTTATTAAAATTATATCTTTCACTTACCCCCCCCCTTTTTTTGGAATGCTCGCTGCGCTGTCAGCGGCGACAATAACAACACGTGAGGAGCAATTGAAATATTTAAACATGTAAATAACATATGGACAAAAAAGGCCTTTCATAATTGTCACAAAATATGCTGTTCCGTTCCGTTAATTACTGTTACCTATATAGCTAACGGTAATTAACAGAACGGAACGGAACAATGATATTTTTTCAACATCTCATACTGTATTTACGGAGATTAAGGTTCTTTTCATTAAGCAGATGTTTATTTTTAAGCTTGTGGTGAAGGGTCCACATTCAACTAAATAAATGCATTCTCCTTATTTTTTGCAACAGTGTGCTATGGAAAATTACATGCGGGTTCTCAACATCTCTATATGCAAGGGCTAAACATTAATACTTTAATAACTTTTAGAAAAAAATATGTTCTTCTGATCCGATTTGATAATAGCCGTTACTTATATTGGTATTTGTAAATGACGTAGCGGAATTAAACTTTTTTAAAATTACAAATCGTGATATACATACATACTACACAGCAATTTAAAAAAAAAAACAATTGTGTAGCGGTACCAGATTTTTTGTATTACCTTTGAACATAGGCACACAGCAACATTGAATATTAATAATAGATCAATTGCAAGTTAACGCCAGAAAATATCAGATAATTGAAAAAAGAATGGATCTTTTTGAGAAAAAATGAGTGAACTGACTGGTCAATATAAATCGAAAACCATTGAACAGTATTAATTTCAACAAGTTTCCGTCAATAATAATCTTATTAAAATTGTATCTTTCACTTGCTCCAGACCCTTTATAATTGTTACAAACTATGCTGTTCCCTTCCGTTCCATTAATTACCGTTACCTATATAGCTAACGGTAATTTACGGAACGGAACGGAACAATGATATTTTTTAAACATTTCATACTGTATTTACGGAGATTAAGGTTCTTTTAATTAAGCAGATGTTTATTTTAAGGCTTGTGGTGTTGGGTCCACATTCAATTAAATTAATGCATTCTCCTCCTGCTATGGAAAATAACATGCGGGTTCTCTATATTCAAGGGCTAAATATTAATACTTTAATAACTTTCAGAAAAAAAATACGTTGGGCTGATCCGATTTGATAATAACCGTTACTTATATTGGTATTTGTATATAACGTAACGGAATGAAACTTTTTTAAAATTACAAATCGTGATATACATATATACTACACAGCGATTTAAAAAAAATTGTTTAGCGGTACCAGATTTTTTGTATAAGCTTTGAACATAGGTTCAAAGCAACATTGATGATAAATAATAGGTCCCTTGGATGTTAACGCCAGAAAATATAAGATGTCTGAAAAACGGGATGTTTGAAAGAAAAAATGAAGTAAACTGACAGGTCAATAAAAATCGAAAACCATAGGACGGTATTAAGTTCACTAAGGTTCCGCCAATATAGATCTTATTAAAATTATATCTTTCACTTGCCCCCCCCCCCCGCCCCTTTTTGTAACGCTTGCTGCGCTGTCAGCGGTGACAATAACAACACGTGAGGAGCAAGTAAAATATTTAAAAATGTAAATAACATATGGACTCAAAAGACCTTTTATAATTGTCACAAAATACGCTGTTCCGTTACCGTTACCTATATAGCTATACCCTTCCAAACAAACCTACTTAAGAGTATAATTAAGAATAGAAATGATAATTATCATTATTTTTTAATATTTAATATATTTGCAGATTGGGGTTTTATCCATCCACAATAGACTTGTGTTAATTGGTCGGTTAATACAGGTTTTTCTTTTCTGTTGAGTGGAAAAATTATTCTCACAGAACTGTATATATACCTTTATTCACCTTGGCTTGATTCAACGGGTATATGAACACTGGAGAGGACACACACCAAGGCCAAGTACTGTCACTGACAGGATTCTAATATTCCAGCGACTATATCAGGATTAATGAAAAACGGTGTTCACATGCTTTAAAATCTCGTTTAAAGTTTACATAGTGCATGCTTTGAAATATAACTATCATCAGCCTATGTATGAATGTTAGATACCACCATACAGTTAATCAATTATTTCAGGTGGCGAGCAATAAATTTGATTCAGAGATATCCAGCTGTGGTAATTAGTATCAATTAACATGCATATATAACTTATCTGTGACATGACTAAGAGTTCGTTACGCCACGGGGCCAGACATATTCTAGATTCAAGATTCCGTGGCGTCTAAAACCTGTGGTACAGAAAAACAATGCATACATTTATTACATTACAACACATCTTTCTGTCTTTTTGCCACCAATGCAATCAGAAAAAAAGTTTGTTTTGTCTACGCAGAGACATATAATGATATGTCTCTGGTCTACGATTTTACGAACGAAAAGGTATCGTAATAGAGAACAAGGAATCACAGGAGATGTATTTTGAATTGTCCTCAAATACAAAATCAACAGAGAAATCGGGAAGGAATACTGAATCTGTGGTAGATATACTCCGATGACTAATTTTTGACATGTAGTATTTACCTTTCCAATTGTTGCCCTTAATGGTAATAATCTGTGCTAGAAATATGTATTCAGTATAAATATGAAATATCTCTACAACGCCTCATTAATTTCGAAACAAGTTTTTAGCTCGCCGTGAGCTATTGCAATCGCTTGGCGTCCGTCGTCGTTGTCAGTCGTTGTCGTCGTTAACGTTTCTTTAAGGGGATGCAGGACACTTTTTCTGAAAACAATTCTTCAATGATATTTCTTTAAATTCGCCAAGTAGTTAGTTTTTTATACAAGTTATCATAATTAAAAAAAATAGGGGTTTCAGAGCTTATTTTCGAGTGGTTGAGCACTGAAATTTTAAATTTTCATATAGATTATACAGAGACGAGAATAAAAAAGCACTAAAATAAAAGATAACAAAAATTCTGTCAAATGAAATTTTCGAAATTTTTTATATAATGTCAAGCAATTGTTATACATTTTAGTGATGGAAAGAAAAATAGGAGTCTCTGAGTTTACTTTTTGTCAATTGGGCAAAAACTAGTCAAAAAGTGCTAAAAAATGGTATTTTGTGGTCAAAATTACCTCCCTTGTTAAAAATTTCATTTTCATTATTTTTGCCAATACCAAACTCCTTTAAGCGACAACCATTAATACATTGAAGTAATAATATAGCTACAAGACTTTCATTGTCGTTTTAAATTTTATTGAAATTAAGAAAGAAATAATGAAAGAAATTATTAAATATTTACCATAATTGTTCTATCTATTTTGAAATTTTCACAAAAAAATGCCGGATGGTGTCCTGCATCCCCTTAAAACCCTTCTTGAAACTTTGCACACATCATCAGTCCAAGATTACACAAATCATGACCGCAGACCAACCAACATCGCCGTCTTGGCTAAAAATAAAACAGGAGGTCAAAATAAAGTTTTTTGTTTATTGTTCAAAAAGTATAACCGATACAGGAAAACTAAAGCGACATTCCTTCTTCTGTATCAATAGCTCAGCAAAACTCTTCATTCGTCAAAGTTGTTCGACGACCATTGTAGGAGTAATTGTCACATAATCGTCAAAATTGATGGTTTTTACAATTTTCCGGTAAAAATCTTGAGTAATTAGAAGTAGAGAAAAAGTTAGCATAACTAAATTGTTTAGCTATATGAGAGCTACAAAAAATCACTTCGGGTAAAGATTTTCTGATTTCCCTTGAATTGTTATTTAGTCAATTTAAATCAAAATTTTCTGGTCTAAAACCACTAATAAGACGTCTTTAAAACATTGTACACATCATCTTCATGAAGTCCTCTACCAAAATTGCACAAATCATGATACCCGACTCAACATGGCTGCCTTTGCTAAAAATAGAGAAAAGAAATATTTCTATGCTTATAGTTCAAGAAATATGTGTGAAGATGTGTGTCTACACCTTATAATAGTTATTGCCCCTTTAATTCGTCAAAATTTGTGGAAACTATGAGCTATAGAGAAAATCTTTTATATACAAAAATATTCAGTTCATCAAGTTCAAAATAAGTATTAATGCCACCAAATTAATGATTTTTGCAGAAATGTTGGACATTTCCAATGAAATAAAGGCTGCATAGTTGTTCAGTTGGTTTCAGGTTCAGTCGAGCGATTTCGGCTTCTAGGACCCTCTAGTGTGTTTCTATCAAAACAGTATTGTAAGTGAGAGCATTTTTGACCAGTGCATTCCATGATGCAATCTATGATATATTTGATGAACAATACAGATCATTTTCCATTTATGTTTAAAAAAAATTTATATAAACGACCACCAAAATCGTTCATGTACAGATCCCTAATATAAATTAAGTCTTGCTTTATATTTCTATTTCAGACAGAAAGTAATAACGAAAATAATAATATAGGGGCGGAAAATGATCAGGAAGCGCAATATGACATGCCAACCAAAGAAAGTCAGAAGATACCATACAAGGTATCCGCATATGCAAAATTAACAAAAACACTTTATATTACTATTGTGCTTAAGGTAACAAAGTATTTAATATCACGATAAGTAATCCTACATCAAAATAGGGGTAAATTGATAGTCTTTTTCTGTAATATTAATCTTGGATGTAGGAATAGTCTACAATCAATATTTCCAAAACAATATGAAAAAAAAATTGATTGATTGGATGGTTGCTTTAGTCTAGCGAGCAATATTTCCGCTAAATTTAGGACAAGGGCAAGACAACAAACAATAAAATAACAGAGAAAAGAGTGGGATGGGACAGAGGGGACAACATTTTACCTGCAACTGGAATAGTATGGAGCATTGGAAAGGGGCGAAGATTTAAGCCTTTTGTAGCGGCTACAATGAGCCTACTCTGTTTCAAAATCTACAAAAAATCTTTATAGTGCAAGGAGTAGGGCACTCTCCTAAAACTTTATCCACTACGGTCCGCGGCCAGGATTTCCGTATTATTACCTGACAACACCCCCAACAAGAGGGTCTCCCCTATCCGCCACTTGGGGACGCGCTAGGGTGCTCTGGGGGTCGAGCACTGAGAACCCTCCCAGTGTGGTCTCAGAATGAGAAATTAATTCGCAAGAAAAATCTGTTTGTACATGTTTATCGTTGATACTTATGACTGCACTTATGACAATACAATGTTAAAATAATACAGATTTTCCTAATAATCTTAAAACATTTCTGAATAATGAACTTTTAATGTTTTCAGAAAGATTCCAGTCAAGATTGCATAGGGGAGGAAATGTTTAAGGCCGGTCAAACGTCAAACGTGGATGATATATTGGATTCCGAGTCCTCACAAATATTGTCGAACAAGTATTTGACATCTGAGCTTGAAGTTTCGTCTGTACAAACCATTCCCCTGACAACAATGAATAAAACGAACATCTCATGCAACTTGGTATAAATAAATAAAAAAAATTAATAAATAAAAATAATAAATAAATAAATAAATAATTGTGACAACAATATAATATATATCCATTGGATGTCTGAAGCATCCGAAAACAGGCTTAATATCAAATATTTATACACATCTCATAATTAAGCCTAATTTGTTTGTCAATACGAGCAATTATTGACTATCTTTAGCGAAATGTATGTATGTATGTACGTACGTAATACAAAATTTATAAACTTGTCATTATTTATACTATAAAAGTTTACATACATACATACATATGTATTTATTTATGTATACATAAAGTTCATGGATGTATGTATGTATGTGTATGTATGTTTCTTTTCACTTGGGTTCTATTTTAAACTAATCTTCTTGGATTTCAAATCGAAAACATATACAAAAAGCTGTGTATATAATCATAAACAAACTGGCAAACATAATGGGTTTTATCGGCTTTACAGTTTCTGAAAACAAAACATTAATTTTTAAAAAGTTTTATATATGAAACACACGCAGAATTTACTACTGGCATAAAATAACTTAATACCAAATTTTTAAACATGTAATATTTATACTATAAAAGTTTCAACAATTTCTTTAATTTAGGTCGATAATGAGTTGTGTGTCAGGACATTTTCACCAAGCAACACCAGAGGTGTTTAATCACGCTGCAGTAGGAACTCAATGTAGCACGATAAGTGTTATTTCTGTTATAGTTTCATCGATAAAATCAAAAGATGATTGGAATCCAAATGACATAGATAACATCTTAAAACAAGGAGACATTCTTCATTTGAAAATTTTGAAAGAAAGAGGATGGCCTTATTCCAGGTCCGATTCCAGACTTGATTTGGACGAGCTGCCAAGTGTTATTTCTTGTCAAATTGAAAGTTTGAAAGTGACGGCAAGTGTTGGGGTTACCAACGAAGTAATATATGGATTTGCTATGAACATAGAGAACCTTATCATGTCTGCGCTGCATGAAAAACCAGGACAAAGTTTTGTATTAAGAATGTTCGATAGCTGTACATCTATTATATATGGTAGCAATGGACGATACAGTATTTTTGACCCTCGTGCACGAAACAGCTCTGGTTTAATAGACCCGAAAGGAAAAGCGTGCATCTTGCATTTTGATAGAGCAAGCGATATGATAACCTATCTAAAAAGTTTAGTTGCAGACAAAGAAAACCAACAGATTGATTTATCTCCAATTGACGTAGAAGTTTTGATGACAGAAACATTGGATACGAATGAAATTTCTTCACACTTGAGAGAAAATGATTCAACATTTAGGTCTATGTCATCAACAACAGGTAAAAAATTTTCGAAATTATTTACCCAAAAAATAATATCGTCAGTTGACATTACATTTACTTTTTCGTTACAATTTCCAATTAAAATAAGAAAACAACACAAATTTCTTAATAAAATTTGTCAATTTTCTTCGATTGTAAAATGATGTGTATCCTTCAACTGACATACAAAATACACAATTACAGGAAGCGAGTTTTTAGTATTAATGACCTTAAGTCAAATACTTCTTGTACTAAATTCATATCCATTTTCAAGAATAATTCTTCTGACCACACTGTCAACTTTGACTAAATATTTTTTTTTTCAAAACACTTTTTAAAAATGACGTACGTGTATATGGAATGCTAAATTAACATAAATTCAAGTATTTCTATAGATCAACAAAAACTTTTAAAGATGTTTGCAAATCTTTACAGATATTTTAGAGAGCTTCAAATATTTCGATAACCCTCCAAATATTCAGACAATTACACCAATAATTTCGAGTGAAGACCTCTTTACTTATTTATGCATACACTATTTACCACGCGGCCTGTTAACATCGAGGTTGCGGGTTCGAGTCTCACTGCGCACAGGGTGTACTCGACTCCAATCTTAATTGCCAAGGATTGCCAGTTTTCCAAGAGCACGACGGGGTTTTTTCCTTGTACACCAGCTTCCTCCCCAATAAAAACATTCTATTAGTTTTTTGATTAAAAACGACCTCAGTTTGCAAAGGATGCATACATTTATATAAGGATATTTATTTATAGATCTTTTTAAATAACTCGGTTTCAAAACCTCTACAACATAATTATAGAATTCATTGGAACAGATCACTAAATATCCATATTTATTTGTAGGGCTCTAGAAATACTGGAATTTAGGTTAAGTTGGTTTTGCGTTAATTACAATCGTAGAGCTCTTTAAATGATTAAGAATGTCCCCTCCCCCACTGGATCATTACTGGGTAACAGAATCTACAATAAGTAAACTTTCAGGTTGTACGAGTACTATATCTCTCTAAGTTTGAATGATCTTGAAATGGCTGGTAAGCTTGACAAACCTACACACATATTTTATAAAGCATCTTAAACTTTTGTAAATAGCATCACAGACCGAAAAAATACACTTGCCTTATGAAAATGCTAGGTTCAGATAAAATATAAGGCAATCCTACGTCCAATCGTTTGAAACACGACAACGCAACGTGATTACCAGAAGTATTTGTATATTTGTCAAATTTGATAGGTGGGTAATTTCAAAGAGAAATTTGTTTTAGGGTCAAGAACACATTGTCCTGTATATACTGAAAGACAGAAAGGGTTGGACGTTAAAGAAATAATTTCATTGTGCCAGTTTGATACAGTTGATGAAATCAAGGTCTGCAAAAGAGTGCCGCCACCTAGGACAAATGCTGTCTATGTGTTAGATTTGTCATGTATTAATGTAAAAGATATCAGTTGTGACGATTCTGGTATTTATACCACACATTCTTCCCCATCAGCTGTTGTTAGAGCAACGTTGAAACAGGGTAAAGTAATAGGTTGCACAATATTGTCAAGAAAAAAGGTCGACATTGGCGATCCTATTCTTGATGAAGAAAACATTTACCAGGTAAAACGACTGTATAGTGAACATCACAGAGAAGGAGCAGGAAAGGCAACAAGAATAATAAGTAAGGTATACGCAAAGAACAAACTGGCCAAATTCGCTATTGTCCAATACATTGGAGAAAGACAGTGTCATTTGCGGGCCCATGGAAATGCGAAAAAACAGCAACAACAAATTTACATAAGAACTAAGCCATCAGTACTAGAAAAAGAAAGTGAATTAGCTCGGAAGGTAGCACCAAAACAAGTTATAAACTTAATAGACAAGGAATCTGGTGGACCATATTGTTATAATTCTGTAAGCGACGGACCACGTGACCGTCAGCAGATTTATAATGTCAAAAAGAACCATGGCATTAATTTCAAAGTAAGAAACACAGGGAAGGTCGTCGCTCCAGATTTTTCCAAACTAATAGCTTCTATGGACAATGGCGATTTTCTAAAAAACATTGACTTTTCTAACAGAGATAAATTCCACAGAATTCATCCAAATACGTTTGCAGCTACTGATAATACTTTAACGTGGATAAAACAATTTTGTATTCCTGGAGCCGAATGGAAATCTCAACTTGGAATTGATATGACATACAAAGTAGGACCCTTCTACACAACATGCATGAGTTTTCAACATCCTATGTTTGTCTATAAAGATGATCCACAAAAGCATCCAACTCTTTTAGCTTCTATGATGACCAGCACTGGCAGACAAAAGGATGATTACTTATATTTGGCCTCTCAATTAAAATCAAGGGGAATAGAAACATAGATTTATGTGACTGATGGTGAATTTGCTCTGGAGCTTGGAATGGAAGCTGTTTTTCCCATTGAAAGCGTGCCACCAGGACTAAAAAGTATTAAGCTAAGGTGTTTTAACCATGTCAAAGACGACTTGTTAGCTGAGTTAAAAAAAGATAAACGTATCAGACCTCAATTCCATAACAACATCAATCCTTGGAACAGAATATGAAAACAGAAGATTACCTGGGCTAGTTGATTGTGAAACATCAGAATATGAAAAAGAGTATGTTTGTTTTGTTTGAATGGTGTTTTAACGCCACTTTCAGCAATTTTTCAGCTATTTCATGGCGTCCAGTTTTTATTGGGGGAGGAAGCCGGAGAGAACCCCCGACCTGCGGTAGGAAAACTGGCAATCCTTGTCAATTAAGATTGGAGTCGAGTACACCCTGCCTGCAGTGAGAATCGAACCCGCAATCTCAGTGTTGACAGACCACGTGATCAATAGTAGACGAACTACCTTGACCACTCGGCCACCGAGGCCCCTGAAAAAGAGTATGAAACCCTGTCAAGAAAATGGCCAAGTGAATTTCAGCAATATATGTTATCTACACGACTAAAAATCCGTCCACTTAAAGAAACTCTTTTAAAATGCATGGGAAAAGATGCAAGGTTTGCAGCAGGCTTGGGCAACCCCCCAATAAATACGACAACCAAATGGCAGAAGCAATAAACAGCGTATTAAAAGAGTCTATTGGGTCTGATTTTGTAGATCAGTCAGCAGTCCACGATCTCGTTTACGAAAATGTCATTAAACCACAAGAATTGGAATTGGTCAAAGCAATTTATTCTCACGGAGAATACAGGTTGGCGCCTCGGTTCAGACATTTTGGGATTTGTCCACTCCAGTGGAAAACAATGTCTGAGGACCAGAGAATTAATCATGCAAGCAGAGTTTTAAAATGCAAGACAAAGATGGCAAATCAAAATACGCCCATGATAACAAAAAAGTTAACGATTCAACCACAGGACTGCAAAGATAGTCTATCAGAACTGCCACTACGACTTATTCAAGAAGTTTGGGACGGGGCTGAAATAATACTATCGCATTTTCAAGTTACCACCATGCAGAACGGCAGTCATTGTATTATTGAAGACAACGATGTCTTTATAGTAACAGAGGCAACAGAAGATGAATTCAAGTGTAATTGTGCAAGATTCATTAAGATTAACATATGTTCGCATGTTTTAGTGATTGCAGACAACAGAAATTGCCTTCCTGTATTATTACAAAGGTACAAATACAGTCCGTCAACTGCAATTCACAGACATAAACCGTCTTCTTCTGGAGAGAAGAGGGTAAAAAAACCTAGAAAAGGACAACAAAACATAACCAAACGTCCCATTCAAATTGACATAATCATAAACGAACAGAGTGTTAGAGAGATTGATCTTAAAAGTAGAAGACCGTTTCAGTATTCCGAAATTTGGCATAACGATGAACCATTTTATCTCGTTAACATACATGACTTGCAAGATTAAAAAAAAATTATTTCTTGTGCAAGCTGTAGTTGTACTATAACTAAAAGAAACGCTGTTAGTCCTTTTGATATTATTTTTTGCCACCAAGAACGATACAAATATCCAAAAAGAGATGATAATGGAAAGATTCAGTGGATACCGACGCACAAGAAATTTTTGCAAGATGCATTTGGATATAGTTGATTTACATTCAAGGCTCACAAAACTAAATTAACATAAATCGTTGAGAATCTATGCAGCAAGCAGTGTGATGCTTATGATTGTTTTACGACTTTTTTATGTCGTTTTAAAGGCTTAAGGTTACGCGAGACATGCAAAAAATTATGTAGTGCGGTAATTTATACATTTGTATCTGTCTGAACATAAAAGCAACTAAGAAAGTGAAACTGTTATAATTAATTAAAAATGGTTATAATATTTTGTGATGTATACATTTGTATGAACATGTAGTAGTGCTATTAACTGGTGACAAATTTGCGATTGTACTTAATTTCATGTATATTATGGTATTAGAACTTTGCAATTTGATTATGTTCTGTTGTCATTTTTTAAGTTTGTGTATACAATATTTTGTATGTAGTTGCTAGTTAAAAAGTTGTATGGAAATATTTTTGATGTAATTGTTAGATAAAAGTTATATATGTACATATTTTTATGCAATTGTTAGTTACAAGTTGTCTTATTTCTTCAGTTTTGCCTTATGATGAATAAGAGCAAAATTCGAACATGTATCTATCTCATTAAAGTTTCCCCAATACTATCACATAAAGGACATTCATGTTGAGTTTATATTCAATCGACTTTGTAGTTTTTCCGTCTTATATTTTATCTTTGATTTCTTAGACCAGAAGAATGTTCTAGGCAACTTGTTAATATTATGATTGATTATTAAACGAATTTCGTTAATTAAGGTCCCAAAATGACGTTATTGGCTTTGAGCATATTCGTGTGATCAAACTCAGAAATACAACACTATTGTAAACACAAGACACACACTTAAGCTAGCGACAAGAACTCGTTCCGTTAAATACCGTTACCCATATATAGCTAACCATAATGACGGGAGGAACGGAACGGCATATTTTGTGCCTTGGGAGTCCTAATGTTATTTACTAGAGAGAACGATGTTCAGAAGAATGCATTTATTCATCTGCTATGTAAAGAGATGTTTTTAAAGAAATATGATAACGCTTCACAAAAAAAAAACAACAACACGCACATAGACGTGTATTACGATTCAATCAATTAAGGCGGATATGGATCCTAGACTGGGAGTTATGGAAATTAGCATGTCTACTTAAAGGACCTTCCTGTCCATATATATGGGTGTTTATCCTTGTAATTAAAAAAGTTCCATTTTTACTTTGAATACTTATACCGATATGGGAAACTGTTTTTATCGAAACAGACCGGAACAACATATTTTGCTAACAGTTATTACGGTATGAGTGTATCGGCCTTGCAAAAGTGGAGCTGTTGAATCCGTATGTTGCCAGCAAACAATGTTGCAAAAAATCAGAAGAATGCGGACAAGTCTTCAGATAAACATCTGCTTAATGAAAAGAACCTTAATCTCCGTATAGCAGTATGAAATATTGTAAAAATATCATTGTTCCGTTCCGTTAATTACCGTTAGCTATATAGGTAACGGTAATTAACGGAACGGAACGGAACAGCATATTTTGTGACAATTATAAAAGGCCTGAAGCAAGTGAAAGATATAATTTTAATAAGATTAATATTGACGGAAACTTAGTGAAATTAATACTGTTGAATGGTTTTCGACCTGTCAGTTTACTCATTTTTTCTCTAAAAGATCCATTCTTTTTTCAATTATCTGATATTTTCTGGCATTAATACAAAAAATCTGGAGCCGCTACACAAATTTTTTAAAAAAAATCGCCGTGTAGTATGTATGTATATCACGATTTGTAATTTTAAACACGTTTCATTCCGTTTCGTTATATACAAATACCAATATAAGTAACGGTTATTATCAAATCGGATCAAAACAACATATTTTTTTCTAAAAGTTATTAAAGTATTAATGTTTAGCCCTTGCATATAGAGCTGTTGAGAACCCGCATGTTATTTTCCATAGCACACTGTTGCGAAAAAATGAGGAGAATCCATTTATATAGTTTAATGTGGACCCCACACCACAAGCCTTAAAATAAACATCTGCTTAATTAAAAGAACCTTAATCTCCGTAAATACAGTATGAAATGTTGAAAAAATATCATTGTTCCGTTCCGTTCCGTTAATTACCGTTAGCTATATAGGTAACGGTAATTAACGGAACAGCATATTTTTTGACAATTATAAAACGCATATAGCAAGTGAAAGATATAATTTTTATAAGATTAATATCGACGGAAACTTAGTGAAATTAATACTGTTGAATGTTTTTCGACCTGTCAGTTTACTCATTTTTTCTCTAAAAGATCCATTCTTTTTTCAATTATCTGATATCTTCTGGCGTTAACTTGCAACGGATCTATTATTTATATTCAATGTTGCTGTGTGCCTATCTTCAAAGGTAATACAAAAAATCTGGAACCGCTACACAATTTTTTATAAAAAAATCCCCGTGTAGTATGTATGTATATCACGATTTGTAATTTTAAACACGTTTCATTCCGTTACGTTATATACCAATATAAGTATTGGTTATTATCAAATCGGATCAAAACAACATATTTTATCTAAAAGTTATTAAATTATTAATGTATAGCCCTTGCATAGCGAGCTGTTTAGAATCAGCATGTTATTTTCCAGACCACACTGTTGCAAAAAATGAGAAGAATGCATTAATTTGGACCCCACACCACAAGCCTTAAAATAAACATCTGCTTAATGAAACGAACCTTCATCTCTATAAATACAGTATGAAATGTTGAAAAAATATCATTGTTCCGTTCCGTTCCGTTAATTACCGTTAGCTATATAGGTAACGGTAATTAACGGAACGGAACGGAACAGCATAGTTTGTGACAATTATGAAAGGCCTTTTGAGTCCATATGTTATTTACATTTTTAAATATTTCACTTGCTCTTCACTTTTTCTTATTGTCGCCGCTGCGTAGCCACATAACAAAAAGGGGGAGCAAGTGAAAGATATAATTTTAATAAGATTGATATTCACTTAGTGAACTTAATACTGTCCTATGGCTTTCGATATTTATTAACCTGTCAGTTTAGTTAATTTTTTCGTTAAAATTTCCTGTTTTTTGTCAATTATCTGATATTTTCTAGCGTAAAGTAACTTGCAATGTGTCTTTATTAATCACTAATGTTGTTGCACCTGTTGAAAGGTACAATACCAAAAAAAACGTCTATAGTGAACAGGTTAGCAATAGCTAAAATATAAAGAAATAACACTTGTAAATCTTTTAAACACGTAATCGTTAATATATAAACGTGATTTTTGAATACCCTAATTGGTACCTCCATGCTTGTTCCGTTCCGTTCCGCAAATTACCAATAGCCGCAGTACGCATATATATAGTCTGGCTTTTTCCACTCAATCACATAATGTATTCTTTTAAGTATACCCCAAAAACATATTAAATCCAGTTTTGTTCAGTGGATTGTTCCAAAAGAAAACCCTTTAAACGTTGGATGTACATTAGAAATTGTATATTATAAAGTCTGTTTTTTATCTCGTGATGTAATAATAAATACAGCATTTCGTATGAAAGTGTACAAACAGATCGCTTGCAAATAGTCTGGCTTTTGTCCCCTCATTCACACTATCAATTACATACTATTCCTTTAAGTATATCCAAAAAACATACAAAGCCCCAATTGGTCAGTGGATTGCCCCAGAATAAAAATCTTTGAAGAGCGTTTGATGTATGTTAAATACGGCTTTTATCCCCTGTAGATTCTTTGTTACTTAATTCCTATATTCATAAATTAAGCCCATGGCTAATTATCTATTTGATGTATTTGTAAACCTGATGTTGTATTTTTAATGGCAGCGAGATTATGTTGTTATGATATTGCCTTTACCAACAAGAAGATCCTACAAATAACATGGTGGCAGCGGTTGAAGAACGTCTGAAACGTTTTTAAAATGAATTGTAGTCAATTTGCAATAGAAATAGTTGCGTAAGTGGTCCAGACAGCACCTTAATCGCCAGAACGCCTAACCCAATTGCATCCACGTGTTACAACGATGTAACAGCAAATATAGCCAAAGGCTTCAATAATACTTTTCGTCTTCCATCTCAATTAAATGTTACAGAAGGCAATGTTTCTGAAAATTTTAAGAAATGGAAACGTCAAGTAGAAATATACAAAACCGCTTCTGGTGCATCAGATAAAGGTTGTGAGGTCCAAGTTGCTATTATGTTGAATTGTGCTGGCCCCACATTGTTGATATTTACGTCAATTTATGAGCAGAACGAGGTGATGAAACGATACCAGCTAAAGGGCGAAGTACCCTAAATCATCTGGTGCGTTTTGAAACATACATTAAAAAGGCATTTGCCAAAAATGAACATGTTGTGTCGATCTTTTTCGACGTAGAAAAGCTTACGACACAACATGGAAATATGGTATTTTAAAAGATCTTTTTGATATGGGGTTGAAAGGTAGACTTCATACCTTCACATCAAATTTTTTGTCTGATAGATAATTTGAAGTTTGTGTAAATTCAACTCTGTCTAACCCTTTTGAACAAGAACTGGGTGTTCCTCAAGGAAGCATCCTTTCTGTTACTTTATTTAGTATTAAAACTAATAGTCTTGATCAAGTCTTGAAAGATAATATTGATGGTTATTTGTATGTTGACGATTTTCTCATTTGTTATCGAGGAAAACATGAATAATATTGAACGTCAACTTCAGTTATGTTTAAATAGAATAGAAAAATGGGCAATGGAGAATGGTTTCAAATTTTCCACTGCTAAAAAAGTTGGCATGCATTTTTTGTAAGAAACGAAAAATGCATCCAGCTCACGAATTGTGAAAGAAACAACTTTTCTTGGTTTAATATTCGATTCGAAGCTCACCTTTCTTCCCCATATCAAAATGTAAAAAATAATGCCCAAAGGCATTAGATATTTTAAAAGTCGTAGCCAGCACCGAGTGGGTGCTGAGTACGATGGTTTTATTAATCTATACAGATCTCTGGTTCAATCTAAATTGGATTTTTGTTGTTTTATTTATGGCCCTGCTCGCAAGTCATGTCAAAATCCTTGATACAATACACCATCGAGGATTGCGACTATGCCGTGGAGCTGACATGTTTAAGCAAACGAGTCTTCTTTGTATCAAAGAAGAATTGAGCTCATAAGCTGTATCGTGGGAATCTTTGAGCTCTTCCAAAGAAAATGGTTTATTGTAATCTACAGTTTTTACTGGAAATTAACATTAGATTTTTCTCGAGGTCTTAGGAATTGTTTCATCAGCAATTGAAATAATAGTTGCATTAAATTTTTAAATTGGATCAGGAATGTTGTCAAAAGCGTTGGAGTTAAGTCGCTCTTCACAGAGCTGTTCAAACGTGGGACAATTGCCTTTGTTAAATTTATTCCGAGCGGCTCGTTCTGTGTTAGAAGAATGCAGATTACAGTATAATAAGAAAGTGATCACTGCCACAAAGATCTTCATGGACTTAAAATGAGAAATCGGGCAAGAGAAAAGGATCGGCTATTGTTAGATCAATTGCCGAATATGATCCATTCCCAGGATGTATATATGTATTGGTACCATCGTTAAAAATGCACAAATCTTCCTCCGTTTATTGTGTTACTGCCCCATAAAGGGTTGCGTCCGTTGAAGTCTCTGAGTAAAATATAAGGAGCCGAAGCTGATCAGTAAGATGTTTCAATTGATTGTAATTTAAAGGCGCATTCGGAGGGATATACACAGCATAAAATAATCGTTTTGTCTAAAGATATCTTAGCAGCAACCGCCTGAAGATCAGTGTTGAAATCTACAGGGCTAAGTAGAACTTGATCTTTTACAAGAAAGGTAGAGCCGCCAGCAGCTCTATCATTCTCGTTTACATATGTTCTGTACTGTATATAGAGTAGTTTTTTAAAGATATATTATCATTTTAGGTGGGATTCTTGGAGACAAAATGCAACAGGAAGAAAGGCTTGAACTAATAAATAAATGTAATTTCGAGCAATATTTCAGCTATATTCAGGACGTGATAATTATCACAATTAATACATTTAATTATAAACAATCATTTAGTATCCCTCCCTTAATACTAAAACAAGATCTCATACAATAGTATAATAATATATACAGATAAAAAATGTAACTAAAACAATAAAAAGTATGTAATATCAGAATTAGCAGTATAATTAAATTTTGCCATATAAACTAATTTCTTTTAAAAACTTTAAAATTGTGTCGCCTGCGACAGTTTTAAATAAAGTAAAATACGTATCTACAGTAGAGAAACGTTCCCGAATGTGGTCCACGTCCACACAGTCCATCAAGACATGCCTGATTGTGTATGGACAGTTGCATGGCACACACTCGGGTCGCTGATCGTTATTTAGAATAAAACTATGAGTCGTCCTGGTATGACCAAGACGACACCTGGTTAAAACAACTTGGTCTCGACGACTTCTAAAACAATTAAAATTATTTTTGTGAAGTAGTGGCTGGATCTCATGAAGTTTGTTATGAACCTCTAGATCCCAACCACTCTGCCACAAACGAGAAATATATTTAAAAATTTAAAATTAATGCTTTAAAATCAGTAAAAGGTATGGCACAATTAGTTATATTATATTATATTATTTTAATATAATACAATTAATTATATTGTTATTCAAGGCCTTTGTGGAATTTCAATAGAGCAACTTCATCTAAATTTATACCACAGTTGTTCAAATGAGGTTTTATTCTGATTCCAAAAGGTTAAATATTATTTGGATTTTTTCAAAAATATTTTCGTAAAGAGGTTTAAAAACACAGTCGTGGGCCGAGTTGCCAGGACACGCCTTCAATTTGGTTGCATATTGCAAAGCGAGCTTACCTCTTCTTTGATACAAAGAAGGGTCGTTTGCTTCTACATATAAACTATTTACAGGTGTGGTTCTAAAAGCTCCAAGACATAGTCGCAATCCCTGAAGGTGTATAATATCAAGGATTTTGACATATGACTTGCGAGCAGTTAATAAACTTTGACTGAATTCTTGTTTTAACTTCATTTGAGTTTGTTTTTCGGTGATAACTGTATCGCCAACCACATATGTAATAGCCTATACGAACTATGCAAAATTCGGAAACCTCAGATAAAGTACATGAAAACTCAGCAAATGCTTCTTCTTCGATTTTAAGTTCAAAGTTAATCTCAAGGGAACATTTACAAGAAGACCAATTCTGTGAACTCCCTACCCCTCGGAATGCAATGATATTTCACCAGGTCTCAACACCCAAATATAGTTCACCACCTACGAAGCGGAAGACTTGCCCATCACAAGTCTGATAGTTTTGGTAACGAAGCGTTCAAGCACATCCGACAAGGGAGCTCCTCAAAACTTTTGATTTTGTTGTGACTTGCGGTACTTGAACTCTCAAACACAGGACTTCAAGTACACAATTACAAATTTGCAAGAGGTTACCGAGGCATTTTTGGATCTGACGCCTAATTACATTACGTCTATAGATTTATCGTCAGGATTTTTCCAAGATGTTTCCACAGATACTCGGAGACATTTGTGTCGCCACAATGACGATACTTGAAGATGTGTTCGGTGACGTGTGTCGCCACAGGAACTACAAGGCCAATTCAATATGTGTTCGGTGACATTTGTGTCGCCACAGGAACTTTAAGACAAAGTCCATATGTGATCGGCGATATTTGTGTCGCCACAAATCTAGAACTATTTTGTGAAAGGACATTTGACATTTGTATGCACATTGATCACGTTGATATAATTTTGTTGTGTTTGGCGTGTGTATCTACCTTCATTTTCACCATCATATTGTATTGTTTTAACTGATCATTGGTCAAGAGTAACAGTGACATAAGTGAGGTTGAGGATATGAGCTAGAAACAAAACCTTGTTAGTTTGTTTCATATAATATTTTTGTTCTGTTGAATGGCAGAGTGAGTGAAAGGGATATCTAAATCTGTGTACGAAAGTTACATTTTCCATTGCTACAAAATTATTATTTGATCCATTTAAGAGTTCAAGGTCACTGCTAGTCATCATCATAAATTGTTCCATCATAAGATACCACCAGTTATACTCATTGTTTTATACATTGCTTCTATAAGCTTATTAGACCAGAGAAGTTACTTTATATCAAGTATGGAGATGGTGTGGTAGTCGCCAGGGTTATGTTATTTTTTTTTAGTTATTGTTTACATATGAATAGAGTTTCTCTACAACCACCTCGAAATTTACTTTCGCAATTTCTTACTTTGTGGGCGGGGGTGTTATATATTTGGAAATTGTATGGCTGTTGAGAAACTCATTTCAGTATATTAATCATTCCTGCGACACGGGGGTGTTCCGCAATGGCTTTGTAAATTTCACTTGCATGCCACTTTTCTCTCTCTTTCCGCTTTCATGTTGAGGTAGACACACGCTTACAAATATTCAGTAATAAAAGACATTTGAAATACCAGTTCCCCTATTATTTTATAAGAATGCGACACGGGGGTGTTCCGCACTGGCTTTGTAAATTTCACTTGCATGCCACTTTTCTCTCTCTTTCCGCTTGCATGTTGAGGTAGAAACACGCTTATAAATATTCAGTAATAAAAGACATTTGAAATACCAGTTCCCCTATTCTTTTATAAGAATGCGACACAGTGCTTCAAATTGAATTATGGGGTGATGAACTGCTACAGGAGTTGGAAAGAACTCCAAGAAGAAATATACGTTCTAAAAATAATTATTTGTTTACACATGACAGTTAAAACCTATCGATTTATATGATAGTGTAAACGTAGCGATTTAAAATAATTGCAACCGATTTCGTCTTGTGTAATCTGAACGCAAAACGGTTTATATATAGATCGATTTTATTTGAATCGAATCTTCCTAGCTCTAGTGTAAACACGGTCTAACAGACACGTTGCATCATCATAACAACTTAATTGCTCACTACGCATGTGAACATAAAATATTAACACTTTTTAGCTCACCTGACTCGTAGGGTCAGTGTGAGCTATTCTCATCACTTTTTGCGTCTGTCGTCGTCGTCCGTAACCTTTATCACATTTCAATCTTCTCCAAAACCACTTGGCCAAAATGTTTATTGAGTTGTTCTTTACAAAGTTTGAGATTTTGGTGCTGATCAATATTAAACATGGATCACAGAGCCTTTAATGCGTTCTGATTGGCTGAATTTCAAAAATCTTCTTCTCATAAACCGCTTGTCAGATTGATTTGCAATATTGCAGAAATGTACCTTAGATGGTCCTCTACAAAGTTTAGAGTTTTTTTTGTGCCAACCCAAAATCCAAGATGGCCGCCATCGCAGGACATAGTTTAACATAGGACCCTATGGGAAAAACACATAATGTCTTCTCAGAAACTGTTCAACAAGATGATACAAAATTTTAAAGAAATGAAGGTTGGATAGTTATCTTAATATTTGAGTTTTTCGACCCAATAACAAATTCAACATGGCTTCCAGGGCCACTAATCGGTTCTGATTAGCTGAATTTCAAAATTCTTCTCATAAACCGTTTGGCAGATTGATTTGAAATATTGCAGATATATACCTTAGATGGTCCTCTACAAAGTTTGAGGTTTTAGTGCCGATCCATAATCCAAGATGGCCGCCATTACAGGACTTAGTTTAACATAGGACCCTATGGGTAAAACATACAAACAACTTCTCAGAAACTGTTCCACACAATGAAGCCAAATTATGAAGATATTTATCTTATTCCAATTTTGTTCAGCTATGTTTGGTGAAGACGAAAGTTCACAATTACTTTGATCTCTTTCTATGTCTGCTTATACCGAACATTAACCTACATTTCTGGCGCACAGCTAATCCTGTTTTGATGAAACACCCACTTGAGAAGTTTCATTTGATTGATTGGATGTTTGCTGTACGTCCAGCGAGCAGTATTTCAGCTATATTCAAGACAGGATCAAGTTAACAATCAATACATCAATTGAAAAAAGGATGGCATTGGAAAAGTACGAAGTATTTGGTATGGTCGGAGAATTTCTTATTTAGCGGCTACAATGAGCCTACTTTTTTCGAAATCTACAAAAGGGATCTTTATCGTGCAAGGGGCATGGCACTCTCCAAACACGTAACCCACTAGTCCGCGGCCAGGCTTTAGTATTACGACCTGACAACCCCCCAAAAGAGAGGGCCTCCCCTATCCGCCTTCCGGAGACACGCTGGGCTGCTCTGTGGGTCATTGTTTAAATCATGAATTACTTCATCAACAGTCTGTATTGGGTGACGTTCTCTTATGATCGCGAAATTCGCTGTAAATCTTCCAATATCTCATGGTCGCGCGGTTTATCAAGGGAAAATTTTATTCATGTACAGCTCTGTTAGGTGAAGTTCATAATTACTTTATTCATGTTCCATGTCTACTCAAGTGACACTTTTTCTCTTGGTGTTTTTGATACTGAACTGGAAGCGTGATGTGCAAATTTAGTTGTAATGTTCTCTTTTAGGGACTTGCCATGTCAGCGATATAGTTGGCAGAATTAACAAAGAATTAGGTTACGTTTTAAGCGAGTGCCACGCTCGTAACCCGAAAAAGATCCCTTTAGCATATATCGAAAAGAGGATGGTTCATTGCACCCTGTACAATTTTGCAGATATTGAGCTGACATTTGGTATGTCAACCTTCACGAGTTTGAATTTCCGGTCCTGTGGGTTGAGCACTGGGAACCCTCACAATATGGTCCAGCAATTATATTAAAGGAAAGGATTGATCTGTCGTTCCTCCTACAGGATAGGGGAAATCCTTGCAATTTTAATGTTTCAACTTAAAATTGATATTGGACTGTAGCCCTTTGATCTTGCTAAAACAATTGTAATTGGCAGATATTCCAAACTACAGGGCCTCGGCTGCCGAGTGTTTATGGTAGTTCGTCTACTGTTGTTATGTGGCTGTCAACAACGAGGTTCGAGTCTCACTGCGGGCAGGGTGCGCTCGAGTGCAATCTTAACAAGGTCGAAAGCCGGAGTTCCCCTCCCCCGAGTACGCCAGCTTCCTCCCCAAATAAAAACAAACTACACGTCATATGCACAATATATAAACAAACTAACTTAACTTTCCAATTCAACAAAGTATTAGTAGGTTCAAGGATTGATGTTTTTTTGCAGTCAATAAGGGAGACGACCCAATGTCAAGTGGAATTTAATTTTTGGTGTATCTTATCCTAATCGATTTACTGTTTGTCAACTTGTTCTCGTCCTGAATATAGCTGAAATGTTGCTCAAAACATCTAATCCATTAATCAATTATTAAATTGCATACTCATATCGTCTCCTTTTTTATCTGTGTATATGATCATATTCTTGTATTATTAGATCACGAAATAAAAGAGGAATATACTTTAAATAATTCAATGGTTCTATTTTTTCTTCCTGAATATAGCTGCAATATTGCTAGTTGGACTTAAACAACACCCATTCTATCAATAAGCCACCTTGACCTTACTTTGCAGCAGGCGGGTTATGGTCTTTTCTTGAGGTATTGGTATACCATGTTTATCTGATCTTAAAGGCCTAAATGTTGTCCCATAGTAGAATCTGTTATTGTTTGCCGTGATTTGTTGAGTTACTAGAGGAATGTTTTATGCTAATAAAATATAACTTCTCAAATTAGAAACCACGAAATGTACAGCCAACTCAGTTGATAATTATCTAAATTCATTCTTTGCCTATTTTACCAGACACCGATGTTTAAGTAAAGCGTCAATATTATAATTTCACTGCAGAATAAATCCACTTCCTAGGCTAGCCTTGCAGTTCGGCGCAGCCAATTATTAATATAAGAACAGTTTTTCTGATCTGCAGCCGGAACAGTTTTCAATTGCAGGCAGTTTGAGAATTGTTATATGGTATAAATAAGGCTGGAATAAGTTTTTGGGGAAACAAGTAAAAAACAGATAGGAAAAACTGGAAAGCACGTACATGAACAGCTACATTTGTTTGCCTGGCGAACAAATACCAAGACGAGATGCCTACAGATACACAAAAGTAAATCATGTTCAAACCAGGACAAGTAGCTAAAAGAATTTAGTTTAATATTAAAGACGGAAAGAAAGAAGAAATAAAACTATTATGCTCTGAAAAAATTGGATTTCCTCAATTTAAAGACATTGAGCTTTCAGATGCTAAAATATAATCAAAACTGTCGCAAACTGTCAATACAATACTGAAGATTATATTAATATATTTATTCATTGAATGTCTGCTTTATGCCCAGCAAGCAATATCTTGGGCATATTTAGTACAAGTGAACAATAAATAGACGGAAAAAGGGTAGGATGGAACATCGGGAACGCAATCTTGATTACCACTTTTTGAGCATTGTGTAAGTTTGAAGAATTTACCTTTTTGTTGACACAATAAGCCTACTCTTACGAAATCTTCAAACAAGGTCTTAATAGTAAAACGAGCGTGGCACTCTCCAAACACGGTACCCAAAACGGTCTGCGTTCAGGCTTCCGTATTGTAACCTAATACCCCAATGAGAGGGGATTTGCTGGGCTGCTATGTGGGTCAGGAACTGGGGAACCTCACAATGAATAAAAAATCATCGTTACTATTTTTTATCAAAATTCCCGTTAATAACCAACAAACTTGGATTAATACCTTATTTGTCTGTTTTTAGAAATTGTGACGAGTCAAGAAAATGGAATAATTTAACCGATAAAAGATCTAAAGGATTGTTTTGACAACATTACGGTAATACCAATATTATACAGTTTTAGTAATCACGTTTCTAATGCACAAACTGCATAAATGCAGCTTTCGTAGATGCTAAGAATTGATAGAGAAAGAATACCGCTTGCCCTTAAAAGTACTTTTACGAGCAATAGAAGGAAAAACCCGGGAATACTCCTTGTATAGTCTCAGCCTAAAACACAATGCTAGAGTTTCTAGTTCATTTGTGTCCTATAACCCTACCAATATAGTCCAGTTAGCAATTATCTTCATTTAGGTGCTTTTAAGTAAATTTAAATGTTAATATATCAGAAAAGGCACATTGCTCTGCTAGTGGCAAAATGTTTTACACAGCTCCAACTAATCAAGGAATTAATCTAAATATTGTGCTTTTTCATAATTAAGATATAATAGATATATATCATAGATATTACGTTATTTTTAAATGGGTTTAACTTCCAGTTTAGACAAAGAAATTTCAACTCTTATTGGCGAGTCCACTATATTTCTGCAAGTGGACGATGATAATTGAACAGCTTGTGAACTGTACACTGTTTATGATGCATCATGTTATTAATTTTAGAAATAAAAACATTTTAATTTTTGAAGTATTGATGAATATTTGACAAAAAAATATTTGAAGGAAGAGACAATAATGGTCTATGTATTTATATAGTTGTATTACACCCTTCATGTGCAAGGAAAGAGCTGCTCCCTATCGATTGAAGAGTAATTAAATGTATTATTGGTTCTCTGGATTTTTGCAAGTGGACGATGATGATATTATACAACATCTTGTGAACTTTACAATGTTGATGATACCACAGATAGACCCTATCATATGTTAGTCCTATCATATGTTAGTTATTTAAGAAATAATAACATTTTTGAAGTATTCCATTGTATTTTTTATTTGCTAATCTAGACAGAAATTTATTTGAAGAAAGAGACGAGAATGGTCTTGTGTATTCATATATAATGGGAACAGGAAGTGGTACAATTCAACAAACACACTTCATGTAAAAAAAAGATATTGTCCGTGTGGATTAAAGAGTACTTAAATGTATTTGGGAAACAACTGCAGAGTGAAATATATTTCGGAGATGACAATTCTAAGTTGTTAAACATGTGTCTGATCCATTTGTTGCTTTTTTAGAACAATAAAATATGTTTTAAGTTCATCTATTTCATTAGCAGTAAAAATAAAATTGGAACAGTTCACATTAAGGACACCAACAATAAAACAATTACAACTAAGAGTTCACATGCTGCGGTATTGAAGCCATAAAAACGTTTTACAATGAGCCACTTACTGAATACTGCTGCGTTAGGTGGGGAGGTTCTAATAAAGATAGCAAAGAAATGTGATCATACGTCTTTTAAAATAGCAAAATTTGATACACTTGGAAAAAAGTAAATGGCTACAATATATCCATCATGCCAAGTTATAGTATGAAATTGGCGCAAGAATTGCACAGCCCATCCTTTGTACACATGCTACAATCAAACAGCCTTTCTGAGTACTGAAACCTGCATATTTGAATAGATAATTTCTTCAGCCTTGATGCGTTACCACCACAGATATCAAATGTTTTTTGAACAATTCGAAAATTAGTCGCAATAAATCAGCTGCAGCCATCAGAGGTATTTGAAAGAAGCAAAAAATATCACAAGAGAAAATGCAGAACTAAGTCCCGAAAGAAAGATCTGTTAAAAACAAATTCTGCGAAATCCATCGATTCATTTAGAAATTTGAAGATAACCATGAATCCACCAATAAACAGGTTAAAATCAAAACAGCAGCTAGCAGAATGATACTAGAAAGTTGAGCAAAGGAATCCACCAGAGCATAATAGATGCTTTAGCAACAAAAAGATTAAAGACGACTTACTTTAAGCTATGTTAAGTCTGTCTTTGCCTCAAATGATTCTTGGAGTATAATCACGACACGGCAAGAGAATGTCTATGTACCAACCATCACGAACGAGTCAACATCCAGGACTTCTAAATCTTGGAAAAACTTTGTGGTTATTAAAATATTTGCACCCTCTGTTTGTAGTGTTGATATTACCGATGTAGCCAAGATTTGTCTTTAAAAGATCTTGATTTGGCCAGGAAAATACGTTGTGTAATTATTTCTATAATACATCTGAACTAGTTATAAGGTATATAAAAAAATCACACGACTTAAGATTTATTTTAACATGTCAAAGAAAGAATTAGATAATTCTTCACCTCTGCAAAGTTTGAATACAGCTTTCTAAAATGTATTACCATACATTAAATCAAGGGGGGAATGGATGTGCGACGGTAACAAAATTTAACTGCCACTGTAAAAATGAAATATTGTGTGGAGGCCAGGAAAATTAGTGTTATGTAGCGGTACTATGAGACCCCTTTTTTTAAATATACAAAAAGGGGTCTTTATCGTTTAAGAAACGTGGCACTCTCACGACACCTCATCCACTACGGTCCGCTGCCAGGCTTTCAGTATTATAACCTGACAATCCTATTAGAAGGTCTTCCATATCCGCCAGCCGGGGAAGCGCTGAGCTGCTCTATGAGCACCTATAGTCCTAGTTCATATTTACGAAGATTTACTATACAGGTTATTTTTTTCTGTGTGGCAGGAATACCAACAGAACTCGACAACATTATGATTATCTGCATGTAGAATATGACCGATGAAACCACTACACGGGATATTAGATTTCTCTTTGCATCATTCGTATAGAGTAGTGTTGTTTAAATTAATTACAACTGTCTAGTATACCTACTTTTATTTGGAGAACAAAATGGCGGGTAAACAAAAGAGTTGATGACATTCCTGCGGAGTCGGCCAAATGCAGTCCTGTTTATCAATGTTGACTCGTTAGACTAAATTCATGATTGATCCAAGTTTAGTTTTTACCTCTCAAGAGTAGTTTGGAAATTAACAATAAAACCCTGCTTTAATTGTGTTTTAACAGTAAAATTGTATGTGAAGCAGCCATCATGGTTTAAAAGACGCAAATTACTCTTCGAACGCAAATCCGTTTCACCCAACTACGATTCCAACTCAGTTACACATCTTGACTAAAAGTGTTTGATTGATTGATTGATTGGATGTCTGCTTTACGTCCAGCGAGCAGTATTTCAGCTATATTCAGGACGGGAACAAGTTAACAAACAATAAATCAACGGAAAATGGGGGTGGGATGGGTCACAGGGAATACAATTTTGACTGCCACTGGAAAAGTATGGAGTTTTGGGTAGGGGCGGAAAATTTATCCTTTTGTAGCGGCTACAATGAGCCTACTCTTTTTCGAAATCTACAAAAGGGGTCTTTATCGTGCAAGGAGCGTGGCACTCTCCAAACACGTTACCCACTACGGTCCGCGGTCAGGCTTTCCGTATTATGACCTGACAACCCCCCCAAACGAGAGTGTCTCCCCTATCCGCCGCCTGGGGACTCGCTGGGCTGCTCTGTGGGTCGAGCACTGGGAACCAATTTATCCTTTTGTAGCGGCTACAATGAGCCTACTCTTTTTCGAAATCTACAAAAGGGGTCTTTATCGTGCAAGGAGCGTGGCACTCTCCAAACACGTTACCCACTACGGTCCGCGGTCAGGCTTTCCGTATTATGACCTGACAACCCCCCCAAACGAGAGTGTCTCCCCTATCCGCCGCCTGGGGACTCGCTGGGCTGCTCTGTGGGTCGAGCACTGGGAACCCTCCCAGTATGGTCCCAGCTAAGTGTTTGAAATTCTGATCATGTCAACGATACTTAACTATCTCAGTAATACGATAATTTTTCCAAAAGCTTAATAAATAAAGAACTTTTAGCTTCCACAACGCGAGATTTGTGAGCTCCGATAGTAACAGTGAAGGAGATGCCAAATAGATTTTTAAACAGAAGATATATGTCCCAGAAATACATTTTGCTGAAAATTTGAGTCAATTAAACATAAAACGAAACATTCACCTGTTTCTATGTATAAATGCTTATTATAATAACAAATTTTATGCGGTTGATCTTAAAATTTTCCTCAATTCTTTTAATTTGTTGTCTCCCCGTTTGGGGCCCCCTTTGTAGCTAATTTTTTCCCTGGTTTCTGATTGGTCAATATCATTCCACACTTCGGTTATCATGTAAACAACTGATTTTTGCAGAGCTGATTTATTTCATTTTATTTTTATTGATTTTCATACGGGAAGATGAAAGGACTAGAGGTATATCTGCATGTGTATTTTGTGAATCTATTCACTAATTCATTGATTTTGTCTACTTTGTGGCTCACGCTGTACATTATCGAGAGACGCTATATTGTTTGTTATGTATAACACGATGTATAGGCGGAAGAGAATATTAATTGTTGGCCACAGTTTTATACGAAGATTACGATGATATTTACAGTGTCACATATAAAGCACTGTCCACTACCTGCTGGGGCTGGTAGTGCTCATTGTATCGCATATATTTGCTTAAATTATACAATACTACAACGAAATTTTTGTTGCTTCCTGCTGTAATTAGTTTTAATTATTTTCGATTACTACATGTTCGAGTCTCATTATTAGTGAATGTTTTACCATAGAAGGTTATTCTGTGTTGTCTATAACATAGTAATTGATATTATAATGAAGTTTATGTTACATCCTGCTGGGGCCGGAAGTAATTAATTGGTTTTAATTAGTTTCGACTGCCACATATTGTGGTCCCATTATCTGTGCTTGTTTTATTATTGAAGGTTATTGTGTGTTTTGTATAAAATTGATATTTTTGTATCTCTTAATCCTTTATAGATTTTGTTATAATAATGCAAAATACCATTTTGTAACATGTATTAGATCCCTCTGCTGGGCATTTACACAAACCAAATCCTCCTGCTGTTTTATGTTTTATATTGTATTCTTTCAGATGTGTTAAAAATTTTTTTGGTGGATATCACCTGCTGGTACTTGTGATATTGGAGGCTTTTGTTTTTGCCACTTGCTTAGCCTCTGTGGGGTTGTCAAGTTTTTGCAAATCTTTCCTAATGTTGTCAAGATTTTGGAAATCTTTCCTGGTGGGAATTTTTACCCCTTTATAGGCCAAGCTACATGTAATTTAGTCTTATCACTTTCTTGTCTTATGATTTTAATTGTAATCTTGTTATATATTGTTTCATGATTGATTGTATGTTTGTTTTGATATCTTGTTTTGTATGTACCAAAAAGTTTTACTTTGTAGTAATGATATATTGGCTTTGAGTTGTTATTTCATGTTAAAAAGAGGAGGGCATACATGCATGTTATTATAATAACAAATTTTATGCAATGATTTTAACATTTTCCTAAATTCTTTTAATTTGTTGTCTCCCCGTTTGGGGCCCCTTTGTAGCTAAATTGATCCCTGGTTTCTGATTCGTCAATATCATTCCACACTTAGGTTTTCATGTAAACAGCTGATTTTTGCAGAGTCGATTTATTTCATTTTTACCCACCCACCTTCCCAGGCATCTCCTTTTCCGAGTGGGTTGATTTTTCATGAAAAAATTTATTTGGGGAATTTTTTTACCCCTTTATAGGCCAGGCGGGAATTTTTAACCCTTTATAGACCAGGCGGGAATTTTTACCCCTTTATAGGCCAGGCGGGAATTTTTACCCCTTTATAGGCCAAGCTACTTATAATTTAGTCTCATCACTTTCTTATCTTATGATTTTAATTGAAATCTTGTATCTTTCTTATTGTTTTGTATGTTCCAAAAAGTTTAACTTTGTAGTAAAAATTTTCGCAATGATATATTGGCTTTGAGTTGTTGTTTCATGTTAGAAAGAGGAGGGCATAAGTCTACTGTTTTATCATTTCAAACTGATTTAATAAGCGATTTGGAAGATATGTCAATCTCTAGTTATCTGTCTCATGGAAGAAGACCGTTCTTGGACACTTATAAATATATGCGAGCCTGTACTGCAAGAAAAAAATGCAAGTCCGAAACTAATCATCAACCGTCTTAATCAATCTTTTGAAGAAATATTTGGCTTTTAAGGCTAAGAACAACGCTGAGAAAAAGAAGTAAGCCTTACTATATACTGGACGGACGAAGTTTTGCATTTTTACATTACTTGTAAATAGTTTATTTAAACTTGTGCAATTATATTTAATATTACTGCAATGGGTCAGATTTTCTGTCCCCCTTTTTTCCAATAAATGTGATATAAATACCTGCACCATGGTAACTACGAAGACGGGTGCCTTTGTAGCTATATCTTAGCAACAAAAAAATGTTTTAAAAAATCTAATGAATGTATGTATATATGTTATCCGTATTTTAGTGATTGAAGTGACGTTACTTGTTTATTTGTTATACTCATATTATGCAGTACATACAACTTTAAAACAGGCTAAAATTGCCAAACAATGTCATTTTAACCAGTGCTTGGGCACAGTTTGGGTAATAATTTTATCTGATCATAATGAGCTTCATATGTTCATTATAAGTTCACTTAAATAACGTTTTCCAATAAAAATAGACTACTACGTAAAACGTTTAAAGAAAATAAAACTAACAAAAAAAGTTATTTTATGTGTGTTTTAATATGCTTTGGTAAGTTTTGGTAAAGAGTCACACCCGTGAATTTTTCAGCTTGGGGAGTTTTTTTACGTCCTACACCGACAACTCAATGCCCTTGGTCGGACTTATGACCGTCTCCGACGGTATACATAGTCAAATGACGATCAGTCTTCGGAGTAAATGACTCTGTTACTTGATTGGGTGGTTAACTAAATCTATAAATATTTTACTCATTTCATTAGTTTTCGTCAGGATCGCACTAGTATGTGTACTGAAATATATTCTTAGGTCGAATCGGGGTTGTAATCAGTATTTTAGTGTAGTAATGTAACGTTCCACATATTGACTTCTATTTCATTCAATGCATTGGTCAGTGAACAATTATAAGGTAAAGATTGTACCAAAATCTCCCTACTTTATAAAGCTATTTTGGAAAAAAATTATATGTTCTATAACTTTATTTTCGTTAATCAGTATTTTAGTGTAGTAATGTAACGTTCCACATATTGACTTCTATTTCATCCAATGCATTGGTAAGTGAACAATTAAAAGGTAAACATTGTACCAAAATCTCCCTACTTTTTAAAGCTGTTTTGGGTTAGGAAAAAATTATATGTTTTGTATCTTTATTTTCGTTCTGATAATGATGCAAATTTAACACAACATATTTTTACCGCTAATTTTGAACAGGGAGTCAACTTTTGATTTAATTATTTTTTAAAAAGCACGTGTGAGGTGACGACATGCATTTAAATCCCCCAAGCACCATTGGATAATAATTTAGCGTAAACAATGTCCTTACAAGGTACCTATCTTGCATATAAAATTACAAAAAACCAGATTTATAAATAAATCCATAAAATTTGTAATGCAGCTCAGAGACGGTTAGCTTTTTAGAAAAGCTAAACTTGTTTTCCTACTATCGTTTATGTTATAGAGAACGGCAAAAACTAACAGTCATATTATATTATACATAACATGATTTTTACCGAAACAAATACACTGCGTCACTAGAGTACATGTTATTGCTCTTGAACTTTCTCAAGAAATTCATTTCATTGTTACCGAACTACATGTTTTAGTTACCTACACTGCATGAATGCACTCATTTAATTTAATTTAAACTAAATTTAAACTGGCAGTAAATTGAATGTTTAAAAAATAAACGATGGGTTAATCTGTAATTAAATTCAAATTTATGACTAGTTTACTGATAATGTACCGAGTACAAGTTCATAAACTTACACCTAGTTTACTGTTAAGAAATTTCAAGTTTATTGTATGTTATACTTCTATTACTATGAAATTTACTGCTTAAAGTAATTGTTTAAATGCAAATTTACTTCCGATAAACAGCATCAATAAACTTGAAACTTTATTTCAAATTTAATGTTGTTTAAATTAGCATATAGCATATGCACATCCATTTAAAGTTATGGTTCAGTTTAATGAATCTCCAATTAAATTACAAACTTCAAATTTACATTGATTTATTGTATGTAAACTCATAAACTCCAGTTTAATATATATAGTTAATTTGTAAATTTATATTTACTGCATTACAGTAAATTTCATAAACATTCCTTGTGGAACTGGCCCATACACTGCCATATGACCCTCTGTGTCGTGAACTATTTGTTTATTATTGCAACAAAATGACCATATGATACTAGCATTTAAACATTTACAAAATTTTCACAACCACAAAAATCATAAAATATTTTGGACTTAATTCACATTCACTTGAATTCGGAATGGCATATGTATGTTTGCTGGGTCAGTATGTTAAAAAATAAACTATAAAATTAAGTTTCATATGTATACAATAAAACAATTATGTATTAAAATATTTGTGAAAAGCTATTCCTTCTAGTGTCATTGGTTTTACATAATTTGCGAAATTTCAGTGGTATAGACAGGTTTATCACTTATCTCTCACTGCATGTGCGCTGCCATTAATCAGTCAGGTGGTCCGTCAGCCATAGTATTCATGAATAAATCTGCACGTGCTATACTGTTAATCAATAACAAACACACTCTTTTTAAGAAGTATACAGTTAATTTTTTTTTAATATAAAATGACTAGTTTAGGAAATTACAAGAAAGGTGTTGGTGTTTCTTGTGCCGCTAATAGTTGCACCAATAATCGCCGTAAATTTAACGAATGGAAGCTATCTTTGCGTGATTAACATGGACAAAAACAGGAAGACTGCGCTTGTTTGGTTCCATACAAATTACATATCATGCCCTCAAGCGATGAAATGAAGTTTCATTGGAAAAAGGCATTAAACAGAAAAACACGAAAAGAGTTTCCGAACATTTCATAGACGCGCCCCGACGGCTGGAAATCCAGTTCCCAAGTTGAAACTAGGATATGAAATTGATAGAACACCAGAAAGACGCAAACTTCTTAGACAAGACCTCGAGACTATGCCGCGAAAACGATGCAGATTAGATGAGGAATCATGTTCCTCTATGGAACTTGACATGTCGAAAGATTTTGAATTAAATACACCTACTAGTACTTGCCCAGACAACATTACCGAGTCTACCCGTGAGGACAGGTTGTTAAGATTAACAAAAAATACTGTAACAATGGCCACGCAGTATGACGAAAGTGACTATCTGCCAAATGCCTCTTAAAATGTTTGACGTCTCCACCCAGACAAATCTCACATTGACGGCCGAAAAGGGAGTTTATGTTAAAAAAGACGGGAACAATGACTGAAATTGGCAGCATACAAACGGATAGTGACTCTCTCCTGTACACAGGGGTGACAAAGGAAGTGTTTTTTACATTAACAGAGACTATGGCAGAATACAATTCATTTTCGTTTCAAATGGATGTAGCTGATCAAATACTTTTACTTTTGATGAGACTGCGAGTAAACCTTTTTATTTGACGATTTAGCCCGTAGGTTTGGTATTTCAAAAAGTTTAGCCAGTAAAATCGTCAGTTCTTGCACAGAAATTACATTTTGTTGCCCTGAATCTTTTAGGGAGAATTATCCCAGAACCACTGTTATTAGAAGACCTTCTAACCCGAAAACAGAGGCGAAACATTAACTACAAATCGCATAATACCGCGAATATCTTGTAGGAATAGCAACCCATGAACAGATTATGTTTATTTCCAAAGCATTTGGAGGACACGCAAGTGACAAGTTTATTGTGGAAAAAGTGAGTTTTTAGATGACCTACTACCTACTACGAGGTCATGGCAGATATGGGGTTTACAATTGATGATTTGCTTTTCCCCTGTGAGTTAGCCTAAATATTCCAGCTTTTACTAAATGCAAATCACTTTCGAATGAAGATGTCACATCAACCTGTAGAATCGGCCATAGTAGGATACATGTAGAAAGAGGTATATGAAGACTGTTTTTAAAAAAATAAATTAAGTGGAACAGTGCCTGCATCTTTTTTAAAACATTTTGAGGACATTTTAGTTATTTGTTCGGCATTAGTCAATTTACGTGGTGACTGAATACGAGATGCAGATGTGGATGATTAAATTTTGTTGAGTGTCTAGTTTTGTTCACTATTATTGCATTTAATATTTAATAGTTAAACATAATTGGTTGAAAACAATAAAAATTAAAATTACAATATGGGTGTGATAAAGTATTTGTAGGATGCAAAATGTGGAACAAGTGCGCCGAGAGACAGAATTTTGCAAATGGATGTAAAAGCAATATATTAATTAATTGTAATGATTATCCATTTAATTGGTATAAGTCACCTGCTGTGGAGGCTTTATGGTCTTTTACATAACATCTATAATGATTATTATCCCTTTAATTGGTAAAGAGCACCTGCTGTGGAGACTTTATGGTCATTTAGTTATATCTACATTGTTTGTAAAGGTATCCATTTAAGAAATAACTAAATTAAACATGATTGAACATAGTGATGTCATGTTGTCTCCAGTTCTTTATCTTATTAATTAATGAAACATGTCCACAAACACAAAATACATGTAAATCTACCATCTTTTGTGCCAGATGTAAATGTTCGTGGATAAAAGTTGTTTCTTTCATGTTTCATTTTTCTTTAAATGATTCAATGAGATTACTGTCATTGATAGGACGATTCTATTTCTATGTTGACATCTTGGTACATTATATTTCAAAACCAATCATAAGTGTTCATGTTTTTACAGATTCATGTATATGTTTACAATTTTAATAAAGAAGAAAAGTCTTGCAAAATTTCATACCACATTTAGCTTTGTTTGTTTAAAATTTGTTTGTTTGAATGAAGTTTAACGCCACTTTCAGCAACAATTTTTCAAATAAATCATGGCGACCTGTTTTCATATCGGGGGGGGGGGGGTGGGCCAGAGTTCCCAGAGAAAACACCTGACCTTTGGCGACGTTTACTTTTCGAGGTTTGAAATTTTCTGCTTGAGTGTACGCAGCTGAAAAGTCTTCAGTTGAACAAAAAGTGTCTTTTATGTCTGACACATTGAACTGTATTGCCTGGATCTCTCTCTCTATTTATACCCCCCGCAAACTAGTTTGGGGGGTATATAGGAATCACGCTGTCGGTCTGTCTGTCCGTCTGTCCACATCCCTTGTAAGCGGTTCTCCTCCTAAACCGCTTGACAGATTTTGATGAAACTTTACATGAAGAAAGAACATCATATGTGCATGAAGAATTTTCATCGCTGTCGGATATTATTCAGGGGAGATAATTGGACTTGAAGCGAAGCGGGGGGTATCCCTTTGTGAGCTTGCTCACAGTCCACACTTGTTTTAACTGGGACCATACTGGGAGGGTTCCCAGTGCTCGATCCACAGAGCAGCCCATCGCGTCCCCGGGTGGCGGACAGGGGAGACCCTCTCGTTGGGTGGTTGTCAGGTCATAATACGGAAAGCCTGACCGCAGACCGTATTGGGTAACGTGTTTGGAGAGTGTCCCGCTCCTTGCACGATAAAGACCCCTTTTGTAGATTTCGAAAAAGAGTAGGCTCATTGTAGCCGCTACAAAAGGCTAAATTTTCCGCCCCTACCCAAAACTCCATACTTTTCCAGTGGCAGTCGAAATTGTATTCTCTTTGACCCATCCTACCCCCATTTTCCGTTGATTTATTGTTTGTCAACTTGTTCCCGTCCTGAATATATCTGAAATACTGCTCGCTGGACGTAAAGCAGACATCCAATCAATCAATCAATCTTTGTTTAAATTTATATTGAACAATGTACATGTACTAGTACATGTTTAATGTTGTAAAATTTGATTGAATTGGTAGGTGCTCTGATTACAAAACACAGATGACATAAAACTTGTGCGTTTATATAAATTTACAAGTATATCTACATGTGTATGTGAAGTTCTATTTCAAAAAATTTACAAACACCTTAAGCTGAAGGTTAGGCGATCATTGTCTATTTCATCCACAATCTTGTGCATCATCGTTGTACAATAAAAAACACGCAGTCTATTTATTTGTTGTTCAACATACTCATTATCATACAAAACCTCTATCAAGAGATAGTCTTCAGGGCAACGCCATAAGCAAAGCTTTGCTTTTTCCAGTCCTGCACAAAACATTTTCAACTGTATTTGCATGAAAAAGCCACGCTTACCTTTAACCTTCAGTTTGTATTGAACGTCTCGTCTCTCCACGTCATAGTTTCACTTTCAACTAGCTCTTGTAAAGTTGTCCAATTGTTTGGAACTGGAAGAGGACATTTTACCTCCAGTAAAGTGTCTGTGTTGAGGATTCCACCTGAAAGCCATGGATGAGAATTGGACACACACATGCCAGTCTAATATAAAATTCCCTTGACTTGTAAGAAATTTCTTTGCAATATATTCCTGCTTAGCACCGTGTCTAGTAAATTTACTACCAATGAAAGTTGGGTGTAAATGTTCCCTGATAAATGGTGTGGCATCAGTCGTGTCTTTCACTGGTACTTTGTGAGCATTACTGGCAGTAATTCTCACTTTTCTTGAATCTTTCCACAAAACACTAGAACTCTGTCCTTTAGTAGATTTTTCCAGCTTTTTTATTCTCTCATTTGAAAGTTCTACATATTCTCTGTAGTAGATTTTATAACTGGTGTATAAGAATAACTTTTATTTATTGTAGTTCCTTTAATATTGAACAGTTTTACAAGCCCAGAGATAATACTTTCTATATATTCCGAGTGTGTGGCATATTTACGGGTTTCTCTTACAGCTTGTTTGTTAACTTGTTCCCGTCCTGAATATAGCTGAAATACTGCTCGCTGGACGTAAAACAGACATCCAATCAATCAATCAATACACTTGGCCTATAGTCGTCTTCCATTATACCATCCCCAATCTTTGGTTTCTTAAATGTTATAATTACAAGGGCCTTGTGTTCGATATTCCTGGTTGTTCCTTTGTTCCATTGTGAACTTTCATCCGTGCATGCAATACCCGAAAGATTATTTCTAACTGCATGTTCTAATTTCCACAACACGGCACCAACATGACTACATGAATGGCATTGACCCGCCATACACGAACACCTACCATTAATTATTGTCCCATCTTTTTTACATTGAACGTAAACAAGATTGTTTCTAGATACAGTTTGTGACGAACGGACGTCTGCTTTCATTCAGTCATCTATATACCATGAAAACTAGATAATAGTGCAAGAGTACACATATGTATGTTGAATATACTAATATGATACTAAAGGTGAAGATTATAATGTTTAAATTTATAAAGTAGGAGAAAAAAGCCAGACAAGGTAGAAATTATTACACATAGAACAAATATGATTTATATTTCCTTCAATGGTCATGGTCATTAGACAAATACATGTTATATAATATAAACTAATGATGAAGTGGTCAAGTGAAAAAAGGATTGGTTTCAATTTTCAAATGCAAAAATGTACAGGAAGGAAATTAATATTTTATTTTCTCTTTATCAAAAATTTAAAGAGTTCATTTGTGTTTAGCATTGATTAAATGTTGCACTTATTAGTTGTTTATTGTATTCAAAGGCCAATAATGGAAAAAAACACATGCAAATTATATAAGTAGATTTGAATGGAACTTAGTTGTTATAACTATTTACACCTTATTATATTGTAATTGTCTTATTTTAAATATAATAACAACATGAGTCAAAGATCCTTTGTAAGAAATAATATTATATACATTGTTTTAACAGTAATTTAGAGTTATCTCTCTTTGGACACATTGATGTAAAATTTAGGAACCATATTTAATGATTGTCTAAAAAGAAGCTGGGCTAAAAATTATCAGATCTGTAAATCCAAAAGGTACTATAAAAATTTTTACACATATTTATGAGCTTTAAAACAAATTTATCAATTTCTTCGTGGAATATTCAGGGCATGGGAGACAAACACAAAAATGAAGATTTTATCTCATATATTAAAAGTGATATCCACATATTACTGGAAACCTGGAAAGGGGTAGATACAAATTTTAACATTCCAGAATTCAAATTTCTTCAAAAATATAGAAAGAAGAAAAAACGCTCAAAGAGATTTAGTGGAGGAATTATCGTTTTATATAAATCTTATTTACATAAAGGTATTAAACTAATAGAAAATACTTCTTCAGAAAACAGAATGTGGATTAAACTAGAAAAACACTTTTTTGGATTCAAAAAAGATCTTTATATATGTGCCTGTTATATTCCCCCGGCAGGCTCTCCATATTTTAATGATGACTTTAATGAACTAGAAAATGAGATTTCAAATTTAACAAATATTGGTAACATCTTAGTTATAGGAGATATCAACGCAAGAACAGCTAGCTAACAAGATTTTATAGGCAATGAAGATATAGACTTATATTAGTTTGATAATATTCTTCCAGATAATTATACTTATGATAAAAATATTCTAAGAAACACTATGGAAAAAATACATAATTCTCATGGAAAGTCTCTAATTGATCTTTGTGTTGCCTCCCAGGCGGGCGATTTATAGGAGATTTATTTGGAAATTTTACTTGTTATTAACATAATGGCTCTAGTACAGTAGACTATGCTCTAACCGATGTGGACCTTATAAAAAATGTAAATTTTTTCAACGTAACTGAACCCAAATTTTCTATCTGACCATTGCATAATATCAGTACATTTAAAATGCAAAAAAGACTTGACATTTAACAAAAAATTAACTCTTGAAAATAACATAAAACAGACATTTAAATGGGAGGAGGTATCTAAAACAAAACTTATAACAGCCTTGAATGAACAAGAAATACTACAAGAAATAAGTTGTTATGAACATGAACCTTTTGAACAAAATAGATCAGGTGTAGATAAAGCAACATCAAGGTTAAACTCAATATTTCAAGCAATCTCAAAGAGATCATGTAAAATAATAAAATATAAAAGGACTAAACTCACAAAAAAGAAAAAACCATGGTCAGACCAACAAGTAAAAAATTTAAAAAAATACTGTCATAAATTTGGGCAAAAAATTAAAATCAAATCCATTTAACTTAGCCATACGATATGATTACTTTAAAAAATGTAAAGATCTAAAAAGACTTGTTAAGAAAAAGAAATATCTATACCAGAAAGAGATATATGATAAATTATTAAATTGGAAAGAGTCCAATCCTAAACAGTATTGGAATTACTTGAACTCTCTTAGAAAAGAACAACATATACAAAATGATTTATTAACTTCTCTGAATGCGACAAATGAACAGCTGACAGATCATTTTAAAAATCAAGGTAGTACAGAAATTATTAATGAGGACATGGCAAATAAAATTAATAGTTATCTTGTTCATCAAAATAACATCTCAGAAGAAGAAAATTAAATAACTAACTGACCTATTACTATAAGGGAAGTTAAAGAGAATATAAATAAAATGAAACTATTAAAAAGCCCTGGACCAGATCAAATATGTAATTAAATTATAAAATACAGTGCATTAGTCACCAGCAAAGCTATTGCCAAACTTTTTAACCTCATTTTAGAAACAGGAAAATATCCAATCGAATGGAGAAAATCATTTACTATTCTTATTTTTAAATCCGGGGACAATTCAGATCTTAACAATTATAGAGGAATATCCCTTCAAAACAGTTTAGCTAAACTATTTAGTTCTATATTAAATTGTAGGCTCAATAAATTTTATGAAGATAAATTTGCACCACAACAATTCGGATTTAGAGCAAATCATAGAACAACAGACAGTATATTTATTATGAAAACTTTAATAACAAAATATCTAACAAAAAATAAACAAAAAATATTTGCATGTTTTGTTGACCTAAGAAAAGCATTTGACTCATCGTGGTATAGTGGACTTTTATATAAATTAAAGACACAACATATTGGCAATAAATTTTATAATATAATAACAGATATGTATACAAGCAATAAATCAGCTATTAAGATTAAAAACCAATTTTCTAATTTTTTTGATATAGTCCGAGGAGTTAAACAAGGAGATAGTCTTAGCCCCTCACTTTTTAACTGTTTTATAAATGATATTCACGATATATTCGATCAATCATGTGATCCCTTGATACTAGAAAATACAAATATATCAAGTCTAAGCTTTGCTGATGATTTAGTTATATTCTCAAACTCTCATACTGGGTTACAAAATTGTTTGAATAAAATTGAAAAATATTGCTTTGACTGGCAATTAACAGTCAATATTAAGAAGACAAAAACTATGACATTTCAAAATAAGTTTTGTCCAACTCCTCCTTTATATTATAGAAATCAGCCTCTTGCTGAAACTAAAGAATATAACTTCTTGGGAACAACCATTGACTATAAAGGAAGCTTAAAAAGATCTATAGAAGAGTTATCAAAAAAGGACTAAATGCAATCTTTGCTTTGAAAAAAAGACTTCAAAATTTTCAAAGTCTACCTATAAGACTATCCTGTAAACTGTTTGATACCTTAAAAAGACCTATATTGTTATATAATAGTGATATTTGGTTTATGGACGATTACTTATCTATTATTAAGTCAAAAGAAAGGGCAGAAAAAAATGGAAAATTATGTGATACCCTCTCCTTAATAGATATTGTAAGAATATTTTAGGTTTAAGAAAAACAGCTTGCAACATAGCAGCAAAAACAGAACTTGGTAGACTTCCATTAGAATCTTTCATAAAAGCTCAAACAATCTTATATTATAGTAGATTGAATTCAGTAAAAATAAACCCCTTATTAAAAGAAGCATATAATGTCAATAAAGGTATACACACCGAGGGGATATATACTTGGTATACTATGGCACAAAAGTTATTTATACAACTAGACCTTGACAGATCAGAATACGAAGATTTAGATGTCCCATTTTTTAAACTCGAAGATAAGTTAAAGAAAAGAGTTAAAAATTTAATTTCTGAATATTATATAAATAAAATTAAAACTAAATTAAATAATTTAAATAACGAATCTAAACTTTACTTATTTAGTCAACTGAAAACAGACATAAAAATTGAAGACTATCTAGTAAATGAGAATAGTTTTATATATAGACAAATGATAACAAAACTAAGGGTGAGTGACCATACCCTACATATAGAACAAGGGAGATATCATAATATTCCCAGATGTCAACGAATATGTTCTAAATGCCAAATTCTTGAAGATGAAAAACATTTTCTTTTACATTGTCCAATTAACACTCTACCAAGAGATATTTTCTTTTCAAAAATTTCAAATATAGACGATATCTTTGCAAATTTAAATGCAATTGAAAAAGTAAAATATATCCTTTGTCCAAAATCAGTACATTTAACTTATGTTAAGGACTTTTTAAAGCAATCATTTGAAATGCGAAAATAGGGTCCACATCGGTTAAAATGTACTACATTTGTAGTTATATTAGAAATAATAACTGATGTACTTCGAGTATGTTTGTATTTGTATGCTAATGTTTTTGTTTATAATGTTATTATATTGCTTTGACCCATATGGGTGTAATTTGCAATAAAGAATTTAGAATTAAAAAGGTCTGTTCATCGTAAATGTGATGTGTAATTACACCTACATTTCCACTTTGAAAGTAGTTAAAACTCTGTAGACTTTTGTAGTTTTTCATTTCTTTGCCGTCGTACAGAAGTGGTCATGAAAAAAGGTTTGGAGAACAAACAACCTTCAGTTTGTCTGAAAATAGATAAAACATGGATAGTACAACTATTATAAATTCATTCACATTCATTTTGAAATAAAACAAACTTAATTATAAAGATTTTCAACATAAACTTTACATATTTTTACAGTTCAAATAATTGTTTATAAACAAAGTTTTATAAGTAAAACACGAGTTTTAAGCAAAATAATCAAATCAAATTTTACAAAAGGCAAGTAATTCTGCAAATAAAGTTGGTTTAAGAGAAAAACTGGAACTTCTTCAACAAGGGAATACAATAATAAAAAGACACATTTTTTTTACTTAGTTTTAATTACTGTTGAAACTTCAAAACGGACCAAATTTTCTTAATTTTTCTCAAAAATGTTTACCAAGTGCTTAAAATTATAACAAAAAAGAAAAGAGATTGAAAATAAATTTGTATTATGCTGTTTTGATTATGATTCTAATCTAAGTACAACCTATTGGTGACAGAAAACCCTCTGAAATCAGGTTAGGGAACATTATTTTTTTATTTGAATGATACATGTTTAAAGAAAGCATTAAATTTATTATTTATTTATTTTAATTTTAGTATTTGTGTCCTTTGTCAATCTCTTTCTTTTATTTGAAAACCCAAGCGTGACCTTATATTATTGGAGGCTTTTCCCTTGTTGAAGGAGTTCCAGTTTTTCTGACATTACATTGTCCTTTACTCCTTTTTGAAAGGCGATCTGTATGACGCTGATCCAACTTGTGCACAAGATTTGTGTAATCATCAGACCGCCAAGGTAGTGGTCTAATAATAAATGATGTTTCATCTTCCGAGTCCGACTCCGAACTACAGTATTGAAGTATTAAAATACATTTCGTATTTCATTTTTCTTATCTTCTGATGTCGAAGTTTTTGCAATAAGGGCTTTCTTTCTTTTGTATGCTTTTGAAAAAATATAAATAAATATTCTTCACTCATTAATTTAACTGCCACTTATTCACTTGTATTTAAGATTTTCTGAAGAAGCGATAAATGTCCTCGAGAGTAAGAAACCTCAAATTTAATGCATCTTACAGCATATCCATGTGAACAGATTTTATACATATCAAGCACTTTGGGAAATATTCTTAAGTGAAGTATAAATTTAGTTATATTTATTATTAAAATTAAGTGAATACAGCCTACAAAATATCATGTGTCAAAGGGTACATTTGTACTATCATATTATTATATTTTCGAGGCTGAAATAAAGCATTGCATTCCAAGTGAGGTTAAAAGCAAACCTACCCTTGCCATTCTGCTTTGAATTGCCATCTTTTTGTTGTGTTCTTCCTGTTTTCCAGTCTTCTCCCTCCTCTTACGTCCTTGGAATGATTCAAAGTTTGTTTTTATACCTTCTGTATAAAAAAATTAAATTAAATGTAAAAAATAAATGCACTCATAACAAGGCATTCATTTAAAATTTTTTTTTACTAAAATTGTACACAGGTTTTTATAGTAATGATATATCTTACAAGGTTGACAGGAACAGTTGAATCATTACAGCTTTATAAAAATGATGACAACTTGACATCGTTTCAATTACAAATATATATTACATATGTATTTAGCAAACATGCATGTACATTTTATATGAATACTAGAATGAAAAGAATGACTGTTTTACCTAAAATGACACCTTCTTGTTCTGAAGGATAACAAAACAGCTTTTACAATAAATTTAATTACCAATTCATGAATGTTATAAGAAATATTTCAAACATTTGTTTGGAATAACTGAAGTAATTTCTGACCAAATTTAATGGGTGGTAATGTTGTATTTTCAATTCTGCCTACAGAAGTTTGGGTTAAGAAACTCAAAAGATAACATAATAATCAATGAACACAAAATTTAAGTTCGAAACAAGTTAGTCATTTTTAATAAACGGAAGTCTGTGGTGACATTGTTATATTGCACAGGAAAATACTAGTAATATAACTTACTTTAATTGATCACCAACACCATTTTTGCGTGCCCAATGCAAATCTTTTTCTTGTCCCCCCTGTTGGTATCCATCCCTGATGGCTTGCTGAAGAAAAAAATAATATAAATAGCATTTGAATCATACATAAATGTAATAAATTAAAAATTGAATGCATTCTTTTGAAGTTTCATTGATGTATTAACGTGTTGACATACTCGCAGAACTTCATTAATGTTTTGTTCTATTCTTTTGGACCTTTCATCTAATTTGGTTAAAGTTTCATATATCTGGTGTATTTTTTATTTATTTTCTTAAGTTCCACCTCTATACAATTATTCTGAATTGAAGAAAAAGTGATATATAACATGATATTTAATCCATCAGAGTAATAAATTGCAAACCAAAAAGTCATACATTGTAGTATTGCATACACTATATGTCATGCCACATGTATGAATTCGGATTAGTGAATACATTGAAGGTTAAAAAATTATACATGTATCTAGATTACTATTTTACACTGGTGTAAGATGATTTATAGATTTGAAGGTTCAGAAATAAAACTATATGTTTTTATAACGTCCAGATAAACATTAGAATTTCAGATTAAAACTTAACTATAAGTACAAAAAAGTCAACACCAAAAAAACCAGGTAGATGTTTACAAATGAAATTAATATCTTTATAAGATATATGTACACATGCTGGGATTGTACAAATCAATTTAAACATTCATAGAAAATTCATTTGTCCTTATGTCAAGATATTATAGTAACATCTGAAGTTCAATTTTTCTCTTTATTAGAAATATGCAAACATATGTACATAATGTATGCTTTACAAATCTATTGGTCCCTATAGCAACATCTGAAGTTTATTTCTTTAATTATTCTCTCGGTTAGATATATGTTAACATATTACAAACCGTTGGATTGAACAAACAAACATGTCATGGTCCTCATATATTTTATATACAATATACATGTATACATTTATACAAAGGTAGTTTATGCGAACAGTTTTAGGATTCTGTGACATTTTCTGGTATTGGCAGCAAGGAAGAAAACTATTGCCAGGTAAGGATATACATGTAATTTGGCATACCATTTCATATCAACCTTGGGCATATCAGTTACAACAATATATTTGTTCCTATACTGTAAAATCACCCTAATTATTTGTTATCTATCTAGCTCACATGATGTTTATTTACTTTGTTCATTTCATTGGTAACTAGCAGAGAATTTCAAAATAGGAAATAGATGTATACTACTAGTGTTACTACATGGATAATTCAATTTAGGGATCTCTACTAGTCACAAAAGTAATGGACTTGAGCTGCAGATGATTTTAAATTACATTTTCTTAAAAATGCTCAATTTGCAATTCATGTCATCATTTTCATTTTCTTTTTAAATTATTTTAACCGAAAGTTTAATTTTTGTTTAAATTGTACATCAATTCAATCAGCTGAAGTGAAAAGGTAGATAAATGATTTTATATTTAGATGTTAGACAGGAAGTATCCCATGATAACCGCAGAGAAGTAAGATGTAAGATAAGCATACTTTTACTATATGTTTATAGTTACTATTGTACTAGTACTAGCATGTAAACTTCAGTACAAAATCGGTTTGCATCCTTAATGTACCTGTACTGAAGATTTTATTTTATATGGCTCATTATTAGTTTTGGAACATTTTGCATTAAGTACATGTATAAAGGTTGGATAATCTTTTAATTTTATTATCATTTATAACCAAACTTGCAGGGAAGTCCAAATGCGTTGGTATACATGTTAACTGTGTGCCATCTGGGCAAAGAATAAACAATTAATACTATAACCATGATGTTGGACAAGAATGAAAAATCTTAATAAATCACAGTTTGAAATCTGTGATTACAGATTTGGCTGTATCTGACTATTAGACTAATTACAGCAGTAGTCATTGCATGAACCCAATGCAATTTTCATGCCCACGCGTCCGTACGTCCGTACGAATTTCCGTCAAGCTTTTCTCAGAAACCATACATGAGAATAATTGAAATTTGGCAGGGTGGTTCAGTATTACAAGTTGTACGTCCTAAGCGACTTTCAGACCTGTCGGACAACTACTTCCTGTTTGGGACTTCATTTGTACTTAAATACGTCCGTCCGTACGTACGAATTACCGTCAAGCTTTTCTCAGAACCGTACATGAGAACAATTTGAAATTTGGCAGGGTGGTTCAGGATCACAAGTTGTACGTCCTAAGCAACTTTAAGACTGTCGGACAATTACTTCCTGTTTGGGACTTTATTTAGCGGGGCATCTGTGTCCCATTGACACATTCTTTGATTTTTTTTTAAATTTTACAGAAAGTACATATGATCTGTATATGATCACAGTTTAAATTTTAGTGAGAACTACACGTTTAACATTTGATAGCTGCATTATATTTTCAGCATTAATTATTAAAAAAAATACATTTTAGCATGAAGTTTATTATGTATCAAAACAACTGAACAATTCCATGTTCATTAGCTACATCGTGTACAAATGTAAATTTTCCATCAGACATCTTGACTTTAAATCTTTATGTTTTAAAAAGAATCATTTCTAATCTTAAATAAAACAGGAATCAGATTGCTTATTTAACCATTATAAACACAAAAACCATGGACACTAATATATAAGAACTTTTGCTGTGGGATAAGCAGAACTATGAAATTTTTAAAAGTTGGACCTAAAAGAAAATATTCAGAGCATTTACTTCAGAAGTAAAAGAAAATCATTAAAATTGCTAAATTTGTCCCCAGTTTTTAAAATTAAATTAAACTATACATGAAGTTAAGGCCCTACCACCAGTGTCTCAAAACATCTTCATGCCCTCCTCATTCCTGACAGAACCAATTGGCCTGATGCGTGAAATCACAAAAAAACCCCAAAGATATGATGATTGACTAATTTATGAGGTTCATGTAAATTATATACAATATATGACATAATCATACTAAGATAAACTTTGACACATATATAATAAAAACAGTTAACATTACATGATACTAATGGCCGAAAAGGGCGGTACAAATCCTCCTCTCAACCGATGTACAAATACATACAAACTGCACATATAAAGAATAGCAAGATAATGAGTTCAAAACAAGATTTAAAACATACAGCATTCAGCCTTAAACGATAGGGAGCAGAAGGGGATGCTATCTAACTTACATTGTAGCTCTCTGAAACAATTATATCTACCATGCAATAAAACTGTACCCCCCAAAAAGGCCACCATGCTATATACATAGCTACATTTATGATAAAAATTGTGAACCAGTGTGTTGAAATGTCTGTTATGCATATTTATGTACCAAATTTACACACTAGTATGATTGTAAAGAGCAAACTACAAAAGCTAACATATTTAGTAATTACTTTCTTTCAAACTCCCATTTAGGGTTTACTTAAACCAAAATGACACCCTTACAAATTAGAGTATGAAATTAAGTTACCCATATAAAACACTGCATTACATACTCGGACTTGTATAAAAAATATTAGAAATATTTATATAGGTTAGGGGGAATAATATCCATTAAACTCTTGTTAAAATATTATTCTTAACAAAAACATTTGTGATAAAATTGCCAACAAAAAATTACAAAGTAAATTGGTTAAAACTCAATGTTAATTAGACAAGCAAATTTTACAATATTGTATGCACAATTTTTTATTATTCTTTTATTTGTACACATAGATAAACATAATGATTACATTTTGGGAAATCTGCATTTTATAATACATGCATGTTAATTCACATTTGATCATAATGTGGCAGGGTCGAAGTTGAACTGGTTAATGGGATCCAGTCTTCCTTTATTGCAATACCCCCTATTGAAGACATTCATTGTTTAATATTCCTTGCTTAAATGTATTAATTACACAAAACAAAAACTAGAGATTCCAATAAATTTACCATGGTCAGACTCTTACTGAGATAAGTGATTATAGCTGGATCTTAGGTGCTAGCATAAACAATAAATTAAGTCTTAAAGTGAAAAACGAAAAAATTTTCACATTCACAGCTGTTGAATACTGAATCAATGCAATCCATGAAAGCTTTTTGTTTCCCTGGGCTCTAATGTTATTCATGGCCATATGATTTTTTTATCAAACATGTAGTAAACCTATTAAAACCTAACTGTTTTATTTGAATTTTTATAATGACTTCTTTCATGATAACATTGTCGACAAATGTAGTCTTACTTCTAGTTTGGTGGCCACCTTGCAACACATGAAATCAATTTTTGTTAACCTTTTTTTCTGCGATTTTTTTAGCATCAAATCAAATTCTTTCTTGTACATACACGTATGAAGAAAAAAATGAATTATTTTACACATACTTCGTCTTGATCTTATGGCTTTTTCTATGATGTTTTCTATTTATCTTTTCAGTATTTGTAAGATAAAAATATCAATATAGTCATAAGAATTAATGTCTCATACTGTATACCCAAGCCCTGTTGTCCTCAATGATCTTTTTAAAAAAAATATTTCTTTTTTTTTTTTAGAAATATTTGACATGTCCAAGTGGAATCATAATAACTTGTAAAAAAATAAAATAAAAATAAAACTATGTTTAAATTAAAAAGCGACATTTTTATCTTCACCTTTAAAAATTATTTCCACCCAATTAAAAAAATTCTGATTAATCGATATCAATGTCGGGCATTCTTAATAAAAATAAAATCAATTATGAGCATTTATATCACGTATCCAACATTTTATGATTTACAAAAATTATAAAATCTACAGTATAGTATTATATAGATACATTACATACATCCTTCCCCTCTTTTGTTGTATTTTCTTGATTGCTATATTTTAAAGTTAAACTTTTAGTTTAAATTGATCGCTATCAGATTACCACAGCAAGGAGAAATAGATACTGAAATGTGTATCATGTTTTTAAAGTCCCCGAGTCTGTAGCAATCGAATCACCTGCAAGGTTAATGTGATCCGCCTTTGATCCCCACCGTTGACGGAAATGGTATCAAAGTTATAATACACGTACCTAAAAGGCCTTATATTGTGAATACAATTCCGTACTTCAATGTTCGTATAGGGATTTTTCAGAAGTTACATGACACGCAGGAAATGAACTAAGGCCCACGTGCAAAGGCCGATCTAGGATTTTTTCAAACAAATTCATTTTATCTTAAATTTCAGTCTAAATATGTGTGATATTTTTAATTGTTTGTGAATTGACCAGCGAGCGATCAAGAATGATTTCTTATAGGGTTTGCTCGACTATTTATAGTAGTAAGGGTTGATGGTTTTTTTCAAAAGTCTCTAGTCATAAGAATAAAGTATTTTTAGCGACACTCTAGCTTTTTACTAAAATAATTAAAAAAAACATACAAAAAAGCATTTGTAAACATGTATCTATCGAACTGGTGTGGAAGTTTCATACGTTTGCTTAAATATTTGCCCTCACCTTTCTCTCCGAGTATATGCTTCTTGGACTCCGAGGTGCTTCTGTCTTATCATTTGTCCGAAATGGATCATCTTGGCTGACTGGTGTAACTGACTGCGGTGTGTTAGCCTTGGTCAATATTGGCGATCCTGTCCTACGCGACACAAGCATTCGTATTAGAGTACTATTCCTAGATCTGGAATATAAGCGGAAGTCGTCTGGACCACCACATGCATCGGATTCAAAACCATTCATCATCATAACGCACAATTGCGCGATGAAGCTTTGCACTTCCCTTTGCCTCTTTGCTCTTGAAAGATCCCCATCATGTTCTGTTGCCGAATACAATAGACAAAAACTTGACTCTTGCGAAGAAAGATACCGTATAAGTGGTTTTTTTTGGCGTAATGTAACTTTTGCGGTCCGTATTCATAATGAATAACTCTATCATTTGTCTAAATAATTCGCGAGTTTTTATTTTCGCGTCGCAATTTTTATCGCGAAAATTATATCACAAAAACCACTTAAACTTTATCTTAATTATCTGCATCACTCGTCAGCAGTGCAGAGTATGGCATGTTGAATGTAACAATGAAAATAGGAACGACTTAAATGTTTGTAAAGTTGGGAATGAAAACTTCCAACTCCTGCAGTTTATGCCCAAAGTATACCTACATTAAATTTGACAATATCGTCTCAATTAAGCGTTGAAAATTCATAATGAAGCTGTGTGAAATTTAATGATGGTTTAATTATCTGTAAGTTTCTAAACAAAATATGATTACTGTAGTTTCAATCCTTGGATAACCACAAGAATTTTCAAGAATGTCTCGCTAAAGGATTGATTATTGGACCGAAACTTATGTAAAAATATACATCTCAAAATGATTAAATATCTAAACTCAACGTGACTAGCACTTATGCTTATTTTTTAAATATTGTTTTACCCTTTAACCTATAAAGCACTTATATTTTGTTATTTTAACATTGCACTGTACAGATCCTTATACTATTTTCATTTCATTGCTAAATTTACGAAGTTAACAAGAAGATTGTCCATCCTTGTCAAATGTGTAGAAAAATACTTTTAATTGCCATGGAAACAATAGTTTGAAGAATTTTACAATTTTAATATTATTTCTCAGATTCAGTCTTTGCTCATACGTGACCTTTTTTGAGTTCGTCTTAAAGAAACATATTTATATTTTTCTTATCTGTTTTATATATTGTTGTTCAATTTCTGTGTAGTTTAATCGAATGTTATTATTTTATTTACGATGGATTTTGAAATCTTGCGAAATACTTTAATGTATATATGTTTTGTGTCTATTATTATCCTTTACAATTACAATGATTTTTACTTTACCCACCCTCCATTCAGAGACGGTTATATATTCTGGCAAAATTATGTCCGTCACATATTTTGTGTAATTACCGTTTTAATCACAAAACTACACGATATTAAGGGGATTATCGGTCTCAGTACTTTCGACTAATTGGTTAGTCCTTTGCTATTTTATCTATATACTTTCCTGTCTGTTGATCGTTCCTGTACAGAATTTACTTCAAAAATTTGGTGCCGACCCTGGGCAACACCTTGAACGGAAAAATATATTGAAGTTGAATGTGAATATTACGTAGCGTAAAATGGACATTTTCCGGCAAGGTGGGAGGGGGTGACTTAGTAGATATGGGGTAATACGTATGTGCGGGTATCTTTGTTAATTTTCAAAAATAAATGAAATTATCTTTTCATGTTCTAAATTATCTTAATATATCAATGCTTGAAATTATTTCTCTAAACAAACAATAGAACAGAAGAAAAAATACATTTTATTTTATGTCCTAAGATGTAGATCGCTTGAATTTTATATAATAAACATTTTGTGAGTGTATGGACTGTTGTGTCAATTCGGATGCACAATAAAAAAATATGCATAGGTCTGGTTTACATTTCATAACTTCCGAACATATATACATAGTGGGTTTTCATATCTCTGAAAGTGCCGAAAAACGCCGAAATTGGGCGTGTACTCCCATGGTCGTTTAAAGATTGATTGGATGTTTGAATTTCGTCCAGTGAGCAGTATTTCAGCTTTATTCAGGACGAGAACAAGTTAACAAACAATAAATTACAGGAAAAGGGACTGCCACTGGAAAAGTATGAAGTAGTGCGTAGGGTCGGAAAATTTAGCCTTTGAAGCGGCTACAATGAGCCTACTATTTTTGAAATCTAAAGAAGGGGTCTTTATCGTGCAAGGAGCGTTGCACTCTCCAAACAAGTTACCCGCGAGGTACGCGGCCAGGCTTTCCGTATGACCTGACAACCCCAAATGAGATGGTCTCCCTGGGCTGCTCTGTTGGTCGAGTACTGGGAACCCACCTAGTATGGTCCCTGTCGTTATAGAATTAATGATATGAAGTGTTAATTCAGTAATATTCAACATTCGTGCTAGAAAGCAAATATGGCATGCTCGTTAGTCAAATGCGTGTGGATACATTCCGCTAGCGTTTTCATTTGTTTAATCAGGTTGCTTTTCATGTTCGTTTTTAAATACACGTTTAATGACAGTAATTTGAATTTCTTATCAACTACCGAAAGTCGGGAGTTTTTCTCTGGGTACTCTGGCTTCCTCCCCCAATAAAAATGGACACCATTATATAGTTTAAAAAAAGAGGAAAGTGGTGTTAAATACCAGTAAACTAAAAAAATCATACATGTATTTTTTCTTCAGAAAATGCCTACGAAAAAAACAAACTGTCAATCTCGCATCAACATTTCAAGAAGACAAACATGCCCTTGCTACAATTCAGAGTTTGTTGAAAGATATTTCGAAAGCCATAAGCTGTTTTTTTAATAATGAATGGAAGTGCAGAGAATCTAAACTTAACTTCAGAGTCACAAGAAAGGCCTGTATCAACAAATAACAGATGACGAATCAGTTATAACAGTAAAAGAAAAATTAGAACGTAAACTGAAACATATAAGTGGTATAGGGGGAGCATCCAAAGATATAGATGATGAAGAGGAGCATTGGTCTAATGTGACATTATCTGATATCTGTTCCTGGCAGCCATTTTATATGTTACCAGACGTTGCTATGAACAGTATTCTGGCGTTTTTTTTTCAACTACGAACTGCGGAAAACGTGGCTCTAGCCGCAGCGCCATGTACTTCACCTTGCTCCGTTTGCATGTTATATAAAAATGTAGGGGCCTACAGTAAGATAATTTCTTAAAATTTGTGATCTGCCGAAAATGTTATAAGTTGTATGAATACGACGAATGTATTATTATTATCGAAGGTCAGACACACTAAAACATGTTCAAATGTTTCCAATTCATAAACAAGTTGCTAGGAGAAGACCATGTGGTGAAACGTTGTTAAAAACTGTAAACGTTTCGAATGGTGGTAACAAAAACTGTATCCCTATAAAACCTACTGCTACAAGTCTGTTCGGGACACTTTAAACAATGGTGAAACGTCCAAATTTTGAGGAAAATTGCGAAAATGGAGATTAAGACGACAACATCCGTCTGATGTTGATGACGGGAAAGTTTGGAAAGAATTCAATCGAACAGAATACAGGAATTTCTTAGACAGTCTGCGAAATTATGGACTTATGTTGAATTTAGACTGGTTTCAGCCATTTGCACACGTTTGCTACTGTGTTGTACGCAGTTATTCTCAATTTACCACGAGAAGAACAGTTCAAGTTGAAAAATGTTATTTTGGTTGGCATTATACCTGATATGGATGGAGAACCATCAGTCCATAGTTTCGTTGACCCATTAGTTAAGGAATTAAAAGAGGCTTGGGAGACAGGATTTAAAATGAAGTCATATAGAAGTCCAGACGATGAGGTCATATTTAAAGTTGCATGCATTTGCGTTGGGTGCGATATTCCAGCAACAAGAAAACTCAGCGTATTTGATGAAATAAATTAGAGGAAATTAAAGCGGCAGCAACACAATCTAATAGAATGTTTAGAAAGTCGGTATGGCATTAGATATTCTCTGTGTGAACTGGAATATTTTAATCCCATTCGCATGTCTATTATTGACCCCATGCACAACTTTTATCAAGGAACAGCAAAGAAATTGTTAAAATATGGCTTGAAACCAAAGTTTTGGACACTGAACAACTTCAAACAATTCAACATCGTGTCGATTCAGTGATTGCAGCATCTAACGTCGGAGGATTACCGAGAAAAATTGCGTCCTCTTTTGGAGGTTTTACAGCTGACCAATGGAAAAACTGGACATATCTTTTCGATATTTGCATTGAAAGATATACTACCATCGGAAGACTTTGAGATATGGCGTAAGTTTGTTCTAGCAAGCAGATGCGTAGCAACAAAAATAATTAACACTACTGACTTGGTTAAGTACGAGAAACTCATAATAAAATTCTGTACTCAGTTCGAAGTGAAAAACGGGAAGATTAAAGTAACACCAAATATGCATCTCCATCTGGCTGATTGTATTAGGGACTATGGACCTGTTTGACCCCGTGTGGGCCCCGGGGCACAAGAGAATAGGCCCACGGCTTCCTCAGCCTGCAGTAAGAGTCTGCTAACAGAGGCAACACTTGCCGTGTGTTGCGACCCGTGTCGATTACAGGACGGTATTTCAGTAGGCCGGGTAAACGGTCCCGATAACTTACTGAACCCTTACTTTTTCTAGACGGGAAATCGAGTTAGCCCTGACTTCGATGAATCGGCATGTCACGTCTTGCCCTTTGTGAATCCTTCTCATTTTAGCTTTTCTATTACATTTATTTCTTTTCAAACTATTCCATGAAATGTATTAACCAGTTGATAGACAGCTTCCTTTAAGGATTCACAAAGAAGGCGGTGGCTGAAGGGCAAAGCTTCCTCAGCTTTATAGAGGCGACATGTTTGCCGTGTGTTGCAACCCGTGATGGTGGAGGAAGGGATCCTGGTGGTTGAGAGATCACTCTCTGCTGCATCCATTAGTGCGGGTCAGCGGGTTTGATTTTCAATACACCACTTTGGCCCTGACTTCATCTAGACGGGAGACCGGATGGACCCGGTTCGGTCAATCGGCTGGTCATGCCGAGCCCTTAACAAGCTTGTCTTATTTTTCTTGTCACTTCATCATATCTTGTGAATTTCACTTCCAAAGTTGTTCAGTTACAAGCTGTTAAGAAGGCGGTGGCTCATGGGTCAATCGAGTAGATAGAGTTTCGAACGGTTGTTTCGCCAGTTAATTCTGGCACGAAGCTTGCGTTCGTGAAGAAATTCATCTATTTGAGTATACCACCCTTGGAACACCTGATGCTTTCTGGTGGTGATCCGCAGAGATAAGCATCGCCCCTGTTGGCACTCCGTGGCGGGTGGGTGACAAGGGTGGTGAACCGTATTCTTTCAACATGGCTTCTACAACTAATAGTATAATGGGTTCAAAAAAAAGAAAAAATGAATTTCCTCTTGAAGAAATGGTTGATGATGAGCAGTGGTACAGATTTATTGTTCTAACAAGTACTGACCAAACTAAACCTTTATCTAAAATTTCTCCATTTGTAATTGAAAAAACTATTAAGGGTTGTGCAGGAGATGTAAAAAATGTAACAAAACTGAAATCAGGCTCATTGTTAATTGAATGCTCAAAGAAACAACAATCCTTCAATTTGTTAAAATTAAACAAAATTCTCGATTTAAACATCTCTTCTTCTCCCCATAGAACTTTAAATTCCAGCCAAGGTATTATTCGTTACAGAGACCAAGATCTCTCTGAGCTTACAGATGACGAAATTTGTGAAGAACTTAAACCTCAGGGTATTACAAAAGTAAAAAGATTCGTAGCCAACAGAGAAGGTGTTCAGGTTAAACTGAATACCTTCCTTCTGCACTTTAATACTCCATCTGTCCCTTCATCAATAAAAATCGGTCTCTACAATGTTAAAGTAAGCGCATACATCTCCAACCCTGTGCGCTGCTTTAAGTGTCAAAAGTTCGGCCATGGGAAGGGACAATGCAGAGGTCACTTGACCTGTTTCAAGTGTGCAGAAGAAGGACATGAGGGATTTACCTGCACCAAAACTCCAAAGTGTGCCAATTGTGGTGAAGCCCACATGTCCTCATCCAAGGATTGTCATCATTTTAAAAAGGAAAAAGATATACAAAAGTTAAAAACTGAAAGAAACATCTCTTACCCTGAGGCTCGTCGTCTGTATAATACAACGAATAATCCTTCGTCTCCTGCATCAACGTCATATGCCAGTGTGGCCAAACGCGTTCTAACTTCAGTTGAAACGCAGACAATCATCACCTGGCCTATTGACAAACAAGAACCTTCCAAATTATCAGTTACAACAACAGACAAAATCATTGAATCTTCAAGAAAATCTTCATCTTCTCAAACTGCTGCGTCTTCAGCACCCTCTCAAACTGCTACGTCTTCAGCACCCTCTCAATCCACAACCAATTCTTCAAGAAGCCCAAAAAAAAATTTAAAAAATACCAACTCCAATGTAAATTCTAACTCAAATAAAAACTCAAATCAAAAAGGAGATCGTACTCCAAAACTGCTGCGGGATCCCATTAAGGTCCACAACAGGTTTGGAAGTCTAGATCATCTAGACACTACTATCTGGGGCGATCCCATGGATACACTACCCCCAGATACTGGATCTAAAAGTAGATCCCCCAGCAGAAACCGGCGGAATAGCCCCAAAAAAACTGTCAACTATTCCCCTATTCGAAGACCATAATGGGTACAATAATACAATGGAATTGTCGAGGTCTTAAGATTAATTTTCTTGAAATCACATTATTAGTTCACGCCTTTCTTCCTGTTGCATTTTGCCTCCAAGAGTCCCACCTAAAACGAAGTGATAACATATCTTTAAAAAATTACTCTATATACAGCACATATGTAAACGAGAATGATAGAGCTGCTGGCGGCTCTACCATTCTTGTAAAAGACCAAGTTCTACATAGCCCTGTAGATCTCAACACTGATCTTCAGGCGGTTGCTGTTAGAATATCATTAGACAAAACAATTACTTTATGTTCTGTGTATATCCCTCCAAATTCTTCATTAAATTTAAATCAGTTGAAACATCTTACTGATCAGCTTCCGGCCCCTTATATATTACTTGGGGACTTCAACGGACACAACCCTTTATGGGGCAGTAACACAATAAGCGATAAAGGTAAAATTATTGAAAGCTTAATGAATCAGGAAGATCTGTGCATTTTTAATGATGGAACTAATACATATTTACATCCTGGGAATGGATCATACTCGGCTATTGATCTAACAATAGCAGATCCTTCTCTGTTGCCCGATTTCTCATGGAAAGTCCATGACGATCTCTGTGGCAGTGATCACTTTCCCATTATCTTGCAGTCTTTACACTCGTCAAACAAAGAACGAGTCGCTCGATATAAATTTGGCAAGGCCAATTGGCCTCTATTTGAGCAGCTCTGTATGGAGCGACTTAACTCGGATACTTTTGAAACTATTTCTGATCCAATTTTAAAATTCAATGAAACACTTATTTCAATTGCTGACGAAACTATTCCTAAGACCTCGACAAATCCAAAACATCCTAGTAAACCATGGTTCGATGACAGCTGTGAGGACGCTATTAAAGACCGGAAAAAGGCCGAACGACGCTTTAATAAACATCCAACTCAAAATAATCTTAACCATTTCCGAATTTTTCGAGCGAAAGCTCGCAGGGTAACGAAACAAAGACGACGCACCTCTTGGCGTAACTTTGTTTCTAAACTAAATAACCATACCCCTATGAATAAAATTTGGAACATGATTCGTAAAATTAAAGGTAAAAACAGTAAAGCAAATGTCCATCATTTAAAGGATGGACAAGACTTGTTAACATCAGAGTCAGATATATCTAACAAATTGGCCGAAACATTTGCAAAACACTCGTCCGCTGGAAATTATCATCCGGATTTTCAGCGTATCAAAACTCAAAAAGAAAAATCAAAACTTAATTTCCAGTCAAAAAATTTGGAAGATTACAATACACCTTTTTCTTTGGAAGAGCTAAAAACTTCTTTGAACAAATCTCACGACACAGCATGTGGTCCAGATGACATCCATTACCAACTTCTCAAACATCTGCCACAATCTTCTCTCCAATGCCTTCTGAGTCTTCTTAACAACATTTGGGAAACGGGTGACTTACCATCTATATGGAAAATGGCCACTGTTGTGCCTATTCCAAAGCCAGGAAAAGATCACTCGGAAGCGTCCAACTATCGGCCTATAGCACTCACAAGCTGTCTTTGTAAAACCATGGAAAGGATGATCAATGATCGCCTCGTCTGGTTTTTAGAATCCAACAATCTACTTTCTAATATTCAGTGCGGTTTTAGACAAGGGCGAAGTACCCTAGATCATCTTGTACGTTTCGAAACGTATATTCGAAACGCCTTTGCAAAAAATGAGCATGTTGTGTCTATCTTTTTCGATTTAGAAAAAGCGTATGACACAACATGGAAATATGGTATTTTAAAAGATCTTTTTGATATGGGGTTGAAAGGTAGACTTCCTACCTTTATTTCAAACTTTTTATCTGACAGAGAATTTAAAGTTAGGGTCAATTCTACTTTATCGGACCCTTTTGAACAGGAAATGGGTGTTCCACAGGGAAGCATCCTTTCTGTCACTTTATTTAGTATCAAAATTAATAGCCTTGCTCAAGTTTTAAAAGATAATATTGATGGTTCTCTTTATGTTGACGACTTCCTCATATGTTACCGAGGAAAAAACATGAATAATATTGAACGTCAACTGCAGTTATGTTTAAATAGAATAGAGAAATGGGCAATGGAGAATGGTTTTAAATTCTCCACTGCAAAAACCGTTGGGATGCATTTTTGTAATAAACGAAAGATGCATCCTGACCCCGAATTAAAATTATATAATAATCCTATCAAAATTATAAAAGAAACTACTTTTCTTGGTCTCATATTTGATTCAAGGCTAACCTTTCTTCCCCATATCAAAATGTTAAAAAATAAATGCCTAAAGGCATTAGATATTTTAAAAGTCGTTGCCAGCACCGACTGGGGTGCTGAATGTGATGTTTTACTCAATCTATATAGATCGCTGGTTCGATCGAAGTTGGATTACGGTTGTTTTATTTATGGTTCTGCTCGCAAGTCATATGTCAAAATCCTTGATACTATACACCATCAAGGATTGCGACTATGCCTTGGAGCTTTCAGAACCACACCTGTTGAGAGTTTATATGTAGAAGCAGGCGAGCCTTCTTTGTATCAAAGAAGAATAAAGCTCGCTTTGCAATATGCAACCAAATTAAAGGCATATCCTGGCAACCCCGCCCACGACTGTGTTTTCAAACCTCTTTATCAAAACATTTTCGAAAAACATCCAAACAAAATTCAACCTTTTGGCCTCCGAATTAAATCTCATTTGGAAAATTCTGGTATAAATTTAGATGAAATCGCTGCAATCGAAATTCCGCATAATCCCCCGTGGTTAAACCCCAAACCGATATTTATTTATGATCTAAGAAAACATAAAAAGTCCGACACAAACCATTTAATAATACAACAACATTATGCAGAAATTAAATCTTGTTACCCTGACTATAGTACTATTTACACAGACGGGTCAAAAGACGGTGATAAAGTCGCCTCGGCCGCTGTCTTCGGAGAGCGTGTTGAAACCCGCCGCCTTCCGTCTGCCTCATCTGTATTTACAGCAGAGGCGCAAGCTATTCTTCTTGCGATGAAAATAGTTGCTTCGTCAGAAGAATGCAAATTTATTGTCTGCTCCGATTCCCTGTCTTGTCTACTGGCTATTGAAAATTTCAAAATTAAAAATCCTTACATTTTAAAAATTATTCAAATCTACAAATCTCTTGTTGCTTTGGGAAAAGAGATTATCTTCTTCTGGATTCCCAGTCATGTCGGAATCCATGGAAACACAGTCGTGGATCAGGAGGCTAAAAATGCATTAAATGATACCATCATTAACTGTAATATTCCTTTTACCGATTTTAAAGCGTTGATTTTTAAATATATTTCTAATTTGCGGCAGAGTGGTTGGGATCTCCAAGTTCATAATAAACTTCATGAGATCCAGCCACTACTGCACACAAATAATTTTAAATGTTTTAGAGGTCGAAGAGACCAAGTTGTTTTAACAAGATGTCGTCTTGGTCATACCAGGACGACACATAGTTATATTTTAAACAATGAGCCACGACCCGAATGTGTGCCATGCAACAGTCCATACACCATTAAGCATGTCTTGATGGACTGTGTGGACGTGGCCCACATTCGGGAACGTTTCTATAGTGCAGATACGTATTTTAATTTATTTCAAACTGTCGCAGGCGACACAATTTTAAAATTCTTAAAGGAAATTAATTTATTTAATAAAATTTAATTTCACTATTAATTGTGATACTTCATATTTTTTATTGTTTTAACTACCATTTTTATCTGTGTATATTCTCATATTATTGTATGAGATCACGTTTTAGTATAAGAAGGAGGCATGACGTTCTACTAATTTAAAAATTATGGTTTTCACGTCCTGAATATAGCTGAAATATTGCTTGCTGGACGTTAAACATCAATCAATCAATCAATATGGACCTGTTTGTTCATTCTGGCTATTAAGTTTTAAAGGATACAATGGTCATCTTGGGTCTTTGCCAAATAACAACAGATCTATTGAGATGCAAATAATGCGACGTTTCTTGTGCGACTCTTTCGTCAGGTCGATGCAAACTATTTCTCAGTTTGAAGATGTTTTGGGTAAACATAATTTTATGAAAGAACAAATGCCAGAATCGATAATAAAAAATAACAATGATGACATTTTACAAATTTTGTTTATGCTCCTTTGGTGGTCAGCAATGGAATTTTACTGAGCCATATGTATTTCCCAAAAGTTCGGTAGACATTCTTACACAGGAAGAAACAAATAAGTTGACTGATATGTATAAGGTCTTATATCCAGGTCTACAACATACGGTTATACAAATGTCGTGTCAGAGGTGTAATGTACTTTATTTCGGCAATTGAAGTTTTCGGATCCTGGAATTCAAGATATACAAAATCTTCTTATATTATGGCTTATTGGAATTCTGTTGGCGGACAAATAATAACAGATATGGGAACGGGTGATCTGACTCCCGGAATTGTGCAAAAATATATCATTCATGAGAGTAGCATTCACTTTCTAGCAAAGGTCCACTGGCTTTCACCGCTAGCCAGTTTATATCGGCATTATTGTGGAAGCCCTGTTGAAGCATGGGTAACAATGTTAGAAGCGTTTGGTCCATCAGCTTTCTTGCCAGTACAACGAATTTATTTGACAGCAGAAGGACGTGTACTAGGCAACTTTTATCTGTCCTTTAAATAAAGGATTGAATATTTAACAATGATAAAACCGGGACAGCATGAAGGCATACTGGCAAACACGATCAACGTTACAACCCATTAATGAAATATGTGTTTTACATTGTGTATTGGTAACAATATGAAATATATAATATATAACTGTTTTATTTTATTTTAATAGTTGACTGGGTCTGATGATTTGCTAACTCTATATATTTCAAAAGTTCTGATGTTTTAAATATCAGTGGCGAAATGTTTTCAAATGAAAAGTTTGTTTGTTGTTTGTTTGATGGTGTTTAACGCCACTTTCAGCAATTTTTCAGCTATATCATGGCGTCCAGTTTTTAAAAAGTGTGATTTTTGTCTCAGATAGAAAACACTTACATGACTATAGTTATTACTAATCTTTTTTTAAATTAGAAAGTGATAATTATATGGATATAGTATCTTTGTATGTTTCCATGCCAAAATGCGAATTGTGTTGTGGGAATAGTTCTGTTTCTCAACGTCGATGTGTATGTATCTATATGAAATCAAACAGTTTCCCGTGTATAATTTATATTATCATTTTAATATTAAATATAAAGATTTATTTTGTATATTTATTTTTTGATAATTGTGTCATTCAAAAAATAATCATGCAAAAAGGAAGTGTAAACAAATTTTGTATCTTAAACATATTTATACCTCGGAGTTTATTGGTGTATGTTTTAAGAAAATGTTTCACTTTTATAATTATTACAGTAATAACAATATTTGTATTTTTAATATTTTAGAGTTCATCTTGAACAATTTTCAAATATAGTCAAATGGCCAGATAGGGAATGTTGCATACTTGAATGAAACGGCATCAATTAACGCCATCTGACCGCCAATAAATTATTACATATGAAAAGACTGATACCAAACAATGATGACAAAAGTAAATCTGGGATTATTTTAACTATAGGACACTGAATAAATTTATTTGAATGCGAATGTACTATTAATAGGTCGTAGAATGTATTATAAGTGCATTGCAATCTAATTAAACTTAAATCTTTCACAAGCTCCCCCTTTTTGTTATTGTCGTTGTGAAGATCTAACATCCCATTACAGGTCATCTCAAATTGAATTTTTGATATAAATATTATCCAAAGAAAAATTTGGGTATCCCCAAAAAATGAACCAATCAAATATAAGCTTTTATCTTAACTTCGGGTTTACTTATGAAAAAGGTACAATAATACCAGAGAGATTCCGAATAATGACAGAGGATTCCCCAACATTAAAGGTTGAAGAACACAATTTTTGATTGGTAATACAGAAGTTCAACCTGAGATGACCTGTAATTGGATGTTGTTAGATCTTCACAACGACAATAACAAAAAGGGGGAGCTTGTGAAAGATGTAATTTTAATTAGATTGAGTGTATTGATTTTCAGTTACTTCTCTTAAGAAATCAAAATGTTAGATGATAGTAGTTTCAAGTTAAACATTTATATTATTTTCTTTTCCTAATCAACCCTAACAACTCTTACCCAAACCATTATTTATAATACTTGTTAAACATTGTAGGCATAATTTGCGGCAGGTTGATGTTTGTACATATCTATAAATACATTGAGATCCAGAAGAAAGACTTGACTGTGCATTTTTTAAATGGAGAGGGGGGGGGGCTTAAATACCTGAACGTGTTTTAATTTTCATTGTGTAACGATTGGATTTTAGAAATATAACAAAAGGAGGGATTCTGTGTTAGGAATTTTCAATCGCGCCAATTCTGACAATATAAAAAACGTTAAAAGTATTATTAACAGGAATGCACAAACACTCACACGGAAACTTTCCCACTTTTTAGGTTATGAATTGAGATTCGCACAAACATTTGCATGTACGGACATTTTTAAAAGGTAATTCGCAAACCTGAGATAATTGACAACATGTAAAATTTTGCAAACGTTTACATTTTTCGCAAAACTGTAGATAGCCATTTCATAAAGATTTTACGTTTATCAGCTTTTTTAACAAATACATTTTGTCGTTTTAAATTTGTTTCTTTGAATCCGGAGCGAAATCGAGTTCTAATGCGGTGTTCATCTTGAATTTCCTGCTGAAACAAAACGCATTCTAATGCCAGTTTTCCTACCGAAGCGTCAGGGGTTTTCTCCGGCTTCCTCCCTAAAATACACTGGACGCCGTGACATAGCTGAAAAAATACTGAAACAAAATTAAAACAAACAATAAACCAATTAAACAGAGGTCTGGATGAGACCAATTCTAGTGACGAAACTTTATTAAAATACCGATTTCAAATTAAAAAAATGTAAGTTATTTGTTTTGTCATAAATTATGTTCTTACTTACTGGCTTCGCAATAAAGAAAGATGTTTTTGGTGTAAAGATTCTGACGTCAATTTCAAAGTGAATAGTGTAACTGCACCTGGTAAATATACGAGGATGTTCATGTTAAATGATGCTGATTGGGCAAAATTTCGGAACTTGAGACTTGATCTGTAACGGACATTTCAGTTAATGATGATTACGATGGTTTCATGTTCATTTTTGAAAATGAACTTTAAATTGTTTTAAAAAGCGTGTGCTTGTAAACATAATAACAGTCTGAACCTAATTTCAAGTTGAAATTGCTTTTGAGATCATCTTTGTGTAACGTACATAAGTAACGTGCATGTTCACATGTCTCAAAGAAGGTATTAAGAATAACCGTATTCATAGCTTGCTCATAAGCATTTTTTATTTCCTTTGATATATTCTTACAAATAAATGCCAAAAAATTCATAAAATATTGACAAATAGTCTTGTTTAAAGCAAAATTTAATCCTTATATGACTAAATGTGCGAATGCTGTGCTAAAATTGAATTATAAACCTTGAATGCTAATGTGTATTGTAAAGATAAGGTCTTGTGTAAATGCATAAAAGATATGCATTGATTGAGCACCAAAAAAAAACGATTCATTGGCATTTCAACGCGTAAGAAAATTTATCTACTTGCACGTTACATTTTCATGGAGTTTCCTTTTTATGATTTTTGTCTGAACTAGATATAGTACATGTTCATTTGTTGTTTTTGCGTTTTTTCATTTGTCAATTTAACTCGTATTGAGTAAACATATGGTATTTAATAAATTGGAGCAAACGTCTTGTTTTTTAATATCAGGTAATAAAGAAGGTTAAAATTTAACGTATCTTCGAGATTGCTATATTTTACATGTTAATAATCAATAATATGCTTCTTAATAAATCGACACTCTCCCTTTTTGCATATACGAAGCTCATATTGATACTCTGGTAACCATTAATTTATTTCATCTGAATCAGAAAAACATGGGTAAATAACGTACATTTTCAGCCAACAAATTTAGCTAAAAATGTGGTTTTGTTATTTTGGCTTTTTTTTAAAACGCATTATTTGGTGTTAAAAATGCGAAGAGCATCTCATATATATACTGCTAATGTCGAAAACTAATTCATTCGATTTCAACATTTGATATAAAATGACACTTTAGTAGGTCATTGTTAACTTGTTCCTGTCCTGCTTAAATGCTGTTCGCTGGACGGAAAATTTTAGAATAAACGAGAAGATAAGTACGGATGGTTTAAAGTAAAACCCTGAAAATATTGAAGGATTGGTCATGTGTGCCTGTTTAACGCGAAAAAAGCTCGACCAGTCAATGTTGAATAAATAAATTTCATAAATAACCAACGGCCTTCTACTTTTTTTGTGCCTTCCGCTGCATTTGAGATGTGGGGTGATCTGGTTATTCTCTTTAGTTCATCACTATATCGGTGCTCATCATAGTTGCATAACGTATGGAAGATCTCAAAATACCCATTGCTTAAGAATGTTTATAATACTGCCAAGACCTCTGTTTAATTATTACTGTTACCTCCCCTGAAATATTATCTCCTTTTGAAAGCTCTTTAACGTAGAGGTTAACGTTAAACTTCCGTCGGAGAACAACATTATATTCAATCATGGAGGACAACATACCCAAATCGACAAAAATTTGATTGATTGATTAATGGTGTTTAACGCCCGAGCAGCAATATTTCAGCTATATTCAGGCGATGAACATGAAATGGATGATAAAATGAACATGAAATGATGATGAATGAAAATGGGATGGGACACAAGGAAAAATAGGGGTAACGGATTTTAGATTGCCACTGGCAAATGGGAGGATGGATAGGGTCGGGTAATTCAGCCTCCTGTAGCGGGATCGAAATCCCTACTCATAGCGAATACTACAGCAGCGTTCTTTAACGTGCGAGGAACGTGGCATTTTTCCCAACACGGTGCGCTAATATGGTTTGCGGTCAGGTTTTCCGTATTATGGCCTGACAACAATCAGCTTGCCAGGGGTACCCCATTCAACCACCTGGGGCACACATCCCAGTCGGTCTTCAGGCAAACCGACCTGACACGCCGGTCAGGGTACTGGGCACTATTTAGTCGCCTTTTACGACAAGCTAGCGCGACTGCGGTCTATTCTTTTAGCCACCCGGATCCCGCATGGGGCGAAAAAAATTTGAAGAATGATCAACTGTGTTAAGAGCATTTCTTTGAGGGCCGATATATAAAAGAGAAACCAGATTGCAGATTGTGGTGTATAACAACCTTAAAGTCTTAAAGTAAACACAGGCAAGTGCGTACGGCAGGATTTAAAACAGTGAAATAATTCAGTATAATATGATGTGGTCTTCGGTTGCAAAATAAATTTTCTTTACAAATAATGCACAAGTACTTTATTGTATATAACTTAGTAATAAACATCAGATGGTACGTGTGTTGTGTTATATATAATGCGCAGGTAAATGTGCTATGCATAATGATCATCGGCTAACAAAACTCCGGTTATTTTCATTGTTGAAATAGTGATGAATGTATTTCCTTATTAAGGCTTTCCACTTTCCAGTGGAAAGACTTACTGTTATTAGTCTGTTTCTTATTATTATTCTTATTTTTTTTCCGCCAAGTTTTCTTATCCCATTATAAATTTTGTTTCGCGACATGTCGTAAAGACATTTTGTACTATGGATGTATGAGACATTACGCATTCGCAGTTAACCCTGTCTGACCGAACACTTTTTCTTTACGGAGTTATTTCCCCTGTCATAAAAAATCTTGTGTGCAGATAAACTATGAAACCGTAAAAGATTTCGCAATGAAAGTTGTTCCAAAATGTTCAGCTAAGGATTGCGACACTTTATAACATGTCGCATTAAAGAATTTTTCAGCTTCTTGTAGGAGTTATTTCCCCTTATTTATTGGAAGTACATTTTGTACCACTGTAACTCATGAACCAGTGGTGATATAGACTAGATATTTCACAGTTGGTCATCATTGACCTTGACTTTGAAAAAGGTCACAAGGTCAAAGGTCAAGGTCATGTTCTAATTTTTCACCCTTTGTTGTGTGCAGATCTCCTCCTTTACTATAATAGATAGAGAACTGAAACCTTTACCAAAATGTGTATCATATTGAGATCTTGAATCGTCACTTTTTTTATTTGACATTTTTATAAGAGTTATCTCCCCTAGACCAATAAAATGTATTGTGAATTGCATTATATCACTATATCTCAGTAACTATAACAGATATATATATGAAACCTTATATCATTGGTCATCATTGACCTTGACCTTGAAAATGGACACAAGGTCAAAGGTCAAGGTCACGTTTGAAATTTTGGCATTGTCTTGTCATCGCTATTCCTTTGAAACGGTAAAAGATAGGCTATAAGTTATAATGGATAAAATGTTGGTCTCATAAAGGCGCAACTTTTTTCTATTTAGAGGGAAAGGATCCGGCTTCATCTTATAGGAGTTATCCCCCATTACAACCATTGATAATTAGTTTTTCATTAATTACTTATCAACTATTGATAGTAGAGGCATGGGGTCTTCACTATGGATCATTAGGACCCTTGACCTTGAAAACAAATACAAGGTCAAAGGTCAAGGTCATTTTCTAATTTTTTGTATATATTATAAGTAGTCATATCTTAATGACTTTAAGAGATATTGGCATAAAATCTTCAATGTTGATCACTGTTGACCTTCAGCATGGTCAAGGTCATGCTGTAAAAGTCAAGGTCAAAGTCCTTTATAATGTTTTTCATGGTACTATGTATTTTGAATGGCTTCTTCTTTTAATGCTATTGCCTATAAGTAATATTTACGTAGATTAAAAGATCAGTTGTCAAGGTCATTCAAGTTTTCTTACGTCCTATTTAATGACCTTACTTATTTTTAAAGATATCTAAATAGTTTTTTAATAATTTTTGTTCTTATTAATTGCTATAGACAAATTACGTATGTTTCTTAGCTTTTTGGTTTCAATGTCATTTATTTAAGGTCTTCTTTTGAAGTGGAAAGCCTATTAATCGTTCTTTAGAACGATTGAACCTATATTTTATTAAAACTTTTATATGTGTATTTATATGTGTAGTCACTAGTTTTCAGGCTAGTACAGCAGAAGACTCTGCTCGGTAACAACAGAGGATCTTTCAGCAGAAACACGTTTTTTTTAAATTTAAGATCTATTTAAGATGTACTGGAATGTGTGTCGGCTTAACTTCATGATTATTATGGCGAGAATGTTTATACCATTGAAACTAAATAATTGCCTGACTGAAGAAATACGAACCAACTCTTAAGTTACTATATGTAATAGTACCACGCATACTGAATCATATATTGAACAAAAGATGTGGAGCATAGGAACACAGGCTAAATTGGCCGATATAAATAAAGGGGACATAAACAGTAGTGAAATGTGCATGTTTTTAAGCTGGCGTGCCAAGAATAGGGAATTTATGTTGCTCTTTAATGAGCTTTGTGATGCAGAGGAAAACACTACTCGAGCTGGCTGGAGACAGACTTCAAAAAGGTAGACACCGTAGTCTCGAGTTTGTAGATGGTTTTTTGTACTCATCTGTTTAGGGCGTGGTTTAAGACGATTTTGCATTTAGGTTTAAAATTTCAAAGCAAACTGTTCGATGACAGTTGACGAGTTGAAAGCGTTCTTAGCAGTGAAACAACATTTGTTTTCACTATGGCCTTCCAAATCGAACATTGAACAGACCATGCCGTTAAAAAGAGATATCCCAATTATTATTGACTGCGCGTAATGTTAAACTCAAAATCCTCAGTCGCTAACAAATAAAACATTACTGTATTTCCATAATTAGTCTCAAGACTTGGAAATGAAGGTAATAAAACAAATACCGAACACCGATTAAACTAAAAAAGACAATCCACAAGTCTAAATCGGAGAAACCGGCAAACTCCAGAATTAACCACCAACATAAAGCAACTACAGCAGTGGTCCTGACTTGGTACAAGCATTTAAAAAGAAGTTGTAAGTTAAACTAGGTTTTCTGGCATGCCAAACCTCCCGCTTCCATTACTGTAGAATGTGAGTTGGTTTAGTTGATTAAAATAGATGGGCATTATATATCACTAGTCACCAATAGGTGTATCCAACAATCATCGTAGCACATTCACCATATTTTCAAACGAGATATATTTTTTTCGACAAGGAAGTTGTCTCTATAGTAAAATTTTTTAAAGTGGAGGACGAGTTGTTTTTTCTTGTAACCTTGGTTGAAAAGTTTATCCCAAAAAGCATTACTGGTAATAAGTCCTGCTGGTATTTATACATTTGTTTCATACATAAAGCATCAGTGAAACAGTTGACATCTGAATGTGGTATTCTTTATATGTGAACCTGGTGCTGTCATACTGGATTATAATGGTTTTCAGATAAGTGATTTAAATGTACCTCTAGAACTTCATTGTATAGTTCGTCCACTGAAGTTTTAAAAATTTAACAGGAGGGAACATTTCATCAGGACACCGACATTTTAGAAAGTACTTTAAAAAGACTGATGATTAAATCTTGCATACTGATATTTGATTGATTGATTGTTTGTTGTTTAACGTCCAGCAAGCAATATTTCAGCTATATTCAGGACGTGAAAATTACAATTTTAAATTAGTAGTACTTCATGCCTCCCTTTTATACTAAAACGTGATCTCATACAATAATATGAGAATATATACAGATAAAAATGGTACCTAAAACAATAAAAGATATGAAGCATCACACTTAGTAGTGAAATTAAATTGTATTAAATAAATTAATTTCTTTTATAAACTTAAAATTGTGTCGCCTGCGACAGTTTTATATAAACTTAAATACGTATCTGCACTATAGAAACGTTCCCGAATGTGGGCCACGTCCACACAGTCCATCAAAACATGCTTAATGGTGTATGGACTGTTGCATGGCACACATTCGGGTCGTGGCTCATTGTTTAATATATAACTATGTGTCGTCCTGGTATGACCAAGACGACATCTTGTTAAAACAACTTGGTCTGTCGACCTCTAAAACATTTAAAATTATTTGTGTGCAGTAGTGGCTGGATCTCATGAAGTTTATTATGAACTTGGAGATCCCAACCACTCTGCCACAAATTAGAAATATGTTTAAAAATCAACGCTTTAAAATCGGTAAAAGGAATATTATAGTTAATGATGGTATCCTTTAGTGCATTTTTAGCCTCCTGATCCACGACTGTGTTTCCACCGATTCCGACTGGGAATCCAGAAGAAGATAATTTCTTTTCCCAAAGCAACAAGAGATTTGAATAATTTTTAAAATGTAAGGATTTTTAATTTTGAAATTTTCAATAGCCAGTAGACAAGACAGGGAATCGGAGCAGACAATAAATTTACATTCGTCTATTTTCATCGCAAGAAGAATAGCTTGCGCCTCTGCTGTAAATACAGATGAGGTAGACGGAAGGCGGCGAGTTTCAACACGCTCTCCGAAGACAGCGGCCGAGGCGACTTTTATCACCGTCTTTTGACCCGTCTGTGTAATACTGATATTTGAAATACATGTGCTTGACACTAGCTGTTTATTTTATTGTGTTTCTGTGTAACTGTTTTACTCTTGTCTCTCCGTTCGTTCGTCCATCCGTCGCAGTTGTTAAAGCAATTATAGGATGCAGAAGCCTGATATAAGATGAATATTGCTTTAATCCATAGTAACATATGGTGTATAGCAATTTAATGCTTCTTGGTCATCTACTTACTGTTTACCGAATACCTTTGTGAAACCGGGGATATCATTAACGTGAGGCCCATCTCAGCTCGCTGTCAAGACGTCGTTAAGTAAACACTGTGACGTCACAATGTTACAAAATAGCGATAAACAGATTATTTACGTTTTATGAAACTCGATGCATTTTCTCGTCATCTAATCTCAGGGCTGTCGCCCTTCGATGAGATATGGACGAAAAAACGTATCTCGTTTCAAAAAACATAAATAATCTATAATTATCTATTGATCATGGTCTGTCATCACTGATGTTGCTGATTTCGAGCTTTACTATGGCAGGGTGTGCTCGACTCCAACCTAAACTGATGAGGATTGCCATTTTCCCTCCAGAGTTAATAGTTTTCATTGGGTACAAATGCTTCCTCCAAAAAACCAGAGGCTCTTAAGACCCATCATCCCTAAGCACGAAAATAACTGGGACATGACATGTCTCAGATTTTGCTGATTTTCATTTCATAAGTTGCAATTGAACATTGTATCACAAAAATAAAGACTGTTTGTTATGATTGACCACGGTTGCCATGCTAACCGAGGCGGCCATTTTTTAATCATTTCTCATACTGCGAAATAGCCTATATTCAATTCCCAATTTGTTAAGCAAAAATCAATGCATATTCAATATAACGTTTTATTTGCTTAATTCAATACCTCATTTACAATATTCAAAACAGTTTCAAGACTAAACATAAATGTGGAGTCCGAACGAGACTATCAAATATGTCAAGAAATCATGCATTTTTTCTTGAATTTTTTTACAAAATATAATTACATAGATTAATGATTAATATTCAAAACTTATAAAAATCTCAATGGGGTAACAAAAGATGTCTATAGAAAACACTGTCAAAGTTGGTTACTAAGGTAACTTGTGAAAAAATGCCTTTTCTGTATTGTTCAATATTTCGAAGAAACTACTGTTTCTTAAGGTTAAATTAAATCATCCTTAATTATTATTTTAAACAGACATCCTATAAACTTAAAATGACATTTTAGTCATTTCAGGGTACAGTGTCTCAAGGTGAAGGTCAACTAAAAGTTGAGCTGACAAATATGAAAATCTTATCAAATTTAAGTGGCCTTGAGAGCAACACAAGTGACCTTGAAAGTTTTCTAAGGTCATAATATGTTGAAAAGATCCTTTTAGGTACATATGATGACAACAATTGTTATCTTGGCTCATATTAGCAGTATGGTCATACATATATTAAAATATCGAAAAATTGCCGTTTTTGTCTTTTTACCATGGTAACCAAATTTGACAGTGTTTTCTAAAGACATTTTTTCTTACCCCATTGAGATTTTTGAAATTTCGGAATATTAATCATTACTCTATGTAATTATATTTATGATGAGTATTTGTGATTGGTGCATTTTCTGAAAATAGAGTAAGAAAAATGGCAAAAATGATAATATTTTTATCCAAAAATTATAGAGAATAATGCACTATTTCTTGACATCTTCAATAGTCTCCGTCTGATTACACATATATTTAAAGTGTTGTAACTGTTTTGAATATTGTCAATGATATATTGAATTAAGCAAATACAAAAATTCTATTGAATATGAATTGATTTTCCCCTGAAAAATTGACATTTGAATATTGCCTTTTTCACTGCATTTTAATCGGCCTAAAATGGTCGCCACGGTTACCATGGCAACCGTGGTCAAATGATAACAAACAATCATTATTTTATGATCCAATGGTCAATTTCAACTTATAAAATAAAATGAAAATCAGCAAAATCTGAGACATGTCATGTCTCATCCTATATGGAAATCCTTTGATCCTTATGGAGAATTGGTGTTAAGAGCCTGTATCGCTCACCTGATTTTATAGGCAATGCAGATGTCATTTCCCTGATGTTAAAGTAATTTTCAATAAACTTTAGAGGACCATCCAAACAATATTACTAGAAAGTTTTGTTTCCATTGGTTAATCAGTTTCAGAAAAGAAACCTAATAAAACTTTTTCCCATAGGGTCTACTGTTAATCTATGTAATGCTGTGGTGGCCATTTTGATTTTCCTATTGGCATATAAAACAAACTTCAAAGAGGACCATCCAAACAATATTGCTAGTAAGTTTTGTTTCCATTGGATAACCGGGTTTAGAGAAGAAGCCTTTTAAAAATTGTTCCCAAAGGGTCCTATTTTAAACTAAGTCCTGCTGTGCTGGCCATTTTGATTTTCCAATTGGCATAAAAAACACAAACTTTATAAATGACCATCCAAAATATTAATGGTAGAAAGGTTTGTTTCCATTGGTTAAACGGTTTCAGAGAAGAAGCCTTTTTTAACCTTTTTCCCCATAGGGTCCAATGTTAAACCGAGTCCTGCGGTGGCGACCATTTTGTATTTCCGATTGGGATAAAAAAACATGACCTTTATAGAGGACCATCCAAACAATTTTGCTAGTAAGTTTTGTTTCGATTGGTTAACCGGTTTCACAGAAGAAGCCTTTTAAACTTTTTTCACCATAGGGTCCTATGTTAAACTACGTCCTGCTGTGGCGGCCATTTTGAATTTCCAATTGCCATAAAAAACACAAACTTTATAGAGGACCATCCAAACAATATTGCTAGTAAGTTTGTGTTCCCATTTGTTAACTGGTTTGAGAGAAGAAGCCTTTTAAACCTTTTTCTCATAGGGTCCTATGCTAAACTAAGTGCTGTGTTGGCGGCCATTTTGAATTTCCAGTTGGCATGGAAAACAAACTTTATAAAGGACCTTCCAAACAATATTGCTAGTAAGTTTTGTTTTGATTGGTTAAACGGTTTCAGAGAAGAGGCCCTTTTATACTTTTTTCCCATCGAGTCCTATGTTAAACTAAGTCTTGCGGTGGCGGCCATATTGGTTTACCAATTCAAATAAAAAACACAAACTTTGTAAAGGACCATCCAATGAACATTATAGCCAAGTTTGGTTTCAATTGACCAAGTGGTGTCAGAGAAGCCAGAAATGTAAAAAGTTTACAGACACCGACGACGACGGACACAAAGTGATAACAATAGCTCACATGACCTTTGGGTCAGGTGAGCTAATAAAAGCAGAGGAGGACATAATAATGCTCAAATTGGTGTCATACCCTATTTACCCCAAAACCAGATGGAGAAATGCAACTGTGTTTGCACAAATTGATCCGAATTTTTACCATTGAGATAATTAAACAAGAATAAACCTCTGCACTTTACATTTATTTTTTTATACCAAATACACAAGGTCTACTTAATAAATATTGAACACTGTTACTTAATAGAGAGGCTTGCCTCGCTTAATAAGCTCTGAAAATATCTAAATATCTAAGTAAAAAACGTGATCAAACACATTTCTCTATTGAACTGTCTTTCAAAGTGCATACAAAGAAGTCACACCAGAACGCTATGGCCCTGCGCTTGGTATTAGTGGTAATGGGATTACACTTAGCCTCACATTTATTATTTCACAGCGAAACGTTATGTCCCTTGATGCATCTTCCAAGGAGCTATTTCTATGTTTAAATTTTCATTTTATTTTAACAAGACCATTTCTATCAAAACACTTTTTACAGCACACTTCCAAAACATCAGGCCTAGTTTCTTAGTATGGATATTCAGTATTTACAACCAACCCAATATTATGCACTTGCAAGCCCGGCTGTACTTTTTGAATAATTTTTGGTTAATCCTGCTAAGTCGATGCTTTTGGTCAATTTTTGCATGTGTTGTGATGGAGCACTTCTTGCATCTGTCCATGTATCACATACTCGTTCTTTTTGTAACATTTATATGCATGTGCAATCTTCTGAACATTTTAAGTTTAACATGTCAGAGGCAAAATGCGCTATGCACTCGTCTCAACTGAGACATACACTATCTCGGTACATCATATTAATTGTATGCAGCTGTGGTAATATTTCAATGCCCCCACTGCTGTTTACTAATCTGAAGTGGGTTTTACATCACTTTCTAGTAATAATGTGGCCGAGTTAGATGAACACTGTCCTAGCTGACAAAAAGAATTAAGGTTTATTCCTTTGAATGCATCTAGGTTGAATTTGTTTAACGGTTTTGTTTCTCTAAATACCTTTCTACGGTGTTACTAGTGTCAAATGTAACTATTTTTAACACCATGGTCTGAATTTCGGAGTTTTCGTTTCCGGGGCTGTTTCCAGACATTTCTTTGAGGATGAAATATTTGAACCATCTTTTTTGTTTATATATTTTCAACCAATGCATATACAAGAAGGGAACATAGTTTCACGATTCACCATCTCGGAAATTAAAAATTCAAATTTTAAATTAAATTCATACACGATAGAAGTTTTTCACTTATATTTGATTACAAAACTAACAGCAAATGTTTTAATTCACATAAAATTGGTATATACATGTAAATGTATTGTGTATGCATAGGAGTGTGAATAAACTGCAAATTAAACTAAAGGTATGTAGTAAAAAACTGTTATTATTGCCATTGATCAATAAAAGTCCATTCAGACAATATTGACAGGCATGAACAGGGATCATAATCTTTTTTTTTATTATCGGTTGGTAGATATGTAATAATTTAATCTTACATTTCAGGGGGAAAATTCTGTGTTGATTTCGTGGCATTTTGTGCTATACACGTGTCAGTCTTCGCAGAAAACTTGCTTTTAACTGCTTTTTAGCCTTCATTTATGTTCCCTTAGTCAAAAGTGCTACTCGAATTCAGCACCAAGTAATTATACAAATGTTCTTTTTAAAAATGTGGCACTTGACAAAGACTAAACCAGAAAAAAAAACCGGTGGGATGAGACACAGGGAACGAAATGTTGACTGTCACAGGTAAAGTATGGAGTACTGAGTAGGGCTAAGAATTGGTCTTTTGTATAAGCTACAATGATAATATTGTATAAAATTATTAATATTTTAATTTAATATATTTTTTACGAAATCTGCCAAAAGGGTCTTTATCGGCCAAGGAGAGTATTACTGTCCAAACACATCACTCACTACGGTACGCGGACAGGCTTTCAAGTCGATGAAACAAAATCGGGGTTGTGGTTTCGTACCTAATCATTTGATTGCACTAGAGGGGAAAACATGAATCTGTTGCCAATGAAAAGACAGTATCTATTAACAGAGTCGGGATAAAAAATTGAATTCGTACAACAATTCGTGAATTCACGGAGAAGTAAGTCTAAAAAACGTGATCCAAACACAAATTCCGGGTTTGTACATAGTACGTACAAGTTGTATGGCTAAATTCAAATCTGTGTCAATAAAAAAAGATTTCAAACATTCTTGTAAAATGCACAATTAATGGTAACATATTAATAATCTTTTGGTATCAGCCTCAATGTACCATAGGAATACAACAAATTACAAAAACTGAGCATAAACGTCTGGTTTGATTTTATAATTAAGATTAAAACTATTTACACGCGTCTGGCGGAGTAAATTCCGTGTTTTGTATTTTTGATGACATTGTTTACGCAACTGCGCATCGAAAGGCATTCTGCCATATTTTGTTTTGTTTGTTTGAATGATGTTTAACTCAATTATCAGCTATATCATGGCGTCCAGTTTTTATTGGGGAGGAAGCCGCAGTACCCGGAGAAAACCCCCGACCTGCGGTAGGAAAACTGGCAATCCTTGTCAATTATGATTGTTGTCGAGTAAACCCTGCCCGCAGTGAGAATGGAACCCGCAACATGGTGTTGACAGACCACGTGGTCAATAGTAGACGAACTACTTTAACCACTCGGCCCCTCCATTTGTTGTCAATCAGTCTTAATAACCATGATCATGCAATTAATAATACTATATCTAACAAATAATAATATGGAGTAGGCATTGCCAAAATGCGAGCACAGACAAATATGTTTTTCTAACTTTTACACATAATTCCTTGTTTTACTTTGTTCCTTAATTTTGTGAGGACCTTATACTAAATGTTGATGTATTTTTGTTATTGTTTTAGCGTGACAAATGAAAACTACTTACCGCGTACGGTCCAGCTTAAGCTCATTTTGTAGAATAATAACTGTGTAAATTGAATTCATCACTTTATTTTCCACAGTTATTTAGCGTTTGAAATGTGGCGTATTTTTCAATGTGATAGAGCAATTTTCTATAGTAAAGTTTGACCTAAATTACAACGGAAGTGTATGTTTGAAAGAGTCCATTGTCGTCTGTTAGAAATCCTTCGGGTAATATCGTTTGCAGTTAAGGCGGGAAAATCCTTGCGGTTTGTCTGAATACCACTGAACGTTACGAAAGCAGACGATCTTTTTTTTAAACAACGCGAGGTCCCTGTAGAAATTCAAATGGCTGACTTCCTATTAAAATTCCCGTAGCAAATGCCAAGGACGATTTGGAACATGTCAACAACAAAGGCATAATATAAAATATGGACGTGTTATTGTGTAGAAATGTTTTAAATTGGATAACACTACAAAGGTACAATATGGAATAATAAAAAAATGCAAGCAAAACACCTAGCGCAGCGGGGTGTAACATTTAGTATAGTACACTATTTCACTATATGTAGTTATAGCGTCAACAATAAGTAACTAAGTCAAATAGATGCCAACAATTTATTAATCTATTTATTAAGTCATATTTTGTAATGAACATTAAGCATCTAGTTCCATTTATACAGATTTCACTCTTCCATTTTCGGACATACTTTCCGATCCCCTCCCATGTCAGAAGACAGAATATTTCATTAACTTTTGTTAAGAGTTATCCCGCTTTGGTCAGTGTTACTATCCTTCCCATAACCCCTACTTGGAACCCCTTTTCAAACAACCAATGAAAATTAAGTGCCTTGACCTAAAATAGTCAGGTTGACACAGTTTGCATTGGCGGAAAATATTCAAAATGTGTTCTATTCCGATATTTTAGAAATTTGTCAGTTAACAGCTGCATAATTCGATAAATAATTATGTGATTAGAATGTGTTCTACGGGGAAATAACATATTGGTAAGGATTAGTTTGATTTTATGGATCCGTTCCGTTACTTATGTTTTATGTTGGTGGAATAATGTGCCATTTGTGCCTCATACTCAGATGTTTTAGATTTTTGTCAGTGAAGAAGTTCATAATGTGATTAAAAAAAACATGTGATAAGAAAGTGTTCTATGGAGCAATAACATTTTGTGAGGATTCTTTTGTTTTCTTGGATCAGTTCCAGTTACAGTTCGATGTTTCATGGTTTTATGTTGCCATATTGTGTCATTAGGGAATATTATACTACAGTAAGTTTACTTTTTTTCATGTTGATCTACTTTACAGTTTGTTGTATTGTTCGTATTAAATAACGCATATACAGTTTGGTCAGCTATATTGCATTTTATTAAATTTAAATTTACAAATTGAAAACGGGACCTGTCGCTGTGTAATGTGATGTTGTAGCTGCGGAACCGGAGCTTGTTATAATTTGGTCCACTACATAAAAAAATTGGTACGAATACAGTACGGTTCCGCAGTTGTACTGTAGTGTAACTGATGATGATTATGTATATTTAGAGTTGAACAAAGTAATTACATGTTATAGTGTAGTTTTTAAAAAATTGTATGGCTAAAAAATATTTTCTTATTTGGCTAACTATCGCGAAAATGTTGAGACAAATTTAAGTTAATTAGGGGTCCAGTAGCTCTTCACAGTCTTGTTTGATATGTGTTGTATTTTTCTGATTTTGCAGTCCATATTATAATTATTAGGTCATTGTAGCATACTTTAAATAACGGCTAAGGACTTAAAGCAATAAATTTAAAACATCAAATAACCTTCTTCGGACTTAAAAAGGTACGAACTCGCAGCTTGTTATTCTTGTTCCGTTTTTGTGCCACAGGTAATAAACAGGCGATTATGTAATAAATATTGAAGAAATAAATTGGGAAAAGTTAGTTTTTCCTTAATTTTGATGCACATGTATGTGTTAGTCGCTGTTTTATACAATTAAATAATTCATAATCTTATTCTTACCAAAATTGTTGAATTAGCAGGAAGAAATTAATGTCAATTTACTTTTTATAGCGCGCATGAACCGTAGTCGATGCATATATATAGCGACAAATACTATATATTTGGTAAATAATGAAGAATTTACTTTAATTATGACAAAATTGTTCGAAACATTATTTTGTTGAAATGTCAAAAGTGCGTTGAAATGTTATATGAAAATTCCTCGTGTAGTGTAAGGGGTAGTATTATCACGCTACTTTATTTTTTAAAATAAATCAAGAAGGCAAACAGCTTGCAACTAAATTTTTGTTTGAAACGTAATATTATTTTAATTTCCATCAAATTCTAAATTTTTAATTTATAATGTTAACACCACATTTAATACTTGTCGCTACCCTATGACAGTGCCTCTAAATTCCAGTGGTCACGTGACGTCTTTCTTTTGTAATGGTGACGTCACATGAAATGCCTTTGATTGTCAGTTTTTAAAGATCGATTTAGAGATTCCAAAAAAATAGTATGAAATTTTTGTTGTTATCTTTAAATATAACATTTACTTTTTATCGATGTCAACTTTATTTTTAAGTCTTTCTTTAAAATTAATGTTTGCCCTTCTTCATTCACATTGTTCCAGTTTTTTGACGATATCAACTTCCGGACGAAAAAAAATCAATATCAGCATTAAGCAGATTTTGATCACGTGATTTCATTTTGATCACGTGACACGTAATTGCCGTAGAGGTCACCGCTCTTCGCGGGCAGCTTCGCTGCCCGCTGCGAGCTGTGCTCGCTACTAATGGTGAATTTCTTTTAATTTTGGAATGCACATTTTTGTGGCGATATAGACGGCTTTCTCATCTTGATCAACTATCAGAATTTTCAGATACAAGTTTCTTTTGCAAAATGCACTACACAAACTAAAAATATAATTATACATAATATACTTCCTATACATCTACATTGCACAATTCATTGTATAATATTTTCAATAATTATGATGATACACTAGCACTAGTATTCTCTTTTTAAAATGTCTTCATTACTTATTCCAAGGACGCGTTGGTACTGTCTCTGTTCTTTAGATGTACAGTATATGTAACATCAACATACGGTTCCGGGCAACACGGATAGTGCAGGACGTTTCTTTGTGCTGTGGATTTAACAAATTCGTAATTAACGTTCTGAATGAAGTTCGATATATCTATTTCCGATGATATACTATTAAGATCCAAGGCAAAACCGTCATATGTCCACGAACCAAATTTGAAAGAACAGGATATTTCGCCGTTTTGATCAGGGTCACATTCACTTCTGTCTATTCGAAGAGGCTGAAATACGTGGACTGTGCCATCACTGCTGACCACAGCCTTAGGCTCAAACCTTTTCTTGGTGTTGGCGCTGAATAAAAATAATTCTTTGTTAAAAATGTTTAATGCACAGTTATTCTTTAAAGAACTATGACTATAATATTTGAGAAAAACTGTATTGTTAGGGTATCCGACCCATAATTGAAGTCACCGTTTAATTTTATTTTTAGACCAAGAAATACAGCTTTATTAAATCATTGTATCGCAAATTAATAATATTCAAATTAAAATATTGTTTTACTTTCAGTCAGTGTTTACAGTTTTAGGCGAAAAAAGTTACTCAAATAGTATTTGCGATGTTTGCCGAACTTTATAGAGGTCTGCTCCATTGAAAAACAATAGAAATCCGGGTCAATATGATTACGTGGTCAATTCTGGTCCTGATACCTCAATATAATTTAGGTGGCATCCTAAATGATTAACATGGTTTTGCCAACATTCTTTTATTACAAGAACTGAAGGCGTAATTAAACGAACAAAATTCAACTGTTATAAAGGCATAACTTAACACAAGTATTCTCTTTTTTATCGGCAGGTAAATTGGACATTCTTGTCAATTAAAATTGAAGTCGGCACCTCTTCTTTGATAATTTGTTTATTTGAATGTTGTTTAACGCTACTTTCAGCAATTTTTCAGCTATATAATGGCTATCAGGTTTTATTGGGGGGGGGGGGCCTTAGTACCTGTGGAAAACCCCCCGACCTCAAGGAGGAAAACTAGAAATCCCTACCATTAACATCTTTGAAACTGAGGCTTCTACCCGTTACAATTAGATAATATATATTTGATCAAGAAATGTTAGTGTCAAAATATACCTGTTGTATAGTACTATATCAGGTGTCCATATTTCAGACAATGGTAGACGAATAGTACCCGGTCCTCCTTCCCATGTTAGCCTAGGATCGTTCCAAGTTGTTTGTTCCCAAACGTCAATTGAAAGTTTGTTGTCTACCTAAATTAATATTACGACATTAAATGTATGCAAATCTGTTATTGAAACCTGGATATGAAGTTGTGAATACTAATTTTAAAAACTTGATTTCATTTTGTTTAATTGACCAGGAGCAGTGCAAAGCAGTGTTTTTCTAAGAGCCTATTAACTCTACACCGGTGTTACCAATTTTACAGCTATATCATGCAGTCCTGTTTTAATTAAGGGGTTGGAACCATACTGAAGGTTCCGATTTGCCGACCCAAGAGCACCTCATCGCGTTTTCGGGTCGCGAATAGGGAAGACCTTCTCCCTTGGGGTTGTCAGGTCATAGTACGGAAAGCCTGGCCGCGAACCGTAGTGTGTGACGTATTTCGAAAATAGGCTCTTTGTAGTCTATACAGAAAACTTAATTATCATCCTCAAATAAATACTCTATACCTTTCCCGTGGCAGTCAAAATTATTTCACATCACTTGATCTCGTTGATTTATTGTTTGTTAACTTGCTCTAATCCTGAATATGTCTGAAATAGTAATCAATGACGTATAACAAACAACAAATATATCAACCAATCAAAGACTATGAGATAAGAGTACACTTGGCCGCATGGTGTTCTTGACAGAAACTTTTAAGGAATTGTTCGACACCAATCTAGGGGTTGAGATTTGACACCATTTAGACTGCCACTGGAAGCATATGGAGTTTTGGGTAGGGGCTGAGAAATTTAGCCTTCTGTAGCGGCTACACTTAGCCTACTCTTGTTCGAAATCCGCGGTGACAGACACCCCTCAACGAGGTCTCCCCTATCCGCCACCCGGGGACCCAATCATGTGAATTTTTGCGCAATATCCAGGTGAAGGCATATTGTGTACTGCAGCTTTCTCTACAGTGCAAATGGTTGCTGTGATGCATATGTTTAGCTTCAATTGCTTTAATAGGAGAAAAATATGTCGAATGAACCGAAAATCTACATGTCCCCCAACTTTCATTGGCCCGGACGTTAAACAATTTATTACCTTCAGTAGTTATCCATTGTAAGTTCAGCATTTCTGAATAATACAGGTTTTCATATCGATTGATTGATTGATTGATTGATTGTTGTTTAACGTCCAGCTAGCAATATTTCAGCTATATCCAGGACGTGAAAAGTATCATAATTTCATTATTAGAACATCCAATCCTTAGGATTAAAACAGGACCTCATACAATAATATGAGAGTATATACAGATAAAAAAGATAATTTAAACAATAAAATGTATGAAGCATAACAAATTCTCAGACATATTAAATTGTACAATACAAATTAATTTCTTTTAAAAACTTTAAAATTGTGTCGCCTGCGACAGTTTTTAATAAATAAATTAAAATATGAATCTACACTATAGAAACGTGCCCGGATGTGTGCCACATCCACACAGTCCATTAACACATGCTTAATGGTGTATGGGGTGTTGCATGGCACACATTCGGGTCGTGGCTCGTTATTTAAAATATAACTATGTGTCGTCCTGGTATGACCAAGACGACACCTGGTTAAAACCACTTGGTCTCTACGACTTTTATATAATTTAAAATTACTTTGATGCAGATGTGGTTGGATCTCGTGAAGTTTATTGTGAACTTCCAGATCCCAACCACTCTGCCATGTATTAAAAATATATTTTAGAATAAATGATTTAAAATCAGTGAAAGGTATTTTACAAATAATTATGTCATTATTTAAGGCATTCTTAGCTTCCCTGTCGACGACTGTGTTTCCATGGATTCCCACATGACTTGGAATCCAGAAGAACACAACCTCTTTACCTAAAGTTGTCAGCGATTTATAAATTTGAATTATTTTTAAAATAAATGGATTTTTAATTTTAGAATTTTCAATTGCCTGAAGACATGACAAAGAATCGGAGCAGATAATAAATTTCTTCTCATCTGACGAAGCAATAATGTTTAGTGCAAAAAGGATAGCTTGCGCTTCAGCACTAAATACAGAAGAAGCGGAAGGAAGACGGCGAGTTTCAACACGCTCTCCAAAGACAGCGGCCGATGCAACTTTATCGCCGTCCTTCGATCCATCTGTATAAATTGTAGAATGGTCAGTATAGTTAGATTTTATTTCTGCAAAGTGTTGTTGAATAATTAAAGGGTTTGTGTCAGACTTTTTATGGTTTCTAAGGTCAAAAATAAATACCGGTTTGGGGTTTAACCATGGTGGGTTATGAGGAATTTCAATAGCAGCAATTTCATCTAAATTTATACCAGAATTTTTCAAATGAGGTTTTATTCTGATGCCAAAAGGTTGAATTTTGTTTGCATATGCTTTTCAAAAATGTTTTGATAAAGAGGTTTGAAAACACAGTCGTGGGCGGGGTTGCCAGGATAAGCCTTCAATTTGGTTGCATATTGCAAAGCGAGCTTTATCCTTCTTTGATACAAAGAAGGCTCGTTTGCTTCTACATATAAACTATTTACAGGTGTGGTTCTAAAAGCTCCAAGACATAGTCGCAATCCCTGATGGTGTATAGTATCAAGGATTTTGACATATGACTTGCGAGCAGAACCATAAATAAAGCAACCGTAATCCAATTTAGATCGAACCAGCGATCTGTAAAGATTCAGTAAAACATCGCACTCAGCACCCCAGTCGGTACTGGATACGACTTTTAAAATATCTAATGCTTTAAGGCATTTATTTTTTAACATTTTGATATGGGGTAGAAAGGTTAGCCTTGAATCAAATATGAGACCAAGAAAAGTAGTTTCTTTTACAATTTTGATAGGATTATTATGTAATTTTAATTCGGGGTCAGGATGCATCTTTCGTTTATTACAAAAATGCATCCCAACGGTTTGTGCAGTGGAGAATTTAAAACCATTCTCAATTGCCCATTTCTCTATTCTATTTAAACATAACTGCAGTTGACGTTCAATATTATTCATGTTTTTTCCGGTTTTCATATCGACAATAAATAATTATTGGTCATATTCTAGTATCTAGATCCATGTGTAGGTGTGGTATTATGCGAGCCAGATGATTTTATTCAATTTTGTTTGTCCACCTTTTTAATGAGAACATTTGGGAAATTATATAACCCGCTGAACCACTGGAAAGCTGTGTTTGTTAAGCCTGGGATCCTTAACCTAAAGATAAGATACCGTGGTTTCATTTTTATTCGTGGGGTACCAATTTTCGTCGTTTTTGTGGATGGGGACTAACCACTGAATTAAGAATTCAACGAATAAATTAGGAATTCAACGAATAATGATTTCAAGAATTATATAGTGACGGTAAGCTGACATGAGAAAGTGCTATGGGACGGTTATTTACATGGATAATGACGACTGATGTTCAAGATGCATCGTTATATTGAAATGTTTTTAATCGATATGACAATTTTGCATTAAGATCAACTTTAGTGTGTTTATGACACTAAATAGAAATTAAACTCATCGGTTGTTATTTTTAAGTGCTGAATCCCGTCAGTAATGAAAGTACTTCCTGTTTCTCGTTGTAAAGTGTTGATGTGTACAAGTAACTTTCTTAATTGAAATAATGATAAAAAAAGGAATATATTTTTACACTTTTTATACTGATTTTTATCTTGAAAACCACTTATTATATCATCAAGTGTATTGTCAAACAAACAGGGAATATACGAGAAATTTACAATGAACTGTTTACTTAGATTGGTTTTAATAAAAACACGTGTTTATTAATTATGCTACAAAACAAAAACTTTATTACTTCAAGTCATTGGAAAACAAAACAGCCATTACACCATTTTCAAGATAGGAAGCTAGATGTACATTATCACGTGATATATGGTATCGCGTGATTTTATTTAGGGCACTACTCAACGCACGGTCTTTTAAAATTGTGTTTACAAACGACATTAAACGCAACCCCTTTCGTAAATTTTATGTTTAGTGCGGGATTTGCACCACGCCACAATAAACAGGGTTCGTTTTGCACCCTCTTTCTTAAGCCGTCCCATTTCGTGTCGTGTTAAAAAGGTCGCCGCTTTCCATTAAAAGTACCTTAAATTTCTATGAAATCCCTTGATCAGCATTATCGTTGTCACCTCCCGAGAGTGATTATATCTTGAAAATGAGTTATTGCAAAATGTACAGACTAACACTGTATGAATACCGAAAATTTGTAAGCAATTCCTTTTTCATTTTTTTAATTTTTTCTTTTGATATCGCAAACAACGAATTTAAGAATCCCATGAAATGTCTTTTTTCCTCCAACGACGAAAATTGATACCAACGAAAATAATGAAACCGCAGTATTAGGCAGTTATATTAGCCATTTTGCACTTTAAACGTTTAAGTTTATCGGGAATGATAAGTCGTCTGTAAATCACTTTTTTGATTTCAGACTAATTTAAGTTTTTTGTTTTAAATCTGTGTACACTTAAAATGAAGTATCAGCCTTTGTGTAGGTAAATAGTGATTAATTTCAGCAAACTACAGAAAACTCACGAGTTCTACAATGCTGATGAGTGATAGTCCGTGATTGATGATAACAGTTTGGTTTTCAGCTGTACCAGGATATGCCATCTTGTTGTAATCTTGCAGGGCTGTTCTAATTGCGACATCTTCAAGAACGGGTTTACCTTATACAAATAGATTTTAGTAATGGCGTATATAGACCATACAATAAGCAAAAAGTTTGTTTCGTTATGCGCGCAGTTGTCATTATATTTCACATTAAATTATTGCTTCCGTTTAAAAAAAACGCACGTCTCATTGAATGACGCAGAATGTAATATGTTATCAGCAAGTGAGATGTATTGATCTTATTCCGTTAAACAATATTAAAAAAAGTTTTTGCTTCATGACATAACTTAACCGGGTACTTCAGTGGTCGAATGGTTAAGGTAGTTCGTCTACTATTGATCACGTTGATCAGGTTGCGGGTTCGAGTTTCACTGTGGGCAGGGTGTACTCCAATCTTAATTGACAAGGTTTGCCAGTTTTCCCACCGAAGGTCGGTGTTCTCTCCGGCTTCCTCCCCAAATAAAAACTGGACGCAATGAAATAGATGACAGTGGCGTTAAACATCATTCAAACAAACGTAACTTACCATACCCGCACAGCGGTCACGTGACGTCTTTCTCCAGTGTGTTAGCGACGACACATGAATGCCATACGATTGTTAATTTTTTAAATAGAACATTAAAATAAAAGATTTGCACAAATTGTATTGTTTTATTAAAATTAACAACCGTATAACAAAACAAAAAACTGACATTATAATCAGATCCAAGATTTCATAGATCAATGCTGAAGTAAAAACGAACTTGTCAATGATGAACACCGTGTTGATTCTAATACCCAAGTTTTTTTTATTTTGGCACCCTGAATTTGACAATCGGTAACCATCTTAAGCTTTTAAGAATTAATCGAATAATTGGATGTTGCTTTACGTCCAGCACGAAGTAATTCAGCTATATTCAGGACGAGAACAAGTTAACAATAAATCAACGGACAAAAGAGTAGGATTGGACAAAATTGTATCCACTTAACGAGTTTGATGTTTTTAGAATTCTACAGAAAGGGTTTTTATCGTGCATCGAGCGTAGAACTCGCAAAACACCTTAACTACTAGGTCCATGGTCAGACTTTTACATTATAACACGAACCCCTTCCCTAAAATATAACCCACCTACCCACCACCCGGGGACACGCTGCACAGCTTTGTGTGTCTAGCACTGGCAATCCTCCCAGTAACCTTTTAATGAAAATAGCCACATTTAAAGTAATATATAGTACTAAAGATAGCTGTTTTGGTATGTCTTTCAGTATTTTTCTAGACCACAAAACAACTGATTGACTGATGTTTAACGTCCAGCAAGCAATATTTCATCTATATTCAGAACATGAACAATTTTATAACGTTAAAAAGTTAGAAACAACCCCATTGAAACAGTAAAACTGTAATCTCACACAATAGTACAAGGTTATATACACATAAAAATAACGTAAATAAAATAGTAAAATATGAAATTAGAGGATAGTTATGGTATTAAATTATATTTTATTATACCAATTAATTTCGTTTAAGAACTGTAGAATAATGTAGCCAACGACAGTTGTTAAAAAAAATTAAAATAAGAATCCACAACGTTGCCCTTTCAGTCACTAGTCGTATTAAAAAAAATTAAATACACGTGTTGTATAGCATTAATTACTAATTACTTACCAATGCAGTAGTATGGCGCCAATACCAGTAGTAGAATATCTAGCAACATCCTCAGTTTTACGGGAAATGATGTACACCTTTCAGTTATATAGTTACTGATATTGTTGTAACCTTGACCCTTGTTTTTGTATTTTGTCAAAACTTCAGAGATGTTATTTGAAAACGTGCGAATAAATGAAGATTTATTTCACACACTAATGAGTAAAAATTATCTATAATTTGTGTAATTATCTATACAAGTATTAAATTCGCTTGTCAAATGCGCAATTATTTTTTGTTCAAAGGTCATAGAGCTAAAATCAACTACCGGTATAACAGGGAAAATCACCGTACTAAATGTCATAAACCAAAACTCCAAGCATAATGTGAAAAACCAATGACATCCCAGCAAACACAGTACGTAAGTTGAACGTTACACTAACGTTAAACTTTGGTTAGTATTTGAGTAACATTTTTTAACGTTTTTGTAACGTTCATTGAAAACGTTAGCGGGTAACCGAAAAATAACGTTGTTAAATAACGTCATAATAACATTTGAATAACGTTAAAATGTTAATGTTTATTTTGAAACATTAAGCTAACATTTTAACGTATAAAGAATACGTTGTATTCTTAACTTTTAAATAACGTATGCATGGTAACGTTTATACAACGTTAGGCAACTATTTTCTATCAGAAATATCTGCTATATCGAAAATATATATTGAAAAATGACTGTTCTTATCAATTGTTTTCGAAAATGATTGATTGATTGATTGTTTGTTGTTTTACGTCCAGCAAGCATTATTTCAGCTATATTCAGGACGTGATAATTACTACAAATCAACTTATTTGATCATAAACAACCATTTTATATCCCTCCCTTAATACTAAAACAATATCTCATACAATAGTATGATAATATACATATAAAAATTAAATTAAAACAATAAAAAGTATGCAATATCACAATTAGCAGTATACTTAAATTTTGCTATATAAATTAATCTCTTTTAAAAACTTTAAAATTGTGTCGCCCGCGACAGTCCTAAACAAATTAAAATAAGTATCTACAGTATAGAAACGTTCCCGAATGTGGGCCAAGTCCACACAGTCCATCAAGACATGCTTGATTGTGTATGGACAGTTGCATGGCACACACTCGGGTCGTTGCTCGTTATTTAAAATATAACTATGAGTCGTCCTGGTATGACCAAGACGACATCTGGTTAAAACAACTTGGTCTCGACGACTTCTAAAACAATTAAAATTATTTTTGTGCAGTAGTGGCTGGATCTCATGAAGTTTATTATGAACCTCTAGATCCCAACCACTCTGCCACAAACGAGAAATATGTTTAAAAATAACTGCTTTAAAATCAGTAAAAGGTATGGCACAATTAATAATATCGTTATTCAAGGCCTTTTTGGCCTCCTCGTCCACGACCATGTTCCCATGGATCCCCACATGACTTGGGATCCAGAAAAACATAACTTCTTTACCCAAAGCAACAAGGGATTTGTAAATTTGAATAATTTTTAAAATATAAGGATTCTTAATTTTGAAGTTTTCAATAGCAAGGAGACATGACAGAGAATCAGAGCAGATCATAAATTTGTGCTCGTCTGACGAAGCAACTATTTTCATGGCAAGAAGAATAGCTTGCGATTCAGCAGTAAATACAGATGAGGCAGACGGAAGACGACGAGTTTCAACACGCTCTCCGAAGACAGCGGCTGAAGCAACTTTATCTTCGTCTTTTGACCCATCCGTATAAATAGTACTATAGTCAGGGTAAGAAGATTTAATTTCTGCAAAATGTTGCTGTATAATTAATGGGTTTGTGTCGGATTTTCTATGTTTTCTTAGATCATAAATAAAGATTGGCTTGGGGTTTAACCAAGAGGGGTTATGTGGAATTTCAATTGCAGCAATTTCATCTAAATTTATACCTGAATTCTCCAAATGAGATTTAATCCGCAAGCCAAAAGGTTGAATTTTGTTTGGATGCTTTTCGAAAAAGTTCTGATAAAGAGGTTTGAAAACACAGTCGTGGGCGGGGTTGTCAGGATAAGCCTTCAATTTGGTTGCATATTGCAAAGCGAGCTTTATTCTTCTTTGATACAAAGAAGGCTCGTTTGCTTCTACATACAAACTATTGACAGGTGTGGTTCTAAATGCTCCAAGGCATAGTCGCAATCCTTGATTTTGTATAGTATCAAGGATTTTGACATATGACTTGCGAGCAGAACCATAAATAAAACAACCGTAATCCAATTTCGATCGAACCAGCAATCTATATAGATTGAGTAAAACATCGCATTCAGCACCCCAGTCGGTGCTGGATACGACTTTTAAAATATCTAAAGCTTTAAGGCATTTATTTTTTAACATGCATGGTAACGTTTATACAACGTTAGGCAACTATTTTCTATCAGAAATATCTGCTATATCGAAAATATATATTGAAAAATGACTGTTCTTATCAATTGTTTTCGAAAATGTGTTGAGAATCTAATAGTATTATTTTAACGTCATTGTAACATTTATTTATAACGTTTTGTGCAACCTTAAAATAACGTTTGTAAATAACGTCAACGGCAACGTTTGAATAACAAAAAATAACAAAAAATATTAATGTTAATTTAAAACGTTTTTCTAACATTTGTTTAACAATAAAGAATAACGTTGTATTCTTAACTTTTTAATAACGTATGTATGGTAACGTTTATACAACGTTAGGCAACTATCTTCTATCAGACATCTGCTATATCGAAAATATATAATGAAAATGACTGTTCTTAGCAAATATTTATGGGTAGTTGTTATCAAAAATGTGTTTAGTTCAAATCCACGGGACAACCATTTTTCGTCCCTTCTGAAGGACTAGCATGGTTTCTTGGAGTGAACGGCCTCCATGTAATTATACGGTTAGGGATCCTATGACGAAAATATCAACTACAGTTAACCAGTCAAATATATCAATAGTTTCAGTTCACGTTTATATTAAAAAAATCATGTCGACATCTAGAGTGCATAATTTTAATATCGCTTAATTTGTTTCGATTTTTAACGATATTTTTAAAACATGTATTTTTATTTTTCAAAGTTTTGGGAAACACAACAGGCAATTTTAAAAGCGAATGCGTTTAAGTTTTAAATGAAACTTCATTTTAAAACAATATCCAGAATATGCCACATATATAGATGGTAAATTAATATGATATATGCATATTTATTTTAATTATTACTAGGTGTAGCAAAATATTCTCTGTCCGGAAATTTGCTTTACCCTTTCGGAAACTGCTTCTAACATTAAAATTTGTCGCCAAATACTTTCGAATAAATTAAGTTAAACTCCCTTGTACTTTGAAAAGATATTTTGAAACGCATATTTATTTTTCGAAACTTATTTATTTCTAATGTTTGTGGGTATCTGATCATCACTACAGCAGTTTATTGCAAACATACGAAACTAACCTACAATTTCAAAATTCTGCCGCCGCTGGTTTTGGCGCTTTTCACACAAACTTCGATCTCAACACAATACTAGTATTTACTCGCATTTATAAGAATTGTTTCATTTTCATTGAAAAGGTAAGGATACAGTCATTTACTCGAAAACCTTAACTTAAGCCTCAGTAAAAAAACCTGCTACTGTACTGGCTGATCTTGAAAGAATAAAGGATGGCCTTTGAAACGAGTCCTTCCATTAAAATTTTCACGGTAACTTGGAAAAAAAATTTGACAACATGGCGAGAACTAAGTTTGTGACAATGCGAGTGTGCCACTAACTCGCCTAGTGCCAGTGGCAACTGTTGTTCTGAACTGTGCCTGTACAGTATGCACTTTTAAGTTTTGCACTGCCCTGTATATCATAGCGAGCATCGCAGATGCGAGCTATACTGTTACATGCATGTATGTAAATAAGGTCACGTGATCCATATGAAGAAACCTTTTTCGGATGGTAGCTGAGCTTTCAGAAGAAAATACTGTGATCAAGCACAAAAAAATAATTTAAAAGTAGACAGAAATAGATTTTATATTGATTAAATTTAGGTGTTTATTTTTTAAGTAAAAAAGAAAATGTCCGACAATTGTTTTGCAATCTCAAATAAGCATATTAATTTTTTACATTTTTTGTGACTTCAACACATTAAAGACGTCATGTCACAAAAGGAATGCAGAGGCACTCTTTAGGTGCTTGAAGTAACATCATGAACCATAAAATATGCATGTGATGCTCGCATTTAGGCTGTGCCTATATTCATATTATAAAATTAAATGTTATTTACTGTAATGGCATGATTCTATGAGATACATGTGATACGTAATGTATACGTGTATGGACTATGGCTTATTTTGTTTCATATATCGGAAATCATTGGAGCACGACCAGAGTGGCCCCCCCCCCCTTCTAAATTTTTTCATCCGCCACTGGTTTTAATTATGTACATTTATGGAATTAATACTACTTTCTATTTTTATCCTGAGCTCTGCTCCAGGTACTTTAGTAGAAACAATTACATCACGTCATGAATCTGTTGACATGTATTTCTTCTTTTTCTATCTGATATTGCAGGGTCTTTATAGTAGATACAATAAGGTAACCCTCAGTCCACTGGCTAGGATCTGGTCCTATTCGTCGTAATGCAGCAAGTCTTAAATTTATTATGGGCCTTTTGACAATAATAATATTGTTGCCCATTTGCCTTGAAAACTTGAGATCTCATGCGTATTTGATTTATATTTTGCATGTTACTAAGCCTTAACTGCTTAAAAATTTATAAGTTTATTACCTTTAATAGGACCAGATTGTAATGGAAACAATGTACTAGACTGATTGTTGTTGTTGAATTAAGGTCTTAAAACGAATTCAGACATTGTCGCACAAGCAATTTGCATGCAAATATTTTGATCACAAATTTTAATTAATTCAGGCCAAAACAAATTATATTTTTGTTTCCTGCTACCATAGATTTTAAGATATACATAAATAGGGTCGGTAGGTTGGAAAATTATTCTACCTTGAGTCAATAAGGAAACAAGCCAGACTTTAGTGGTTCTTTTGTAAAAATGGCAAAATGATTAGGGTAGGGGCCAAAAATAGGGTACATTGTAGGTTGGGTAGCAGGAAACGAGACTATATTTTTTGGCATTAATAGTGGCTATGCATGCAATCATCTTTGTCTGGAAAACTAACAAGGAGAACATCAGTTTTCAGAATGTAAGTCTTGGGCTTTACATGTACTAAGGTCACTTTGTTTTTCATGAAAATTAATGTACTGTATTATCTTCAAACTGAAGATAAATATGCGTCAGGGTTTGAACTACATAAATTCTTCTGGATCTCAACACATGTACAACATTTCACTGTTTCAGATTATTTGGCATTTTCATAAAACTTCATTGACAGTTTTATCAATTTGTTGTAAATAATAAAGCAAAATATACCAATAAATGGCTCAAAATAAAAAGAAAAATCAAGTTATTGTAGGCAAAATTGAAACATTGGAACAAAGTTTTACAAGGGAAAATAATCATTTATGTAGGACTGACAAGTTTTGCACCGTCAGTATAACATATTTCTTGGCTTCTACTTAAGGAATGTATTTAATTGCATTTGGAATTTTAGGTTTAAAAAACTTGTTTTTGAATACTTTGTAGATTAAAGTAGTTTTTAGCTTTAGCTGTTTTAAATTATATAAAATTTAAGTAAATTTTTTTTATTTTAAAGGTCATTGATAAGCTTCAAGAAATTATTAGTCAACAAAAGAGTGGGAAAAAAAACTGGACATGTTGATAGGTCAGAAGAACGACATCGATATGCTTGAAGATATATCGTCTGCTCCTGTAAATATCATAGAGGAGTTTAATAGAATGGGACAGGAGCTAGAGGAAGATGCTTATCAGCGCAAGATGGTATGAAAATATTACATTTAGATATTTTTTTGAAATGAAATACATAATTTTACACAGATTTTCCAATAAATAATTTAACTAAATTTATTGTTGAACACCCGAATAAGGTTTCCTTAATAATCTTTACATGAAGGAAGTACATTATTTGGAGATGTGCATAAAGAATTTTCATTCATTGCTGTCGGATATCATTCAGGAGATATAACTGGATTTAGACATTTTAAATATAGTGTTCAAAGAGAGACCTCATAAGTGCAACTCCTTAACCGCTAAATGGAATTTGATGAAAATCTGGAGTTGTGCATGAAGAAATTTTATTGCACTCAAATATCATTCAGGGGAGATAATTAGACATACTGTTTTTCTTTTGGCAATAGAATCCACAATGAATCGCTCACAGTATTCCTTGTTTGATATCACTTCGCCCTATAGTGATCAGTCTGTCCGTCTGAACTAATCGTGTCCGGGCTGTAACGTTTTTATCTTTTGAGGTAGGCTTTTGATATTTGGAATGTAGGTAGATAATATCAAGGCGATGTGTCGCATACCGTGGTTGATAACCTTTGACCTTAAGGTCACATTATTGCTTTTTGTATCACAAATTCATGTCCGTGCTGTAACTTTTTTATCGTTTGAGATAGGCTTTTGATATTTGGAATGTAGGTAGATTATATCAAGGCGATGTGTCGCATACCGTGATTGATAACCTTTGATCTTGAACTTTGTCCTTAAGCCAAGTTAAGGTCACATTATTGCTTTCTGTATTACAAATTCATGTCCAGGCTGTAACTTTTTTATCTTTTAAGATAGGCTTTGATATTTGGAATGTGGGTAGATAATATCAAGGCGATGTGTCGCATACCGTGGTTGATAACCTTTGATCTTGAGCTTTGACCTTAAGGTCACATAATTGCTTTCTGAATAACAAATTCATGTCCGAGTTGTAACTTTTTATCTTTTGAGGTGACTTTGATATTTGGAATGTGGGTAGATAATATCAAGGCAATGTGTCGCATACCAATGTTGATGACCTTTTACCTTGACCTCAAGGTTAGCGGGGCCCACAGAGATGGGTACCATCTCACTGATATCTGGTGCTACTTTGTAAAAAAAAATTGTCTACCTGTATGAATACAATATTAGGAATTAAAAGACATTTTGTTGGGTTCTGATTGTGTCTGTAGATTTTACTTTTGTTCTTGGAAGATCACATACTGTCATTGTAGCTCTGGCTTAATGATTAGAAATTATATTTATTTCATGTTTTGTCATTAAAGGGGCTGTTATGAAAGTCCAGAAGGTGGAGAGAGGACCTATTGATGATGCTTTGATAGAGGTGCTAAAGCATGCACCACATTTACCTGGTTCACCAAAGCATATAAAGGTAACTATGAAAGCTAATATGCCTTATTAGGATAAGGTTGGGTTCCATTGTCTGAACTGATTAATAACTGATAATAATTACATTTGCCTTGCATATACTTAAAATGTGGTTATTCTATTGGTTAACTGGTCCATGGAATCATCTTATATAACTCATTGAAATGTCACTTGTGTTATTAACATGACCTTACAAATAATATTTAAGCGCAAATAAAAAAAATACATAAACACACCATAAAACAAAATAAAAAAAACACCATTAAAATGTAATTATAAGAATTGAACTGGTACTTTTAGAGTTCGTGTTAAAGTTTCATAAAGGAATTAATTCAAAATAGAGGAACAATTTATAATTATGGAGAGGGGTATCCTTTTTTAAGCTCATTCTGAGTCACTGAAGTATTTTTTGTTTCATAACAATTTTCTCAGCAAGTACTTATTATAGCCTCTTGACATTTATAATTAATGTACCTTCATTATGGGGTGCCACATGGGATTTGATGTTAAGTCTGTTGCTTGCCTTCTTCCTGTTTAACGAAATATGGTGATTTTTTTTACTTTGATAGATTATTTTTTTTATTTCAGAAACATACTAGTACCACAAGAATTGAAATAGACTCCGACTAAAGAGTAAAGATTTTTTCTCCAGGATAGATTGGACAATAATTATAATTCAGAAACAACTAGTAGATATAAAAATGACATTTTTTATGACAATACTAAGAAGGCATAATGTAATTACATATTTTCTCAAATTAAAAAGGAATATCTTGATAAACATGTTTTTATTTAGTCACAGCCCATTAATATGTTTCTAGCAATACTGTGTTGTGACATGCAAAAATTGCAAATTTCAGAATTTTCTTAAGCCTCAAATACACATTTTCTTCCCCTCTTATTGTTCCCTATAATTGATTTTTTGGTTCCTACTTGACTAATAGAATGTAGTTTTTAGTGTTGGTTTCTGTCAAAAGTATATGGTGCCCAAGAAAACATTTCAATTAATCATATATGATTTATTGATGTCATATGTTGGTTTCGTTGATGAAAAGAATAATGGCAGGTATGTTAAGCTGCATTGTTTGATAACGTTAAAGGTTTGTTGTCTGAAAATGTTTAAGTTACGTTTTCTGATAACGTTTAAATTTCGTTGTTTCATAACGTTTAAGTTTTGTTGTTTGAAAACGTTAAAGTTACATTGCTAGATAACATTCATGTTATGTTGTTTGGTAACGTTAAACATTAGTTATTGAGTAACGTTATAAAAAACGTTACACTGACTTTGATCGGAGTCTACAAAATACCGTTACTTTAACGTAAAAAATATACGTAACTATAACCAAAAAGTAACGTTTTTTTAACGTTAAATAAACGTTACTGTGTTTGCTGGGACGTGTTCATAATTAAACCAAAAAACCCTAACATAACACGCTTGTCTTATTGTGTTGTCCGATTTAGGAAAAGGTTTCAAAATTTATTTTTTCTTAAATTTTAACAACTGTAGTCATTCCTATCCCCACATTAACACTCAATTAAAATCTTTTTATGAATGTCGTCATATTCTTTCATCAAGTGATGTTAATGGATCACTTACTTTGTCAAGTCACTTGGGTTAGCGTCATCAGTCTTAGATGAGAACTGAGCTAGGACATTGATGTAAATACAATTTACAAATACCCGCATCTTTCAATGAAAAGACTTCCTTTTAATATATTTTGAAAGCGTAAAAAGCCCGTCCCATGTTAAAATTAGTGTTAGACGGGTATTTTACATATTAAGCTAAGAGTAATAAATTTGTTTGGTTTCTTGTAGAAAGGTTAAGTATGCTAGTATCATAAAAAGGGAGGAGTTATTGGTAATTGAAATAATGGACATGTAATGTAGTATATTGGTCGAAGAGTGAAAGTTTTAAAGTGTTTAAGTTAAACAAAACCATGTTTTAAAGTTTTCTATGGAAATATAAATTAAAAATCTTCATTAGTTAAAATTAACAGATTAAAAATTATACGAAAATGATAGATCATTATCGCAACTTTTTCGTATCCGTATCGATAGTTGGAGAATGAGCCCTCCTTCCATAATCTGGGCTCTTGTGGTCCAAGCTTTCCGATCAGAATATAAAAACCTTGTAGAGGACAATCCAATCAACACAACATTAAAAATAGGGTACATTAAGACATTAAATGATACCCCGCCAAGTTGCATTGATTTTTATTATTCCTGAACACATTGGACTGAATAACATACCTATAGGAACAGCGTATCATGATGACAGTCCATCTATAAAGACAATTTGTACCTTTATCTTTGACCTATAAACAAATTTTAATTGGCACAACTAAAAAACTACAAATGAGATTTTGCTGAACATTGAACTTGATCATACTTTTGTAGTACTCGACAGCTTTGCAAAGCTAAAAAAATCTGTATCCTTGACATGTGTTTTTTGTGTTTTGTTAAAACTTTAGAGATGTTATTTTGAAAATGTGCGAATAGTTGACGATTTATTTCACACACTAAAACGTCAAACTTATCTATAATTTGTGTAATTATCTATACAAGTATTAAATTCGCTTGTCTAATGCGCAATTATTCCTTATTTTCAAAGGTCACGGAACATGGAACATTGAACTTGACCATACTTTTCTAATACTCAACAGCTTTGCAAAGTTTAAAACCCCACGTGGGACCTGGGACACAGGAGAATAGGTCCACGGCTTCCTCAGCCTGCAGTGTTGATTGATTGATTGGTTGTTGTTTAACGTCCAGAAAGCAATATTTTAGCCAGCCTGCAGTAATAGTCTGCTTACAGAGGCAACACTTGCCGTGTGTTGCGACCCGTGTCGATTACAGGACTGAATTTCAGTAGGCCGGGTAAACGGTCCCGATAACTTACTGAACCCTTACTTTTTCTAGACGGGAAATCCAGTTAGCCCCGATGCATTGTCAAGTCTTGCCCTTTTTTGAATCATTATCATTTAGTAATACGCTTCTCTATTACACTTTTTTCTTTCAAACTGTTCCATTTGATAGACGGCTTCCTTACAGGTTTTGCAAAGAAGGCGGTGGCTGAAGCTTTACAGAGGCGACATGTTTGCCGTGTGTTGCAACCCGTGATGATGGAGGAAGAAATCCTTGGGTTTGAGAGACCACTCTCTGCTGCATCCATTAGTGCAGGTCAGCGGGTTTCGATTTTCAATACACCACTTTGGCCCTGACTTTAACTAGACGGGAGACCGGATGATTGATTGTTGTTTTACGTCCAGCAAGCAATATTTCAGCTATATTCAGGACGTGATAATTATCACAATTAATACATTTAATTATAAACAATCATTTAGTATCCCTCCCCTAATACTTAAACAAGATCTCATACAATAGTATGATAATATATTCAGATAAAAATGTAAGTAAAACAATAAAAAGTATGTAATATCACAATTAGCAGTATAATTAAATTTTGCAATATAAACTGTCTTTTAAAAACTTTAAAATTGTGTCGCCTGCGACAGTTTTTAATAAAGTAAAATACTTATGTACAGTAAAGAAACGTTCCCGAATGTAGGCCACGTCCACATAGTCCATCAAGACATGCCTGATTGTGTATGGACACACTCGGGTCGCTGATCTTTATTTAAAATATAACTATGAGTCGTCCTGGTATGACAAAGACGACACCTGGTTAAAACACAATATAAGTTATATATTGGTGACTGTTTCTGTTGTACAACTGTTTATATTCTTTCAGAATATGACAGCAAAGAAAGATATATAGTTGTGGAATATGTTGACAAATTTTGTCAAACGCAGGAGTTCATTCAAGGTACACTGATGTAATATAGCTGTGTTATTATGAAGAAGCTTTAATTACGTAATTACAGTTTATTACATGCCATTTTTCATATCGCTATATGACCTCAAGAGTCCCATATCAAGCCTGAGTTGAGGCAGATGTGGTAAATAACATTTAATAACCTACATGTATTGCTTAATATTTCATTCCATAGTTTTACGTTGCCAATAATATCTTACAACCATGAACAGAAATGATAAGCCTATCTAATCATCACATCAGGTTCACCTTCTAAAAATTTGCTTTTCAGGTCAAAACAAAGATAATGACAGATCAGATGACACGTATAAAGGTGCAGGGCTAGCACCACTTCTTAGTTAATTTCAAGGTTTGTTGTGATAGTTTCATTTTCAATTTAGTGTCTCATAAGCAGCACTTGTCGTAATGTTATAAAGTTATAATTAACTAATATAATTAGTTAAATGAAAATTAAAATAATGAAACAAAACCCACAACTGCAACAAACTGATAACATTTTAAAGACCCTACAACTACATTTTTTGAGTATATAAATATATTATTGTTTGTCGTAATTATATTGAAATTTGATATGCTCATATGATTGATTGATTAATGATGTTTAACGCCCGAGCAGCAATATTTCAGCTATATTCAGGCGATGAACATGAAATGGATGATAAAATGAACATAAAATGATGATGAATGAAAATGGGATGGGACACAAGGAAAAATAGGGGTAACGGATTTTAGATTGCCACTGGCAAATGGGAGGATGGATAGGGTCGGGCAATTTAGCCTCCTGTAGCGGGATCGAAATCCCTACTCATAGAGAATACTACAGCAGCGTTCTTCAACGTGCGAGGAACGTGGCATTTTCCCAACACTAATATGGTTTGCGGTCAGGTTTTCCGTATTATGGCCAGACAACCCCAGCTTGCCAGGGGTACCCCATTCAACCACCTGGGGCACACATCCCAGTTAGTCTTTAGGCAAACCGACCTGACACGCCGGTCAGGGTACTGGGCGCTATTTAGTCGCCTTTTACGACAAGCTAGCGCGACTGCGGTCTATTGTTTTAGCCACCCGGATCCCGCACGGGGCGATATGCTCATATGAGAAGATGAATTGTTCTTTGTAAGCATTTTCTAAAATTGTACAGCCCAATATACTGAATGAGGAAAAGCAACAATGTAATGTTGACATATTTGTTTTATTTCAAATGTTGACCCAGTACTTTAAGCATAAGCCTCTTCTTTAGAATGATTACCAGTTTTTTTCAGACTTCTGGTCAAACACCAAGAACAAAGAAGCATCTGACCTATTGCAGGAAGCAAAACAAACACACCAATTAACATTGACTAGTCTGTAGTTGGTTCTGCTGCCATCAAACTATTTTGTAAAGAAGAAGCAGCTGAGGCATATATTTCTCTGACCGAGACATTTCCCAAAAGCTTGGATGGAAGTCAGAAGTATCGCCTATTAAATCTTATATTAGCCAAACCAGGTTTGTCGTTATAAATATGCTATCCAAACTACTTTTAATTTGTGTTCATAAGCATAACAATAGCACACACAATGATTTAATTAAGGAAAAAAGGTCAATTTATTCAATATCGTTAGAAATAGAGCTATAAGAATATTTGTTTAAAATAGATTGATTTCAGTATAATCAAAACCAAGTTACTGACAAACATATCAAAAGTCCTTCAGACTTTTATGTGCGAGTTTATATTTAATAGTTTAGTAACGTTCTCTATTTCTTACAATTTATCTAGGTATTTTAGCCATGTTGTTGCAACCAAACAATGAACGAGCACTATTTAATCAACTATATTAATAGCCTTGATTTCTTTGTTAAAATTAATGAAAAATATCAGAACTGCCTACTCAACAAACCAACCTTAACCAGTCTAGAATCAAACCAAACTATAAAACAAATTTTTTAATGGAAATGTTCTGGCCAACACATTTGCATACTATCTTTTGAAAACTCTATATGCAAAAATTTTGAAAAAGCATACTTATAAATGTTGACAATGTCAACACAACGGTTTGTATGTGTACATTATTGAATATATTTATTTTTATCAAAAGATACGTGTTTTAGTTGAAGGCAAGGTAATCACATAACAAAAGATCCATATAAGAATCCAACGTTGAAAAAGAATTTAATAACTGAAACAATGGAGGCTTTATGGAAAATAGTGAAGGTAGTTCTTATTAGTATATTTTTTAGCAATCTGATTTAAACTAAGCAGGTTTAAAACGTTGTAACAGTAAAAGTGAGTTTTATGAAGTTTTAATTTGGTGTATAGCTGAAGGATGTGTTTTATGTCAATATAGTTAAATTTCACATAACAATTGATGTTTTTAGAGAACTGCAAAAATTAACAAAAATCGGCACTTCAAAAAAGTAACCTGCTGTATTGTGACTTGCACACTTGATTAATCTGGAAACACGAAATTACAACAAAGCTATTTTTTCCTTTTATTTCCTAGTGTTTTATTAGATTTATTCAGTGCTTTTGTATTGCCTGAGAAATGGAGAAAAAACATGGATTAATGGTAGTGGCAGTTCTCCACTCATGTATATATTTAAAATGATTACCTAGCTTATCAATACATACTTAAAATTAGTAGAAACATTAATTTTGTATATTTAAATTTTAAGGTAATTCCTCATCAAAGACTAAGAAAGTTACATGGTCAGATGGTTTTGAAACTGGTGATACATGTAGACATTGATGAAGAAAAATCGAAGAATGTATCCATAGGACACAGATGCACCCGCTAAATGAAGTCCCAAAACAGGAAGTCATTGTCCGACAGGTCTGAAAGTCGCGTAGGACGTACAACTTGTGATACTGAACCACCCTGCCAAATTCCAAATTGTTCTCGTGTACGGTTTCTGAGAAAAGCTTGACGGAAAATTGTACGAACGGACGACGTACGGAGAACGACGGACACGAGTAAAACTTAGCCCCCCCCCAACATGTCGTCGCCAGGGCATTTATGCGCCACCTATTTTAATTCTGAAATACAAAATTTACTGTACCTTCATGCGTTTATTTGTTTTTGTGACTACTTTAAACCAGAGGCTCTTAAGAGCCTGTATCGCTCACCTGATTTTTAGGCAATGAAGATGGCATTTCCCTGATGGTAAAGTAAGTCCTGTAATTTTCAATAAACTTTAAATAGGACCATCCAAACAATATTACTAGAAAGCTTTGTTTCATTGGTTAACCAGTTGTATAGAGAAGATTTTTTTATTTGCCCATAGGGTCCTATGTTAAACTAAGTCCTGCGGGGGAGGTGGCCATTTTGAATTTCCAATTGCCATAAAAAACAAACTTTATAAAGGACCATCCAAACAATATTGCTAGTAAGTTTTTGTTTCCATCGATTCACTGGTTTCAGAGAAGAAGCCTTTAAAAACTTTTTCCCATAGGGTCGTATGTTAAACTAAGTCCTGCGGTAGCGGCCATTTTGAATTTCTAGTTGGCATTAAAATCATAAACTTTATAAAGGACCATCCAAACAATATTGCTAGTAAGTTTTGTTTTGATTGGTTAACCGGTTTCAGAGAAGAAGCCCTTTTTAACCTTTTTCCCATAGGGTCCAATGTTAAACTAAGTCCTGCGGTGGCGGCCATTTTGAATATCAGATTGGGATAAAAAAATATTTACTTTATAGAGGACAATCCAAACAATATTGCTAGTAAGTTTTGTTTCCATTGGTTGGCCGGTTTCAGAAAAGAAGCCTTTCAAACTTTTTCTCATAGGGTCCTATGTTAAATTAAGTCCTGTGGTGGCAGCCATTTTGAATTTCCAATTGCCATACAAAACACAAACTTTATAGAGGACCATCCAAACAATATTGCTAGTAAGTTTTTGTTTCCATTGATTAACCGGTTTCGGAGAAGAAGCCTTTTAAAACTTTTTCCCATAGGGTTCTATGTTAAACTAAGTCCTTCAGTGGCGGCCATTTTGAATTTCCAATTCCCATCTAAAACACAAACTTTATAGAGGACCATCCAAACAATATTGCTAGTAAGTTTTTGTTTCCATCGATTCACTGGTTTCAGAGAAGAAGCCTTTAAAAACTTTTTCCCATAGGGTCGTATGTTAAACTAAGTCCTGCGGTAGCGGCCATTTTGAATTTCTAGTTGGCATTAAAATCATAAACTTTATAAAGGACCATCCAAACAATATTGCTAGTAAGTTTTGTTTTGATTGGTTAACCGGTTTCAGAGAAGAAGCCCTTTTTAACCTTTTTCCCATAGGGTCCAATGTTAAACTAAGTCCTGCGGTGGCGGCCATTTTGAATATCAGATTGGGATAAAAAACATTTACTTTATAGAGGACCATCCAAACAATATTACTAGTAAGTTTTGTTTCCATTGGTTGGCCGGTTTCAAAAAAGAAGCCTTTCAAACTTTTTCTCATAGGGTCCTATGTTAAATTAAGTCCTGTGGTGGCAGCCATTTTGAATTTCCAATTCCCATAAAAAACACAAACTTTATAGAGGACCATCCAAACAATATTGCTAGTAAGTTTTTGTTTCCATTGATTAACCGGTTTCGGAGAAGAAGCCTTTTAAAACTTTTTCCCATAGGGTTCTATGTTAAACTAAGTCCTGCAGTGGCGGCCATTTTGAATTTCCAATTCCCATCTAAAACACAAACTTTATAGAGGACCATCTAAACAATATTGCTAGTAAGTTTTTGTTTCCATCGATTAACCGGTTTCAGAGAAGAAGCCTTTAAAAACTTTTTCCCATAGGGTCGTATGTTAAACTAAGTCCTGCGGTAGCGGCCATTTTGAATTTCTAGTTGGCATTAAAATCATAAACTTTATAAAGGACCATCCAAACAATATTGCTAGTAAGTTTTGTTTTGATTGGTTAACCGGTTTCAGAGAAGAAGCCCTTTTTAACCTTTTTCCCATAGGGTCCAATGTTAAACTAAGTCCTGCGGTGGCGGCCATTTTGAATATCAGATTGGGATAAAAAACATTTACTTTATAGAGGACCATCCAAACAATATTGCTAGTAAGTTTTGTTTCCATTGGTTGGCCGGTTTCAGAAAAGAAGCCTTTCAAACTTTTTCTCGTAGGGTCCTATGTTAAATTAAGTCCTGTGGTGGCAGCCATTTTGAATTTCCAATTCCCATAAAAAACACAAACTTTATAGAGGACCATCCAAACAATATTGCTAGTAAGTTTTTGTTTCCATTGATTAACCGGTTTCGGAGAAGAAGCCTTTTAAAACTTTTTCCCATAGGGTTCTATGTTAAACTAAGTCCTTCAGTGGCGGCCATTTTGAATTTCCAATTCCCATCTAAAACACAAACTTTATAGAGGACCATCTAAACAATATTGCTAGTAAGTTTTTGTTTCCATCGATTCACTGGTTTCAGAGAAGAAGCCTTTAAAAACTTTTTCCCATAGGGTCGTATGTTAAACTAAGTCCTGCGGTAGCGGCCATTTTGAATTTCTAGTTGGCATTAAAATCATAAACTTTATAAAGGACCATCTAAACAATATTGCTAGTAAGTTTTGTTTTGATTGGTTAACCGGTTTCAGAGAAGAAGCCCTTTTTAACCTTTTTCCCATAGGGTCCAATGTTAAACTAAGTCCTGCGGTGGCGGCCATTTTGAATATCAGATTGGGATAAAAAACATTAACTTTATAGAGGACCATCCAAACAATATTGCTAGTAAGTTTTGTTTCCATTGGTTGGCCGGTTTCAGAAAAGAAGCCTTTCAAACTTTTTCTCATAGGGTCCTATGTTAAATTAAGTCCTGTGGTGGCAGCCATTTTGAATTTCCAATTGCCATAAAAAACAAAAACTTTATAGAGGACCATCCAAACAATATTGCTAGTAAGATTTTGTTTCCATTGATTAACCGGTTTCGGAGAAGAAGTCTTTTAAAACTTTTTCCCATAGGGTTCTATGTTAAACTAAGTCCTTCAGTGGCGGCCATTTTGAATTTCCAATTCCCATCTAAAACACAAACTTTATAGAGGACCATCCAAACAATATTGCTAGTAAGTTTTTGTTTCCATCGATTCACTGGTTTCAGAGAAGCAGCCTTTAAAAACTGTTTCCCATAGGGTCGTATGTTAAACTAAGTCCTGCGGTAGCGGCCATTTTGAATTTCTAGTTGGCATTAAAATCATAAACTTTATAAAGGACCATCCAAACAATATTGCTAGTAAGTTTTGTTTTGATTGGTTAACCGGTTTCAGAGAAGAAGCCCTTTTTAACCTTTTTCCCATAGGGTCCAATGTTAAACTAAGTCCTGCGGTGGCGGCCATTTTGAATATCAGATTGGGATAAAAAACATTTACTTTATAGAGGACCATCCAAACAATATTGCTAGTAAGTTTTGTTTCCATTGGTTGGCCGGTTTCAGAAAAGAAGCCTTTCAAACTTTTTCTCATAGGGTCATATGTTAAATTAAGTCCTGTGGTGGCAGCCATTTTGAATTTCCAATTCCCATAAAAAACACAAACTTTATAGAGGACCATCCAAACAATATTGCTAGTAAGTTTTTGTTTCCATTGATTAACCGGTTTCGGAGAAGAAGCCTTTTAAAACTTTTTCCCATAGGGTTCTATGTTAAACTAAGTCCTTCAGTAGCGGCCATTTTGAATTTCCAATTCCCATCTAAAACACAAACTTTATAGAGGACCATCTAAACAATATTGCTAGTAAGTTTTTGTTTCCATCGATTCACTGGTTTCAGAGAAGAAGCCTTTAAAAACTTTTTCCCATAGGGTCGTATGTTAAACTAAGTCCTGCGGTAGCGGCCATTTTGAATTTCTAGTTGGCATTAAAATCATAAACTTTATAAAGGACCATCCAAACAATATTGCTAGTAAGTTTTGTTTTGATTGGTTAACCGGTTTCAGAGAAGAAGCCCTTTTTAACCTTTTTCCCATAGGGTCCAATGTTAAACTAAGTCCTGCAGTGGCGGCCATTTTGAATATCAGATTGGGATAAAAAACATTAACTTTATAGAGGACCATCCAAACAATATTGCTAGTAAGTTTTGTTTCCATTGGTTGGCCGGTTTCAGAAAAGAAGCCTTTCAAACTTTTTCTCATAGGGTCCTATGTTAAATTAAGTCCTGTGGTGGCAGCCATTTTGAATTTCCAATTGCCATAAAAAACACAAACTTTATAGAGGACCATCCAAACAATATTGCTAGTAAGTTTTTGTTTCCATTGATTAACCGGTTTCGGAGAAGAAGCCTTTTAAAACTTTTTCCCATAGGGTTCTATGTTAAACTAAGTCCTTCAGTGGCGGCCATTTTGAATTTCCAATTCCCATCTAAAACACAAACTTTATAGAGGACCATCTAAACAATATTGCTAGTAAGTTTTGTTTTGATTGGTTAAACGGTTTCAGAGAAGAAGCCCTTTTAAACTTTTTTCTCATAGGGTCCTATGTTAAACTAAGTCTTGAGGTGGCGGCCATATTGGTTTACCAATCAAAATAAAAAACACAAACTTTGCAAAGGTCCATCCAATGAACATTATGGCCAAGTTTGGTTTCAATTGGCCAAGTGGTTTCGGAGAAGAAGATTAAAATGTAAAAAGTTTACAGACGCCGACGACGCCGACGGACGCAAAGTGATAACAATAGCTCACATGACCCTTTGGGTCAGGTGAGCTAAAAATGTAAATGTAGGTGTGTAGTTCTTTTTTATTATAAAAAGATATTGTGTGAGCGAAATTCATCCCAATCGGTCAATAACCTCGTTTCTTTAGGAACATGTGTGTCCCTGGAATACATTAGTTAACTTTTGTATTTTTGCACATCTTTTTGAAATATGCTTTATTTATGGAGCTATTTACTTTTTTAAATGGAAATGGCCAAAGAAAGTGGATTACAGTGAACTACAAAAATAAATAGAATATATGATCAACTTGTTTCTAGATCTGTTGTTAACTTCTGGTATCTCAAGGCATATATTTGCAGATACAGTTTGGTTTTTTTTTTTTTATTCCAGCAAGGTTTTTTTTTTGATTGGATGATATTTTTATTGTCAATAAAATTACTTCCGTTCATATCAAGAAGTGAACAACAAATTGTGCCAAAGTTTACATTTGAACATTTTAATAAATTATTACTTTATCAATTAATTAAACAAATATTTTTGTTATGCACAATCAAGAGTGAATCTTAATGTGACGTCATATTATAAGTATGCATGGTTTTCCTTGTTTAATCGCCTGAATATAGCTGAAATATTGCTGCTCGGGCGTTAAACACCATAAATCAATCAATCCTTGTTTAAAAATATAGCCCTATAAATAGAATCATTGTTTTGTCTCCACCTATAGACGATGTCAGAAATTGGTCAGATACGAGTAATCGTTCGTGTCGGCAGGTGGCGTATTAAACAGTCCGTCATTACTTGGTATACGCTACAGATTGTTTACATTGGTGATAGATAATGCATGTTGATTATGAACAACGTATAGTCATAAAATGTCGAATACTAGCTGCGGCGGTCGCATTTGTGCGATCTCCGATTGTCAAAACAGGCTTTGATATACCGGAAAATTTTGTTAAGAATAAAAAATAAAATATAGAAATCATGTCTTTTACTTGCTACAAGACTATATCGCTAAAACTAATACGGTACCTTTAAAACAAACAACGGTTTAAATATGGAATTATCGATTTGTTACCATTTACGGATTTTCACTGTCCAGTATCAGCAGTCGTTCCAATAATTTTAATAAAGGTCATGATATCGAAACGTGAACAAATAAAAAACAGGCTGCATGGATCTTTGGTTAAAAACTGGAAGCATTAGAAAAAGTAGTGAATATATTAAATAGATAATATTTAAAGTGAACTTGTGTAGAATTATAATATGAATAAGGTTGCAACCTTCAGCGGCTCCCAGACACCCTGTCAATTAGGTTTTGCCTCACTAACTAGACAAAGTCTATTTAGCGATCACTGATACCCCCGCTTTTGTGAAAACTTCTAACGTTTTTCGTGGACTTTGACCTTGAAATTGGACGAATTTCCCCAAAAATAGATAGGCTGCTTACAAACATAATATATAAAAATATCCCACAGTTTCATTTAAATCGGATGCAAACTTTTTGAGCTCTTGTCGAAAAACAACATTTTTCAAAAAAAGTTTTTGCGGACTGCGACCTAGAAATTTTAATGGATTTCCCCCAAAATCAATAGGCTTCTTACCAACCTGATATATAACAATATCCCAAAGTTTCATTCAAATCACATGTAAACTTTTTAAGTTGCCGTCCGGAAACAACTTTTTTTTTTAAAAGTTCTAACGTTTTTCGTGGACTGTGACCTTTAAATTTGACGGATTTACCCCAAAATCAATAGGCTTTTTACCAACTTGATATTTTACAATATCCCAAAGTTTCATTCAAATCGGATGCAAACTTGTTGAGTTATTATCCGGAAACAATTTTTTTGTTAAAATTTCTAACGTTTTTCGTGGACTGTGACCTTTAAATTTGACGGATTTCCCCCAAAATCAAAAGGCTCCTTACCAACCTGGTATTGGACAATATCCCAAAGTTTCATTCAAATCAGATGTAGTAAACTTTTTGAATTATCATCTGGAAGCCAACTGTGGACGGACGGAAGGAAAGACGGACGAACATGAGGACCACTTTATACCCCCGACTCTGTCGAGCGGGGGTATAAAAATTGGACCCTTGCACGGACATGAATTCTGCATGCATTTCATTTCTCAACTATGTACCGACATAACTTGTTAACAATAAGAATAGTGAAAAAAACTTTAAATCAAGAGCAGGCAATAATATACATTTTATAACCGTAAAACAAAAAAAAAGTTGGTACCGTAAAGAATATTTATCAGAAGCGAAGTCTTATTTTTCATCTTTCCTATACGATAAAAATGGGCTGTACAAGGGAATTTAATAAGTATTTTACCTTTAATTTTCTTCTTCGACATAGTTGATAGATAAATTAGAAGACGGTGCACCCAGCCTGACGTTATCTTTTCAAATGATAACGCAATTATCGGTTAATTATCATACCTGCACCATTGACTGAATGGATAAAACCCGAGAGCGTGTACCACTGCTAACTAGCGGGTTCCGAATAACATCAATATGGCGTGGCACATGGTTTTATGGATGAATTTGTTTATTGGTATCGAAATTACAACAAGGTGATCCCAGACGCTATTATATATGCGTCTGGGTGATCGAGACTAATTCCTTGCATCTGTGGTAGTTAAGTTATGAGTTACTGTACTTTGTCGTGACAAACAATTAAATTTCAGAATTTTCATTTGTTAATTTGTACCTAAATTATGTTGGTTAAGAAAGGTTTTATACCAAGATTAATTTGACATCATTGTTATGTTTTGATAATTTGAAGTCAGTAATAATTGATACACGAAAATGAGATGAATTGAAATTTTAATAAAATCGGTCTGTTTGAATCGTTTTTGTACCCGAGGGAGGGCATCTCACCCATAGAAGAATATTTACAATACTCAAATGTTTGTCAAATAAATATATTTATTTTAGAATTAAGTTTCAATAGGTGTCCCTTTCTTGATGTTACGAAATATTTTGTCATTTGCATTTAAATTTATATATTAAAGTATTTGAAACTGTATGAATTAAAATTCTTATGGAATATAAAATCGTTGGAAACAAGAGAGTTCTAACCACATCTTAAAAAGAACACATCCTGCTACTCGTCTAGTAAAAGCCAAGGGTTTTAACTAGTTCTGTTGCATCTATGCAATGGACCGACAAAAATATTACGAGTTTTGTTGTTTGATATACATACTAATTTACATGCATATTTCGAGTGACGTGGTATTCATTTTCAAAATTCAAACACTCACTACATATTAATAAGCGAGTTCGCAGTTCAAACCACTTAAGGTTTATAGGAGAAAATTAGTGAGGCATTGTGGGATTGTAAAGAAGATAAACAGTCCTCGCATCATATGGGAGAAAACAATTTTGCCGAAATTCAATTTAAAACGGATCGTAGTGGTTTATATAAGCACCAGGAATAGCCAAGAGATGAATAGAAACACCACAAGTAAAGCGTTTGTACCGATTTTGTCTCTTTTACAACACTCGATCTGCGTCCCGAACGTTATAGTTTATCTGCCTTAACCTTTTAACCTTAGCGGGTTATTCCCCTTTTTAAAAATATACACATGCGCATTAAGAAACTGCGAACTCGCTTATTGGAAGCGTTTATTTCGCGAAACCAGGATTATCAGGTCCATATCAGATGGCCTCGATTATATGTATAGAATGTTTTGCAATAGTCAAAAACTTATATACCTGCTTTCACACTTGAGCAGACATCTGCATTTAACCAGCATAAGGTAGACATTTAAATCTGTATAATTTCATTCAGCTTCATGTGCTTTTCGCATTTTACAATAAATGTGACGAAATTACATATGCTGAGATCCTTTTTAACAACTATGCAAAAATAAAGATATATTTTTCGGGAGGTCTGCTTAATTTTTGCACATTGATCTCATCGACCTTAGGCGGACATTATCTATCGTAGTCATTAGGCAGGCTATATGTTACTCAGTGTAACCTTTATACAAAAATTGCATTCAGCCAAAACACCCAGCTATGCGGTAGTCTTTGCTACAAAAAGGTTCCTACAAAAACGTATACAAGATATGTGGCGATAAGGGTTGGGAAAATTGGCACCCCAGGGGAATAATTTAATCAATCGTGGTACATGACCAATATGGTCTGGTTTACGTCAAGGATTTAATAAAATGCCAAACAGTTCTGCATGGAGTTCAATTCATTGAACATCTTGCCAATTTAAACATCCATGAAAAGTTTCAAAAACTTCCATGCAGTGGTTATGTGGTAGATGGTGTTAGAAGCAAGTGGAGGTCAACAGACATATGGACGGACTGACGTTGGGGAAAACAGCCACAGAAATTTCCTTGTGTTAGCTAAAAAGCTACTAATAAATAATGCAAACAATCAAATTCTAACATTTTAATAAATGTCTAATTACATTACAATTGTGTATTTTTTTAATGCTTGTTAACAAATTATCTGACAGGGACTCTTCTGACAAACTCGTTAAGGAATGTTTTAAGTAGCAACAGGAGTTCATATTTGATATATACATCATGAAATATAGTTTCCAACTTTTTAAAACCCTGGGAAGCCCTCATTTCGTGTTTTACTATCATGTTTGACTGTTGATGAATGAAGTTCCATAACCATTTTCAACAACAGAAAGTGCAAACGAACAAATAATCTGGAATCTGACACTGGAATATGTTAATCGACAATTTTTAATGGTCAAATTTTCGAAAAACATAGTTATAGGGCCTCGGTGGCCGAGTGGTTAAGGTAGTTCGTCTACTATTGATCACGTGGTCTGTCAACACTGAGATTGCGGGTTCGATTCTCACTGCGGGCAGGGTGTACTCGACTCCAATCTTAATTTGACAAGTATTGCCAGTTTTCCTACCGCAGGTCGGGGGTTTTCCTCGGGTACTCCGGCTTCCACCCCCAATAACAACTGGACGCCATGATATAGCTGAAAATGGCGTTAAACATAATTCAAACAAACATAAGTTATACTTTATGTGTAAACTAGTTGGAGCTATTTTAAAAACCAAATCTCTACTAAAAAATACAGACGACTTTTAAAATTATTATCTTTTAATCACTACGTTTAATGACTTTTGAAAGTCAAACAGCTCAATAGAATAAAAACAAAAACCTCGGCTTCTATGGATGAATTACAATATTTTTCATCATTCATGACGAAGTCAGTTGCAAACATTTTACACTACTTGAGAAATTTTCATCGACATTAGCTAAACCGATACCAACTTGGGATAAAACACTGCATAAAATTTAAAAATCAGAAGATCTCATACTTAGGACTATCATTTCTTATTCATTAGTAAGGGACCTCGGTGGTCGAGTGGTTAAGGTAGTTAGTATACTATTTATCATGCGTCTGTCAACGCTGAGATTTCGGGTTCGATTCTCACTGCGGGCAGGGTGTACTCGACTCGCATCTCAATTGACAAGGATTGCTAGTTTTCCTACTAGGTCGGGAGTTTACTCCGGCTTCCTCCACCAATAAAAACTGGACGCCATGATATAGCTGAAAATGGCGTTACACATTAGTCATTCAAACAAACATTCATTACAACATATATTTTTTATATATGTCTGCAAAGTTACATAAATTCCTCTCGTATATTAACACTGCTAACAGAGTACAGGTTTGAATATAACACGTTTTAATGAGCAAGTAAACATGAAATCTTCAGTAAGAATTATTTTACACACAATATCTGGGTATATCTATACACATGTATGCATGCTATTCTTTATAGTTGCATCTTTACAACAAGTAACTAAATACAATCTGTACATAATGTTTTTTCTCACTAAGTCAATAACTCAACTTGAAATCACAGCTAAAAAACCCTTAGCAAGCCTTAAAAGTTTTAAGCTACATAACAACACGCACACAATTTCATAGAGGAGGGCCATTATGACCCTAAATTGCTCACCGGAGTACTGCTTATAAACGATTTAACATAAGGAAAATAAAATGTCAGTTATAAAATCTGCTCTTGAAACTGCATATGATACATTAATTTCACAGATAATGCCTCAGAAATAAAGTAGATAAACAGGTCAAGGTTAAAGCTAGTCTACATACAAAATTTAAGAAATAGTTAAAACTAAAGTTTTTTTTAAAAAAACGTTTCCTTTATAAATCGGAGTCATCCATGTCACCATCTAAAAGGGCTTGACCCAAGGTAGACATGTACCAAATACGAAGTACTTGCCATACATAGATTAAGTCAAAAATGGAAAATCTTTGGATAGACAGATGGCTGGATATACACACATACAGATGTGCTGCCAAAATGTAACAAGGAGCCAATTCCTTTGTTCCTTTCTTTTGTTTAACAAAGGTCCATGCCCCTTTCAGACCTGGGGTAATCGTAATCAGTAATTGTAAGTGGTGACAACATCTGAAAAACCTGCTAAAAATTACTCGTACAAATCTGCCGGTAATCATGATTACTTTTTGACTACATTGTGATAACATGATTGTTTTTAAGGTTTGGAAAATTAAAGATGAATAAATACACATGAACACTTCAAGTTTTATTTTAGTAACCAGCAATGGAGGTAGATAATCTTCTTTGTTTCATTTTCAAAATATGGCTAAATGCTTCAAGTCTGTTAATTGTGTAAAATAATCCTATTGAATTATTAATGTCGCATTAAGGATGAAATACCATCAGTATACACCTAATTTCATGAAATTAGAATTCAGGCAGTATAAAGTAAAATCCTGAGATTTCACAAAAAGATGATTCTTCGGCGAAAAATAAAAAAAAAATAAAGTTATTTTATCCAGCCAGCTATGCAAAATTCAGGTAAATAGATTTGTCCGGACCGGATTTATCCATTTACCATAAAATTTAATCATTACATTTGAAAATAGAGTAATTGAAATGTAATGCTTACTTGATTGAAGAAAAGTAATTGTAATTTAATCATTAAATTTTCTCAAGTAATTGCCCAGGTCTGGCCTCTTTATTCTTTTGAAACATAATTATGTATATTGCTCCCCACTGTTCAGTTTACTGTTACATCATCAAGAAGAAAGGATGAACAAGGTAATTATAAAGCACCCGCAACTTCACTGCATGATCTTAGCAATGTTTTAGCTCTGAAGTTTTTTCATTTTCTTTTCCACTATTTTTCTTCGTTTGTTTTGTTCATTCATTATTTGTGTGCGAAGCTGTAAAAGCGAGCATCGAATGTTGTTCTTGTCTATGTACTCCTCCAAATCCTCCTTCCCTGAAATAACAAAAGGGACAAGTTTCTTAAAAGTCATAAAAATTATCAGGATAAAATTCAATTATTCATTGAATACTAGGAATAGCCCCAACAGTGTCAATATAAGTCTAGGGAGGGGGTCTGGCGATGCTTAAATATAAAAAAAATTACTTGCTTATCCTCTTGTATCCTTATATGGAAAGTTAGGTTAAAATGGGACAAGTACCTGCTGTCACAATGACTTACTTTCATTTTGCACTGCCTGCAAGCTGACCTGGCCCTTATTTGCCCCAAGCAAATGAAAACATACAGTTTGCAACCAATACAACTGGGCAATAGAAGCCAAAACCCTCTGAAAATAAACCCAAGCTCTTCACAATTATGATACTTAACTTTTGACAAAAAGCCATTTCTTTGCACTATGAAAAATGTTAAACCCAGTTTAATTATTATTACTTACGAGGCAACCTGTTTCCTGTTGCAAGATGGATCCAGGCTTTAAAATTTTCTCTTATTTTCTCCGTTAATTCTTCACTCCAATGTAAACCACTGACTTTATTGAACTATTTAAATGTTGAATATTCCAATGTCATTGTAAAATGGCCAAATCAATACGAGTAATGATATTTTAAACAAGAGCTTGTCACAGACGAAGCAAGAGTCTTATTCCTTACCTCAAACCTACTTCAATTGGTTATCACCATTTCTCTAACCATAGAACTAAAATTCAGAACAAGACGACGTAACCACATCTATAGAGTCATTTAATTACAACCCATAAGTTGTTTATGTCATGTAAAACCATGCATTGAGTGTCCCAAAAAAAGACATCGTATTTTCTTTATTTCTTTTATGTGTATTTAGAAAGTTTATAGCTGTAGCAATGACCAAAAGAAACAAAGAGAGATGAGCACATCAAAACATAAAGAAAACACAAAAATATATTTCACACTAATTTATCACATTGAAAGTCCATAACTTTCTTTAATATAATGTACATTCATATATCAGTATTTTTTCAAGTCATTAACCATTGGAGAGCCAGCCTCTATTGTCAAGTTTGCGTTTATCGGTCTAAAAGGTACAATCTATATGATGAGATTCCAACTAAAAAGAGGAGCCGAAAAACAGCTGTAATCAATTATGGTATGCAAAGTGGACTTGAACAAATTCCTTTAAGTGCTGCTGTAGTTCTAAAACTTTTCCTTAGTGGCAATTTTCCAGCTCTATCCACGAGAGGTTTACAAATTTCAGCTAATAAGGTCTGTGAAATTCGAGAGAAAGTAAATAAAGAAAGCATGGCAAGGTTTCGAAATGAACTCAAAGTAATAAATATTACAAGTGGTCAGCCTATTAATGAGATCGATGTTGAAAGTGACGGATGTTACAATACCCCATATACACTGGTGTTAATAAAACTCCATTTCAACCTGCAACACAAAGTTGTTACTTCGTAGTTGAAAATTTGGTAACCAAAAACGAACTCTGCAGGTATGGTAAAGATCACGGCATAGACGATTTGACTAATTGAGAGTGCACATGTACCCAAAACCTCAAAATGGAAGAAAATATTGGCAATGAACATCAGAATACTGTAAATGGTTTCGAAACCTTATATCGTGAAGGTTTCGAGGTCATGCACATTACCACAGATCCTGACACGAGTGCTTAAAAAGTTGCACAAGAGCTAGCCCAGAAGTATAAACCTTGTTCAACTCCCGCACATCTTACCGATACAAGAAATTTTCTGGAAATCAAAGGATATTCATAAAAAATGACATCTTAATAAATCTTATGCCGGCGAAGACTAAAGCTGAAAAAGAACAAACTTAACAGTAGATTTGCCACAGATTTAAGTCGAAGATGTAATGCAGAATACGAGGCAGCCCTTAACAAATATTGTGGGGATATTCATGGGTTTAAACGTGTCCTACCGGCATCCCATGCAGTTGATGCAATGATCTTGTGTTATCAAGACAAACATATCCTGTGATAAAAAACAATCATTGGTGTGTATTCCTGCAAAAGAGAACTGGCTTTAAAAGAGCAGCTTCTTACTGAGAACATTTAAGCTAACTTTAGATATTAAAACTCAAGCAGAACTCCGAAGATGTATACATTTCAGGTTAAGTCCAAAAGAACTAGAACGCACTAAACTGGGTACCAATTCTCAGAAAGCAGAATGTGTAAACAAAATTATAAGGTGATCTCTTACCTCGAAGTGTAAACTTTGCGTGAAACTTCCCAGGTAGAGCACACGGCAACTCATGGTCCAATCATTTGAAATTGTGCATTTGTGTCGGTGCACCGATATCTCCTGGCAGCAAAGTAATAAAATCTCTAAAAAGAGCAAAAAATCTATGAAAAAAAGAAATTGTACAGAAAAACTGACAAATATAAACGACAAAGAAAGGAGAAAACAAAAAAGATGTTCAAGCTACATGCAAAGTATCAAGAGGAACAGCTGTAAAAGTGGATGCTATTTACAAGTATACATCATGCGCGAAAAATTCATCAGTGTTCGTATTTTGTTTTTACCTTCATTCGACATTTTTTGCCGTCACAATTTCGATTTTTCTTTTTATCAAAGGCGAAGTACTTTTAGAATTGTAAACGCTTCTTTGTTATCTCTTGTGTAATACTTAGATAAGATTGGAAAATATTCCACAGAGTTTTTAAAATATTGGACGATTATTAGCACTTTCATTTCTTCATATATTGTCATGAAACATTGGGAAATTGTTACAATGTAGTAGATGCTTGGATGGGATTGATTTTCAGGAAAATTCAAGAGAACCGTATTTGGGAAGTTGACTTTCATGTAAATGTATATTCAATGTTGTCACCTGGATAGCATTTTCATTTTTTCATGGATTTTGATGAAACTTTAGAAAATTGATAATTATAGTAAGTGCTTAGATGGGATTGATTTTTAGGAAAATTGGTTAAGGAGGACCATGTTTTTGTAAGGGGACTTAGTATAGTTTAATATACATGTATATTCAATGTTGTCGACTAGATTATACTTCTTCATGGATTTTCATGAAACTTCAGCAATTTGTAAGTATGTTCTTGGATCGGATTTATTTTTAGGGAAATTTCAAGGGGACCATATATTTTGTAGGGGGACTTTCATGTACTGATATATTCAATAGGCTTTCATTTCTTAGTGGATGTTCATGAAACTTTAATGTACTAAATACCATATTGGTATAATGTTAACGCGTGGTGTATTGTGAGCTTGCTCACTAATCTATACTCTTTCTTGCACAAGTCATCGTTAACTTTGTACTGCATTGCATTTTGGTCTGGGCTACTCGAATTCTTTAAGACAGCCTATATCACGTTTGTTCTCAGGTGCACAAAAGAAGACGAAAGCCAGCATTTACAAATTTTGGGCGGAAACGCAACAGAAAGCTTGCGCTCGCGAAGTACCAGAAAACAAGGATCAATGTTTGGAAGGAACATGATCGGTGGATGGAGCTAAAGACCGCGCTACGACTACAAACTCGCTCAGAATTTCGCTTGACTGGTGTGTGAAACAACACGTGAATTTCATGTAAATTTTCCACTAAATAAAGCCGTTTTATTCAACAAAACTGAATAATTTGAGAAGCCTTTATTCGTATTATTACTTATGTAGAAGAAAAATCAACGCAACAATACAATTAAATGTGGTTTCAACGGTTTATAAAATTTGTTAAAGATTTTTTTTTTCAAGAGGTGTCAGGTGCCCATGGTCTCTATATGGTGTTAAGAGCCAATTTCCCAAATGGATAGTCTCCATCACGCAATATGTGATAATTGAAAATTACCGAGGCCATCATTCCATAGATTATTCCATAGATTATATTTTTTTTAACAATCTGGCATCGTGTACACAGCCTGGTTATCCAATGAAAATTACATATGTAAGCAAACTGCATGGAATAGAACTGTTACCTGTTAAAATATCGCTGGAGATTTGCACTTAATTTGTTAATTCTGATACCAGTTCCATCCCACTAGTCCAATTATATCAGGAAACCCATTTCACTTTGAGCACATGTTTGTGCCTCCAATGCCTTCCTTTGGTTATCTGGCCATTTGATAAATTTAGGCATAAGATATTCTAAAATTGCTGAAATAGAAAAGTACACCTATTAAAACAATTATTTGACACAAAAATTAAATGGCATAAATAAAAAAAATATGAAAAACTTAAATGGATTTTTATACTTCGTACATTTTTTCATAGAAAACATCGAGTTTTCTTGCACAACTACAAACATCAAATGAGCCGTGAATAAAAAAGGGGGAATACAAATTGCCAAATATAGATAAATCTGTCAATTCAAATGAGATATTTACATGTGCTGACTGGACAGGCCTTTAAATGGAATAATACCCCCTCCCATTTCCTTAATCGTCCCCAGCGATAAACAGTATGTAAGCAATGAAAGGTGACATTGTATGCACAATCAAATATTGTTTCATAAATCCCTCGAAAAGTTTATACAATTCCATTCAGTTCTTTCAGAGTTTTGTTGATATTTTTAAATTCAAAGGGCTGCAATTTAACATTAATATAGCGTGAATTGTGGTGTCTGCAAGTGCATTTTAATATTGCTGAACAAAATACTGTTCATTACAATATTTGAGAAATTCAACGTGTTCATAAAATTGTCGGCACATCATAATACACCCCCCCCGGCTAATGCCTGAAAGGTATATAGTGATGGGGTGACCATCCATCCGTCCGTTTAGACGCCCTTCCATCTGTTTGTTACACTTGCCCTTATTCGCAGCTCCTCCTACACTTCTGATTGGAAATATGAAATATATACAGAATCTTGGTCCCATAGTGTCATTGCGCACCTGATATTTAACATTTTGAATGAAATGATACATGTATATATAGGGTTCCTATAGATAAACATGGATTTTGTCATTGACATAAGGGCAGAGAGGGTTATGAATAACCAGTGCTTACAATTTTTATACCCCTGCTAAACCGGGTCATGGGTATATAGTAGTCGTCATGTCCGTCCGCCAGTCCAAGTTTTGTTTCCTGATGTTCAAAAGCTACATCCAATTTGAATGAAACTTCGGGATATTGTACATGTGAGGTTGGTAAGAAGCCTATTGATTTTGGCGAAGTTAAGTCCAATTTCGAGGTCACAGTGTATAAATGCGACATAAATGTTCATCAAGTTCTACAACAATTATAAACCACAACCTCTGTGAATTATTTCTGAAATATTACATGCTAACATTGAGTTAATTTAGTCCCCTAACGTGCCATCCTACGTCTAAAGTTCTACGCACCCTTTTCAACATGCCACCATCTTCTAAGGTGAGAATGATTATATATGCCCCATGGAGCATTTTGAAGCCTAGGTTTAAGTAAAGATACTAATAAAATTGCAGTGTCATGCGACATGATGGTAGCGCTCTTTTCGCGGACAATCTTTAACTCTCTCATAGACAAACATGGACTGCCATCCCTCCTTTGACATTTGTACTTGATTGTTTAATTAACTTCTCCTACCGTTTACAACACGGTTATTGTGCAATCAGGACAACGGGTATCAATTTTGCGAGCATTGCTCAATTTTCTTTAGTTGCGATTTTTCTTAAAATTATTCGACATTAAACTTCGAATATGTGTAACAGAGTGTGAGATCAATGTGATTGACAATAAAATATATTTAATCCAGGTGTCACCATATGAGTATCTGTACAGCTGTGTGCAAAACGTCAACACTATACAGACGATTAGGCTTTAGTGATTACTTGTATGAAATAATATGCTGTACACTGACCTACAAACAAAAATCATGTTTAGTTGCTGCTTGTATGATGTAATTGGATGTAAATATAGTGTGACGTGGCACTGAAACAAAGCTGGATACAAAGAGAACTATTCTGTACATAATCACACAAAACAACTACTTGCGATAAAGTGATAGGAATGATTCGTCATTATAGACCTACTTTAATTTCCATTTCACACAACTGTCATGAAATTAACACTTGGTCTAACCTTAAAAGTAACAATTTTGTTTTAATGTTTTTATTAATATTAAATAACATAACTGTTCAGTTTGTGCTGCAATATTTACGCTGTTACAGTTTTTTACTTTATTTTGGTTAAAATTGTCGTTTAGACAATTGTAATTTTGTAACTGCAACACGGAATGTACAATACAAGTAAAAGTGTTTCAGGACATTTTAGATGTTTTAATACATGTCCTAAATATTGAATTTTGTCACTATTGTGTAATTTCCCTTCGGTAGGTGGGGGTTACAGGGTTCACCCTGGGGCAATGTGTAAATGCAATGTTACCTGATCGTTATGTTCGTCCTACTGATAAGAGCAATGGCGTCTCTTCTTCTGCTCATTACGTCACAGCTTCTTGTGGTGGCGGGAAACCTCTCGTGTCTCTCGGCCTTCTACGCTCCACCAATGGTTGGTCTCTGGAAAACCCCCGAGATGCCCCGGACAAGAGATCGGGTCTGAACAATCACCCATTAACAGGGAAGTGCCTTATTTCACCACACCCCCCTCCGTTTTCTTAGGGACGGGACCCCTGTTCCGTTTAACTGAGAACACCTAGCCTACTACTCCCCGTATCCATGGGACTGAACTAGGCGAGTCTTCACCCCACATAATATGTAAAATACACTGAGGCCATCTCCTTCCTCACTACCCAACAGCCGACACCAACCAACTCCTCGCCACAAGAACAGAACACATGTCCAATACTCTGGCACAATGACACTGCGAAAACACCACAAGAACCAAGACTAATAAATTCATTTTCACAAAAATCACATGGAACCAATTCATTACCCTTCTCCTAATTTCTAATTCTCTACGCTACTATTTACAAAAAGTTCATGTTGGAAAAAACCCATCAGAGGATGGGACACACAGCAGGACGCTCCTCCCTGGAGTTGAACATATTTACATCCATCCTGCTGGTGACGGCCAATGGTGAAAATCCCGCATTCTAGCTGGGTACGCTGTCCGTCCTATCCGGGGTTCCTTACACCCATGGTGCCTCCCAGTTCTTTATCACTTCCCTCCTCTCCGCAGGCATGCGAGAGAGGAGGACCATCTGTACCCGCCAATATGCGAGGATGGCTTCGCTGTTGATAGGGTGTAGGGTGAAGTACCCTGGTACTTTCCACCCCATCTCCCTGCATAGGGCCCTCAACTGGGGGACATCGTTCTCTACGATCTTGGAGGCCTCCGGAATACCTCCGTGTTGATTCACCAGTTCGACAAGGTCTGCTGTTGTTGCCTTGTCACCACAGAAAAACTGTGTTGTGTACTGCAGGATGCAGCCTATCTCCCGCTGAAATTTCCGGGACCTCAGCTGTGCGTCGCTCTGCTTGTCGGTCAGCAGACCGGGCAGGTGTTCGCACACCACGTGCCTCCGCAACCCCCTGGTGCGGATCTTACACCCTGGAATTGTGCAGGGGGAGCTATCATGGTCCTTGTAAGACTTCCGTCTGGGTGCAACCTGCAGCACCGGAGTAGGGCCCTTGAGGACCACCCCTAGTCGGTAGGGGGCCGCTTTCTGTGCCTGGGCCTCCTCGGGCACGACACCTAGCACCACCTCCTCAAACTCCTGATGGTTCCCAGATGTCTCGGTCTGGGTGGCTGCTTCTTTTGGCCCGTCCGTTTGGAGCCCAACCGTCTGGGTAGCCCTGGCCACCATCCAGTCCTCTGGGGTCTGCGTCCCCACGCTCCTGGTGTCCTGGGGGACGAGAACCCTCCTGGGTGAGGGAGGGGAGATTGTGACCCCTCTCCCTCTTGTCGCTCCTAATTCCTCCCCTCTGCCGACGCCCATGTACAGGGTATTCCTCACCACGCCTCCTCTGCATCGGTACATCCTGCAACATAAAAGGAGACCATTAGGGACCTTCAAACAATAAAAACCTGTCCGTGACAACTGACTAACCCCTCAGTGGTGGTGCCACGCCCCGACCACCGAGTCCCTAACACTGCTGAACTTGTTCTCCTGTCTCCCCCCTCTTTCCTCGAGGGGAGGTCCTCCTCCCGACCACTTGACAGTTGGGACACTTATATGTGTCCAATTCCTCTGGCTCCAATGCCGACAAGTTCACACATGTTAAATGGTACCACTCCTTACAAGTGTCACACTGTACCATTGTTTCTCCAGTGTCCGGACCTCTACAAATGCAGTACTTTTTGTCCTTCTTAGTTTGAGAAGTCTCCTCTGTTAAAATGTTTTCTCCTTGTAGGAGTCGCTGTTGAGCTTTCTCCAGCCATGCAGGGATTTTCCTGTCCCTACACGCTTTTAATCTGTCGTGATTCGTATTAAACACCACTCTTTGGAGTTTAACTTTGTACACATACGGTGTGATCACCTGTACTGCTATCCCAGGTCCCTTCCACGGACTACTGAGTTTCTTGTTTTTCCCTACTATTTGTGCTGTATCTAGCACATAAACTAAATCTCCAATCTTATATTGGTGTTCCAAGATTTTAATGTCATAATCTCGTTTCATCCTGTTCTGGGTCGTATTGAGAGTATTCCTCGCAATTTCGTGAGATTTACGGATAGCAGTTTCCAAACTTGCTATGTATTGCTCACCTCCTGTGTATTGTTTTTCTTGTCCATGGGAAAACATAAGTTCTGCTGGTTGATTTGTTTCCCTGCCTAACATGAGCCTGTTGGGTGTAAATCCTGTGTTTCTGTTCACAGATGAACGTAAAGCTCCTGCTAGCTGAGCAATGTGCTCGTCCCAATTTTCCTGGGAACCGTCCACAAAACATCGAACGGCGTCCATGAGGACTCTGTTTTTCCTTTCAACCTGTCCATTCGCTGATGGTCTGTAAGGCGTTGTCCTAGCCTTGTGTATTCTCAGGAGTTCACACACTGATTTGAATAGTGAACTTTCGAAGTTTCTCCCTTGATCTGTGAAGATCTGGAATGGATATCCAAACCGGGTGAAAAATTCATTAATGGCTGCTCTAGCCGTTACTTCCGCTGTCTGGGACGGTAGGGGAATGCACTCTGTCCATTTCGTGAACTGATCTACCATCATAAGAATGTATTCGTTCCCATTCTTAGTCTTTGGTAGTGGTCCCATGAAATCTAAGTGTACACGTTCCATCGGTGCACCCGCATGATACGGTGTCATTTTACACTTTGCATGTCTATTTGGTTTCTTATTCTTGCTACATATGTCGCATGTTACTACAAAGTTTCTAATTTCCTTTGACATATTGTACCAATGGTATTTGTCTTTGATTCTGACCATTGTACGCTCCGTTCCTTGATGACCAGCTGAAGGCAACTCGTGACAAAGAGTTAGCACTTCCTCCCTCAGGCTAGCAGGGACAACTAACCTAGTTCCTGCTCCCTCCTTCTTGGGAATGTTTCTCAATATCCCCTGGTCATCGAAGTAAAACATTGATCTGTTTATATAGTAGTTTTTAGCTGCTGGTGATGCTAAGAATAAGATGTTCCCTGCTGGTTCTTTGCTGTCTCTTAACCAGTTTAGAATGATTGTCAAATCCGGATCCTCAGACTGAGCATGTTTTATTTCTTCACTTGTGAATCCACTTATTAACAATCCTCCTTCCTGTGACACGGCTGTCACTGTACAATACTTGTCACTCTCTGTCAAAATCACTGGTGGGGTACCAGAGCATATGTCCATGCTTGTAGTGAACAATATATTGTCCACAGTACATTCCTGTGTAGTGTCACTTTTCAACGGTGTGTTAGATTGTTCATCAACACTGAATAATGTTATCATTGCAACGGCAATGTCCTGAATGGGCTTATCCCTGCATTTCCTGTTTCTTGTCAGGGACACTGCCTCATCCACTTCGTACATAAATTTGTTCCAAGTCCGGTGTGCTTTCTCACACTTTGTACAACCTCCGCAAGGTAAATCTGATAACTCCAGTTCGGCCTGCAAACCTGGGCATGGTACCTCACTATCTCCTATCCGTGAAAGTCCATCCGCATTTCCGTGGAGTCTACCTGGACGGTGCTTGATGTTCATGTCATACTGGCTGAGTTCTTCCATCCACCTTGCCAGTTGACCTTGCGGTTCTTTGAAACCTAATAACCAGGTTAAACTGCTATGGTCCGTTCTGACCGTGAAATTCCTGCCAAGCAGATAATGTCTAAACTGCCTGGTGAACCTGATTACCGCTAGTAATTCTTTCCTTGTCGTGCAATATCGACGTTGCTCTGGGGTCAATGCAAAGCTTCCATAAGCTATGACCCTTTCCCTTCCATTCTGCACTTGGATAAGTTCCGCTCCGATAGCTTTGTCGGAGGCATCCGTATCCAGGATGAAATTGTCATGTTTCGTTGGTAATGCCAAGACTGGCGCTGAAGTCAATTTCAACTTAATTTGGTCAAACGAGTTTTGTTGACTCTCAGTCCATTTAAACTGTTGTTTTCCGGTGATGTCATGCAATGGTCCTGCAATTTTTGAATAATCCTTGATGAAACTGCGATGATAATTCGCAAATCCAAGGAATTGTTCCACTTCCTTGGTGCAGGTCGGTACAGACCAGCTCATTACTGGTTCAATGTGCTGTTGACCTATCTGAATACCATTGCTGGTGATTTTTCGTCCTAAAAATTCCACTGAAGTCTTGAATAATTCACATTTCCGGGGTTTCAGTTTAAGTTCATAATTCCTGAAACGTTTGAACACTTGTTTCAAGTTTTCTAAGTGATCATCAAAGTCTGATCCTAAGACTAGGATATCATCTAGGAAAGCTAACACTGTTTTCCATGTGAGCCCCCTTAAAACTAAGTTCATGACTCGGGCATATGTACTCGGAGCATTGCATAGTCCAAAGCTCATTTTCACACATTCAAATAGTCCGTACTTTGTGACGAATGCTGTCTTCTTGCGGTCTTCTGGTTTGATGCTGATTTGCCAGTAAGCGCTGTTGGCATCAAGTTTCGAGTACCACTTGTTTCCCGCAAGTGTATCCAAACATTCCTCTATAAGCGGCAATGGGTACACATCCTTTACTGTGACTGCATTCAAGGCCCTATAATCTAGGCACCATCTCACACCGCCATCTCGTTTCCGGATTAATACTGGGGCGGATGCCCATTCCGATGTAGAGGGTTGTATGACTCCAGCATCTACATTTTCTTGAGATGCTGCTCCTCCTCGTCCACAAAGCATGATGGAGTACGACGCATTCTCTGCTTGACAGGTCTTGCTGTGCCTGTGTCAATTTCGTGCTCAATCTCTGTAAAGTTCCCGAGATCATAGTCATCTTTCGCAAATACATCTCTATAGTCATATAAGAGTTGTTTCAATTTAACTTTCTGTCCTTCTGTCAACTCTTCAGTTGATTTATCAAATAACGGTTGTAAATATTCCGGTAACTTGACATTTAGATTTGTCCTTGTGTTGTATAGTGTTCACCTGGCCCACCACGGGGGGTCCAGTAATAATTGAAATTTCCTCAGCATTTGCTATATGCTGTCCCTTTTTAAGGATGATATTGTCCTCAGTGACATTAATGAGACATAGTTCCGGTTGATTACCTGGATTGCACACTGTTCTAGCTCCCAACAGGTGCTCCTGTTCTATTGTTTCAACTACATATTCTTTGTTGATCTGATCTGATGTACAACTTAGTCGCACTGCTGAGTGTGGGGGTATGACAGTACGTCTGTCCACTGTCACCCTACATATCCTGGGTTGCGACATTTCCATGGATTCTCTTTTCCCATAGTGCAATGGTATGGTATCCCCATGCATAAATAATATGTCCTTTCTGATGTCCACTATAGCATTGTGTTTCTTCAAGAAATCCAGACCTAACAACATATCGTCGTCAATTGGTGCTACATGTAGCGTTTCACGCCAGCTACGTGGTCCAATTCCTAGTTCCACAGGGATGGTTCGTTTAGCACGCATTTCAAATCCTCTCCCTGCATTATGCATGATAACATCACTAATGAGTTTTGGTTTGTTCTTAAAACTGTTGTATATCTCGTCGGATATGACTGTTACTTCTGCAGCTGTATCCAGAACTGCTATCACTGGATACCCATGTACTGTCACTGGGACCCTTAGCATCGTTGATGTTCCCAGTTTACCTATTCCCAGGGTTCCATCGCTAGACTCTGGATTTTTGTAGTAATCTTGTCTATTGCCCTGTCTGGTAGGGTACCTTTTCTCATTACTGAAATTAACCCTTTTTCTCTGTGGTAATGGTGAACCCTTTAGTTCTGGGCAATTTCGACGGTAGTGCCCTGGCTGGTTACAATTGTAACAGACTGCCTGTTGATCTTGTTTGTCTCCTCTGTTAGGCTTGTACGAGTCCTGTTGCTGTTGTACATTTTCGAATTTCCTATTCGCTTTTGGTGTCCATTTCGGAAATGGACTTCTCTGTATAGATGGTTGAATGTTAGTATCAGCTTTTTGATGCTTAAGCTGCTTCAGCTCTTCAGTTATAGCTGTCATATTATTTGACATTGCACCTATGTTACCAACTAAGGTATCTGTTATCTTGGCTAAACTAGAAACCACAGATTTCACTTGTTCTTGGAGTGATGAAATTTGTTCAGCAGTACTGTCTTGTTTTCTGCTATATGCCTGAATTGTAACGGGCTCCTTATCCGTAATGGTCAAGTCATTGAGATTGACTGGTGTTTCACTTGGTGTGGAGTCTATAGCTTTACTGGTTTCCTGGAAGTATTTAATTATATCCAGAGCTTCGTCCAGTGTTTCTGGTCTCGAGTGACAGGCATGTTTCGCTGCCTGTTTATCTGAACATCCTTGACAGAAGCGGTCTATTACTGTTTGGTTGACAAAATCTTCTGGGACGCCTTCAAACGCTCTGATAGCTAACAACTGTAGGCGGTCTGCCCATTCATCTATACTTTCCCCTTTTCGCTGGGCACTATTGTTAATCTCTGCCCTCAAGGTTTGGGGTAAGTCCTGGTAACCAAATCGTTTTTCGATCTTCCGTATGACACGGGTATACGAGATGTTTGGATCTTGGTCCAGCAACAAGGTGTAATAATCACTAGCCTCATCTTGCAAACACCAACAGAGTTGACTTCGTTTCTGCTGCTCTGTCAGTCCGTTAGTTGCAACAAACTCACTAAACTTCCTGAAGAAAGATCTCCAAGCAGATTTGTTCTTGCCTGTGAACTTCAAATCTCTAGGTGTCTGAATTGACCTTTGCTGAGGTTGAATTTGTCGGTTCCTCCCCTGATTATAGTTACGTGCTACTGGAATCTGCATTTCCGATCGTTCGGACGATGAACTGGACTGCCTTCTAGCTTGCAACCTTCTACGTGGCAGTAAATCCTGTCTAGTAGGCCTTTCTTGCCTGTTATCTGCATTAGGTGGTGTATATGTTTCATACACCAGTGGTGCTAGACTGCCAGCATCTGTAAGTCTGGTTGACTGACTCAACGCCGACGATTGGATATTCGGTTCATTTTTGCGTTGTGCTGAATTAAATGGCAGTTGAGTCCTCGACATTGGTGGTGTATAATACTCGGTGTCCGAGTCGTCTTGTGTGTCAAGATGTAGTCTGGGCACTGTGTTGCCCTGATTAGTCACCTCCGTCGGTTTGTTAAGTTGTTGGTGTTCCAGTTGTAACTCTGCAACTTTTTGTTGTAGTTGCATATATTCATATTCCAGTTCCTTGTACTGACCCTGTAGTTGTTGTCTCTCATGATAAAGATGTTCACGGTGCACATATTGTTCCAATGATGTGTAGTGTTGTTCACCTGTTGAGTGCAGTTGGTGTGTATTTTGTTGACTTATTCGGTCAACAAGTGACTGCTGTTGTTGCGTGTGTTGACTTGGTCCGTCGTGCAACATCTTACAAAGCATACTTCGCCCAAGTCCTAACTGTATATAGGCCTGGGGTGCGGATGGCCACACTGTTTACTCTAATGACCAAAGTTTAAATTAAGAATTAGCTTATTCGTGATTTCACTAATAGCAATACCTTTCCCTTGGCTATTATGTAACAATTTACTTTTAAGAATCATACCCGTCCCCCCCCCCAAAAAAAAAAACTGAAAAGATAGTTTTTGGCAGTTTTACAATGCACTTCAGAGCTGCCCAGCGCGTCCCCAGGTGGCGGATAAGGGATGCCCAAAGCTGGTTTCGTGATTGGAGAGTGCCACGCCCTTTGCACGATAAAAACCCTTTTGTAGACATTGAAAGAGCAGGCTCGTGGCAGCCGGTACAAAAAGTTAAATTTTAGCGCTCCTACCCATAATTGAATACAGTTGAACTTGTTCTCGTCCTGAATATAGCTAAAATACTGCTCGCTGGACGTAAATGAAACACTTATTCAATGATGGAGGAAAACAAGGTTTCATATAGTCGCCACTTACAATCTTTCATGCTTCAACTAAGTACATTTATGAAATCTGTCACCTTTCAAACAAATTTATCATCAAATGTTTCGGTGATCAGAAATTCTGGGAGTCTGAAATCTCTAAATCGTTCACAAATGCCAACAACTGTAATATACTGACTAAATAGAGATCGTGACGAGTTTTGTTCGTGCAGTAACCTGTAGAAGTCCTCTGTTCATAAATGATCTGTGCTTATCCCATGTAAATCAAGCAAACAATATTCACGAATGAGTGAACGATTACATCAGTATAACCTTTTTGCACTTATTTGTTTGTGGAAGAAGGAGTTTAATAAATTTGTTTTCTAGTTGGAATTATTTGATGAGCTGAACAAGAAGTGCTGTTTTGCCCTCTCTACATCTCTTGACTTCATGACTGCTTTTGTAATCAGGTTTAAATAGGAAACATGATGTAAAATTGCGATTGTGCTCTGATAAAATAATATTTATTTCTACAACATCCTGTTGACCTTGCCTTTGTAAATGCACACAAACAGCATCTTACAAAAAATACTTCGCCCAAGTCCTAACTGTATATAGGACTGGGGTGCGGATGGCCACACTGTTTACCCGTATGACCAAAGTTTAAATTAAGAATTAGCTTATCCGTGATTTCAACAATAGCAATATCTTTTCCTTGGCTAGCATGTAACAATTTACTTTTAAGTGTTTTGTTTTCATACCCGTCACGCCCCCCCCCCCCCCAAAAAAAACAACAAAAACTGAAAAGATAGTTGGTGGCAGTTTTACAGTGCATTTCAGAGCTGCCCAGCGCGTCCCCATGGTGGGGATAAGGGATGCCCAAAGTTGATAACGTGATTGTAGAGTGCCAAGCTTCTTGCACGATAAAAAACCTTTTGTAGATAATGAAAGAGCAGGCTGGTTGTAGCCGCTACAAAAAGTAAAATTTTAGCGCTCCTACCCATAATTGAATATAGTTGAACTTGTTCTCGTCCTGAATATAGCTGAAATACTGCTCGCTGGACGTAAATGAAACACTTTTTTAATGAACGAGGGAAAACTAGGTTTCATATAGTCCCCACTTCCAATCTTTCATGGCTCAACTCAGTATATTCATGAAATCGGTCAGCTTTAAAGCAAATTTATCATTAAATGTTTTGGTGTTCAGAAATTCTAGCAGTCTAAAATCTCTAAATCGCTCACAAATGAAAATACACTGTAATATACTGACTAAACAGTGATCGTGACGCGTTTGTTCGTGCAGTATCTATAGAAGTCTATGTATAACCATCTTGCACTTATTTTTCTGTGGAAGTAGCAGTTTAAGAAATGTGTTTTCTAGTTGGAATTATTTGATGAGCTGAACATGGAAGTGCTGTTCTGTCCTCTCTACATCTCTTGACTTCATGACTGCTTTTGTAATCAAGTTTAAAGAGGTAAACTGATGTAAAAGTGCGATTGGCCTTTGATAAAATAATATTTATTTCTACAACATCCTGTTGGCCTTGCCTTTGTAAATGCACATAACAGCATCTTACAAAGCATACTTCGCCCAAGTCCTAACTGTATATAGGCCTGGGGTGCGGATGGCCACACTGTTTACTCTAATGACCAAAGTTTAAATTAAGAATTAGCTTATTCGTGATTTCACTAATAGCAATACCTTTCCCTTGGCTATTATGTAACAATTTACTTTTAAGAATCATACCCGTCCCCCCCAAAAAAAAACTGAAAAGATAGTTTTTGGCAGTTTTACAATGCACTTCAGAGCTGCCCAGCGCGTCCCCAGGTGGCGGATAAGGGATGCCCAAAGCTGGTTTCGTGATTGGAGAGTGCCACGCCCCTTGCACGATAAAAACCCTTTTGTAGACATTGAAAGAGCAGGCTCGTGGCAGCCGGTACAAAAAGTTAAATTTTAGCGCTCCTACCCATAATTGAATACAGTTGAACTTGTTCTCGTCCTGAATATAGCTAAAATACTGCTCGCTGGACGTAAATGAAACACTTATTCAATGATGGAGGAAAACAAGGTTTCATATAGTCGCCACTTACAATCTTTCATGCTTCAACTAAGTACATTTATGAAATCTGTCACCTTTCAAACAAATTTATCATCAAATGTTTCGGTGATCAGAAATTCTGGGAGTCTGAAATCTCTAAATCGTTCACAAATGCCAACAACTGTAATATACTGACTAAATAGAGATCGTGACGAGTTTTGTTCGTGCAGTAACCTGTAGAAGTCCTCTGTTCATAAATGATCTGTGCTTATCCCATGTAAATCAAGCAAACAATATTCACGAATGAGTGAACGATTACATCAGTATAACCTTTTTGCACTTATTTGTTTGTGGAAGAAGGAGTTTAATAAATTTGTTTTCTAGTTGGAATTATTTGATGAGCTGAACAAGAAGTGCTGTTTTGCCCTCTCTACATCTCTTGACTTCATGACTGCTTTTGTAATCAGGTTTAAATAGGAAACATGATGTAAAATTGCGATTGTGCTCTGATAAAATAATATTTATTTCTACAACATCCTGTTGACCTTGCCTTTGTAAATGCACACAAACAGCATCTTACAAAAAATACTTCGCCCAAGTCCTAACTGTATATAGGACTGGGGTGCGGATGGCCACACTGTTTACCCGTATGACCAAAGTTTAAATTAAGAATTAGCTTATCCGTGATTTCAACAATAGCAATATCTTTTCCTTGGCTAGCATGTAACAATTTACTTTTAAGAGTTTTGTTTTCATACCCGTCACGCCCCCCCCCCAAAAAAAAACAACAAAAACTGAAAAGATAGTTGGTGGCAGTTTTACAGTGCATTTCAGAGCTGCCCAGCGCGTCCCCATGGTGGGGATAAGGGATGCCCAAAGTTGATAACGTGATTGTAGAGTGCCAAGCTTCTTGCACGATAAAAAACCTTTTGTAGATAATGAAAGAGCAGGCTGGTTGTAGCCGCTACAAAAAGTAAAATTTTAGCGCTCCTACCCATAATTGAATATAGTTGAACTTGTTCTCGTCCTGAATATAGCTGAAATACTGCTCGCTGGACGTAAATGAAACACTTTTTTAATGAACGAGGGAAAACTAGGTTTCATATAGTCCCCACTTCCAATCTTTCATGGCTCAACTAAGTATATTCATGAAATCGGTCAGCTTTAAAGCAAATTTATCATTAAATGTTTTGGTGTTCAGAAATTCTAGCAGTCTGAAATCTCTAAATCGCTCACAAATGAAAATACACTGTAATATACTGACTAAACAGTGATCGTGACGCGTTTGTTCGTGCAGTATCTATAGAAGTCTATGTATAACCATCTTGCACTTATTTTTCTGTGGAAGTAGCAGTTTAAGAAATGTGTTTTCTAGTTGGAATTATTTGATGAGCTGAACATGGAAGTGCTGTTCTGTCCTCTCTACATCTCTTGACTTCATGACTGCTTTTGTAATCAAGTTTAAAGAGGTAAACTGATGTAAAAGTGCGATTGGCCTTTGATAAAATAATATTTATTTCTACAACATCCTGTTGGCCTTGCCTTTGTAAATGCACATAACAGCATCTTACAAAACATACTTCGCCCAAGTCCTAACTGTATATAGGCCTGGGGTGCGGATGGCCACACTGTTTACTCTAATGACCAAAGTTTAAATTAAGAATTAGCTTATTCGTGATTTCACTAATAGCAATACCTTTCCCTTGGCTATTATGTAACAATTTACTTTTAAGAATCATACCCGTCCCCCCCCCCCCCCCAAAAAAAAACAAACTGAAAAGATAGTTTTTGGCAGTTTTACAATGCACTTCAGAGCTGCCCAGCGCGTCCCCAGGTGGCGGATAAGGGATGCCCAAAGCTGGTTTCGTGATTGGAGAGTGCCACGCCCCTTGCACGATAAAAACCCTTTTGTAGACATTGAAAGAGCAGGCTCGTGGCAGCCGGTACAAAAAGTTAAATTTTAGCGCTCCTACCCATAATTGAATACAGTTGAACTTGTTCTCGTCCTGAATATAGCTAAAATACTGCTCGCTGGACGTAAATGAAACACTTATTCAATGATGGAGGAAAACAAGGTTTCATATAGTCGCCACTTACAATCTTTCATGCTTCAACTAAGTACATTTATGAAATCTGTCGCCTTTCAAACAAATTTATCATCAAATGTTTCGGTGATCAGAAATTCTGGGAGTCTGAAATCTCTAAATCGTTCACAAATGCCAACAACTGTAATATACTGACTTAATAGAGATCGTGACTGACGAGTTTTGTTCGTGCAGTAACCTGTAGAAGTCCTCTGTTCATAAATGATCTGTGCTTATCCCATGTAAATCAAGTAAACAATATTCACGAATGAGTGAACGATTACATCAGTATAACCTTTTTGCACTTATTTGTTTGTGGAAGAAGCAGTTTAATAAATTAGCTTTCTAGTTGGAATTATTTGATGAGCTGAACAAGAATTGCTGTTTTGCCCTCTCTACATGTCTTGACTTCATAACTGCTTTTGTAATCACGTTTAAATAGGAAACATGATGTAAAATTGCGATTGTGCTCTGATAAAATAATATTTATTTCTACAACATCCTGTTGACCTTGCCTTTGTAAATGCACACAAACAGCATCTTACAAAAAATACTTCGCCCAAGTCCTAACTGTATATAGGCCTGGGGTGCGGATGGCCACACTGTTTACCCGTATGACCAAAGTTCAAATTAAGAATTAGCTTATTCGTGATTTCAACAATAGCAATACCTTTTCCTTGGCTAGTATGTAACAATTTACTTTTAAGAATTATGTTTTCAAACCTGTCCCGCCCCCCCCCCCCGCCCAAAAAAAAAAACAAAAACGGAAAAGATAGTTGGTGGCACTTTTACAATGCACTTCAGAGCTGCACAGCGCGTCCCCATGGTGGGGATCAAGGATGCCCAAAGTTGATTTCATGATTGTAAAGTGCCACGCTTCTTGCACGATAAAAAACCTTTTGTAGATAATGAAAGATCAGGCTGGTTGTCGCCGCTACAAAAAGTTAAATTTAAGCGCTCCTACCCATAATTGAATATAGTTGAACTTGTTCTCGTCCTGAATATAGCTGAAATACTGCTCGCTGGACGTAAATGAAACACTTTTTCAATGAACGAGGGAAAACTAGGTTTCATATAGTCCCCACTTCCAATCTTTCATGGCTCAACTAAGTACATTTATGAAATCTGTCAGCCTTAAAGCAAATTTATCATTAAATGTTTTGGTGATCAGAAATTCTAGCAGTCTGAAATCTCCAAATCGCTCACAAATGAAAATACACTGTAATATACTGACTAAACAGGGATCGTGACGCGTTTGTTCGTGCAGTATCTATAGAAGTCTATGTATAACCATCTTGCACTTATTTTTCTGTGGAAGTAGCAGTTTAAGAAATGTGTTTTCTAGTTGGAATTATTTGATGAGCTGAACATGGAAGTGCTGTTCTGTCCTCTCTACATCTCTTGACTTCATGACTGCTTTTGTAATCAAGTTTAAAGAGGTAAACTGATGTAAAAGTGCGATTGGCCTTTGATAAAATAATATTTATTTCTACAACATCCTGTTGGCCTTGCCTTTGTAAATGCACATAACAGCATCTTACAAAGCATACTTCGCCCAAGTCCTAACTGTATATAGGCCTGGGGTGCGGATGGCCACACTGTTTACTCTAATGACCAAAGTTTAAATTAAGAATTAGCTTATTCGTGATTTCACTAATAGCAATACCTTTCCCTTGGCTATTATGTAACAATTTACTTTTAAGAATCATACCCGTCCCCCCCCAAAAAAACTGAAAAGATAGTTTTTGGCAGTTTTACAATGCACTTCAGAGCTGCCCAGCGCGTCCCCAGGTGGCGGATAAGGGATGCCCAAAGCTGGTTTCGTGATTGGAGAGTGCCACGCCCCTTGCACGATAAAAACCCTTTTGTAGACATTGAAAGAGCAGGCTCGTGGCAGCCGGTACAAAAAGTTAAATTTTAGCGCTCCTACCCATAATTGAATACAGTTGAACTTGTTCTCGTCCTGAATATAGCTAAAATACTGCTCGCTGGACGTAAATGAAACACTTATTCAATGATGGAGGAAAACAAGGTTTCATATAGTCGCCACTTACAATCTTTCATGCTTCAACTAAGTACATTTATGAAATCTGTCACCTTTCAAACAAATTTATCATCAAATGTTTCGGTGATCAGAAATTCTGGGAGTCTGAAATCTCTAAATCGTTCACAAATGCCAACAACTGTAATATACTGACTAAATAGAGATCGTGACGAGTTTTGTTCGTGCAGTAACCTGTAGAAGTCCTCTGTTCATAAATGATCTGTGCTTATCCCATGTAAATCAAGCAAACAATATTCACGAATGAGTGAACGATTACATCAGTATAACCTTTTTGCACTTATTTGTTTGTGGAAGAAGGAGTTTAATAAATTTGTTTTCTAGTTGGAATTATTTGATGAGCTGAACAAGAAGTGCTGTTTTGCCCTCTCTACATCTCTTGACTTCATGACTGCTTTTGTAATCAGGTTTAAATAGGAAACATGATGTAAAATTGCGATTGTGCTCTGATAAAATAATATTTATTTCTACAACATCCTGTTGACCTTGCCTTTGTAAATGCACACAAACAGCATCTTACAAAAAATACTTCGCCCAAGTCCTAACTGTATATAGGACTGGGGTGCGGATGGCCACACTGTTTACCCGTATGACCAAAGTTTAAATTAAGAATTAGCTTATCCGTGATTTCAACAATAGCAATATCTTTTCCTTGGCTAGCATGTAACAATTTACTTTTAAGAGTTTTGTTTTCATACCCGTCACGCCCCCCCCCCCCAAAAAAAAACAACAAAAACTGAAAAGATAGTTGGTGGCAGTTTTACAGTGCATTTCAGAGCTGCCCAGCGCGTCCCCATGGTGGCGATAAGGGATGCCCAAAGTTGATAACGTGATTGTAGAGTGCCAAGCTTCTTGCACGATAAAAAACCTTTTGTAGATAATGAAAGAGCAGGCTGGTTGTAGCCGCTACAAAAAGTAAAATTTTAGCGCTCCTACCCATAATTGAATATAGTTGAACTTGTTCTCGTCCTGAATATAGCTGAAATACTGCTCGCTGGACGTAAATGAAACACTTTTTTAATGAACGAGGGAAAACTAGGTTTCATATAGTCCCCACTTCCAATCTTTCATGGCTCAACTAAGTATATTCATGAAATCGGTCAGCTTTAAAGCAAATTTATCATTAAATGTTTTGGTGTTCAGAAATTCTAGCAGTCTGAAATCTCTAAATCGCTCACAAATGAAAATACACTGTAATATACTGACTAAACAGTGATCGTGACGCGTTTGTTCGTGCAGTATCTATAGAAGTCTATGTATAACCATCTTGCACTTATTTTTCTGTGGAAGTAGCAGTTTAAGAAATGTGTTTTCTAGTTGGAATTATTTGATGAGCTGAACATGGAAGTGCTGTTCTGTCCTCTCTACATCTCTTGACTTCATGACTGCTTTTGTAATCAAGTTTAAAGAGGTAAACTGATGTAAAAGTGCGATTGGCCTTTGATAAAATAATATTTATTTCTACAACATCCTGTTGGCCTTGCCTTTGTAAATGCACATAACAGCATCTTACAAAACATACTTCGCCCAAGTCCTAACTGTATATAGGCCTGGGGTGCGGATGGCCACACTGTTTACTCTAATGACCAAAGTTTAAATTAAGAATTAGCTTATTCGTGATTTCACTAATAGCAATACCTTTCCCTTGGCTATTATGTAACAATTTACTTTTAAGAATCATACCCGTCCCCCCCCCCAAAAAAAAAACAAACTGAAAAGATAGTTTTTGGCAGTTTTACAATGCACTTCAGAGCTGCCCAGCGCGTCCCCAGGTGGCGGATAAGGGATGCCCAAAGCTGGTTTCGTGATTGGAGAGTGCCACGCCCCTTGCACGATAAAAACCCTTTTGTAGACATTGAAAGAGCAGGCTCGTGGCAGCCGGTACAAAAAGTTAAATTTTAGCGCTCCTACCCATAATTGAATACAGTTGAACTTGTTCTCGTCCTGAATATAGCTAAAATACTGCTCGCTGGACGTAAATGAAACACTTATTCAATGATGGAGGAAAACAAGGTTTCATATAGTCGCCACTTACAATCTTTCATGCTTCAACTAAGTACATTTATGAAATCTGTCGCCTTTCAAACAAATTTATCATCAAATGTTTCGGTGATCAGAAATTCTGGGAGTCTGAAATCTCTAAATCGTTCACAAATGCCAACAACTGTAATATACTGACTTAATAGAGATCGTGACTGACGAGTTTTGTTCGTGCAGTAACCTGTAGAAGTCCTCTGTTCATAAATGATCTGTGCTTATCCCATGTAAATCAAGTAAACAATATTCACGAATGAGTGAACGATTACATCAGTATAACCTTTTTGCACTTATTTGTTTGTGGAAGAAGCAGTTTAATAAATTAGCTTTCTAGTTGGAATTATTTGATGAGCTGAACAAGAATTGCTGTTTTGCCCTCTCTACATGTCTTGACTTCATAACTGCTTTTGTAATCACGTTTAAATAGGAAACATGATGTAAAATTGCGATTGTGCTCTGATAAAATAATATTTATTTCTACAACATCCTGTTGACCTTGCCTTTGTAAATGCACACAAACAGCATCTTACAAAAAATACTTCGCCCAAGTCCTAACTGTATATAGGCCTGGGGTGCGGATGGCCACACTGTTTACCCGTATGACCAAAGTTCAAATTAAGAATTAGCTTATTCGTGATTTCAACAATAGCAATACCTTTTCCTTGGCTAGTATGTAACAATTTACTTTTAAGAATTATGTTTTCAAACCTGTCCCGCCCCCCCCCCCCCCGCCCAAAAAAAAAAACAAAAACGGAAAAGATAGTTGGTGGCACTTTTACAATGCACTTCAGAGCTGCACAGCGCGTCCCCATGGTGGGGATCAAGGATGCCCAAAGTTGATTTCATGATTGTAAAGTGCCACGCTTCTTGCACGATAAAAAACCTTTTGTAGATAATGAAAGATCAGGCTGGTTGTCGCCGCTACAAAAAGTTAAATTTAAGCGCTCCTACCCATAATTGAATATAGTTGAACTTTTTCTCGTCCTGAATATAGCTGAAATACTGCTCGCTGGACGTAAATGAAACACTTTTTCAATGAACGAGGGAAAACTAGGTTTCATATAGTCCCCACTTCCAATCTTTCATGGCTCAACTAAGTACATTTATGAAATCTGTCAGCCTTAAAGCAAATTTATCATTAAATGTTTTGGTGATCAGAAATTCTAGCAGTCTGAAATCTCCAAATCGCTCACAAATGAAAATACACTGTAATATACTGACTAAACAGGGATCGTGACGCGTTTGTTCGTGCAGTATCTATAGAAGTCTATGTATAACCATCTTGCACTTATTTTTCTGTGGAAGTAGCAGTTTAAGAAATGTGTTTTCTAGTTGGAATTATTTGATGAGCTGAACATGGAAGTGCTGTTCTGTCCTCTCTACATCTCTTGACTTCATGACTGCTTTTGTAATCAAGTTTAAAGAGGTAAACTGATGTAAAAGTGCGATTGGCCTTTGATAAAATAATATTTATTTCTACAACATCCTGTTGGCCTTGCCTTTGTAAATGCACATAACAGCATCTTACAAAGCATACTTCGCCCAAGTCCTAACTGTATATAGGCCTGGGGTGCGGATGGCCACACTGTTTACTCTAATGACCAAAGTTTAAATTAAGAATTAGCTTATTCGTGATTTCACTAATAGCAATACCTTTCCCTTGGCTATTATGTAACAATTTACTTTTAAGAATCATACCCGTCCCCCCAAAAAAAACTGAAAAGATAGTTTTTGGCAGTTTTACAATGCACTTCAGAGCTGCCCAGCGCGTCCCCAGGTGGCGGATAAGGGATGCCCAAAGCTGGTTTCGTGATTGGAGAGTGCCACGCCCCTTGCACGATAAAAACCCTTTTGTAGACATTGAAAGAGCAGGCTCGTGGCAGCCGGTACAAAAAGTTAAATTTTAGCGCTCCTACCCATAATTGAATACAGTTGAACTTGTTCTCGTCCTGAATATAGCTAAAATACTGCTCGCTGGACGTAAATGAAACACTTATTCAATGATGGAGGAAAACAAGGTTTCATATAGTCGCCACTTACAATCTTTCATGCTTCAACTAAGTAAATTTATGAAATCTGTCGCCTTTCAAACAAATTTATCATCAAATGTTTCGGTGATCAGAAATTCTGGGAGTCTGAAATCTCTAAATCGTTCACAAATGCCAACAACTGTAATATACTGACTTAATAGAGATCGTGACTGACGAGTTTTGTTCGTGCAGTAACCTGTAGAAGTCCTCTGTTCATAAATGATCTGTGCTTATCCCATGTAAATCAAGTAAACAATATTCACGAATGAGTGAACGATTACATCAGTATAACCTTTTTGCACTTATTTGTTTGTGGAAGAAGCAGTTTAATAAATTAGCTTTCTAGTTGGAATTATTTGATGAGCTGAACAAGAATTGCTGTTTTGCCCTCTCTACATGTCTTGACTTCATAACTGCTTTTGTAATCACGTTTAAATAGGAAACATGATGTAAAATTGCGATTGTGCTCTGATAAAATAATATTTATTTCTACAACATCCTGTTGACCTTGCCTTTGTAAATGCACACAAACAGCATCTTACAAAAAATACTTCGCCCAAGTCCTAACTGTATATAGGCCTGGGGTGCGGATGGCCACACTGTTTACCCGTATGACCAAAGTTCAAATTAAGAATTAGCTTATTCGTGATTTCAACAATAGCAATACCTTTTCCTTGGCTAGTATGTAACAATTTACTTTTAAGAATTATGTTTTCAAACCTGTCCCGCCCCCCCCCCCCCCGCCCAAAAAAAAAAACAAAAACGGAAAAGATAGTTGGTGGCACTTTTACAATGCACTTCAGAGCTGCACAGCGCGTCCCCATGGTGGGGATCAAGGATGCCCAAAGTTGATTTCATGATTGTAAAGTGCCACGCTTCTTGCACGATAAAAAACCTTTTGTAGATAATGAAAGATCAGGCTGGTTGTCGCCGCTACAAAAAGTTAAATTTAAGCGCTCCTACCCATAATTGAATATAGTTGAACTTTTTCTCGTCCTGAATATAGCTGAAATACTGCTCGCTGGACGTAAATGAAACACTTTTTCAATGAACGAGGGAAAACTAGGTTTCATATAGTCCCCACTTCCAATCTTTCATGGCTCAACTAAGTACATTTATGAAATCTGTCAGCCTTAAAGCAAATTTATCATTAAATGTTTTGGTGATCAGAAATTCTAGCAGTCTGAAATCTCCAAATCGCTCACAAATGAAAATACACTGTAATATACTGACTAAACAGGGATCGTGACGCGTTTGTTCGTGCAGTATCTATAGAAGTCTATGTATAACCATCTTGCACTTATTTTTCTGTGGAAGTAGCAGTTTAAGAAATGTGTTTTCTAGTTGGAATTATTTGATGAGCTGAACATGGAAGTGCTGTTCTGTCCTCTCTACATCTCTTGACTTCATGACTGCTTTTGTAATCAAGTTTAAAGAGGTAAACTGATGTAAAAGTGCGATTGGCCTTTGATAAAATAATATTTATTTCTACAACATCCTGTTGGCCTTGCCTTTGTAAATGCACATAACAGCATCTTACAAAGCATACTTCGCCCAAGTCCTAACTGTATATAGGCCTGGGGTGCGGATGGCTACACTGTTTACTCTAATGACCAAAGTTTAAATTAAGAATTAGCTTATTCGTGATTTCACTAATAGCAATACCTTTCCCTTGGCTATTATGTAACAATTTACTTTTAAGAATCATACCCGTCCCCCCCCCAAAAAAAACTGAAAAGATAGTTTTTGGCAGTTTTACAATGCACTTCAGAGCTGCCCAGCGCGTCCCCAGGTGGCGGATAAGGGATGCCCAAAGCTGGTTTCGTGATTGGAGAGTGCCACTCCCCTTGCACGATAAAAACCCTTTTGTAGACATTGAAAGAGCAGGCTCGTGGCAGCCGGTACAAAAAGTTAAATTTTAGCGCTCCTACCCATAATTGAATACAGTTGAACTTGTTCTCGTCCTGAATATAGCTAAAATACTGCTCGCTGGACGTAAATGAAACACTTATTCAATGATGGAGGAAAACAAGGTTTCATATAGTCGCCACTTACAATCTTTCATGCTTCAACTAAGTACATTTATGAAATCTGTCACCTTTCAAACAAATTTATCATCAAATGTTTCGGTGATCAGAAATTCTGGGAGTCTGAAACCTCTAAATCGTTCACAAATGCCAACAACTGTAATATACTGACTAAATAGAGATCGTGACGAGTTTTGTTCGCGCAGTAACCTGTAGAAGTCCTCTGTTCATAAATGATCTGTGCTTATCCCATGTAAATCAAGCAAACAATATTCACGAATGAGTGAACGATTACATCAGTATAACCTTTTTGCACTTATTTGTTTGTGGAAGAAGCAGTTTAATAAATTTGTTTTCTAGTTGGAATTATTTGATGAGCTGAACAAGAAGTGCTGTTTTGCCCTCTCTACATCTCTTGACTTCATGACTGCTTTTGTAATCAGGTTTAAATAGGAAACATGATGTAAAATTGCGATTGTGCTCTGATAAAATAATATTTATTTCTACAACATCCTGTTGACCTTGCCTTTGTAAATGCACACAAACAGCATCTTACAAAAAATACTTCGCCCAAGTCCTAACTGTATATAGGACTGGGGTGCGGATGGCCACACTGTTTACCCGTATGACCAAAGTTTAAATTAAGAATTAGCTTATCCGTGATTTCAACAATAGCAATATCTTTTCCTTGGCTAGCATGTAACAATTTACTTTTAAGAGTTTTGTTTTCATACCCGTCCCGCCCCCCCCCCCCAAAAAAAAACAAAACAAAAACTGAAAAGATAGTTGGTGGCAGTTTTACAATGCATTTCAGAGCTACCCAGCGCGTCCCCATGGTGGGGATAAGGGATGCCCAAAGTTGATTACGTGATTGTAGAGTGCCAAGCTTCTTGCACAATAAAAAACCTTTTGTAGATAATGAAAGAGCAGGCTGGTTGTAGCCGCTACAAAAAGTAAAATTTTAGCGCTCCTACCCATAATTGAATATAGTTGAACTTGTTCTCGTCCTGAATATAGCTGAAATACTGCTCGCTGGACGTAAATGAAACACTTTTTTAATGAACGAGGGAAAACTAGGTTTCATATAGTCCCCACTTCCAATCTTTCATGGCTCAACTAAGTATATTCATGAAATCGGTCAACTTTAAAGCAAATTTATCATTAAATGTTTTGGTGTTCAGAAATTCTAGCAGTCTAAAATCTCTAAATCGCTCACAAATGAAAATACACTGTAATATACTGACTAAACAGTGATCGTGACGCGTTTGTTCGTGCAGTATCTATAGAAGTCTATGTATAACCATCTTGCACTTATTTTTCTGTGGAAGTAGCAGTTTAAGAAATGTGTTTTCTAGTTGGAATTATTTGATGAGCTGAACATGGAAGTGCTGTTCTGTCCTCTCTACATCTCTTGACTTCATGACTGCTTTTGTAATCAAGTTTAAAGAGGTAAACTGATGTAAAAGTGCGATTGGCCTTTGATAAAATAATATTTATTTCTACAACATCCTGTTGGCCTTGCCTTTGTAAATGCACATAACAGCATCTTACAAAGCATACTTCGCCCAAGTCCTAACTGTATATAGGCCTGGGGTGCGGATGGCCACACTGTTTACTCTAATGACCAAAGTTTAAATTAAGAATTAGCTTATTCGTGATTTCACTAATAGCAATACCTTTCCCTTGGCTATTATGTAACAATTTACTTTTAAGAATCATACCCGTCCCCCCAAAAAAAACTGAAAAGATAGTTTTTGGCAGTTTTACAATGCACTTCAGAGCTGCCCAGCGCGTCCCCAGGTGGCGGATAAGGGATGCCCAAAGCTGGTTTCGTGATTGGAGAGTGCCACGCCCCTTGCACGATAAAAACCCTTTTGTAGACATTGAAAGAGCAGGCTCGTGGCAGCCGGTACAAAAAGTTAAATTTTAGCGCTCCTACCCATAATTGAATACAGTTGAACTTGTTCTCGTCCTGAATATAGCTAAAATACTGCTCGCTGGACGTAAATGAAACACTTATTCAATGATGGAGGAAAACAAGGTTTCATATAGTCGCCACTTACAATCTTTCATGCTTCAACTAAGTAAATTTATGAAATCTGTCGCCTTTCAAACAAATTTATCATCAAATGTTTCGGTGATCAGAAATTCTGGGAGTCTGAAATCTCTAAATCGTTCACAAATGCCAACAACTGTAATATACTGACTTAATAGAGATCGTGACTGACGAGTTTTGTTCGTGCAGTAACCTGTAGAAGTCCTCTGTTCATAAATGATCTGTGCTTATCCCATGTAAATCAAGTAAACAATATTCACGAATGAGTGAACGATTACATCAGTATAACCTTTTTGCACTTATTTGTTTGTGGAAGAAGCAGTTTAATAAATTAGCTTTCTAGTTGGAATTATTTGATGAGCTGAACAAGAATTGCTGTTTTGCCCTCTCTACATGTCTTGACTTCATAACTGCTTTTGTAATCACGTTTAAATAGGAAACATGATGTAAAATTGCGATTGTGCTCTGATAAAATAATATTTATTTCTACAACATCCTGTTGACCTTGCCTTTGTAAATGCACACAAACAGCATCTTACAAAAAATACTTCGCCCAAGTCCTAACTGTATATAGGCCTGGGGTGCGGATGGCCACACTGTTTACCCGTATGACCAAAGTTTAAATTAAGAATTAGCTTATCCGTGATTTCAACAATAGCAATATCTTTTCCTTGGCTAGCATGTAACAATTTACTTTTAAGAGTTTTGTTTTCATACCCGTCCCGCCCCCCCCCCCCCCCAAAAAAAAAACAAAACAAAAACTGAAAAGATAGTTGGTGGCAGTTTTACAATGCATTTCAGAGCTACCCAGCGCGTCCCCATGGTGGGGATAAGGGATGCCCAAAGTTGATTACGTGATTGTAGAGTGCCAAGCTTCTTGCACAATAAAAAACCTTTTGTAGATAATGAAAGAGCAGGCTGGTTGTAGCCGCTACAAAAAGTAAAATTTTAGCGCTCCTACCCATAATTGAATATAGTTGAACTTGTTCTCGTCCTGAATATAGCTGAAATACTGCTCGCTGGACGTAAATGAAACACTTTTTTAATGAACGAGGGAAAACTAGGTTTCATATAGTCCCCACTTCCAATCTTTCATGGCTCAACTAAGTATATTCATGAAATCGGTCAACTTTAAAGCAAATTTATCATTAAATGTTTTGGTGTTCAGAAATTCTAGCAGTCTAAAATCTCTAAATCGCTCACAAATGAAAATACACTGTAATATACTGACTAAACAGTGATCGTGACGCGTTTGTTCGTGCAGTATCTATAGAAGTCTATGTATAACCATCTTGCACTTATTTTTCTGTGGAAGTAGCAGTTTAAGAAATGTGTTTTCTAGTTGGAATTATTTGATGAGCTGAACATGGAAGTGCTGTTCTGTCCTCTCTACATCTCTTGACTTCATGACTGCTTTTGTAATCAAGTTTAAAGAGGTAAACTGATGTAAAAGTGCGATTGGCCTTTGATAAAATAATATTTATTTCTACAACATCCTGTTGGCCTTGCCTTTGTAAATGCACATAACAGCATCTTACAAAGCATACTTCGCCCAAGTCCTAACTGTATATAGGCCTGGGGTGCGGATGGCCACACTGTTTACTCTAATGACCAAAGTTTAAATTAAGAATTAGCTTATTCGTGATTTCACTAATAGCAATACCTTTCCCTTGGCTATTATGTAACAATTTACTTTTAAGAATCATACCCGTCCCCCCCAAAAAAAACTGAAAAGATAGTTTTTGGCAGTTTTACAATGCACTTCAGAGCTGCCCAGCGCGTCCCCAGGTGGCGGATAAGGGATGCCCAAAGCTGGTTTCGTGATTGGAGAGTGCCACGCCCCTTGCACGATAAAAACCCTTTTGTAGACAGTGAAAGAGCAGGCTCGTGGCAGCCGGTACAAAAAGTTAAATTTTAGCGCTCCTACCCATAATTGAATACAGTTGAACTTGTTCTCGTCCTGAATATAGCTAAAATACTGCTCGCTGGACGTAAATGAAACACTTATTCAATGATGGAGGAAAACAAGGTTTCATATAGTCGCCACTTACAATCTTTCATGCTTCAACTAAGTACATTTATGAAATCTGTCACCTTTCAAACAAATTGATCATCAAATGTTTCGGTGATCAGAAATTCTGGGAGTCTGAAATCTCTAAATCGTTCACAAATGCCAACAACTGTAATATACTGACTAAATAGAGATCGTGACGAGTTTTGTTCGTGCAGTAACCTGTAGAAGTCCTCTGTTCATAAATGATCTGTGCTTATCCCATGTAAATCAAGCAAACAATATTCACGAATGAGTGAACGATTACATCAGTATAACCTTTTTGCACTTATTTGTTTGTGGAAGAAGGAGTTTAATAAATTTGTTTTCTAGTTGGAATTATTTGATGAGCTGAACAAGAAGTGCTGTTTTGCCCTCTCTACATCTCTTGACTTCATGACTGCTTTTGTAATCAGGTTTAAATAGGAAACATGATGTAAAATTGCGATTGTGCTCTGATAAAATAATATTTATTTCTACAACATCCTGTTGACCTTGCCTTTGTAAATGCACACAAACAGCATCTTACAAAAAATACTTCGCCCAAGTCCTAACTGTATATAGGACTGGGGTGCGGATGGCCACACTGTTTACCCGTATGACCAAAGTTTAAATTAAGAATTAGCTTATCCGTGATTTCAACAATAGCAATATCTTTTCCTTGGCTAGCATGTAACAATTTACTTTTAAGAGTTTTGTTTTCATACCCGTCACGCCCCCCCCCCCCCCAAAAAAAAACAACAAAAACTGAAAAGATAGTTGGTGGCAGTTTTACAGTGCATTTCAGAGCTGCCCAGCGCGTCCCCATGGTGGGGATAAGGGATGCCCAAAGTTGATAACGTGATTGTAGAGTGCCAAGCTTCTTGCACGATAAAAAACCTTTTGTAGATAATGAAAGAGCAGGCTGGTTGTAGCCGCTACAAAAAGTAAAATTTTAGCGCTCCTACCCATAATTGAATATAGTTGAACTTGTTCTCGTCCTGAATATAGCTGAAATACTGCTCGCTGGACGTAAATGAAACACTTTTTTAATGAACGAGGGAAAACTAGGTTTCATATAGTCCCCACTTCCAATCTTTCATGGCTCAACTAAGTATATTCATGAAATCGGTCAGCTTTAAAGCAAATTTATCATTAAATGTTTTGGTGTTCAGAAATTCTAGCAGTCTGAAATCTCTAAATCGCTCACAAATGAAAATACACTGTAATATACTGACTAAACAGTGATCGTGACGCGTTTGTTCGTGCAGTATCTATAGAAGTCTATGTATAACCATCTTGCACTTATTTTTCTGTGGAAGTAGCAGTTTAAGAAATGTGTTTTCTAGTTGGAATTATTTGATGAGCTGAACATGGAAGTGCTGTTCTGTCCTCTCTACATCTCTTGACTTCATGACTGCTTTTGTAATCAAGTTTAAAGAGGTAAACTGATGTAAAAGTGCGATTGGCCTTTGATAAAATAATATTTATTTCTACAACATCCTGTTGGCCTTGCCTTTGTAAATGCACATAACAGCATCTTACAAAACATACTTCGCCCAAGTCCTAACTGTATATAGGCCTGGGGTGCGGATGGCCACACTGTTTACTCTAATGACCAAAGTTTAAATTAAGAATTAGCTTATTCGTGATTTCACTAATAGCAATACCTTTCCCTTGGCTATTATGTAACAATTTAATTTTAAGAATCATACCCGTCCCCCCCCCCCCCCCAAAAAAAAACAAACTGAAAAGATAGTTTTTGGCAGTTTTACAATGCACTTCAGAGCTGCCCAGCGCGTCCCCAGGTGGCGGATAAGGGATGCCCAAAGCTGGTTTCGTGATTGGAGAGTGCCACGCCCCTTGCACGATAAAAACCCTTTTGTAGACATTGAAAGAGCAGGCTCGTGGCAGCCGGTACAAAAAGTTAAATTTTAGCGCTCCTACCCATAATTGAATACAGTTGAACTTGTTCTCGTCCTGAATATAGCTAAAATACTGCTCGCTGGACGTAAATGAAACACTTATTCAATGATGGAGGAAAACAAGGTTTCATATAGTCGCCACTTACAATCTTTCATGCTTCAACTAAGTACATTTATGAAATCTGTCACCTTTCAAACAAATTTATCATCAAATGTTTCGGTGATCAGAAATTCTGGGAGTCTGAAATCTCTAAATCGTTCACAAATGCCAACAACTGTAATATACTGACTAAATAGAGATCGTGACGAGTTTTGTTCGTGCAGTAACCTGTAGAAGTCCTCTGTTCATAAATGATCTGTGCTTATCCCATGTAAATCAAGCAAACAATATTCACGAATGAGTGAACGATTACATCAGTATAACCTTTTTGCACTTATTTGTTTGTGGAAGAAGGAGTTTAATAAATTTGTTTTCTAGTTGGAATTATTTGATGAGCTGAACAAGAAGTGCTGTTTTGCCCTCTCTACATCTCTTGACTTCATGACTGCTTTTGTAATCAGGTTTAAATAGGAAACATGATGTAAAATTGCGATTGTGCTCTGATAAAATAATATTTATTTCTACAACATCCTGTTGACCTTGCCTTCGTAAATGCACACAAACAGCATCTTACAAAAAATACTTCGCCCAAGTCCTAACTGTATATAGGACTGGGGTGCGGATGGCCACACTGTTTACCCGTATGACCAAAGTTTAAATTAAGAATTAGCTTATCCGTGATTTCAACAATAGCAATATCTTTTCCTTGGCTAGCATGTAACAATTTACTTTTAAGAGTTTTGTTTTCATACCCGTCACGCCCCCCCCCCCCCCCCAAAAAAAAACAACAAAAACTGAAAAGATAGTTGGTGGCAGTTTTACAGTGCATTTCAGAGCTGCCCAGCGCGTCCCCATGGTGGGGATAAGGGATGCCCAAACTTGATAACGTGATTGTAGAGTGCCAAGCTTCTTGCACGATAAAAAACCTTTTGTAGATAATGAAAGAGCAGGCTGGTTGTAGCCGCTACAAAAAGTAAAATTTTAGCGCTCCTACCCATAATTGAATATAGTTGAACTTGTTCTCGTCCTGAATATAGCTGAAATACTGCTCGCTGGACGTAAATGAAACACTTTTTTAATGAACGAGGGAAAACTAGGTTTCATATAGTCCCCACTTCCAATCTTTCATGGCTCAACTAAGTATATTCATGAAATCGGTCAGCTTTAAAGCAAATTTATCATTAAATGTTTTGGTGTTCAGAAATTCTAGCAGTCTGAAATCTCTAAATCGCTCACAAATGAAAATACACTGTAATATACTGACTAAACAGTGATCGTGACGCGTTTGTTCGTGCAGTATCTATAGAAGTCTATGTATAACCATCTTGCACTTATTTTTCTGTGGAAGTAGCAGTTTAAGAAATGTGTTTTCTAGTTGGAATTATTTGATGAGCTGAACATGGAAGTGCTGTTCTGTCCTCTCTACATCTCTTGACTTCATGACTGCTTTTGTAATCAAGTTTAAAGAGGTAAACTGATGTAAAAGTGCGATTGACCTTTGATAAAATAATATTTATTTCTACAACATCCTGTTGGCCTTGCCTTTGTAAATGCACATAACAGCATCTTACAAAACATACTTCGCCCAAGTCCTAACTGTATATAGGCCTGGGGTGCGGATGGCCACACTGTTTACTCTAATGACCAAAGTTTAAATTAAGAATTAGCTTATTCGTGATTTCACTAATAGCAATACCTTTCCCTTGGCTATTATGTAACAATTTACTTTTAAGAATCATACCCGTCCCCCCCCCCCCAAAAAAAAAACTGAAAAGATAGTTTTTGGCAGTTTTACAATGCACTTCAGAGCTGCCCAGCGCGTCCCCAGGTGGCGGATAAGGGATGCCCAAAGCTGGTTTCGTGATTGGAGAGTGCCACGCCCCTTGCACGATAAAAACCCTTTTGTAGACATTGAAAGAGCAGGCTCGTGGCAGCCGGTACAAAAAGTTAAATTTTAGCGCTCCTACCCATAATTGAATACAGTTGAACTTGTTCTCGTCCTGAATATAGCTAAAATACTGCTCGCTGGACGTAAATGAAACACTTATTCAATGATGGAGGAAAACAAGGTTTCATATAGTCGCCACTTACAATCTTTCATGCTTCAACTAAGTACATTTATGAAATCTGTCGCCTTTCAAACAAATTTATCATCAAATGTTTCGGTGATCAGAAATTCTGGGAGTCTGAAATCTCTAAATCGTTCACAAATGCCAACAACTGTAATATACTGACTTAATAGAGATCGTGACTGACGAGTTTTGTTCGTGCAGTAACCTGTAGAAGTCCTCTGTTCATAAATGATCTGTGCTTATCCCATGTAAATCAAGTAAACAATATTCACGAATGAGTGAACGATTACATCAGTATAACCTTTTTGCACTTATTTGTTTGTGGAAGAAGCAGTTTAATAAATTAGCTTTCTAGTTGGAATTATTTGATGAGCTGAACAAGAATTGCTGTTTTGCCCTCTCTACATGTCTTGACTTCATAACTGCTTTTGTAATCACGTTTAAATAGGAAACATGATGTAAAATTGCGATTGTGCTCTGATAAAATAATATTTATTTCTACAACATCCTGTTGACCTTGCCTTTGTAAATGCACACAAACAGCATCTTACAAAAAATACTTCGCCCAAGTCCTAACTGTATATAGGCCTGGGGTGCGGATGGCCACACTGTTTACCCGTATGACCAAAGTTCAAATTAAGAATTAGCTTATTCGTGATTTCAACAATAGCAATACCTTTTCCTTGGCTAGTATGTAACAATTTACTTTTAAGAATTTTTTTTTCAAACCTGCCCCCCCCCCCCCCCCCCGCCCAAAAAAAAAACAAAAACGGAAAAGATAGTTGGTGGCACTTTTACAATGCACTTCAGAGCTGCACAGCGCGTCCCCATGGTGGGGATCAAGGATGCCCAAAGTTGATTTCATGATTGTAAAGTGCCACGCTTCTTGCACGATAAAAAACCTTTTGTAGATAATTAAAGATCAGGCTGGTTGTCGCCGCTACAAAAAGTTAAATTTAAGCGCTCCTACCCATAATTGAATATAGTTGAACTTTTTCTCGTCCTGAATATAGCTGAAATACTGCTCGCTGGACGTAAATGAAACACTTTTTCAATGAACGAGGGAAAACTAGGTTTCATATAGTCCCCACTTCCAATCTTTCATGGCTCAACTAAGTACATTTATGAAATCTGTCAGCCTTAAAGCAAATTTATCATTAAATGTTTTGGTGATCAGAAATTCTAGCAGTCTGAAATCTCCAAATCGCTCACAAATGAAAATACACTGTAATATACTGACTAAACAGGGATCGTGACGCGTTTGTTCGTGCAGTATCTATAGAAGTCTATGTATAACCATCTTGCACTTATTTTTCTGTGGAAGTAGCAGTTTAAGAAATGTGTTTTCTAGTTGGAATTATTTGATGAGCTGAACATGGAAGTGCTGTTCTGTCCTCTCTACATCTCTTGACTTCATGACTGCTTTTGTAATCAAGTTTAAAGAGGTAAACTGATGTAAAAGTGCGATTGGCCTTTGATAAAATAATATTTATTTCTACAACATCCTGTTGGCCTTGCCTTTGTAAATGCACATAAACAGCATCTTACAAAACATACTTCGCCCAAGTCCTAACTGTATATAGGCCTGGGGTGCGGATGGCCACACTGTTTACCCTTATGACCAAATTAAGAATTAGCTTATTCGTGATTTCACCAATAGCAATACCTTTTCTTTGGCTATTATGTAAAAATTTACTTTCAAGAATTTTGTAATGTTTTCATACCCGTCCCCCCAACGCAAAAAAAAAAAAACTGAAAAAGATAGTTGGTGGCAGTTCTTCAATGCACTTCAGAGCTGCCCAGCGCGTCCCCAGGTGCCGGATAAGGGATGCCCAAAGTTGATGACGTGATTGTAGAGTGCCACGCTTCTTGCACGATAAAAACCCTTTTGTTGATAATGAAAAAGCAGGCTGGTTGTAGGCGCTACAAAAAGTTAAATTTTAGCGCTCCTACCCATAATTTAATATAGTTTAACTTGTTCTAGTCCTGAATATAGCTGAAATACTGATCGCTGGACGTAAATGAAACAATTATTTAATGAAGGAGGAAAACTAGGTTTCATATAGTCGCCACTTACAATCTTTCATGCCTCAACTAAGTACATTTATGAATCTGTCACCTTTCAAACAAATTTATCATCAAATGTTTCGGTGATCAGAAATTCTGGGAGTCTGAAATCTCTAAATCGTTCTTTTTAATAGCAATAAACAAAATCTGACTAGTTATCAGGGAGTAGTTGTCGCCGGCAAATAGTTTTCGCTACACGATCGTCTGAATTTATGTGAAAAATAAGCGTAACTTGTTTTAGATGGGAATAGTGAAATCTATCCAATTAAACTTGAGAAAATAACGGCACCTCTGCAAAATGGCGAGAATTGCTTCTGTTATTTAAATGACCAGCAGACTTTACAAGTACTGAAGTAACTTTACATTTGTTTTTACATTTTTGACAGTAATCTGACGGATCATCAACATATTTAAGCAGACGCTCTAGTAGCAGCGAGAGTGACAGTCAGGAGCGTATTTCAAGAGGGAGGAAGAGGTAGAGGAGGCAGAGCTAGGGGCGCAGGACGTCGAGCTCGGGGTGTTTATGGAACTGCGCTGCCAACAAGAGCTGAAAGAGCCCAAATGTTACGCCAGGACAGGGATGAACAACTTAGGGTATGTAAAATTATTCTATATATATATTATATATATAAATGTGTGAATGTGTGGTGGTACTTGTCTAAAAGATCAATATTTCATTTAAAAAAAATGTATAATTTCTAAATGTATTGGTGCACGCCTCAATACTTTTCATACATTACTATTTACTGTCAATTTGACATGTGTTAAATGCTTATATCTTCTTTCAGGAAGGAGTGAGCCAGCTAACAGATGAAGGAAGACAGGATTTGCTTTGCAGGATTGTTGAAGCACACCCCCAATTTGTGTTCTACATCCTTACGAAGTCTACACAGGAAAACAAGGAGGATATCATCCTGCTCCAGAAGTGACAGCCCCAGACTGGTGTCAATGCACACATTGCAGGGAAATTCCCTTATATGAAGAAAAGCTGTGTTGCAACCAGCTTCCTATGAACTGCCTGTCAAGACTACAGGTATACAGGTTTTTGGTTTTTTTTAACCTTGTACAACTTACTTATTTATAAAATAAAATCAAATAAAAAAACCCATTCAAAAGTTTACAAATGATCATTAATAAGATTATGGTATACTAGTGAAGATGATAAATAATATCTTGTTTCAGGACTTTGATCTTGTTGTCTTGGACGAAGTCATCTTGGCTGTTGCACAAAGATACAGGCAAGATGTGTTTGCCTTGGACCAGGACGAAAATTACAACAGAGGCAAGAGACACAGCGCCTACAGACAGTTTATTTTGTGGCACCATGGATATTTAGGTGCAGGCAATAGACGAGCGATTCCTTCATGTTGTGTTTGGAGGATCAGAGACAAATATCCAAACCGTTTTGGGCAGTACACTGGTTTTCTGTTAGGGCGACTTGGATAACTGAACTATTTTTTTACTGTTGTTTTATTTTTTAAAGTTTATTTTTATTAAAGTTGCTTCGTATTTTTTGAAGTGTTGTGTATGCAGTTGTCATATATTTCAAAAATAGGGAACAAGGATTGGGTTGTACACATACTGGTTTTGATTTATTCACACGATTTTCTTTGGAAGTATATACAGAACTGCATGAGTGGAAATTGGTTTGCTTTTGAAGACTGCCCCATGTTCCCTCTTTTAGATAAAACATAATAAATAAAATTTTTAGCTCACCTGGACCGAAGGTCCATGTGAGCTTTTGCTATCACTTGGCGTCCGTCGTCCGTCGTCCGTCGTAAACTTTTTCAAAAATCTTCTCCTCTGAAACCACTGGGCCAATTTTTTTCAAACTTGGCCACAATCATCCTTAGGGTTCCTAGTTTCAAGTTTGTACCCAGGGTGTTGATCAACAGACAAATATGGCCACTGTTACTAAAAATAGAACATGGGGGTCAACACAGGTTTTTGATCATTATCTAAAAAACTATAATAGCTATAGAGAAAACCGTTACTTCAAATTGATCAGCACATTAAGGTCTACAATAGTTGCTATTAGTGCGAAGTTGTGTATTGGCGTCCTGTAGGAGTTATTGCCCTTTTTTGACGATTTTTGACAAAATATTTGGTATTTACAATATAACCTGAAAACTATACGAGGTAGAGTGAAACTGTAAATGGCAAAAATGATCAGCAATAAAAGCCCTACAATTCACTTGATTGGTCTGAAATTGTCAGATGACTCCTTATATGAGTTATTGCCCTTAAATGGTAATTTTTTATGAAATTTTCCGTTTTTGTCCTGTAACTTTAAAACTATAACAGCTAGAGTAAAACTGTAAATAGCAAAAATGATCAACAATACAAGCCCTACAATTCACTGTATTAGTCTGAAATTGTCAGATGACTCCTTATAGGAGTTATTGCCCTTAAATGGCAATTTTTTATGAAATTTTCTGTTTTTGTCCTGTAACTTGAAAACTATAGCAGCTAGATTGAAACTGTAAATTGCACAAATGATCAGCAATAAAGACCCTACAATTCTCTTGATTGGTCTGAAATTGTCAGACAACTCCTTAAATAAGTTATTGCCCATAAATGACAATTTTTTATGAAATTTTCCGTTTTTGTCCTGTAACTTAAAAACTGTAACAGCTAGAGTGAAACTGTTAATAGCAAAAATGATCAGCAATACAAGCCCTACAAATTACTATTAGGTCTGAAATTGTCAGATGACTCCTTATAGGAGTTATTGCCCTTAAATTGCAATTTTTTATGAAATTTTCTGTTTTTGTCCTGTAACTTAAAAACCATAACAGCTAGAGTGAAATAATAAATTGCAAAAATGATCAGCAAAAAAAGCCCTACAATTCATTTAATAGGTCTGAAATTGTCAGATGACTCCTTATAGGGGTTATTGCCCTTAAATGACAATTTTGTTATGAAATTTTCCATTTTTGTCCTGTAACTTGAAAACTATAGTAGCTAGATTAAAACTGTAAATTGCACAAATGATCAGCAATAGAAGCCCTACAAATGATTGCTTAGTCCAAAATTGCAAGATGACTCTTTATAGGAGTTATTGCCCTTTCATTATGAATTTGGACAAATGAACAGTTTTTTTAATGATAAATTAGTCTATAACGCACCTATTAGTAGAGTAAAACTGTAAATTTCTAAAGTACCCTAAAGGACAATGCCTAAAAACCATTTAATTTTCAGAAATTGTCTGATGGCACCTTATAGGAGTTATTGTATTTTACAAAATATTAAAAGTATTTTAATATAGTTGAAGTCATTTGGATTCCAGGTGAGCGATTACAGGCTCCTGGGAGCCTCTAGTTATTATTGCAAACCAAAATCTTAATGAGTTAAAACAAACACATTATTATTATTATTTATCAAATTTATATAGTGCCCTTTTCATAAACATGTTCAAAGGCACTTGACAATGATATACAACCGATAACAAATTACAAGCAATATCATTAAAATACTAAGGCAATACTATAACTAAAAAAGTACGACACACAATAAGGATAAGAATATGAAGAAATAAATTAAAATGTAGTGTTAACCTAGAATGAATGTATAATAATTAAATATCAACATTATACGAAAAATATTCCATCGGAACTTCTTAGATATTGTATTGAAACTTATATATTTTACAATAAATATCTAATTTGCATTTATATATTAAATAAAGAGTTTAAAACATTATAACACATGGAAATTAAATATACATGGGTGATGAAATGAGAGGATAGAAAAGCAACAACCGTTTCGCCAAGCTGCACAACAAAACAATTACTCCCAGAAGTAGTCAATGGTGTCATCTGAAGTAAGATCTCGTTTTGACGAAAATCTTAACTTTTGCTGCTGTACAATATCAGCTGTGGCAGGTGGTGGTATTGGCGCCAACACTCTTGAAATGTGTCTAGGGTCATCAGCCTCTAGAACTACAGGCCTATTCATACCAATGTTGTCGTCTAGGCGCAATTCAATTACCTTCTGCATTAACTCGGTTATGTAATTGTATCTTTTATCTTCTTTGACAGGGTAAGCTGACCTGCACTTTTTTTGTTAAAACTCCTTTGATACCTGAAAGAGTTGATTGATTGATTTATTAATGGTGTTTAACGCCCGAGCAGCAATATTTCAGCTATATTCAGGCGATGAACATGAAATGGATGATAAAATGAACATGAAATGATGATGAATGAAAATGGGATGGGACACAAGGAAAAATAGTGGGAACGGATTTTAGATTGCCACTGGCAAATGGGAGGATGGATAGGGTCGGGCAATTTAGCCTCCTGTAGCGGGATCGAAATCCCTACTCATAGCGAATACTACAGCAGCGTTCTTTAACGTGCGAGGAACGTAGCATTTTTCCCAACACGGTGCACTAATATGGTTTGCGGTCAGGTTTTCCGTATTATGGCCTGACAACCCCAGCTTGCCAGGGGTACCCCATTCAACCACCTGGGGCACACATCCCAGTTGGTCTTTAGGCAAAACGACCTGACACGCCGGTCAGGGTACTGGGCGCTATTTAGTCACCTTTTACGACAAGCTAGCGCGACTGCGGTCTATTCTTTTAGCCACCCGGATCCCGCACGGGGCGATACCTGAAAGAGAAAACCTTTTATATACTTCTTAAATTATAACTCTAGTCTGGTTTCTGTTTTTTTTTTTCTGACACCTTCACTGTTCATAATGTTGATCAGTATCAAAAAATGACACTTTTATACCATTTCCCTCCACTTTTATCGAATGTTTCTCAGTATAAGACTGAATTTGAAATAAGTCAGCTAGTTGATGTATTAAATAAGCATGAATATACCTTAGTGTACCATCTCTGTTAACAATAGAAGGTCTGTTGATGTGTTTGTTGTGGTCAACGGCAGCTTACAAGTTTCTTGATCTGTACGTTGGTGGGCGGTAGGCAATTCGTTTGGTTGATTGATTATTTGTTGTTTAACGTCCAGTAAGCAATATTTCAGCTATATTCAGGACGTGAAAATTATAATTTTTAAGTTGTTAGTATTTTAAATTAGTAGTACGTCATGCCTCCCTTTTATACTAAAACTTGATCTCATACAATAATATGAGAATATATATACAGATACAAATGGTAGTTGAAACAATAAAAAGTATCAATCTTCACAATTAATAGTGAAATTAAATTTTACTATATAAATTAATTTCTTTCAAGAACTTTAAAATTGTGTCGCCTGCGACAGTTTTAAATAAGTTAAAAAACGTATCTACAGAATAGAAACGTTCCCGAATGTGGGCCACGTCCACACAGTCCATCAAGACATGCTTGATGGTGTATGGACTGTTGCATGGCACACATTCGGGTCGTGGCTCATTATTTAAAATATAACTATGTGTCGTCCTGGTATGACCAAGACGACACCGTGTTAAAACAACTTGGTCTCTGCGACTTCTAAAACTTTTAAAATTACTTGTGTGCAGTAGTGGCTGGATCTCATGAAGTTTATTATGAACTTGTAGATCCCAACCACTCTGCCACAAACTAGAAATATATTTAAAAATTATTGGTTTAAAATCAGTAAAATGAATAACACAGTTTATAATATTATTCTTAAGGGCATTCTTTGCCTCCTGATCCACGACTGTGTTCCCTTGGATTCCAACGTGACTTGGGATCCAGAAAAACACAACCTCTTTTCCCACAGCTTTTAGAGATTTGTAAATTTCAATTATTTTTAAAATATAATGGTTTTTAATTTTGAAATTTTGAATAGCAAGTAGACACGAGAGGGAATCTGAGCAGATAATAAATTTGCACTCGTCTGACGAAGCAACTATTTTCATGGCAAGAAGAATAGCTTGCGCCTCAGCAGTAAATACGGATGAGGCTGACGGGAGACGACGAGTTTCAACACGCTCTCCGAAGACAGCGGCTGAGGCAACTTTATCGTCGTGTTTTCACCCGTCTGTATAAATAGTACTATAGTCAGGGTAACAAGATTTTATTTCTGCAAAATGCTGTTGTATTATTAGAGGGTTTGTGTCTGACTTTTTATGTTTTCGTAAATCATAAATAAATACCGGTTTGGGGTTTAACCATGGGGGATTATGCGGAATTTCGATTGCAGCAATTTCATCTAAAATTATACCAGAATTTTCCAAATGAGATTTAATTCGGAGGCCAAAAGGTTGAATTTTGTTTGGATGTTTTTCGAAAATGTTTTGATAAAGAGGTTTGAAAACACAGTCGTGGGCGGGGTTGCCAGGATATGCCTTTAATTTGGTTGCATATTGCAAAGCGAGCTTTATTCTTCTTTGATACAAAGAAGGCTCGTTTGCTTCTACATACAAACTATTTACAGGTGTGGTTCTAAATGCTCCAAGGCATAGTCGCAATCCTTGATGGTGTATAGTATCAAGGATTTTGACGTATGACTGGCGAGCAGAACCATAAATAAAACAACCGTAATCCAATTTCGATCGAACCAGCGATCTATATAGATTGAGTAAAACATCGCATTCAGCACCCCAGTCGGTGCTGGATACGACTTTTAAACTATCTAATGCTTTAAGGCATTTATTTTTTAACATTTTGATATGGGGAAGAAAGGTTAGCCTTGAATCAAAAACGAGACCAAGAAAAGTGGTTTCTTTTACAATTTTGATATGATTATTATATAATTTTAATTCAGGATCAGGATGCATCTTACGTTTATTACAAAAATGCATCCCAACAGTTTTTGCAGTGGAGAATTTAAAACCATTCTCCATTGCCCATTTCTCTATTCTATTTAAACACAACTGCAGCTGACGTTCGATATTATTCATATTTTTCCCTCGGTAACATATGAGGAAGTCGTCAACATAAAGAGAACCATCAATATTATCTTTCAAAACCTGAGCAAGGCTATTAATTTTGATACTAAATAAAGTGACAGAAAGGATGCTTCCCTGTGGAACACCCATTTCCTGTTCAAAAGGGTCCGATAAAGTAGAATTCACCCTAACTTTAAATTCTCTGTCAGATAAAAAGTTTGAAATAAAGGTAGGAAGTCTACCTTTCAACCCCATATCAAAAAGATCTTTTAAAATACCATATTTCCATGTTGTGTCATATGCTTTTTCTAAATCGAAAAAGATAGACACAACATGTTCGTTTTTGGCAAATGCGTTTCGAATATATGTTTCGAAACGCACCAAATGGTCAATAGTACTACGACCTTGTCTGAATCCACACTGAATATTCGAGATTAGGTTGTTTGATTCTAAAAACCAGACAAGGCGATCGTTGATCATCCTTTCCATGGTTTTACAGAGACAGCTTGTGAGGGCTATAGGACGATAGTTGGACGCTTCCGAGCGATCTTTTCCTGGTTTTGGAATAGGCACAACAGTGGCCATTTTCCAAATAGATGGTAAGTCACCCGTTTCCCAAATGTTGTTAAGAAGATTTAGAAGACATTGGAGAGAAGATTGTGGCAGATGTTTGAGAAGTTGATAATGGATGTCATCTGGACCACATGCTGTATCGTGAGATTTGTTCAATGAAGTTTTTAGCTCTTCCAAAGAAAAAGGTTTATTATAATCTTCTAAATTTTTTGACTGGAAATTAAGCTTTGATTTTTCTTTTTGAATTTTGATCCGCTGAAAAGTGGGATGATAATTTTCAGCAGATGAGTGTGTTGCAAATGTTTCGGCCAATTTATTTGATATGTCTGACTCTGATGTTAACAAGTCTTGTCCATCCTTTAAATGATGGACATTTGCTTTACCGTTTTTACCTTTAATTTTACGAATCATGTTCCAAATTTTATTCATGGGGGTATGGTTATTCAGTTTAGAAACAAAGTTACGCCAAGACGTGCGTCGTCTTAGTTTCGTTACCCTGCGAGCTTTCGCTCGAAAAATTCGGAATTGGTTAAGATTATTTTGAGTTGGGTGTTTATTAAAGCGTCGTTCTGCCTTTTTCCGGTCTTTAATAGCGTCCTCACAGCTGTCATCGAACCATGGTTTACTAGGATGTTTTGGATTTGTCGAGGTCTTAGGAATAGTTTCGTCAGCAATTGAAATAAGTGTTTCATTGAATTTTAAAATTGGATCAGAAATAGCTTCAAAAGTATCCGAGTTAAGTCGCTCTATACAGAGTTGTTCAAATAGAGGCCAATTGGCCTTGCCAAATTTATACCGAGCGACTCGTTCTGTGTTTGAAGAGTTTAAAGATTCCAAGATAATGGGAAAGTGATCACTGCCACAGAGATCGTCATGGACTTTCCATGAGAAATCGGGCAACAGAGAAGGATCTGCTATTGTAAGATCAATAGCCGAATACGATCCATTCCCAGGATGTAAATATGTATTTGAACCATCATTAAAAATACACAGATCTTCCTGATTCATTAAGCCTTCAATAATTTTACCTTTATCGTTTATTGTGTTACTGCACCATAAAGGGTTGTGTCCGTTGAAGTCCCCAAGTAATATATAAGGGGCCGGAAGCTGATCAGTAAGATGTTTCAACTGATTTAAATTTAATGAAGAATTTGGAGGGATATACACAGAGCATAAAGTAATTGTTTTGTCTAAAGATATTCTAACCGCAACCGCCTGAAGATCAGTGTTGAGATCTACAGGGCTATGTAGAACTTGATCTTTTACAAGAATGGTAGAGCCGCCAGCAGCTCTATCATTCTCGTCTACATATGTGCTGTATATAGAGTAGTTTTTTAAAGATATATTATCACTTCGTTTTAGGTGGGACTCTTGTAGGCAAAATGCAACAGGAAGAAAGGCTTGAACTAATAATGTAATTTCAAGAAAATTAATCTTAAGACCTCGACAATTCCATTGTATTATTGTACCCATTATGGTTTGCGAATAGGGGAATAGTTGACAGATTTTTTTGGGGCTATTCCGCCGGTTTCTGCTGGGGGATCTACCCTTAGATCCAGTATCTGGGGGTAGTGTATCCATGGGATCGCCCCAGATAGTGGTGTCTAGATGATCTAGACTTCCAAATCTGTTGTGGACCTTAATGGGATCCCGCAGCAGTTTTGGAGTACGATCTCCTTTTTGATTCAAGTTTTTATTAGAATTTGAAGAATTTGAATTGGAAATAGTATTTTTTGAATTTTTTTTGGGGCTGCTTGAAGAATTAGTTGATGATGTAGATGGTGCCGAAGATGTCGCAGTTTGAGAGGATGAAGATTTCCTGGAAGATTGAATTATTTTGTCTGTTGTTTGAACTGCTAATTTGAAAGGTTCTTTTTTGTCAATAGGCCAGGTGATAATTGTCTGCGTTTCAACTGTAGTGAGAACGCGTTTGGCCACACTGGCGTATGACGTTGATGCAGGAGACGAGAGATTGTTTGAATTGAAGAGGCGACGTGCCTCAGGGTATGTGATATTTTTTTCGGTTTTTAATTTTTGAATTTCTTTTTCTTTTTTGAAGTGAGCACAATCCTTGGATGAGGACATGTGGGCTTCACCACAATTGGCACACTTTGGATTATTTGTGCAGGTAAAGCCCTCATGTCCTACCTCTGCACATTTAAAGCATACCAAGGAGCCTCTACATTGTCCTTTTCCGTGGCCAAATTTCTGACATTTAAAGCAGCGCACAGGATTTGGAATGTATGCGCTGACTTTAATATTGTACAGTCCAATTTTGATTGATTTAGGGACAGATGGAGTATTGAAATTTAAAAGAAAGGTATTAAGTTTAATTTGTTGATTTTGTCTTTTTGCAATAAATCTTTTTACTTTTGTAACACCCTGAGGTTTCAGTTCAAGACAAATTTCTTCATCTGTCAGTTCAGAGAGATCATCGTCTCTGTAATGAATAATACCCTGACAGGAATTTAATGTTCTGTGAGGCGTTGATGTAATTTCCAAATCTAAAATTTTATGTAATTGTAATAAATTTACGGATTGCTGTTTTTTAGAAACTTCAATGAGTAAAGAGCCAGATTTCATTTTAGTGACGTTTTTAACGTCTCCTGCACAACTCTTGATGGTTTTTTCTATGACAAATGGAGAAACTTTGCATAAAGGTTTGTTAGGATCCTTGCTAGTTAATACAATGAATCTTGTCCAGTGTTCATCATCAACTATGTCTTCAAGCGGAATGTCATTTTTTCTTTTTTTGGAACTTGTTTGCACTAAAGTTGTATCGGAAGCCATGTTGAAGAAATGCAGTTCACCACCCTTGTCACCTACCCGCAACGGAGTGCCAACAGGGACGATGCTTGGTCTCTGCGGATCACCAGCAGAAAGCATCAGGTGTTCCAAGGGTGGTATACTCAAATAGATGAATTTCTTCACGAACGCAAGCTTCGTGCCAGAATTAACTGGCGAAACAACCGTTCGAAACTCTATCTACTCGATTGACCCATGAGCCACCGCCTTCTTAACAGCTTGTAACTGAACAACTTTGGAATTAAACCTTACAAGATGTAATCAAGTGGTAAGAATAACGACGACAAGCTTGTTAAGGGCTCGGCGTGACCAGCCGATTGACCGAACCGGGTCCATTCGGTCTCCCGTCTAGTTGAAGTCGGGGCCAACGTGGTGTATTGAAAATCAAAACCCGCTGACCCGCACTAATGGATGCAGCAGAGAGTGATCTCTCAACCACCAGGATCCCTTCCTCCACCATCACGGGTTGCAACACACGGCAAACATGTCGCCTCTATAAAGCTGAGGAAGCTTTGCCCTTCAGCCACCGCCTTCTTTGCAAATCCTGTAAGGAAGCCGTCTTATGGTACATACATTTCATGGAACAGTTTGAAGGAAAAATGTAATAGAGTAGCTTAAATGATAAGGATTCACAAAGGGCAAGACGTGACATGTCGATTCATCGAAGTCAGGGCTAACTCGATTTCCCGTCTAGAAAAAGTAAGGGTTCAGTAAGTTATCGGGACCGTTTACCCGGCCTACTGAAATCCCGCCCTGTAATTGACACGGGTCGCAACACACGGCAAGTGTTGCCTCTGTTAGCAGACTCTTACTGCAGGCTGAGGAAGCCGTGGGCCTATTCTCCTGTGCCCCGGGGCCCACACGGGGATAGTTCGTTTGGAGGCATACATCAAAATTAGATTTTGAAAATTCTCCAATTCTGCAGTAGATCTGAAGAAAAAATTGAAAAGTTGACAGGAATACATGGAAATACCCCCCAAAAGGAAAAGAATTTTTTCTATCCAATAAAAATGCTTGTTATATAAAATGGAGATTTTTTCCAAGAAAATAATTTACAATAAGAATTACAACAATAACAATTTAAAACTTATTACAAGAGATATACTGTAAAACTAACACATTTTGCACCAGAAAAGTGAGATAAATTCAACAGAAATTAAAGTTATTGAATGGTTTTGAGAATACCCCTTAAAGCGATACATGTAGTTAGCATGAATCTGTTTAAATACCTGAAAGTTAAATAGTGATGAATCCGATTAAGGAATCCCTTGTCCAGGACAAGCTTCCTCAATGCCTTTTTGGACTACCTGGTTTTAGCCATACCTTCTCTCTGTTGCTATCAAGTGGTCCATGTTGACAACAAACAATTTTTCCAGCACTGTCTTGAGGACATAGCCACCCATGTTTGTTTACAACATGGTTCAACACTCCTGCCCAGACAACCTGAAAACAAAACATTACCGTTAAGCTATATTATGTAATAAACAATATTCATCTCATCATGTGAACATTTCTTAGTTAACTATGTGCATGTGTTATCCACAAGCAATTTACAAGAAATTTACATTATGGTTGAATGTCGACTCTAAATATAGCTAAAGCTATAGACTCAATAATGAAAGTACTGTTATGGAATTAATTCTGAAAAGATATTCATAATTTCTATTAAAAATATCTGGTAATTATGCAGGGTGGTCACATGATTCTTTTTACCCCACAGGCTGGGTTTTTACCTCCAACATGTTCAATATTTCCATTCTTGATTTTATTTTCTAGTTACTATTATAATTTCTTTTTATAACGTTACTATAAAACAGTAAAACTAAAGTGTTCATACTACAAATTCTTCTTTAGTGTTACAAACGTCGTAACAATGCCACAAGTGGTTGACAATGTCTTTTGACCATTCTGCCAAGTCACCAGTTTGTTTATCTTTGCTTGCAGTCTGAAAAAAAAGTTATAAAAGCAAAATAAAGTGAAATGTTTTTAAATTTATAATTCACAAGAGATAAAAAAAATGCTTAACATTGAAAAGAACAAAATATTGTATAGAATTAAGCATACAACAGCCAAACATTGTCTTAACTGCCAATAAATTGTGTATGCATGTAATGGAATATAGCCCTTTTATGTTACTTGTGTTGTACAAAAGTCCGTTGGTAAAATGCCTACATGAAAAAAAACTAATTAAACAATACCCTGAAAATATTCTTTCCAAAGTTCTTTGCGCCATGCCAGACATCGAAAGAATGTTGGATATTTGGGAAGTCTTTTTCTGAAAAAAGAGAATATTGATCATGATGCAAAACAAAATGTACACTTAACAACCTTATTACCTTTCCGTCTCATTCTGGTTACAGGTAGCAGCAAAATGAAGCATACCAATATTCGGCAGTAAACTAGTTAAGATTAGTGCTTTATTATAGGCTAATCCATCTTCATTTTAAAATGGTGTTTAAAGTATGATGTTTACCTGTAATGTCATTGTCGAGCTAGCAAACTATATACAAAAAAGAAGTTCCCATTGCTACATCATGTACTTGCTGTAGTATTTAGACAATAACTATTACATGCCCATTGCAAGATACAGAGGTACATACTTGAAATATGTTCTCAAATAATAATTATTAATTAAAACCACTTACTCATAACATCCGCTATCTGAGTGTGTGCATCTGTCACAACTTCTTTAATGTTCAAGTCCTTTTCAATGAGGTATCGCAATCCCTTTAAAAAACATGCCTTTTCTAAATTGCCACTTTTGCGATCTGTGACCCTCTTGTCCATTGTTATAATGCTAAGATTTCCTTAGAATCGTACTCCATAAAGGTGTACGAGCAGTACTGGGCTGTATGTTCTGGACTATCCATCTCCTGAAATACAGCAATCAAACCCTTTAAATTACTGCATTGATTTAATACCAATTTTTAATCATTTCAAACGAGACAGGCTTCTCATAGGAAAACATAAATGAGACAATTGTTTTCAATGTTAAACTTATACAATGGCAACACAATAAGTGTGATAAAACGTTACCTATATAAATCCATAACTGAAGCGATACAATCATTAAAGCTTACAAATCACTAAATATCATAATGAGCTCTGTAAGTTGTGCTCGATTTGAATGTGACTGTTCACAAAATGGTTTTTTTTAAATCACAATAGTTAATAAAGGACTAACCTAAAATTGTTATTTCTTTTCCAACATATCTTTGTAGCACATCTTCCTGATTGTCTATCCAATAACGGTCAACAACTGGTATTAAAAAAGTCCTCTGAATCTTGTTAAAAGAGGACTCTCCAAGAAAAGGAAGGTGAATAAACTTGGCCAACATTGCTACTTTTTAAAATTTGTTCCCCGAAAATAATATAGCAGCTGCCAAGAGTAGATCCCCACCATGAAGTCGATTATTCAGAATATGCTGGGAACACCACTTGTGACCATGTGTCCTTTATTACAAACCTAAGAAAAATATAATCACACCTAAAAAGTTCATTGAAAATAATACACATCTGTATAAAAAAGTATTTTCTGTATCTAATTTCTAGTATCATGTTTAGCTGAAACATCCAAGTCTGTGTTAACAACATAACTCATCATGGCATGAACAGTACACTTGTAATAAAAATTAAATCAAATACATTTACCGTATTGGAAAGTTATAAATCTTGCATGTATCGGGTGCTTTCATTTTTCCAACTGTCCTCCAAAGTTCCAAACATCATTTTTAAGTTTTTATTACTTGAAAATGATTTCAAATTACATGTTAAAAGTATATACACTTAAATACGCAATTATTATTCTCTCACCCATTTAACATATAAGGCCGAACCAATAACTTCTTCTTGTAGGGATACATTTTCTCTACATTTATCAATATTGCACACCGACTTGATGTTACAGTTGAATAGATAATCCAAACAACTGGAGAAGATGATGTAGGGTGTGTCTCCAATTAATTCATTGATATTTCCCAAGTGAATTTTGTTGATTCAACGACCTCCCATCTCTGGCTTTAGAGATTCATCCTCCTCGTCGGTTGAATCATCCATGTCTGTATCATCAAAAACTATGTCATTTTTCATTGATCTGTTTTAAAATTAAAAAAGTTCAATAAAAAGTTAACACAGGTTATATTACAATATATTGTAATAAAACTACCTTTGCAAGCATTATTTGGTTAGACATTCATTTGATTAAGACAAATCTATTTTTGTTTATTATTTTATTATAAAGCTAAATGTCTCTACCCTGAGCATAAGTGCATCACCTACAGCCTTTCTACACACATTTAGCCGAGAACATTACACAAATTATTGCTTATGAAAGGTTAAAAAAAACTGTGATCATCATCAAGATACGATTCTGAAACATCAATAGTTAAACTGAAAAAAAAAGATTTCCGAACATGAAATAAAATAGATATATATGACATGATAAAAAAAGTATTACACAGACATGGCATAAAGATGTATACAGTTAAATGGAAAATCTAAAAACAAGATTGCTACATGTAGCCTTATGTCCACATGTCGTTTATGAGAACTAAGATAGTAACAACTTGACATTATAGTAATATAGTATTAATAATTAATCTACATGACAAAGATAACTGATGGTCAGGGACCGTTACAATGTCCACCAAATATTACACTGAGGGAAACAAAGTTACTCACTCGAAGGGATTTAAAAAAGTACTTGACATATTACAAGGGGAGCTCTATTGTTGACAACCTGTTGGTTCTTCTTCATGACTAAGTGAATGGAACTCTTCTACTCCAGAATTTAATTATTACTGAAAATGAAATACATTTTTATAAATAGTTATGAACTGGACATGGAGGGTAAGGTAAACTTGTGGTGCACCACATGACACTTGTGCATATTTCAAGTATATTTATGTGGGCCATAAGGTTGCAATCAACGCATTTTATGAAACATTAATGAAAGAAATGTAACCGAAATCTGGCATACATGTACAGGTTATCTAATACAAAACTTAAAAAAAAATGAATTTGATATTTGATATGTATTTACAATAAAACAGAAATCAGGATAAATCGACATGTGATACAAACCATACCTATTGACTGGATGATGATCTGAGTATGTTATTTCTGAAACATCAGAAGGAAGGACCATAAAATGATTGCCTGGGCCAGGAGTAGATGTCAACTTCTCAATATGGATTTTATTATGGTCAATATCAACCAGCCTTTTCTTTGCCATGGAGGATCCGTCCTCTGGTCGATTTATGTAGCTACAAATTTATATAAAAATAAAACATTATATTTTTGGGTGGAATTCATGTAAAAATCTATATCCGTTAAAATTTCCCCTTGGTGGGCCCTTAATTTTCAGTCTATTTTTACATTGCATCTGTCAAACAATTTACGCCAATGAGCTCGAATTAAACGAATGGAAATGACTATATACGTTAGGGATAAATTTATTAATACTTATAATTTTATTTTAAAATGCATTTGACTACGAAAAACAAGAAATAAGTACTCGTGCGTAACACTCACCATGCAATCAAAACTTTCGCAACTTCAGCATATGTTTTGACATTCAACTTCTCTTTTATTTCCATCCAACGCTCGTGTTGGTCACCAAGGCATATCCTGGTTTGATTATATTTAGCCGTGGAATCTTTCTTATTTCTTTTACTGGCACTATCAGTTAAAATTCTCTTTCGTCCTCTGTTCGATTTTCTTTCCGACATCTTTTCTTCCTAACAACGCACGCGCATAATTTGCATACGACTGGTAACGATCGGACATCGTAGATTTTACGATTGAATTTTTTACTGGATGGAAGAAATTCAGATGATATAAATTTAAATTAAAAACCTTAATTATTAAAATTGTTTTTAAAAAACATTTTTTTTTATCATTATGAATGTGACAGGGGAGGTAAAAATCAATGCTAATAATGACAACGAAAAATATGAAAAATATTAGCTTGTATGCCTTTAAATAGGAAACCTGATGTAAAATTGCGATTGTGCTCTGATAAAATAATATTTATTTCTACAACATCCTGTTGTCCTTGCTTTTGTAAATGCACATTAACAGCATCTTACAAAACATACTTCACCCAAGTCCTAACTGTATATAGGCCTGGGGTGCGGATGGCCACACTGTTCACCCTTATTACCAAAGTTTAAATTAAGAATTAGCTTATTCGTGATTTCACCAATAGCAATACCTTTTCATTGGCTATTATGTAACAATTTACTTTTAGCCAATGAAAAGGTATTGCTATTGGTGAAATCACGAATAAGCTAATTGGCTATTATATAACAATTTACTTTTGCCCCGTTCGGGATCCGGGTGGCTAAAAGAATAGACCGCAGTCGCGCAAGCTTGTCGTAAAAGGCGACTAAATAGCGCCCAGTACCCTGACCGGCGTGTCAGGTCGGTTTGCCTAAAGACCGACTGGAATGTGTGCCCCAGGTGGTTGAATGGGGTACCCCTGGCAAGCTGGGGTTGTCAGGCCATAATACGGAAAACCTGACCACAAACCATATTAGTGCACCGTGTTGAGAAAAATGCCACGTTCCTCGCACGTTAAAGAACGCTGCTGTAGTATTCGCTATGAGTAGGGATTTCGATCCCGCTACAGGAGGCTAAATTGCCCGACCCTATCCATCCTCCTATTTGCCAGTGGCAATCTAAAATCCGTAACCCCTATTTTTCCTTGTGTCCCATCCCATTTTCATTCATCATCATTTCATGTTCATTTTATCATCCATTTCATGTTCATCGCCTGAATATAGCTGAAATATTGCTGCTCGGGCGTTAAACACCATTAATCAATCAATCAACAATTTACTTTTAAGAATTTTGTTTTCATACCCGTCCCGCCCCCTCAAAAAAAAAACTGAAAAGATAGTTGGTGGCAGTTTTACAATGCACTTCAGAGCTGCCCAGCGCGTCCCCATGTGGCGGATAAGGGATGCCCAAAGTTGGCTACGTGATTGTAGAGTGTGCCACGCTCCTTGCACGATAAAAACCCTTTTGTAGATATTGATAGAGTAAGCTTGTTGTAGCCGCTACAAAAAATTAAATTTTAGAGCTCCTACCCATAAATGAATATAGTTTAACTTGTTCTCGTCCTGAATATAGCTGGAATACTGCTCGCTGGACGTAAATGAAACGCTTATTCAATGATGGAGGAAAACTAGGTTTCATATAGTTGCCACTTACAATCTTTCATGCCTCAACTAAGTCCATTGATGAAATCTGTCAGCTTTAAAGCAAATTTATCATTAAATTTTTTGGTGATCAGAAATTCTAGAAGTCTGAAATCTCTAAATCGTTCACAGATGCAAACAACTGTAATATACCGACTAAACAGTAATCGTGACGCGTTTTGCTCGTGCAGTATCTATAGAAGTCTATGTATAACCATCTTGCACTTATTTTTCTTTGAAACTAGCAGTTTAACAAATTTGTTTTCTAGTTGGAATTATTTGATGTGCTGAACATGGAAGTGCTGTTATGACTTCAACCTCTGGGTATCTAGAGTAATAGTCAATCACCACGATTAAGTACTCACCTCCTGGGTACGGTGCTAATAAGTCCACGCCTAATCGTTCCCATTTTTGTTGCGGTAGTTGATACGGTTGTAAAGGTGTTGGTCGTGACGGATTCTGGACCATTTGACCAGCATGACAAGTCGCAATAAGACTTTCTACGTCTCGGTCAATTCCTGCCCATCATACTTTTTTTCTCATACAAGTTGTAGGACGCGTGCCTGTAATGATTTCGGAATAATTAATTTTGTTCCTTTCATTAGAATGTCGTCTTTTACTGGTAAGTCATTTCTCACTTTTCTAAAGAGTTTCAAGTATTCATTATTAGCCCATTTATCACTTTCTAAAGCTGTGATAATGTTTCTAATTGTTATATCTTTAACAGACTCGGCCTTTATTTCGGACAAGGTCCTTGCTCTTGGTACAATTTGTTCTGTTAAATAGTTGATGAAATGTTCTACATTTTCACTTGCATCTTTACCAAAATTTTATTGAACTCGGGGAACGCGATAATACATCGGCGGCATTCCGTTTTCCTGGCTTGTACATCATTTTACATTTGTAAGATAACAATAGCAGTAGCCAACGTTGTATTCTAGCTGGGGGGGGGGGGTCATGCTTTACCGTAAATCTAGTTTCCAACGGTTTGTGATCAGTAATGACAGTGAAATCAGTCCCATGATTCACGTTCAATTTGTGAATATCTAAAGACCGACTGGGATGTGTGCCCCAGGTGTTTGAATGGGGTACACCTGGCAAGCTGGGGTTGTCAGGTCATAATACGGAAAACCTGACCGCAAACCATATAAGCCCCGTGCGGGATCCGGGTGGCTAAAAGAATAGACCGCAGTCGCGCTAGCTTGTCGTAAAAGGCGACTTTGCCTAAAGACCGACTGGGATGTGTGCCCCAGGTGGTTGAATGGGGTACCCCTGGCAAGCTGGGGTTGTCAGGCCATAATACGGAAAACTTGACCGCAAACCATAAAAGTGCACCGTGTTCGGAAAAATGCCACGTTCCTCGCACGTTACAGAACGCTGCTGTAGTATTCGCTATGAGTAGGGATTTCGATCCCGCTACAGGAGGCTAAATTGCCCGACCCTATTCATTCTCCCATTTGCCAGTGGCAATCTAAAATCCGTTACCCCTTTTTTCCTTGTGTCCCATCCCATTTTCATTCATCATCATCTCATGTTCATTTTATCATCCATTTCATGTTCATCGCCTGAATATAGCTGAAATATTGCTGCTCGGGCGTTAAACACCATTAATAAATCAATCAATCAATCCAGTCATAAATACATATTTGAAAAAAATCGAAGAATGTGTCCATGGGACACGGATGCCCCCGCTAAATGAAGTCCCAAACAGGAAGTAGTTGTCCGACAGGTCTGAAAGTTGCTTAGGACATACAACTTATGATACTGAACCACCCTGCCAAATTTCAAATTGTTCTCATGTACGGTTTCTGAGAAAAGCTTGACGGAAATTCGTACATACGGACGGACGTATTTACGTACAAATGAAGTCCCAAACAGGAAGTAGTTGTCCGACAGGTCTGAAAGTCGCTTAGGACGTACAACTTGTGATACTGAACCACCCTGACAAATTTCAAATTGTTCTCATGTACGGTTTCTGAGAAAAGCTTGACGGAAATTTGTTCGGACGTACAGACGGACGGACGGACAGACATGAGTAAAACTTAATGCCCCTCGACATGTCGTCGCGGGGGCATAAAAAACTGACTTTTTTGGCTATAAAATATGATTATATAATATATAAAATATGAATTTCTGATGTTTAAAGTCCTTTTAGAATTATAGGGAAGACTGGATACGAGGATTAAAGGCTTGAGGCGTTACATATAAATATAATAAAATTTTATAGTTCCTGATATGGGTCAGTTTGGCTTATGAATAATTGTTTAGATGGGCAAATTTAAGTATTGCTTTGGATCACAAAATATTTAGAAAAGACCAATTGACTGACTTTTGAACACATATTTAATTTCTTTGAGAATGCACAGAATAGAAATAACGGGTATTTTTGGAGCTGTGCATTTAATATACAATATTTGAACACTTTTTACTGGATCTTGATTTTTTTTATAGTGAGAGAAACAAGATAACTTGGTGGCCATCTTCCTTGAGAGTTTGTTCTCCAAATAGTTCACCAGCAGGTATTGTATAGATACTCTTCTCATATACTAAGAAACCGAGAAAGACTATGATATCTCAGAAGCACTTGTTTGATACTAAGTTCTTAAAAATGACCCACTATCCCACCACACGCAATTCTTTTTCTTTTGTTTTGTTATTTAATAAAAAGTAAATACATGTATAGTAAAATTGATATTGTCATAATAAAAAGTCATTATATATTATTCATGACAGATTTCTTTTTTGATAGATTGTAAAAGATTAAGTGTGACAGAAATGAGGCAAGCACTTGGCTCATATGTATACAATGTGTGTGCAAAGTATAAGATTTCCTGCAGCATGTTTTTGTTTACAGTTTTCTATTTGCATGGATAGCCTGATGTTATCCTTAGGAACACTCAAAAGCTACATAAAAATAAAGTGTTATATGGTTTTCTAAAAATTATGCTACTATAAAGGGTTAAAAAACCTGCATATAATTAGAAACGGTACACCACATTGCCCAGGGAGGACAATGTTAAGCTAAGAGCTTGTTGTCAGATCAGTTTGTATTTTATTTATGAATAAGTTGCTTCAAACAAGTTAAACTATTTTATATTCCAAAAATAGATTTATATAAAGTTGAATGAATAATTGATTGATTGATTGATTGGATGTCTGCTTTACGTCCAGCGAGCAGTATTTCAGCAGCTATATTCAGGACGAGAACAAGTTAATAAACAATAAATCAACGGAAAATGTGTAGGGATGGGTGACAGGGAATACAATTTTGACTGCCACTGGAAAAGCATGGAGTTTCGGGTAGGGACGGAAAGTTTAGCCTTTTGTAGCGGCTACAATAAGCCTACTCTTTTTCGAAATCTACAAAAGAGGTCTTTATCGTGCAAGGAACTCTCCAAACACGTTACGCACTACAGTCCGCGGTCAGGCTTTCCGTATTATGACCTGACAACCCCCCCCCCCCTTTTAAGAGAGGTCTCCCCTATCCGCCACCCGGGGACGCGCTGGGCTGCTCTGTGGGTCGAGCACTGGGATACCTCCCAGTATGGTCCCAGAATGAATAATTGATTTCAAGTTCTACTTTTTTGTTTATTAAATAAAAGAATGTTTTGATCAATGTTTGTCTTGTTTTATCCATTAACAGACCATCATTTTAATCTTTAGAGTAGAAAAAGGTTACATAGTTAACAATGTAATGTTACACTAGAAAAAATGTTTGTTGCAAAGTTTCTTTTTTATTACCTGTCAGTAAAGCTTATTTATTGAAGATTCCTAAAATAACAACTTTTTTTATATTAATTTCACAGGTGCCAACCTTTAACATCTAATATGGAAAGGTCTTTAGACTGACATGATAGACATATAATGTACATGCTAAGTATTAATCAAAACTTAACTGCATGCTATTTGCATTTATATAGACATATTTTGTAGTGTTATAAGTGATCAAAATGGTGAAGAGGAAGATGCAACTATATTGTACAGACATTTCAGACACATGGCATACAGACAGACACTCAGACAAATGACCCACATATGGACAGTTCAGACACATAACACAGACACATGACATACAGACGGCCACTTCAGACACATGACCAACAGACGGACACTTCAGACACGTGTCATACAGACAGACACAAGACATTAGATAGACACAGATTAGCAGTAGTTTCATTAAAGACACATTTATTAGAAATCCCAAACAGCTATGAACATGTAAATAAATATTTGTATACATGTCTTTATAATGATTAATTATAAATACATTGATGAAATTATTGCAGATTTAAATCATTTTTTATTTAAATTTATTAATTTTCATTAAATAAATATAATTAACTAGAAAGACAGAATATTGTTTTGAAGCTCAAATTTATAATATCAAAGCATATTTTTACTTGTAGTTGCTAAAGAAATGGCATTCACTGGGAAAGAAAAAGTCCTTGTTTAGTGCTTATGAAGGCATCAAGCTTACCCTCCATAACTTGTAGTCGGTAAAGGACAAGCTTTCAGATGAGGTAATAATAAAATTATGATCATAAAAATATAAATCTTGATAAACAGCACTATTTAAGCTATATTTCACACGAGAACAAGTCAATAAACAATTAATCAACGAAAAAGGGGGATGTAGTAGAACACAAGGAACACAATTTAGACTGCCAGGGGAAAAAATGGGCCTATAGAAAACATTTCCGCCATTAACTGGCTGTTTCGTCAATATAACACACAATATATTGCAACGGATAATTAAAAAGCGTGTCAATATTTATAATTAATGAATTTGGTCTCCAATGGAAACATTAATAACGAAATAATTCAAATATTTATTCGTAAAAATCTGAATATGGATTATTGTGGTTCTATAAATCTTTGTTCATTTTAAATAATTTTAAATAACATCAGCCTTTGTGTTTTTAAAATTTAAGTGCCATTTAAACAGCAAGATGAAACATCGACTAATTCGTAATTTAAGGGAAATAACTTTATAAAGATTCATCTTGCAATTTTGGACCAAGAAATGATTTGTAGGTCTTGCTTTGCTAATCATTTGTGCAATTTACAGTTTCAATCTAGCTGTTATGGCATTTAAGTTGCATTGCTTAAACTACAAATTCCACCAAAATTTTTTTATTAAAGGGTTATAACTCCTATAAGTAGTCATCTTTTAATTTCAGACCAAAAAAGTGAATTTTAGAACTTGTATTGCTGATCATTTTTGCAATATCAGTCTCGTTGTTCTAGTTTTTAAATTGCAGGTCAAAAACAGATAATTTTATAATAAATTTGTTGTTTAAACGGCAATAATGCTGGAGTCTGCTGACAATTTCAGCCTAGTTAAGAGAAATGTAAGGCTTGTACTGATCATTTTTGCCATTTACAGCTTCACTCTAGTTTCAAATTAAAGGACAAAAACAGAAAATTTCATAAAACATTGCCATTTATGGACAACAAAACTTTCAGACCAATAAAGTGGATTGTAGAGCTTCTATTGTTGATCATTTTTTAAATATACAGTGCAATCCATTTCTTATTTTTCAAAAATCACCATCTTAAGGCAATACCTCCTACAAAATGCTATTACACAACTTCACACATAAATAGCAACTATTGTAAACCTTAATGTGTTGATTTATTTGAAGTAACTGTTTCACCATAGCTTTTATAATTTTATATATTTATTGATCAAAAACGTGCCTTGAAACCCATGTTCTATTGTAAGTAACAGCTGCCATCTTTGTCTTTTAATCCAACAAGAAAATGGTGTCGCTGACGAAAGAGATCAAGATTGACCATTGCTGATTATATATGCAATAACTTTTGACATGGTGTCGGGAGTGATTCACTCCGACTCTGCTCAATTTAGAGTAATAGAACTAAATAATTACCCGCGACAAAAGAGAACGTATGATTGTTTGTTCAATGGCAACATAGCCCTTCGGTTATAATTACTTGCTTTGGTAACAATTATCAAATTAAAATGTGATCCTCGGTGGCCGAATGGTTAAAGCAGTTTGTCTATTATTGATCACGTGGTCTGTCAAAACTGATTAGGATTCGAGTCTCACTGCATGCAGGGTGAACTTGACTCCAATCTTAAATGACAAGGATTGTCAGTTTTCCTATCGAATGTCGGGGCTCTGGGTACTCCAGCGTCCTCTCACAATAAAACTGGACGCCAAGACATAGCCGAAAAATTGTTGAAATTGGCATTAAACATAAATCAAACAAATCGAATTAAAAACGGACAAAGTATTTAATTGCAATAAACACAATGCTGAATTTAAGATAAGCTGTAGTGTTAAAGCTGATATTTTGATGATGATTTAATATTGAATAAGTGTGTTTTATTTTTGTATTTTAAAAATTGTATTTTCATAATGAAATGAGCACAATCATTACATAATTGTTGTCTGCTTTGTAAGTTCAAGTTAATTAAAATCGTGAATGAATTCCGATGATTTGTTTGATCGCTAATTCATTTCTTTGAATTGTTTACATGATTTACAAACAAAGGAAACATTTCAACTTTTCACCACAACGAAATTTGATGCCCACGAAGAAAAGATCTTGCACAGTATTTAAGATTGGAGCTAATCAGTCCTTTCTTGTTTTATTTTCTTTATATATGGAAACTGAATGCTTTATTCTTTCTTCCAGGACGCGGTAAGTTTCAATTCTTGAACCTTGTGGATATAGATGTATAGTAACCAGATCAGGGAGGACCAAAAAGTACCAACTGAAAGTTCTAAACCTTACAAACAAAGGCAATAATTAAGTTATCATTCCTAAAATCGACTATTGACAAAGTGGTTGAAGGTCGTGTGTACAAATAATTTGTATGCTCAAGATCCGAGGGATGCGGAGTCGAAATGAAGCCTACAACTGTCGTAAATATTATATTCCATTCATTTCTTCATGTGCACATACATGTATCTCCACTTCTGGAACGGAAATTTATTTTTTTTTATGTAGAGGGGACGTATCAGTTACATCAGTGGAGTGTTTATTAAAGAATCAATAATCTTCCTCCTCATGAAAAAAATCTGGTAAAAGCTACAACGAATATGATGACGTATATAAAAGTTCAGAAGTTAATAAGATCGTAGAATTAAGAAAAAGAATAATTAAAAGAATAATCAGTGAAATATTAATATTTTGGAGTGACCATACATAGATATTAGTGAAATATTGAGATGTCGTAGTGAACATATATAGATATACATTTGTGAATAAATGGGTTGCATGTTTCCTCATTCAGTATCATTCGCTAGGTATACTTCAACTATTATGTGAAAATATAAAATTATATAGTACGAATGTAATTATCATAGAATTTGTCATCAGTTTGAAAACTATATTTTTATTTAAAATTATTATCATTAAACATTATTCACAAAGCAGCAATACATTTTAAAGAAAGTTTCATATCCGTGTTTTTTTGTCACTTATTTATTGATGGTTGGTTCAGTTTTCATGGTATTAAAAAACAGGGGTTCAATACAATACACAAGTGAATTTGTGTACATTTAGTATAACCATGACAAAACTTGCATTGTGAAATCACATAATTTTACCTTTTTCTCAAGCTAAACCAAATCCGTAAATTATTTATTGGTCAACAATTATTTTTATTAGTACCTTTTAATGTGTTCTGTTATATTGAATACGCATTATCTAGTTAATGCACTCTTTAACCTCATTTATTTATCCATTACGTAGTTTAACTTCAAGAAAATAGTGAATTGTTCAAGTTTCTTTTATTTTTTTTTATATAAAACATGTTATATGTACTATGTGTATTGTGTAGAAAGTTTAATAAATTATGTTTTAAAACAAATATTTTTTTTTAAAGCTGAGTTTCTTTACTTGTAGCATACATCGTCAATGCTGGATTTTGACATCGCCTAGTGAAATGTTAGGTAAGAGTTTGTATACATGTGTTGTCTTTCAATATTTTGTTTTTCTATCATCCATTTCTTTTGATTCTAATTCTGCTGACAAGAGATTACACTCCTCGAGTATGCATGCATATCCTGCATTTTTTTCCGACGCAGTCGGTATTATATTCACTTTTTACCCTTTGACCTCATGACACTTCACCTCTCGAAAAGCAAGTCACGTGATCGCAATTCTGTTTCTTGATTAGTCAAAAACCAATTTGACGGGGGTTCGGAACAGGGTGGTAAATTGGACAGGGGTTCGGAACAGGTTTGTAAATTGGCAATTCACCTTTCAATTGTGTACAATTATTATAAGATTTTACCGTCTGTTTGTTTGTAAAATTACTTCATAGTGCAATTTTAGTATTAAGAACGATAGAGATGAGCTGCAGTTTGTACGAAGAGAAGAAATTTGATTAATTTCATTAATAAATACAAATTGACAATCATTTTATATACATGTTGATATATTATTATCGGGGGTTCGGAACAGGGTGGTAAATTGGACAGGGGTTCGGAACAGGTTTGTAAATTGGCAATTCACCATTCAAATTGTGTACAATTATTATTAGATTTTACCGTCTGTTTGTTTATAAAATTATTTCATAGTGCAATTTAAGTAAAATTGTAAAATTTTATATCAAACAACTTATAAAAAAATGTTAAATATTTTTTATTTGAAGTACAGCGCAAATTAAAACACATATTAACACGCTGGATTTTTGCGGGCTTTTATGGACTTGAAAAAAGACGAAGAGAAGAAATTTTAATTAATTTCATTAATAAATACAAATTGACAATCATTTTATATACATGTTGATATTATTGTTCTTGGGCGTCCGTCGTAGTACACACACAGATAGAGAGTTGTGGCTCTAATTGTAATTTATACTTTGCTTATTCAGTAAATTTTAAAATATAAACATTTTATTAAAAAATTTCTACTATTCAATTTGTTTACATTATTGTATAACTGCTTTGGTGCGCGCAGAAAAACTTCATTTCTATATCTTAGGCATTGGGTTTCAATACATAATAGCAATAAACGTTCTGTAATACATGTACATGTACAACAAATACGGGTAGTTGTATGTAAATGATCAATTTTATGTTAACTGTATGCTTGGTAAATCTATTAATATCGAAAACAAGTGAATAAAATAATATGTTGAAATATAAAAACACATATGAAAGGGGGGGGGGGCACACATGTATAAATTAATAATTTTCAAACTAGTTTCACATGGGACTATTGTTAATTTATAGGTTCAAGATTTCTTTCACGTAGTAATAATTGTCCTTCAGTACTTGCCCAAAAACATTTCCATCAAGCATTTATGGTTTATTGAAACGGGGAATTTGTTCGACAATAATGGCGATTCGTAGTTCAATGCTTAAGTCAGTTTATATCTTTACTGCGTCGGTTATCTTTTTAAAAGATAGTACTTGTTTACCTTTTTAGACGTTTGCATTTGGTTCCATTAGGAAAAAATGCAAAACTGTGTTGATTAATATCTAAATAACGGTAAATACAATTTTCCTTTAGTAATAATGTTTTCCTCTTGAGAAAGGGAACACTAAAAAAACAAAATTATGCAAGAGGAAAAAATATATTCAAATTTTTAAATACATTACATAACAATACAAGTCCGAATTATTTACCTCTTGTACTAGAATGGACAGTAGTATACTTAAGGAATTATACAACGCCTTTTTGATGGTTGATATAAATGACAGGCGCAAAAAATCAAACACGTAATGCACACTTTAAAAGAACTATTGGATTTATTGACAAAAAGACATTTCTTAGTTATTTTCGCTGCGTGTTCTTTGTTTCATTTTTGACAACTTGGTTATAAACAAGCCAGTACTTGTCACTAAATAACGATTTTAAATGTAAACAATTTTTATAAGCACAAAAGAAACCTTAAAATATAATTTTAAAAAATCCTTTAAATTAACAGATTTATTTACCATCATGATGGAATTGTTTAGCGTATTTCTTTTTTCACGTGAATCAAGCAGAATAATCAGTCAGGGGCATAACTTGTTTAAGTTATTACAGGACATCACAGCCATTTGTTATTAAACAAAACCATCAAGAGTTATCTTCCCATGACTTTTTTCTTCTGTAATAACATATGTGCGTGATTAGGTATTTTGTTGTTGCCTGTGATAACAAATGCGTGTTACTCCGGAACTTTTTTTGCGAAAATTGTACAGCGGAGGTACAATCAACGACGGTTGTGATTCGGTAGTTCACGTGGTCGAAAATCAAGGATTCTGATTGAGCGCGCGCATTAATTTCATCGCCATTTTGGATCGTCACATGCGTGGGGTAAGTTGTTTACAAACAAGCTACGACGATTTTTATTGATCGTATTTGAAGTTTTTGAGTCAAATTACGCTAATAATTTTCACAAAGAAAGGGTTTTCATGTAAGCTTCATATTGAAGAAATAACTTCTTTGGTTATTAACGTTTATTTTTCAAGAATAAAATTTTACTGCGCACGATAGATTTTCATGTAATTTCACTGCGCAGAAAACACGTGTTTGCAGCACAATAACACGTGTATGTTATTATGATTTTTTATTCCATTTTGGGGGGATAACTCTTGAGGTCTTAAGAGAGTGGAGCATTATTGTACAATAAGTCAATAATAGTATAATCATGATAATAGTATTGATAAATGTATCGGGTATATTCGTGCATTTCTACAGAATTTTGGGGCGATAATTAAGAAATACGTTACTGAAGCTTTTAAGAAAATAAAATTGTCTTTTTTCGAATTACGTTAGCATGGTTAGTGCAGCAAAAGTGAAAAGGGAATTTTTTAAAAACAATATCAAATTTATTTTACATTAATCTTTTTGTCCATACAACATTTTGATGAAACCTTTAAGCATGTTTAGTTGAAATGTTGCAACACATCAGCATAATTATTTACAACAATGTAAAGCTACACAAATGTAAATAAGGGTCTCTAGTGCAATATTTTATGAATACATTATCAATGATTATACAGCAAATTTATTCATTTGACCATGTTGCTTTTTATGGTGCATCACTTTGTCAGTGATAACAACCACTTGTTATTTATATCAACCATTTACTCCTGACTTGTGCTTGTGATAACACCCACAAGTTATTATAAAATGTTTTATAATTTTAATATTTATTTTATTAAACCCTCTCCAGAATGTTCAGGCCCTTCAAGTATTACTCAAGAACCTGAAAAAAAATCAGTTGTTTGTTTTTATTTACACATTTTCAAAATGTGGTGTACATGTACATTTTTGTAACTGTTCATGTCTTTGTCTTTGATAACGACCACATGAATATCTAGCAAATACTCCTGACTTGTGCCAGTGATCACATTCAGTGATTATTACTAAAAAAATTACGTTATCATGACATGTTAATGGTGTTTTGAGTTGTGTCACGTACACTTATTCCACATCTCATTATCATCTATAAGCCTTACTATTTACATGTAATACAAGCAATAATCCTTGTTCCTGACTTTAGCCCGTGATCACATGCTCTGGTTATTACAAAATTTTGTGGTTTTGTAAGAGATGTGGTTAAGTTTAAGTATAAATGGTTCTGTCTGAAATAACTACAACTTGTTATTCTATGGTTCTTTCTGCAATAACAACCACTTGTTACCATGTATTCTTTAATTGCGATGGTATCCATGTAATCACCCCCACTTGTTATGTCATCCACATATAAACATGTAGTATGTACGTGTAAATTTTGAATACACAGAAACAATATTGGCAATTATATATATATTCATTTAAGTGTTATTGTTCATGTCTGTGATAATGACTACGTCATGCAAACGCAAATAATCCAGACTTAAGCCTGTGATCACATGCTCTGGTTATTACAAAATTCTGTGGTTTTAAAAGAGATACTGTATGGTTAAGTTTTAGATCTATAAATTAAGTACTTATGGTTCTGTCTGCAATAACGACCACTTGTTACCATGTATTCTTGAATTGTGATGCATCTGTGTACACACCCCCACTTGTTATTCAAGTTATAAAATGTCATCCAGATTTGGAACATTTCTTAATTGACCACAATACTTGTGTAACCATCGAATACTGTTAATTAATGCTCTTTCATTTTACTTTACCAGAGAAGTGTCAATGATTTCATTTTATAATGAGAACCTAAAAAAAAAAAGGGGGGGGGGGGGCTATCACATAGGCATATAAACATGTAGTATGTACATGTAAATTTTGAATACACAGAAACAATATTGGCAATTTTATATATATTCATTTAATTGTTATTGTTCATGTCTGTGATGATGACTACGTCTTGCAAACGCAAATAATCCCGACTTAAGCCTTTGATCACATGCTCTGGTTATTACAAAATTCTGTGGTTTTAAAAGAGATATGGTTAAGTTTTAGATAAATAAATTATAATACTTATGGTTCTGTCTGCAATAAAAAAGCAAAATGATGACAAGTTCACAAATGTGTGTATTTCCAAATCATATTTATGATTACTAATTGAGAAAATGATACACAAAAACTCCAGAAATGTTTACTGTCGATTAACATGCATTGAATTTATGAAATACGGTGTTTAAATCAGTTAGTAAAATTGACGCCATCTTGCAAATACATTGTCACTGTTGTTGTAACAGGCAATTGCCCAAAATGGGAAAACAAAACAAAATCATGTTTTGTTTTATTCTTTTTTTTAGGATGACCACCAAGGAAGAAAGGCAAAAGAATGTGACAACATTGAAGAAGATGCAAATGGCAATATGATACGAAAAGAGGGCAATCAAGAATCTGACAACATTGAAGAAGGTGCAAATGGCGAAATGATACGAAATGAGGGCAATCAAGAATCTGACAAAATTAAAGAAAAAGAAGTTAAAGATGTAAGTTTCATCACTCAACCCTCTTCTTAACCCAATTTTCATGTACCACCAGAACTCGAGTGAATTTCTTCATTCACTATGCAGCACCAAAACAAAAAAAAAATGTCAAATAACATACATGTGTTATTGCTACTAGTTTACTGTAAAATCTTTTTTATTATTGTCACATGTATTATTGTTGAATATTCAAGGTCTGATAGAAGTTTTACATTGTATTAATATTCACAGTAGAAATACAAAGCAGAATGATGTCAGATCTACAAATGTGTGCATCTCCAAAACATAATGAAGAAAATGATGAACATGGCAAAACACAAAAAACTCCTGTGGATCAACAGGTGTTGAATGTTGAAATCGGTAAGTACAATTGAAGCCATCTTTAAAAATACAGTGTGACTGTTGCCCGAAATGGAAAAAAAAATCATGTTTTCTTTTCTATTTTTTAGGATGACCACCAAGGAAGAAAGGCAAAAGAATGTGACAACATTGAAGAAGATGCAAATGGCGATATGATACGAAAAGAGGGCAATCAAGAATCTGACAACATTGAAGAAGGTGCAAATGGCGAAATGATACGAAATGAGGGCAATCAAGAATCTGACAAAATTAAAGAAAAAGAAGTTAAAGATGTAAGTTTCATCACTCAACCCTCTTCTTAACCCAATCTTTCATGTTTTCTGTTCCTGTTTTTTTTCTGTGTGGTTTTTTTTTGCCTTGATTGGCAGGTAGGTTTTCACAAAATGAGTTGACGCAAAACAAAGAAAAAAACAGACACAGCCTTACTATACAATATGATACATGCATTTATACTGTCACATGCATCCAAGTTTAAATACATGTAACGTTTAGTATCTCAAATATGTCTACACAACATGCACAAGTCAATTTTCTAAAATTCCTGTGGGTGTAGACATGACAGTGAAGATGATTATAATTGTAATGGGAGTTTGATTTTCGTTAACAAATAAAACAAGTAAGTTGCTGTTTACCTCATCACATTAATTGGCTTATTATAATTTCAGGATGAGATTTAAATTGGGACATATGTTCTAATAAGATATGGAAAACAGGATTTACCGGCAATGGTGAGTTATATAGATACAATCTATACCATATGTACCAAGATGCTTCTGTGATCTCACAATTTATCAGATATTATTTTCTAGCTCCTCTTTCTGGACTTTACATGGATCATCTCAGTTTGGTAATTTACCTTTACTAACCACAAGAGCATTGTAAAATTGTAAAAAATTAATTTGGATAGGAATATTATCTTAAGAAGCAAAAAATGTTAAGAGGGAAGAATTTAATGTATTCCTACATCAAAATATGTCTAAAAGTGGCAGGACGAAATCATTCAATACAAAAAATGGAGACCATTAAAAAAAAAACAACAACAAAAAATGATCCAACACTAAAAACATGAAAACACATATTGTGAAATCAAAAAAATAAATATGATCATGATGATTAAACTAGAGGCTCCCAGGAGCCTGTATCGCTCACCTGAACCTGAAACCAAACAAACCTTTTTTATCCAGCTTTTAGTTGCTATAAGGAATTGCCCAACACTTCTGCAAAAATCATTAAATTTTGACCTTTTAAGGGAAATAACTCCTATAAGGAGGAGCTTTTGATGCTTAGAGGGAGAAGGGAGGTTCACTTCAAATTTGCTGTACCTGTTATACTTTTTTAACTATCAGTCGAAAACTCTCTCGACTCCCACCCCCCCCCTTTTTTCATTTTTTCTATTTTAAGCCAACGTAGCTATGTAGGTAGTCAGGTTTCATGATTTGCAAAATTTTGGTAGAGGACGTCCTAAAGATGATGTGTGCAATGTTTCAAAGCAGTCCTTTCATTGGTTAAAGAGATTTTTTAAAATCAAGTAAAATTGATTAAAAAAATGTTCAAGGAGAATAATTCCTAAACGCTTCATCAGACAATCTTGACCCTTAAGTCATTTTTGTATCCCTCATAGAGCAGAACAATTAAGCAATGCTAACTTTTTCTCTAGTTCTAAAAATTGTTAAGATTTTGAGGCAAAAATGTCAAAAATAATCAATTTGGACAATTAAAGGACAATAACTCCTATAAGGAGTCCTCATACAACTTCAACCCGATGGAGTGTTTCGTAGAGCTTTTGATGCCGATGAAGGAATGTCTCTTCGGTTTTCCTGTATCTGTTACACTTTTTTAAATATAAGCCAAAAACTGTATTTTACCTCCCCCCTCCGTCCTATTTTTAGTCATAGTGGCCATGTTGGTTAATCTGCAGCCATGGTTGGTACAAAATTGGTTGAGGACATTTGATGGATGATGTGTACAGAGTTTCAAAGCAGTACTTTCAGTTGTTTCAGAGGAGAAGATTTTTAAAAATCAATTAAAACCGATTAAAAAAAACAGTTCAAGGGGAATAACTCTTAAACGGTTAATCAGACAATCTTGACCTTTAAGTCATTTTTGTAGCCCTCATAGAGCAGAACAATTAAGCAATGCTAACTTTTTCTCTAGTTCTAATAATTTTCAAGATTTTGAGGCAAAAATGGCAAAAATCATCAATTTTGACAATTAAAGGGCAATAACTCCTACAAGGAGTCATCATACAACTTTGACCCAATAGAGTGTTTTGTAGAGCTTTAGATGCTAAAGAAGGAAAGTCTGTTCGGTTTTCCTGTATCTGTTATACTTTTTGAACTATAAGCAAAAAACTGTATTTTGACCCCCCTGTTCTATTTTTAGCCATGGCGGCCATGTTGGTTGGTCTGAGGCCATGATTTGGGCAAACTTGGTAGAGGACATTTTACAGATGATGTGTGCAAAGTTTCAAAGCAATCCCTTCAGTGGTTTTGGAGAAGATTTTTGAAGAAAAGTTAACGACGACGACGACGACGACGCCGACGGACGCCAAGTGATGGCAATAGCTCACATGACACTTCGGGTCAGGTGAGCTAAAAAATATAGAAATTGGGTGATGAGAACCATTTACTTTATACCATATAATAAATCTTTTAAAAATTTCAAAGTTTTGTGGTTGTACATATGGTAGAATAATGTCACTGTATGGAGGAATATATAATGGAGATTTAAAATAAAACAATTCAACATGTTTTCAAATACACATGAAAATCTTACCTCAAATAAACTTGTGCATATATTTTATTTTTCAGATTACAAAGATATCTGACAATGAAAATGGATTATGGGCACAGTTTTTTAAAATATCAAAAAGATTATATAGTTTGGAAACAACGGAATATTTTGTTCCACTTACAGACATTGTTAAAACTATTAAACCTCCTGATATTGTACCATCAGGAGGCACTAGATTCCTTTTTAAATTAGAAGATTTTTAGAACTTTGAAAGATTTTGGTAATTTTTGATTTGTGTCCGTCTGCTCATTTTTACTTTAGGCTTTGCAAATTCCAGTTTTCTGCAGTTAATCAACTATGTATAACTTAGAACTATAAATCTTAAAACAATACTCAAAGCCTTAAGCATGTTAAATTTACATTTTTTGTAAACAAAAAAATTTAAATTTACATTTCATTTAGCAAAAAATGTTGATTTTGTTCATGTTGTTGTTTAAATATTTTTTGCATGTTTAACATCTTCCAAGTTGATGTTGCTTAACGGTTAAAACATCTATTTTATTATTCACCTTGTTCACCATGTTCTACATTTCTAGGAGTATAATTAAAAATGAAACAGGTAGTCATGTCAACCATGTTGTCAACATTGTCCTTGCAATATGCTCTTCCATTGTATATGTTTTATGTAGCACATTTTTTTAGTAATTTTTACTATTGTTATTAAGTTGACTAGTTGTTTTGATATAAACATGCATTTTGGTAGTTTTTTCCATTATGCATATTTTTTGTTATTAATTGTGATATTGGGGACCATAATTATACTTTACCCTTGTTTTTTAATTGCAATTTGCAATTTTGAAGATTGTTAACTGCAAATTTGAAAGATGTTTGGTAAGTGACTCTACAATGTTAAGTTTATTCAGGAAAAGTTTTTGATTTGTATCCATCCTCTCATTTTTACTTTGAACTTTGATGATTCCAGTTTTCTGCAGTTGATCATGTTCATTAAAACAATAATACAGCCTTAAGCATGTTAAATTTACATTTCTTTTAGCAAAAAATATTGATTTTGTTGTTTAAATATTTTTTGCATGTTTAACATCTTCCAAGTTGATGTTGCTTAACGGTTAAAACATTTATTTGATTATTCACTATGTTCTACATTTCTAGGAGTATAATTAAAAAAATGAAACAGGCAGTCATGTCAACATTGTCCTTGCAATATGCTCTTCCATTGTATATGTTTTATGTAGCACATTTTTTTTAGTAATTTTTACTATTGTTATTAAGTTGACTAGTTGTTTTGATATAAACATGCATTTTGGTAGTTTTTTCCATTATGCATATTATTATGCAGATTTTTAATGTTTTTTTAAGAACATTCGATACATTTAGATGCATGTATTATTACCATGACACAACTGAAACGAGAAATATATTTTGATCACATTTTTATACGGGTAATATTTTTTATCTCATTTTTACACGGGTAATATATCATGTATATTTTGATCTCATTTTAACATGTTTTATTATCAAATTAATTGCTGATATAAGATGTACTGATCACACTGATTTTACATTTTGATGTACTCTTAAACTGTTGTCTTAAGTCATTTTTTAAGTAATTGCACTTTGTCTAGTCTACAAAATTTAATTGTGAACATGTGAGTTATAATATTCAGAACAAGTTTATATGATTGAGTCATGATGACTAACCAATTACATATATTTCTAGTCATGTCATGCAGGTTGCTTAAAAGAAATTCTAGTTATAGTTTTTTTAATTAAATAAAAGTTCATAATAACATATCATTTTTGTAATTTCTAGTATTAGTGGGGAGTTAGAAATAACAGTCTGACGGCCAGCCCAAGTCTGGTAACTTTTGGGGTAGGGCTGGCTAAAATTCATGGAAATTCGACTGGCTCCAAGTTAAAAACAGGTAGAACCTATACAATGCTATATGTCTGCTGATTTTTCTCTTTCCTATCATTATACTGTCATGGGGAGGCTATTAGTCTCATTTCACAAACAGTACACATCATAATATTAACATAATTGGTTATGTATCAATGTTGTAATACAGTTTGCAGGAAACATACTGTGACTGACTATCATGTTAGTGGTAAATATCAGTGTATTAAAGCATTCTTTCTGAAATTCTTAAATTGTTTACAACACACCATCAACACATATTTACAAAAAAATGGAGTACTTTATTTTTACATCAAAATGTCAACTATAGTAACCTTTTCAGGTTATCTCAAGAATAACACATGCTTGTTACCTCAAAACAATAATGGGAGACAACTACTATTCAAATTTGTTACAAGTACAGTTTTCATTATAATATTCAACAAATTTAATGAATAACATGCATATGTTATTACAGGTTTACAGAAATGAAAGAAAGACAACTCTTGTTCATTAACTATAATAACAAATGTATGTTATTTTCTGTAATAACTTAAACAAGTTATGCCCCTGACTGGTAATAAATCGTTAATTTTTATGAATAATGTTAATTTATAATAAATAATATTACTTTAATCCATGATTGTTGAATAACTCATCTGCAGTTTTATGTTATGTGCATCCGACCCCCTTTAAGGCCACGAGATAAAATAATTTCCTCAAAAAACATCTTTTGCATAATAAAACAACTCCAACCATCCCTGGGGGCCTCAGTAGCAGAGTGATTAAGGTAGTTAGTCTACTATTAATCACATGGTCTGTTAACAATGATATTGCGGGTTCAAGTCTCACAGCGGGCAAGGTGCGCCCGACTCCAATCTTAATTGACAAGGATTGGTAGTTTTCCTACCGAATGTCCGTTTTTATTCCAGCTACCTCTCACAATTTAAACTGGACGCAATGATACACCTGAACAATTGCCGAGCGGCGATAAACATTCAAACAAACCAATCATCCTTATAATTGTATATAATTATACTGTCTCTCATTTTATTAATGCCATGAAGGGCGGAGCAAGTAAGAGACTGCTGTCACTATTGGGGATGGTTCTAATTCATTGATTGATTGGATGTCTGCTTTACGTCCAGCGAGCAGTATTTTAGATATATTCAGGACGAGAACAAGTTAACAAACAATAAATCAACGGAAAATGAAGGGATGGGTCACAGGGAATAACATTTTGACTGCCACAGGAAAAGTATGGAGTTTTGGGTAGGGGCGGATGGTTCTAATTGAATACTTGTTAACTCTCTGGAACACTGAGTTTGAAGATTAGTCTTTCAATTTGTGGAGTGCTCAACTGCCAATTTAGTTAAATTACATATTGTTTATACTTTTGACACGCTGTTGTTATTTACTGGTACCTTATGTATATCTTATGTAAAAGCAACCAGTTGGTGTTCCGAGTTTTGTAGTCTCAGATTTTTACCATTTCTGTAATTGTATTTTCATACTTATGCAAGTTTTTCATAACGAGACATAACAACTTTGTTATAAATACGATCTCGGTTCACTTGATATTAACTAAGTCTGAAGTAAGGTCTCTCCCTTTTCCAAAAGACGGGTCCCGCGCTGAAGAAAATAGGGGGGGGGGGGGATTAGGCGCCTCCTTATTCTGGGGATTAGTCAGATCCATTTACGCCCGGGGTTACTTGGGGATGTGCATTACAACTAATGCTTGACGGATGAAGAGCCTAGAGGGATCCAGCGTCCAGGGACGCGTAGTTCGCCTTCTCAGCTACAGCCGAGAGTAGACGCCATCCTCCTGACGGATATTATTCAGCTAATTGCACATACACGTAGGGCTCCAACCTTTACCCCACCTGCTGGGAGCTGGGATTAGCAACCCCACTTGGTCTCCCATCCTTATTTCACTACAGTTAAAAACCAACAGCCATTTTCAAAAAACGAATAAAGGCCAATAACTCAAAAACGACAAGTTTAACGCTTTCGTACCTGAAACATTCTTTCATACATTTCGACGTGACGGAACATTTTTCGCTTGCATCATCTCCTCCCTGCCCGCAGTGAAACTGGGACCGGCATCCTTGGATCAAGTGATCAATAGCAGGTTAACGACAACCGAGCCCCACCAAAGATCTGTTGAAATTTAACATTTACCAAATATGGGATTTTTCTTAACTTTTTTTTTTGTTTCTTCCACGGTAAACAATAATTATAAGACAAATATAACTTTAAAAAACGTGTTGTTTCATCAGTTTACTGGAGATTGCAGAAGATTACGTCCATTGACAATGGTAGTTTCCTTGGACTTCAAAATAGGAAGAGAATGCATACGTACATAATACAACAATTCTTTTTTTTTTCCTTTTGTTGTTCAATGTATATATTTTGAGGGGACGGACACAAGAGGTCTTAGACCAAGATCTTCGTCTCGGGCACCTACTTGGGAAATTGTGTCTAAATAAAGTACCCAATCTACTAAACCTATTTCTCGGTAAGGTAGGCCAAGAGCTTCGTCTTGGGCACATATTTAGGAAAACGCGCAAGATTCAAATACCCCTCTCTAATTTAAACTATTCAAAAGTTATATTGACAAAAGAAAGATGTTATAATAAAAAAACGAGGAAACTGCAAAGCAAAATGAATGCAATGTATTATGAGTTTAAAAGGGGAGTATGTTCTTCTAATATTCTGCATATGGTGGCAACAGCAACAACTTTCGGACCAAATCAAAAGTGTGAATCGACTTGTGTGAAAGGTTTTAGTCATACATTTAGCAAAAGAACTTTTCAACTCCGTTGTTTTAACGAATGATATCCAGCTATGCTTTAGTTCATTCGTTAATTATTATTTGTTTCAGAACTACTAGACTGTAAGAAAACAACTTTGGACGAGGGATCCTCCGTCGTCCATTTGATCAGAATGTGATCAACTGGTGGAAGTGAGTATTATTTTAAATTAATATTAAGATCACTTAAGTATCTTATTTTATTATAAATTTTCATACAAATGTAGATATTTTCAAAGTGGTTTTTCTCTACAACTTCATAAAACAATAAATCTTGCACAGTATGTATCTCCAGCTTCGTCATCAAGTCTTGTTTCATTTTTACAAAGAGGAACCGCTGCCGTCGTGCAGCTTTTAGACATCGTTGCGTCATAGAGAAAATTATCCTAGTCCCTTACGAACGTTACCAAAAACTCATTGCCGAAAAGACGCAAACCGGAGAATGAACCAAGAAGAGAAAACTCGGACCAACCCGACAATACAACTAGGATTTCCCTTTATCATTATCTACTTTATAGTTAATATCGCTTCATTGTACAGAATTAGATATGTTTAATGTAGTTTGATATTTATGAAATTCTTTCTTTAGGAAATCGCATCAATGAATTATGCACTGTCATGACTGTTTATTGCAATATTAATTGAAGGAACTTTTATTTTTGCCCAGCTTATATTAATTCTGATTTCTGGTCATATTTTATGTAATTAAACTTGTTTTGTGGGTCAAATAATCACCTTAATGATAAACAAATCACAAAAATAAGTTTTTCCTTATAACATTTTCTTCCCATGTCGTTTTAGAATTTTATTTATAATATTTCTAACTTAGGCGAGTATGTGCCAGCTGAATGGTTTGCAAGGAAATCATTAGAACAAGAAGATTTTCTTTGTTACAGACGGGGTCACCTGACGCCATTCATCATCACCTTCGTGATGCTGCTGCTGTTCACCTGCAACATTATCTGGATATGGTATGTTTATAACATATTCTAATTATAAATAAAATTATTTAAATGTTTCCAAATACCAAGATATATCTATCATGTACTGTTCTCTTATATGTTATTATGATGAAGCTTTACACGAAGTAAGAACGTTATATGGTGATATGCATAAAGAAATGCCAATGCTCTCGGATGTCCGATATCATTTTTGTGAGCTGTTTGATTGTTCAGTCTCGTGCATTTGGCTTTTTAACATTGACATCTCCAGTATTGGTTTCATAATGTTGGATTTAAGGTAGGTCACATCTACTTTCTATTAAATGTAATAAAACTTACTTTTGTCGTAAAATTGATAAGAGTAAGTACGCCATTTTAATGCATTATACTGATATCGTAACAAAATATATCTGTTTTTAACTATAAACTTGAATGTGTCATTATGTGTTCATTTATAAATTTAGATTGTAAGCCACGGCATTGACAGCTATGGAGCTGCAATCTCTGTACGGATGAAACCCTTAAAAAGTGGTCAGGATTAAACCATGACTAGAGAAATGATTTCATTTACAAGAAATTATTCAAATAACAATTCAGCCTTTTTGTTTTAAGGTAATTCTTTGTTTAATTAATTGTCTTAAAATGAAGTTACTAATGCAACATAACAACAGTTAATACAAGGCTTGGCTTGTTGCTGTTGTAATGAGAGATGTATGATGCATGTATTTTAAAATGAAAATAACATTTTAAAACTGGACTGCTATTGTCCTTTCACGTTAGGATGATGTGCTTTTGAGTTACTTTATATAACAATGTGTCTTCATTTTTTTTAATCTAGAGCCACTTCAAGTTATGCTTTTTGGCTGGATTTCAGGACTGCCCAATATTTCAAATAAGCAAAAACAAACTTGTGGGTTATAAGGAACCAGCTTTCCCTTGCACAAGCACAGAATGAAAATTTGATTTGGACTACCGTTTACAGATTTTGGTGGCTATCATTTGGGAAAAATTATTTCGTTTAGGAATAGCCAAGATTAGCGAGTTTAGCTTAATATTCTACTACACTAATTGTTTAAGCCCACCTCTCAGCAACTGCCATTAGTTGGTGTCCATTTTCCATTAACTTTTTCACACATTAAGCTCTCTTAAACTAATAGTCCTATGGCAAAAAAAACTTGTTCATTTTCTTACGTGGTACAAAATTGTCATTTAGATTTTTCACTTGTTGAAAAAAAAACACGGTCGGTTTTGCTAGCTAAAGAACAAAGGAGGAAATAGCAGTTCATTCTAAACAACTCAAAATCTCTTACAGATATCACGGATTCAGGCACGGTAATAGATCTACTTAAACTGAAATTTTGACAACCAATTTTTTTATACCACTATGTATGTTTCATCCCGACATTTTGTGGATTTTTAATGTAGACAGAAAAGCTAAAATATTTGAAATGCATCAAGTGAGAAAATTCATCACAAGACTCCGATGTTGGAATGGCTTAGACGCTGAAAGCCCCTTTTATTACAAAAGGGTCCAAAAAGGAAGACAACAATTACTTTCAGCTTGAATAAGTGGACTGTGAGCACGCTCACAAAGACACCCCCGCTTCGCTTCCAGTCCAATTATCTCCCCTGAAAAATATCCCGACAGCAACGAAAATTCTAAATGCACATCTACATACGATGTACTTCCTTCATGTAAAGTTTCATCAAAATCTGTCAAATGGTTTAGGAGGAGAAGCGCTTACAAGGGATGTGAACAGACAGGGTGATTCCTAAATACCCGCCCCCCTCCCAAACAAGTTTGCAAGGGGGGGGGGTATAATAGCTGTTTCCTTCCCGATCTGTATAAATGATCGACAGTTAAAAGTAATATTGACAAAGGAAAAAAATCAGATGCTATCATAAAAAAAACAAGAAAACTACAAAGCAAAATGAACACGATGGTATTATGAAATTAAAAAGGAGCGTATGTTTTGCTAATATTCTGGATATGGTGGCAACAGTAACAACTTTTGGACCAAATCAAAACTGTGAATTGACTTGTGTGAAAGGTTTTAGTCATACATGAAGCAAAAGAACTTTCAAACTCGGTTTACCAGTACACAGAACTGTTAAAAAATAGTTGCAGATAATATGATTTAAAAATTAAATCTTTTCAATCTTATGGTTCTTATGGATAACATTGGTAAACACAATAAAGATGATAACAGCCTTTAAAAAGAACTCGGAAATTTCTTCGAAAAACGCGAGTTGAGGTATCTGGTATAGATGATCAGTTTGATATGGATTGAGCTGATGTAACCAATATGTTCACTACACTTAAATATGACCACAATCATATTTCTAGAGATACACTTGTGTTATTTTACCTGTTACTTATGTCATTGATATGGTCAAGTTTGCCCTTGGGACCCTTCTTTGTTGATATTTAACATGTAATTAATAAACATATTTAGCAATACAGTTATCTGCAGTAATAATTAAATGAAACAAAGAAAAACAATGCAATACAATGACTCCTGTTTGACATGATTTATTATATTTGTCTTGCATTTTAGTACGATTGATTGATTAATGGTGTTAACTACCGAGCAGCAATATTTCAGCTATATTCAGGCGATGAACATGAAATAGATGATAAAATGAACATGAAATGATGATGAATGAAAATGGAATGGGACACAAGGAAAAATAGGGGTAACGGATTAGATTGCCACTGGCCAATGGGAGGGATGGATAGGGTCGGGCAATTTAGCCTCCTGTAGCGGGATCGAAACCCCTACTCATAGCGAATACTACATCAGCGTTCTTTAACGTGCGAGGATTAAACAAGGATTGCATTAAAATATGACTACAATAATAATAAACATAAAAATATTTTTTTTCATATTATGACAAAATATGTGACCAAAACAGCTTATTGTGATTTGTTTCATGTGACACATTCTTGGGGAGTTTTTTACGTCATACACCGACAACTTAATGCGCTTGGTCGGTTCTCATGACTGGTCTTTTTTCGTTCAACGTTTTATACTCTCGATCGCAAGTAAAATTAGATATTTCAAGTGGTCATGTGTTGACTTCGGAATTAAACTATTTCAACGTAGCCTAAGGGAATATTTATATAGTTACAAGTTATACAGATTATATATGCTTTTAAATAGAATACCGTGTTTTAATTGCATTCCGAGAAAGCAAACGCTGAGTTATCTTAATCGATATTGGTCGCAAGTAAACAACAAGTGCGTGCATGTGTCAGCGTTTGTTATTAATCTTGAACTTTCTCAATTTAATATATAGCAAAGTAGTCTTCAAATACAAAACCATATTACTTATAATTAGTATACACATCTAGAAAAGATGTAAGAAAACAGGACAGAGGTGTCAAATAAACAACATGTACTAAAGTTATTAGAAAAAAGTATGACAACTGGTGACAAGTGTTGCAGTGGAACAATACACTTGTTGGGGGGAGGGGGTGGCCTTTTCCCTCGTACATCGACAACTTAATCCCTTGGACGGATGGGAAACAATACACCGAGGACGCGCTCGATTCATTGTCCAGGATGTCCGTTACAGTACTGTACAACAACCGAGTGCAGAGGAGCAGTGTTCCGGAACTGTCCAATCTGTACCGACTCGGGAGGTGGTGTGATGCGGCACAATCAACATTTCAAGATGGCGTCGAACATGGAAATATTATGGATTACCACTCGAAAACCACTGTTCAAAGGTAATAAAGCAACACATTGTTCGATACAAAGTCATTTAAATTGCATAAATATTTACATGTAATTCGTTGATTAAGACATGAATTATAAATAATACAAAGATGTTAAATTTTACCGGAGAGGTAAAGGTAAGGTAGAAATTGGAATAACAGATTCAGATATACTGCAGCACCTTTCTACTAAGGGAGCAGCCTTTTGATTTTTTATGTGATATTTTTTATTTTTTTATGGATATTTTTTTCGTTGCCATTTTTATTTTGGAAATATGGGAGCCTGGATTTTATTTTCAGCGATAACGTTCCCAAATTTTTATTAAAAAATTTTCTATAAATTTTACATCCTCAGCCTAGGAAATTTAATAGGATTTCATCATTTGAGATTCACTTGCCTAAATCATAGAATTTTATTTTTTTTTAATTATTTTATACCAAATTCCTCAAAATTTCACTTGCCTGAAAGGACTTGCTGGCCAGGTGCCAGCAGGCCAGTGCTTATTTCGCACACTGCATCCTGCTTTTTTTATTCAAAGCAATGTTCTGTCTTTTAAATTCCAGATTTTGCCAGTCTTCCCTTTTATTTCAAATTTCACCATAGCCTCCCTATAAAAATCAAATGGTTGCTTGCTACTAGTACCTAAAACCTTCGACAAAAAGAAAATCGCAAACTTTATATGCCAATTGCAAATCCTTGAAGCAACCAGTTTACATGTAAGCCATTTACAGACACAGATCTGATTCTACAATGTAGGTCTAAGGTCAATGTTAAGTGTAAACCAATATACTTTTTTATATAAAACTTGTTTGTGAGGATATCTTTAAAAATATGATGCTGCATGTTCATGTGTTTCAGTTTGTTAAAATTGTTCTCATTTTAGAAACAAGATACCTGTTCAAGTTGAATATGGAACATCTGTATACACAGTGCTGGTAAATGAAGGCATGCATAACAAACTAAATTCTTCAAGTAGGTACCAGTATATATACAGTGTACAAAAATGAGCTAATTCTTTTCAGTCATGTTGGTTTCAAGTAATTATACTATACCTAAACCCATTATTGCTTCAATGCGCATTATATTTTTATTTGTTTTTGTGAGATGGCTCAATTAATGAATTATTTGACATAGCATTATCTACAGTGGTTGCATTTCATGGCAAGTCGGTGTTAAATGTACAGAGGGGCGGGGCCAGTGTGTAATCATAGAAAATACCAAGTTTGCTATAAGAATTTAGGGTAGATTGACCAGAAAGGGTTAATTTAGGGAAACATTAAAAAATTCTTGGTCAGTTTTCAAAGGGGTGTACACCCTTCCCCTACCTGCACCTGTCCATGGTACATGCAGTTTAATAAAATGTTACAGATAACATGTTGAAAGATTTTTTAAATTGTCTATAAACTTTAAAGAATAAATTATCCCCTTTTTGATCCTTTCTTGTTTTGTTTTTGTTTTTTGCAAAATATACCTGTTTATATATATGAAGAGAACATCAGTGTGAAGGTAAGGCATTATTTAGTAAAATGAAATTTTTGACTATTCTAGTAAAAAAGCAAATTAAACTGAAATCAAGAGTCTTCCCCTTATACATAAACGTGAATCTTTAAGTTTATTAAGTAAATACATTTCTTGTTTTATGCCCCCCCCCCAAACGACTTGTCAAGGAAATTTGGTAGTGTGGTTCAGTAAGACAAACTGTACATTTGTATGTCCTAAGTGACTTTCAGACCTGACAGACTTCTATTTATTGTTTTTGTTTAATACTTGTTCGATATGAAAATTTCATTCAAGCATTTCTCAGAAACTGTACATGAGAATGATTTGAAACTTGGAAGGATGGTTCAGTATACAAACTGTACATACTAAACGACTTTCAGACCCATCGGACTTCCACTTCTATTTTGAGATTAGCGGGGACATCCATGTCCCATTGAAATATTCCTTCTTTATTTGGAAAGAAGGATTTATGCTATTATCGTGATAAATGCGAAGAAACTTAAATAACTTATACAAATAAGCACTTTGGTATGTATGGATTTTTAATAAAAGTCAGTCTTCAATTAAGCCTGGGGCCTCGGTGGCCGAGTGGTTAAGGTAGTTCGTCTACTATTGATCACGTGGTCTGTCAACACTGAGATTGCGGGTTCGATTCTCACTGCAGGCAGGGTGTACTCGACTCAAATTTAATTGACAAGGATTGTCAGTTTTCTTACCGCAGGTCGGGGGTTCTCTCCGGATACTCTGGCTTCCTCCCCTAATAAAAACTGGACGCCATGATGTAGCTGAAAAATTGCTGAAAGTGGCGTTTAACAATATTCAAACAAACAAAACAATCAATTGAGCCTCTTGTACAACTGTAGTCCATGTTCAGAGATTTGTATTTCATATTTCAGCATCTAAATATATGGAAAATCAGACCGATCATGACGAGGCAGCTAGGAATGAAGGACAGAAAGGTAGTTTTCATCCAGTTTCATCCATATAGTTGAAGGCTCCTACTCTGGAGCTTATAGAGCATTACATAAGTTTCAATGACAAAATTAACTCTGCATTAATTACCAAAAAGGTTGTATGGGATCAGATTTCTTGCAAGATGAAATCAAACGGTTATGATTTCACTTCTGACCAGGTACAAGGAAGGTGGAAGTCCCTTTGTCGTGCTTATGAAAATGTCAAAGACCATAATAATAAAAGTGGAAATATTCCAAAACACTACGAGTATGAAAAAGAGTAAGTATTTGGTGATGATCCTCTTATTGTACCAAAATTAGTGGCTAGTTCTCTCAAAAGAAAAAAACTATCAATAGATGATTTAGAAAATAATGGTCAGGTAATTGTTGAGGATACCTCTGATCATGAGGAAACCTCTAATTCAGAGCCAAAAAGGTTGAAACAAAATGCTACATCCTCACCAAGTGATAAGCCATCTTCTAGTGGTAAATCATCAAGTAGTAAACCATCATCAGTTTTGGATTTCCTGAAGGATTTTGTAAAACAGCAGGGAGAAAAAAGTGATAAAGAAGCTGAACGAAGAGAAAAAATGGAAGCAATGAATAAATTAATTCAAGCAATAGCTTCAAAGAAATGAACTTTTAATTAAGTTTTAAAGTTGATTCCTTATTAATTTTCAGATGAAACATTTGTTTATTTTATCTTGCCCTGTTGCCCAGGTGAGCAATGTACCCTCTTCTTGTTTATTGTTCTTTTATATTTCCAATTTTGTTTTGATAGATACAGAGTGTGTGATATTCATGGATGAAATTGCCGACACAGTTCTTAGCAAGTGTGGACATTTGGCCGCCTGTATGTCATGTAGCAGAAAAATTAATCAGTGCCCCATTTGTCGTTCTGTAATAACTGACCGCATTAAAATTTTTAAATGTTAGGATGTGGGATCTGCATATGGTTTATACATGTTTAAGCTCAACAAGTGAGGGAGGAACTTGTGATCTTTTTTTTAATTTTAGTTTCTATTTTGGATCTTTTTATTTTATAGAATAATTAACTCTAGCTGAGTGTTTATATCATTGTTTTATAATTTACCTCAAAGATGGTGCTTTTTTATTGTTTGTATATATATTTATTTTGTTATATTTTTTTGATTTACGCAGGTGGGTTAAGGCTGTTTTGCGTATTGGGCAATAGAAATCTGCGCCAAATAAGCATACATGCAAGATGCGCTATAACACCGAATTACAAAATAATATAAACTTAATAACTGTTAAGCTTATCTTTATGATTGTTGAGCTACATTTTTTTTCATATATAAAAGTTTCGGGGTCACGGGATGATCACGTGACCACAACATGGCTACGTCAATTTTCCTTAACAGTTATGTTCAAGTTCACGTTACCTGGCAAGTCGTTCGTTATACAACAAAATTTTAATCGAAAGATCTTTTCTTATATTTTCAGAAAATGTCTACTGGAGCATGTCTACATCAATAAATAAAATTTCTGACGAGACTCTACGTGTCAACCTGTATACCACTAGTTAAACACTACGAGTATGTTCTGGATTATTGCATAACTAGAGATATTTTAGACGTTCCAGTAGCAATATTTAAATATCTTGCTCTTTAAGCTTTGTAATGATATATACATCAATAAAAACCGTCAACTATAATTATGTGAACTTCTGTCATTTATCGATGCACCCCAACATAAAAATCGGCTTTTGTTTACAATAAAACGTTCAAGTGATCGTGAAAATAAAAGGGAGATAAGAAAAACTATTACGTCAAATTCGGCGCAATATATGAAATCGAACAAGTTTCAAAAGAAATCAATAACTCTTTTGGACACGCATCCTTATATGCGTTACCTTTAAATAATAAAAGTTTTTATTTTATTTTATATGTCCAAGTGTATTAATAGTTTTGCGTATGCTGCCGGCAACACTTCCAAGCCAACCTCTAGCTCTTCCGACTTACCTTGCAATTTATATTCAACTTATATACTATAATTACTGCGTTCAAAATGATAAATATCAGATAAAAATATTCTGGTCAAAACAACCCATAAATTGGCTTCGTTTGCAGTCCTATTATCATGCGCCTCTGACGCCAAAACAAAAAATGTTCGTTTAAAAATCGAATCAAGTATGGAAACGAGCCAGTCGGTTTCCGAACATAGTTAGCAACTTACAGAATCATAATTCATAATGTAATTATAATATTTGTAATACATTAACATAGTTATACATTACCAATATGAAACCCTGTTCATATTGGTATTAACATAACATGGTACTTTGTCAATGAAAGCTGTAATGACAAAGTGAATGTTAACAGCTTTTTGTGCAATAAATTTGTTATTCCTAAAAAAAAAAAAATGTTCGTTGTTGTTTTGGGGGGGGGGGGGGTGTCTACGTACAAATCTGCAACATTCAGTCCTTTGTGTTTGTATTGTAAATTGAGTTCTTTTGTGGCAATGTCCACTGTTAAAGATTCTACACAAGTTATTTTTATTGTAATTTTGTTTGCCGTTCTGAATTCCCCTTTCCGTTGATAGCATTCATCAACACCTATGATGTATTAAGATATTAATAAATGCAAGAAAAAATATAACACACATATCCAGATATACTTTTTTCCGCATAGAAAATGTAACTACATATGTAAAATTTAATTTTAATTTTTATTTTTAATATTGTTAATGTCAACAAAAGGTCAAGCAGCCATGACACTTATAAAGAATAACAAGAAGCAAAGTCAAGTCAAATTTATGCAATTTCCATTTGAAATAATTTTCAACATATTTATTTCAGCTACAATCAACTCAACATAATTTGCTCTATTTCTTGATATACCTTTTTTTGGTAACGTTTACCATGAATTACTGCAATTTCGCCAAGGTTATTATAGCCAGAGAAACAAAAGACCAGAATCAAATTGATATTTTTAATTCAGACAAGGAGAACAACAATGAATGTACATCAACTGCAAAATATAACAATTCACTACCATTACATCACCGTTTTGACAATTACACTGCATTTATGGAACAATATCCGAAGATGCAAATAGAATCTTACATGACATTTAGCTATAAAACTCCTCTGATACAAGATTATGTTACAAAGAATAAATATTATGCAACTAACAACAAGAATGGTGAAAAGGAACAATTTACAAATCACTTTTCCTTGCAAAATTGGGTACAAAATATAAGCCATTATGAAACACAGCCTAGAAAACTGTCATTCCTGCAATACAATTCATATTCAACATTCAATATTGCACAAATCCATTCCAGCTTCTGTCAAAAATGTACATGTGTTATCTCAAAATTTAGTTACAAATGTCAGTCAGCAAACTATGTCTAGGAATCCAACTGGTAAGGTCTCTAAAGTTGCTAAAGCAGTGGTCAATTACCTGGATCCAGTTTTTGAGAAAGAGTTTGGTCAAAATTTTCAAACAGCAATGGCAAAGGCCCATAATTTGTCTCCCCTTGAATCATCAAAAGAACAGAAAAAAGGAGTAGAAAAATCTGTACGGGAAATAACAACCAATATTTCTAAAGCGATGACCAACAATGACAATGATGTAACACTTCTTTTGTCAACTGGAAAATCGTATAGTCAATATGAAAGAGAACGTTTGACATTGTGCTTCAACTCTAAAGCAGATGCAGAAAAAACTAGAAATGACACCAATTCAAAGGAATCCACAGGTAAAATCAAACCAAGAAAACATCACGGAAAATATGACAGCTATGAATTTGAAAAGGAGAAATTTTTAGAGGAAATTAGGAACAAACCACCAAACAGTATTGTAAATTGGACAAGGTTAGCCTCCAAATACAAATTGAAGTCCAAAAAATTAAACACAACCCCAGGTAACGGTGGTCAGGTACTTATGCACTATGCCAAAGATAACGGGATAGACATTAACCAATTTAATGCTCATATTAAAGTCAGTGGTCGCGACATTTTACACCGGGTTAGGCGATCAAAAAAGAGAGCATTTAAATCTCGAATCTCGATTCCAACACCTCGTACTGAAAAGGCTGTCAAGAAATATGTACAACAACAAATAGAACAAGGTATCATAAATGTAGGAATTGATATAGCACCCAAGTATTTTAACAGCAACAAGATAACAGCAGATGGAAATTTAACAACAAAAACAGTATACGGCAAAAATCCCGCTAACCCACATAGTTAAATCAGAGACTAATCGTCTCTTAAATGCATGTGTGCTAAGGATGTTTACAGACCAACACTACGAGTCATTAACCACTGAACAAATCCAGGAACGATACAGAAGAATAGGTGAACGGCCGAATTTAAATGAAACAACACATGAGGTTCTTAATAATCTTAAATCATTTAAAAGAACCAGAAGTCTGAAGATGTGGCATGACCACTCAGATGTACTGAACCATACCTACATCAGCTTCATGGTGTCTTACATGTACGACATTGCCAATTTTGTAACCGACGAAGAATACAAATTAAAGCACCCACAGACTAGAGATGTTGATGTTCAAAGTATAGTAGAAAGACCTCAACTGTATATACTTGGACAGTCAGGTACAAATCTAAAAGTTACCAGGAAGTATTTATTTAATAAATTTACAATATTCATCAATTGTCAGAAATGTAAAGTTCACTTGTATACACATTGGAAACTTGTAAAAAATGCAAAGCTCTGCTGAGCATTTTTCACATGTTTTGCAGCCAGTAAAAGCAAACGTTTTAGTTTCTGACAGTATATAAACATTGTTTTGTCCTCCATCATCAAATGGGTGCCTCTCCTTTGGTGGAAAAGTGGTCAAGGTAGCCAGACATCCATAATTAATCAATGTGGTTGCGGGTTCTCCAGCTTCATCAAGCAATAAAAACTAGACACCACGATAAAGCAGAAAAATTGTTGAAAGTGGCATTAACACCTTTCAAACAAACATAACATAAAAAATCTCTTGTACACAAATAAGATACAAATGGCCACAATGGCTTTTAATATTTTAACAATTTTTTTATATCTCCTATTTGAAGAGAATTGTTAAAAACCAAAACCCCTTAATGTAAATGATCCTTTGTGCCAAGTGTGATTGAAATTATCACTAGTCCCTTAAATATTTCAAAATTGATATACAAGTACATGTATTTTTTCAATTTAGTGATTGTCTCCCTTTAAAGAGCTTGGCCTTTCATTAAAAACTTTTATTTTCTTCATCTTAGAACACTTTCTTCAAGTGACTTTGAATTAACAAAATAGTTCATGAATAAAAAGTTGTTAAAATTTTGATATATATTTTAACAATTTCTTAATTATCTCCCCTTAAGTCGAAGAAAAAATTAATTACAACAAATTTTAAATGTGTTCTTTCAAGCCCTTGGTTTCTACTTAACTCCAATCTGAAAAGTATACGAACACACAAATAAAAAAAATATAAATTAAATTTGCTGTATATCGAACAAGCATAATACAAACAGGTTAAACCCAAAACATGCTTGGAGGATTTTCTTATACATGTATTTTAAAAGTGAAAAAAGAAACTTGTGTGCACCAATATGCACAAAAAATAAATCCACCATATTACATACAATTAACAAGCACATATTCTATTGGAATAAGTATCAAATACATTAGTGCAACTTAAAACTGACAAAAAGGATCCAACAATTTCTAATTTTTTAATTTCCATACCCCATTTTTCTAGGCAGTAAATGCACATATTAGATAAATTTGACAATATGGCATAGTATCTAAGAAAAAAACATTTCAAAATTTTTTCCATTGTGTTCTTTTTTAAACTAACTCGTGCAGTGAATGGCCATTTTGAATTTTATTTGACACAAAAACATAACTTTATAGCATTCCTAGCGAGTGTTTTTTTTTGCTGCAATTTCTTTTCTATTTCTTTTAAGCAAGCACAGATAAAGACCAATTAATGTATATAGAGGAACGAGTAAATGACATCAAGGACATACAATCAGGGATCATTGTAGAAAACATTGCTTTGAATGACAAATTGCGTGTTTTCAGTGGTGATGGGCCAGCAAGGCAATTTGAGGCAGGTCAACAGCGTGGGGGCAACTTTAGTTGCATTTGTGGAGTTGCTACATCTGACCAATCTTCAATGTTGCTGGAACATAACACCAATGTCATTAGATGACAGGCAAGATGTACTTAAACAAGGTATACTTTGGAAAAGAATTATGTCTGGAAATTTAAATCCTTTCCAAAATTTGAAAAAAGCGATATTGTTGAGGAACTTGAAGCAAGACATCTTGAAACAGCAGAGAAAACTAAACAAGAACTCCAAAATGAATTGTCTGAAGTTTTGCATGGAATTTATCGACCACCAGCATTACTGTTAAAATCTACAACTGAATCAACAAAAGATATACACATAAGTGATTACGAGTTTTTAGCATGTGAACCACTCCACGACATTACAAATGTAATACAACATCTAATAGAAGAACTCCCATACCATGTTGATAATCCACAGACAAAACAGGAATTAGAAAAATTTGCTTTGAATACAATCGGGGAAAAAATCAAATCAAAGGATCCGATGCCCGGCTATATGCAGTTCGACTGGTAACATTTGTCACTACCAAACATGATGAGGGAACAATTTCCGAAAGTATTTATGAACTGGTTAATGCATTAACAGACATCATCAGCATATCATATAGCCCAGAGTCAAAAAGACCCCCCAGACAAATTTTAAGATGTTCAATACCTGCTTTAAATTTGGTGTTTTAGCAAAAGTTATATTTGGTTCACCCAAAAAAATGTCTGCTAGGAAATTCTTTGGTAGCCATTTCCACAGCATAATTACACATCTGCCAGAAATTTATAGGGTTTTTAATACAAGGACAATTTTAACGGAGCAGGAAGAAAGGGCATTCGGAGATATAAGGTCTATTTCTGAAAAAACCACCAACAGGAAGCAAGGTTAAATAATTGAGAACTGCATTATCCGATTCAACGCAAAACAGAATAGTGAAGACAGAACCAACTCATTCCAGAAGCAGGATTCTAACATCAGCAAACAGGCTAAACTTCTTCCCGAAAGATCCAGAACAATTTTTTCTAACAGTCTTTTAAATAAAAATGCACAGCTTGTCCAAGATCATATGGCAAGAATAGCCGACTTTCTTCTACCTGGTGAGAATATTTGGTGGCACAGGGATGAAGATGGAGACACAGTTTTTTATGATAGTTGTACTGATCCTTTATCTCATCCAGAAGGTCCTTCTTTATCCCATTTCCGCTCGTCATCTATTAAAGAAGAGAATTTAAAGATTAAAATGATATGGCAGGAATGCATTGATCAAGCAAAGTCTGGAAATGTAGTCCTACCTTTAAATAAAGTTAAAGTGTTTGGAAGTGATGGATAGAGCTAAACAATAAAGGTACAGTTTAAGACTGGATTCTGTTATAAGAAAATTTATTAAAAAGCATGCCAAGTTTTCTTTAAGCAATTTTAACCTTGATGAATTTTGTCAATATCCCAAAATTATCGTTATTTTGCAGTATTTTACTTGATCCTTGTGTGCGGTATTATTCCATCTCACTCTACTAGTCCGAGATGGAGCCCATATCTGCTCGCTGTCAAGACGTCGTCAAGTAAACACTGTGATGTCACAATATTACAGTACAGCAATAAACAGGTTATTTTAATTTTATGAAATTTGATGCATTTTCTCATCATCTCATCTCAGGGCTGTCGACCTTCCATGAGATATGGATGAGAAAACACATCTCGTTTAAAAAAAACGTAAATAATCTATAAATATATAGTTATCCATTACATTAAATGAACAGGCATGTGTGCTGTCTCAGAACACTAATACATTTGTATCTTGTAAAAGATATTTATGATTAATTCAGTCCATCCCATCCCATAATTGGCATGGGCAACTGGACTAATAAACCGACAATGTTAAATACTGGCAATATAACACATTTTTTAGAAATAATTTTTCTTGCAGAAGCTGTAGCTGAAACAGATGCAGAAATACATGTACAACAAATTACCAACAATCAAACAGATTCCAGTGAGCAGATTTTGAGAAAAGGTAAGTTGTTTCTTTTTTTGGTTCTGATTGATTCTAGTTTTTAAAAAAATCAACTTAACTGAAATATCATCCACCATAATAGTTTACTGATTCAGTGATCGACACATGATTGGTCAAGCTTCTTTATTTCCCTGCAATTCAAGAAGATTAAACATAAATATGTGAAATATTAGAAATATGACATTCAGAATAGTTTTTTTTTAATTTAACAGAAGCTGAAGTTGAAACAAATGCAGAATTGAGAAATTGTTAGTTGTTTCAATTTTGTGTTCTGATTTGCTAGTTTTCAAAAAATCAACTCAACTGAAATATTAAATAACTCAACTGAAATATTAAATGGCAAAGTTGGGTACAAACATGTTTAATTTTAAAACTTTGAATTCCAAAACCAACCTATCACTAGCCAAACAGAGATTGGTAGAAATAACAAAATGTCTGTATTCGCTTAGATTTATATTTGACACTGAAGAAGGCCATCAAAAAATTGAGTTTTACATATGTATTAATATATTTGTTAATTTATGTATGATCGAAATATATTATGTAAATAATCTTTAACCCAACATTCAACAATGCAGATAAGTGGACTGAACCAACAGATGAAGCACCAGTGCTAAAGGAAATGAGAACTGCTGCATGGTGCATGTCCCTATCAAACAGACCAAAACCATCAAAAAGGAGGCTAAGCTTTGAGGAAAACTACCAGAGACCCAAGAAAGGTACTGAAACAACACATGTTGCTTGTTGGAAATATATGTAGATCCCTACACTGAAATTATCACTTTATTCAAAATGAATAACAAAAAATTGAAGAATGTATCCATGGGACACAGATGCCCCCACTAAATGAAGTCCAAAACCAGCAGTAGTTGTCCAACGGGTCTGAAAGTCGCTAAGGATGTACGTACATCTATTCCAGGGATTTAAACTAACAGTTGCCCAGGGTGACTAAACAATTGCATGGGCGAGTCAAGTTTGCTTTTCGATCGTTTACCCTGTTTACGCGCCAGAAAGTGTTAGCTGGTCCCGTTTGGTTTTTACCATGTTTACGTTGGACATAAAGCTTAGTAAAAATGATACCGGAAACCAGTTCAAAGCGAAAAAATAAGAAAATTTCCGGAGTGGATATGAACTCGGTGCCGGAGATTGCAAATACGATGCGGCTTGTGATGAGTATTGCATGAATGATTTAAACATTATACAAATTAATTCTTTGGCAGTAACTTTCAAAAAGTAAATTTAGATATTTAAATACTTTTAATAGTGCATTTTATGTTACATAATATTATTTGTTTCACAGTTCTATCCTATCATTTATTTTCAAGTTTTAATTTATGGAAGTGTATTCTTTTTCATTAAAAAAAAATATGAAATGTGTGGGCGCCTAACTTTTTCACTGGGCGCCAAAATTTGTTAAGTTAGGAGACCAGGTGGCAACCATGATAAAAAAGATAGTGAATATCCCTGTAGTCACCTGCATATATCATAGCATGCACACATGACATGATGAAATGGAAAATATACAGTATATATATATGTTATTGTTTGGCATTTGAAGACAAAAGAGACAGAGACGAGGAATCTGATGACAACCCTTTTATGCAAGATTCTGAAGACCACCAACCAGAGGAGCCAAATATTGAAGAAAGAAGTAGTCCAGGTAAAGTGCAAATTCGTATAAATGAAAAATGTTTTTCTACCTGCACATGTTGGATCAAAACAGTGAAATATCATTCTCATGCAATTTTTGATGTAATGTCAATTCTGATTGGACAACCAGAATATTTTCATGACATCAATTCCACAATTCATGGCATCAGAAAGTAACGCAAGCACAGACATTATTTCAGGTTAATTAAAAATTTCCATTTTAGTCATTAACTTTATTTTTAATCACTGTAGCATTGGGATATATCTGTTTACTGGCTTCGCATACGTATCGCCAGTGAGCTCAATTTCCAACCATCAAATTATTAATTGATGCCTGTAAATCTTCAAATACAATACAGTTATCTCCTAAATATATCTAAAAGGGAACATGTATATTTGAAACATGAATAAATCTTTATGTCCCAAACCTTTTTTTTTAAAAATTTCAGTTGATATACATTTAACTCTTTGCAGCCAAACTGTCCACAACCGAATTAATAGAAAAACTGCTAGGTCCAACTGAGGAAGTTAAAACATACCAAAAGTACAGAAGAATCCTTACACAACATCCATGGGACGACTCCATCCGCACAAAATACGATAAAGCCAAGGCAGTAGTTGGTTTCAAAGTACTCCACCAGCACAGTCAAATGAAGATTAATAAGGATATCAATACCAACCTGCAAGAACAAATAGAAGCCCTACTTAAACGTTTTGGAACATCAGCACAGATCATCTTCGTCTTTAACTTATTCTCACAAATCTTAATTCCAAAAGTTCTTTTAATCCCTTACAATTCTAGTTTTAAGATTTTACTAACTGAAAAGCAGTAGAACTCGTGGTATCTTGATTGGTGGTCCACAGGGGTGGCAATGCCTTTCATGATAGAAGAGTCTGCTGAATTTTTAATCTACCCACATATCAATTTTAAATACACTTTGTAAAGTTATTGCAAAACATTAGTGGACACAGAAGACTGGACTACTGGCAATAAAGATGATCCATTGGACGCACGGGACCTTTAAGGACAGATAAGTATACTACAGCTCTGATGTATTTAGATTTTTTTAAACATACATTGTAGGAAGGGGGACGTCATACTTCATTTAAGGGTAACATGTTAAACTACAAAATGGCATAAAGACCTTATATGTATGCCAACTTGACAAGAGCCATATATTCCATAACGCTTAAAAGTTTGTTTCAGTTTGTTAAATGTTTCTAAATAGAAGTCTGAAAAAACCTGGCTGCCAGTTTAAAAGTCTAATCAGAAAAAGAAAAAAAATGTAGTTGAACATACAAAAGCACTTATTACAATTGTATCCATTTAATTTGATAAACTGATTGGATTCCAGCTTAACATTGAACCAACAGTTTTTTAGCTATATATTTGGAGCAAGTTAACAAATTACAGACTGGGAAAAGGAAAACAAATTGTAGATTTGTAGATAAGTTTATTAAATTTTTCTACACATTAAAAGCTAAAAGGTTTTAATAAAACTACCCATCTTTCAAAGATGTTTATACATAGAATATATATTACAAATTTTTTTTTAAATTGTATAAAAAAAAAACATAAATAAAACAAAAAATGTTTGTTTGGTTTGAGATTTGTGTTTTATGCCACTATCAGTAATTTTTAAGCTCTATTATGGCATCCAGTTTTTAAATAACTACCCAATAATATTTTGTTTAAACTTGGTTTCCAATTTAATAAATTAACACTGAAAATAGTACTCCTATTTGCCTACAAGCATGAGTTAACAATTGAATCAAAATTAATGCAACAATTACTAATATATTACAGGTGCAAGTGAGAAGGACACAAGAACTGATCAACAGCATTTTATCAATACTGTATGCTGAATTAAGTGCAAGTCAAGACTTAAAAATATGTGCTGCTGTACTTGATATGGCCACATAATATAAACAAAGCACAATAAGTCATAAACAAAAATACGGAGAGAAAGTTTACTGACTGATGCTTTGTGTTAACAATTAATTCAGTCCAGGAATGTCTGCCTATGGATATTATTTATTTCAAGTTTCACAAGTTAATTAAAATATCAGCATACTACATGTATATACTAAACAAAAGCTTTTCTTTGTAATGCTCAATTACTAGTGAAACTTGCACTTAATTAAGGTTTGGTTCAATTGGCACTAATTTCAGAAAGAAACTTCAGATTTGTATATACATGTACATGTTTATTAATGTATCATAAAGCAAGACTAGTTTCAGAAGAGAAAATGTATTATAAAGTAAGAGTAGTTTCAGAAGAGAAAATGTATTATAAAGTAAGAGTAGTTTCAGAAGAGAAAATGTATTATAAAGAGTAGTTTCAGAAGAGAAAATGTATTATAAAGTAAGAGTAGTTTCAGAAGAGAAAATGTATTATAAAGTAAGAGTAGTTTCAGAAGAGAAAATGTATTATAAAGTAAGAGTAGTTTCAGAAAAGAGTAGTTTCAGAAGAGAAAATGTATTATAAATTAAGAGTAGTTTCAGAAGAGAAAACATCCATTTTCTGACTTTTTAACCTGTCTTTTGCACTGAATACAACAAGCTTATTGCAAAGTTGTGGTTTAATGCAGCCTAACCTGGACTGATTAAAATTGTGGTGGGAGGTGGGGAATGCAGCCAAGATATACAAAATCTTGCCAGTCACAAGCCTGGAAGAAAAAGCCACATTAATTAATACAAAGAGAAAAGTTTACACTGCAGCATAGTTTCTGTTTGGTCTTTCTACAATTTTCTAAAGCAGATTTACCAAATTATAGAAATTATAGTTTAAATAAGTAAAATACATTCAGATAGTACAGGCTGAATTGTTTTATTCAAACCAACAACAAAAAATTAAGATTGTTTAATACATAAATAAAATGTATTAATGTGGCTTTAAAATGCAGAGTGACCACAAGCTACAATAGCTCATATTCATTTAATGATTAAGAGTTCATAAAAATAAGTCTCAGAAATCAGAATCATACTGTATAAACAGAAAACTTTTGTTTGTGATGTCTGGAAATTCCATGCAACATAAAAATTGTTTTCTAAATCACTTACATATAAAATACCAGAAACCATCATCAACTGGTCTTCATATTCAAAATCTGTTTTGAACTGGTTTCAACATCCAACACTAGAAAAAAAAGGAAACACTATCATCGCCATTGTATGTACATGCACAGCATACATTACTTTCAAATCTGTCCCATTTACTAGACCCATTATTTTTAAAATGTACAATCTGCCTGAATGACTGAATAGATGTTAGATGTACATGTAATTTACACCCTTTTTTAAACGTTAGAAATGTTGGTGTGATATATGAATACAATTAGAAAATGTTTGTTCTAAGCTTGAATCAGAATTTCAAAAATATTAATGATAGCAGTGCCAGCTACAATAAAAAAATTCTCCGAAAGACAAACATTTTGCACTTTTATTGCTAACACGTCCACCGGTTTTATTGGCGAATACACTGATCACTTGGTCTTCACTGTACAAATATTAAAATTCATTATTTGATTTTTTTAGTACTAAATAAAAGTATACTGAATCTAATTAATGACCAAATCATCAGGCCCTCTAGCAACCCAGTACGAGAAAAGGGTTGGACACTATTTGTTAAAGTGAAAGTCTACAGGGCTAGTGTCGTTTAAAAATAAATAGCCCCCAGCAAGATTTACTACCAACCAGGGGCGGCGCCACGTTTTCATAATTTCTTGCGCTTAGAAATTTACAGTCATATTTTCACAATATGCTAAATGTAAAAAGTAAAATTCAGATTGGAACAAGCTTTAACTGTTTTTATATTGTTAATGGGGGGTAAACACGATAAGCTAGACACAGTGACAAAATTACGAATATTTCTTACCAAAATGGGACAATTTCAAGTTTGACATAGGGTAAAAATTCAAATATACAGGTTAATTTCAACATCGCTTTTTAATTGAAACAAAGGGGAGTTGGACAGCAACTTGCAAAACCACCAGCCCATCTTAGGTACTGTATTTAACGGCTAGTGCTAGTGTCAAACCCTGGAGTATAGATGAATCCATTTACAAAGGTTAAGTAAGGATTCTGTACTATTCCTCATGGCCTAGTACTGAATCTTGAGCAGAACTCGTGTTAATTTTAAAAAGACAAGCAATACTTAAAAAAAAATTTTAAAATTGAACCTCTATGCGTTAGCATGTATTCTAAACTATTCAATAACAATAAACAAAAATGTGCTTTAATCCCAGACTGTTAAGTTTTGTCAATAAAAATGCAGGATATTTGGTAAAAATCAAAAGATCAAACTGAAACACATGATCAAAGAGTTTTGCAGAGAAATCGACTGAACTTACTGGTAAATTATAATCAGAAAACAACAAAGTGCGAATACCGATGACAACTTGAAAACACAGTTCTACTCCTGGCTTAAGAAAACTAACAACACAATATCACTAAGCCAGAAAGTGATTTTAAACAAACACAAGAAAGTAATACAATGGAAACATAGAAAACAACAAAAAAACAAAACAAAACAAAACAAAAATATAATATAATACTTATACTTACAACCAAATGACATTCATACATTTTAAATAAAAAATGTAACTTATTATTTGCAATATATAGTAAAAAAACCCATATTGGCCATTATAATGGTAAGTGTAAAAAATATCATGACTAATGGTTAACTAAAATTTAAAGGGCTGTAAATTTAAATTCTAAATTTGCTAATTTAAAACGGAAATTTATTAAGATGTATATTGAATTTGAGAATCAATATCAAGTGGAGTCATTGAATGATTTTAAATAGTAAATACAATTGTATGTGTATACATATCTAATCGATAACTTCTATAGAACGAGACAATATTTGAGAATGCAACAACAGGAAAATATAGTAAACAGAGAGAGAACAAGAATAAAAAAAAAGAATCTGACAAAACATATCTTTGGACTTTGAGAACACCAACAGAACGTAACAAACAGATTGAGAACAAGAAAAACAAGAACAAAAAACATCTGACAAAACATAATAAACAGATGAATAACGAGAATGAGAAGAAAAAGAACAAGAACCAAATGAACAAGACAGAGATCAGACAAAAACATCTCTTATTTTATTTAAATGCAAAACAGAACTCTTAGACTAAATATAAAAGAATTCGTAAATTACAGTCTAGAATATTTTGAGCGAACAGGCCTGTCCAAATTAAAAAAAAAAGCACCTGGGATATACTAGCAAAATTAAAGTGAGCAGTCGTATTAAGTTAAATTGTGGGGTTTTTTTATGCAGTAAATTAATTTTCAAAACGTTAGCAGGGAGTCATTAAAATGTTAATTGATCAAACATTACAAAACCTCGTATCCTGAAAGACATTGCCACCCCTGTAGACCACCTATCGGGATACAATACGGGTTTAACAAAGGTAAACTAATTAAAAAAAATTGCTACCAGAATAAATACAGTCTTGCCAACTACTGTATATACAATTTGATTGTGCTACATTTAAAATGCTAATATTGTGGTAATGATATAAACACAGAGGTTTATATAATTCCTACTAAAATTATATGCTAACTCACAGAAGCAACTCAAAACATACTGAACATTAATATTATAGTGCTATGAAAATTGAAGCAACATTGAGGGGTCGATATTGAGAGGAGGACAATACAAGTACCAAACCATTGAAGCAACATTGGTGACAGGAACAATTTAAGTGCTAACTGACTGAAACAGTTTTCAGAATTTGTTATAATGGCAAGATGAAAAACAGCAATTTAAGGCAGAGATTTAACCACTGACATTGCTGCACCCCTAAAACTTCTGAAAAACTTTTTGGTTCCTGTCAGGTTAAGGTGGACCCCGTCGGCTAAAAACAGCTCTTCCTCCTTACACATAAGGCCACCTTTGTGATGCCAAAAACGGACGTGCGCCTCTCTGGAAAAATCCAAACACAAGTCCAAATTAACCTGTCTCCTATTTTTTTGGTAGGTATCTAGTTGAGAATTACGAAGGCGGAGCCTACCAAAAACTTCACAAACCACGACCTTTTCGACCTAGAATTCATTGCGTAATTTTGCAATGAATTCTTTCAATTTTATCTTATAGAGGTCAGTATTGAAACACTGCGTGTCTATATCATTACCACCTATCTGCAAAATGACGACACGAGGAGGGAAATTATCCAACTCCTGTCTGACCCTGCCCTGTGCATCATTTAGGAGGGTGTTGATATTACCCCCACTTAAACCAAGAAATCTAACGCGAACATTAGAATTTCTTAAATTCAAATGAGGCACAAGAGCAGGATCCCTTAAACATCTAATGTCTTGCCACAATCTGTTGACAAAGCTATGGCCCAAGACTAAAACATTAACAGCTGGCATTTTCAAATTTCAAGTTAAATAAACTTACAAATACTTTATCTGAAAAAAAAGTTTTGAATGTACCACAAAATTACTTACATAATACATCTGCAGTACTGTTTGTTTTTGTCTGTCAAAAAGGACATTTTTTAGTAATTTAGTTATTAAACAATGTATAATTACCAAATTGTAATCTAAATGTAACCATTTTAGAATATGTCCCCCTGAAAATTAAAATATTTTCTATAAACAAGCTGTATCTTATTTCTAACTCTTTTATAATGATATAACCTAAATGTAATCATTTTAGAAAATGTCCCCTGAAAATGTAAAGTTTTTTATATAAATAAGTTGTACCCTATTTGTAACTCATTATAATGACGTAACCTAAATGTAACCATTTTAGAATATGTCCCCCTGAAAATTAAAATATTTTCTATAAACAAGTTGTATCTTATTTGTAACTCTTTTATTATGATGTAACCTAAATGTAACCATTTTAGAAAATGTCCCCTTGAAATGTTTTTTTTTTAAACATGCTGTACCCTATTTGTAACTCATTTATAATGATGTAACCTAAATGTAACCATTTAAGAATATGTCCCTGAAAATTAAAATATTTTCTATCAACAAGCTGTATCTTATTTGTAACTCTTTTATAATGATGTAACCTAAATGTAACCATTTTAGAATATGTCCCCCTGAAAATTAAAATATTTTCTATAAACAAGCTGTATCTTATTTGTAAGTCTTCTATAATGATGTAACCTAAATGAGACACATATGCCGTCCCATCAACACATGGTAAATCGAATATTTCAAGTTCTACCAAATCTAAACAGTGTTTGATGTTTTTGTTTGCTGGAAATTAAAATAAGTAAATTAAACTTACCAAATTTTGAATATAATTTGCGGCAACTTCTTTACAGCTACGGAAAACAACTAATAGTATGTGGATAATTTGGACAGGTGCTCGCTCGGCTGCGGTTAAGCTTCTCGGGGACGTTGAAAAGCAAAGCTCGATGTTGATTGGCTGATCAGTGGCAGTTGTTGAAGCGGTAATTTTTAACAAAGTTACGTTCAAAAACACCGTTTTATTAAAAATAAATACAGATATTTACACTTTATAAACTATTTCATCATATAGCAACATTCTTTTCTGATGGGTTTCTTGGAAAATTCAGAAGTGCGTCACTTTTTACATAGACGCTCAGTTGATCGTAGCCGCCATGACATGCATAATAATGAGTTGAATACACGGTTATCTCCCCTTAAAACAAATCGCGAAAACAGCCTTAACATACCCGCGTAATGCCAATCATTTGTACAAAAATACATGCACTTCATGTGTTACTGTTAGTGAATAAAACATTTGTTTGATTTCATATGTTATGACAGTTGAGCCACCTTGTTCAGTATAATTAAACATTTGATGAGCACATCCTTGTCATCAAATACACTTGTGGAAAGATTTACCTTACCCTTCCGTAGCACCTGAGTTCACTCTCGTTACAACTTTGTTTTGCATTGATAATTGCTTATCGGTTGTTTTTATGTGTTTTTGTGCTGTGTTTCTTCATGCTGTTTTGTGTTTACTGGTTTTGTCTTTGTCCTTTCTGACTTTTGACATTCGTTGCCACATTGGTACATGTACCTCTCTGCTTGCTTCATTCAACTGATCATTTTGGATTTGTTTGTTTGTTTGAATGGTGTTTTAACGCCATTTTCAGCAATTGTTTAGCTAAATCGTGACATCCAGTTTTTATTGGGGAGGAAGCCGGAGAGAACCTTGACCTGCGGTAAGAAAACTGGCAATCATTGTCAATTAAGATTGGAGTCAAGTGCACCCTGCCTGCAGTGAGAATCGAACCTGCAACCTCAGTGTTGACAGACCACTTTAACCAATCAATTATTTTGGAAATCATATGGAAAAATTGGTAAAAAACACAAGACTACAAGCTATGTCTTCAATGTATGTAATTAATGCACAAAATTAATAATGCATGTTTGAAGAACGTCAATAGTATTATGTCTGGCAAGTAATCTTGCAATGCTGTTTCGCTTAACAACTCCTTCATTTTCAGCTTCTTGTAACTGTAGATTTATATGATTTAAGTTAAGGTTTTCATCAGCCGCTGCAAAATCATCAATCCTATCATGACTGAAAAGGCAAATATTGTGAACAACACAGCAGCAGTTGATTATGTGAATAGCGGTCTCAACCGACACTGTTTCTAGATTAAGTAAACGCCTGAACCTTCCTTTGAGTAATCCAAATGCCCTTTCTATGACAACCCTATTCTTGGAATGCAAGTGGCTATAGGTTTTTTGCTCATTTGTTAAGTTCCTCGTGTCTCTATACGGAGTCAATAACCATCTGCGCAAAGGGTATGCCCCATCTGCAATAACACGTTTACCTTCGCAGAGTACTAATCCCTGATCCCAAAAGTCTGATTGGCGCAGAACCATATCGTCATGGCAACTGCCTGGAAAACCAATATTGCAATACATAAATTCCATGTCTGCATTGCATATTGCTTGGAGATGGATGGAATGAAATTTTTTACGATTAATGTATGACTGAGGATGATCTTTTGGTGCACGTATTTTAATGTGGGTGTCATCTAGGGATCCAACAATTCCAGGAAAATTATTTCTTTCACTTAATTTTGAAGTCACATTCTCCATCTGTTGACCTCTAGGCCAGCAAATCACTTTTGGTAAAATATTGTTAATCAGAGCTACAAAAATGCGATTTCTTGATAAAATAATAGACGATTCGGAAACCCCAAATCTGTCAGCTATTCTTATAATTGCATCCTGGCCCCCAAGGTACCACAATGTGATCATCAATTGTTTCCTTACAGATATTGGGATCTTTCCACCATAACCTCTTTTTGTTAGCTCTGGGCATTCTTCAAGGTAAGACAATAAAACCTCAAAAGTATTTAAAGACATTCTGAACAGACTCCTGAATTGTTCTTCATTAAATTGTGGTACTACATTTTCAACATAGCCATATATCTTGGGTCTTGAATTTGGAAGTCTGTAAAATACAAACATAAAGAGAATTTAAAAAAACAAAGATATTGAGGAATAAAATGTTAAATCAATGGCATTCTATTTAGTCATTTATTTCATTGCATAATTATGTAGTATATAAAGGTCACAAAACTACCGAACTGGGAAAAGACAAAACAAGCAGACATACCAGAGAAATTGATTGCAATGGTCCTGACTCGGTACAGGCATTTCAAAACAATTACATACTTCCAAGTACATTGTATCTGTATATTAGTATAATATACATATGCTTTCCAAGATATAAATTTCAGATAAATATTTATTTTCAAGTGTCATGAGTGTTGATAAATGATTTTGCTTTGAGTTGGCGTGCCTTAGAGGGGGTGTTACTATTTAACCAGTTTCATGCAGTTGTATTCATTAAAAAAGAAAGAGACATGCATCCCTGTATCAATTTAATGTAAAAGTCAATGATAGAGAGGGGGCAAGTCCATATAAGCCACAATTTGAGGAGTGTAGATTAAGCTGAAATAACTGATCATAACTTGTTTAAACTGTTCAATTTTGTTTTTACATCTTCAATTATAAAACATTTGCGCAAAACAAAAGATATACGTATCATTTTGCATATACAAAACCTACAATGCAATACACGATGCAACTACGACAAATGCTGTGTCATCTTCCTCATATTCATCCTCATGCCATAAATATATCGGTAGAAATAGCCAATGCACAATCGACGTCCATTTTATCGAAGGTTACTTCCTGTCCCCGTGTGTTCGATTCAATTGTCCAGAACACTGTAACCGGAACAAGTAGTGCACAGTGAATCGAGCGATCCCCTAGTATATTCCACTTAGGTCGAGTTCGTTTGATGATTCCGAGGTGCCCTCGGGTACCGTTGTCACATGACATTTTTTGTGCGTGCGCAACTTTCCAATTGAACCCACTCGGGTTGCTCGGGACAGATTCCAATATGGCCGATATAAACAACAACAATTTTCAGTTATTTACATTTATGAGTGATTTTGCGATTGACGACTCAGTGGACGATGTAAATATCTTCTTTTATCAAAACAATTCCATTTTAGGACTTTAATGGGACTGTACAATATAAATCCCAATGGGACTGTGCAATATAAATCCCAGAGTTGAATTGCCTAAAATACGTGGCTATGTTGAAAACATAATTCCACATTTCGTGGAGGAAGATTTCGTGACGCATTATAGAATCAGTCGTCGAGTATTTGATGAAATTTTACTGCATATAACACCACAATTAATGAGAACAACCTCTGGTGGAATTGAACAAGTCGCATCGAACAAACAATTGCTTGTATTTTTATGTTACATGTCAAACAAGGAAACCATGAGAGAAGTCGGTCACTATTTTGGCCTCTCCAAATCAACCGTACATGGCTTGATACGCAGAGTATCTTCAACTTTAAATGAAGTGTTGGGCCATGTAAGTAATATCTTCTTTATAAAATAAAAAAATTATAATTTCAAATTAATTTTATTGCAGACTTTTCTGTAACATGAAACCAACCAACTTTATCATTGCATAGTTGCATACATGTACATTGTACTACGACTTTTTTTTGTTCATTAATATTGTTGTATTACAACAGTGTTCGCCCTAGCAAAAACTATCAAAGAACATGAAAGTTTTAGCTACAGACCTGCAGCTAGAACAATGTATACTTGCATATCATACTTTTTTCGGAGTACAATTATATTTATGAATGTAAATATACAATGTACATCATGTACATGTTTTTAATATATCGAGGAATTTTAAAGTATATTAAAGTTCGTGTAATATAGGATCAACATTCAATTGTATGGAGAATTTAATGAAATATCGAAAATGTTTGTCCGCGTAAACAAAAACTAGCCAATTTGCCATGAAATCAATAAATTTGCAAGCCTCCAAATTTACCCGCTATACCATGTATACGGTAGGTTATAACTTTTAATAATTGTTCCATTTTCAGATATAGCTGGATATAACTAATTTTTATTGCATATTATATTTTTCAGTTGATTTCATGGCCAGATCATGGGGAACAGCAAAACATTGCAGTGGAGTTCCAGTTGCAATCACACTTGCCAGATGTTATTGGGTGTGTCGATGGCACTCATATTAGGCTCGCAAATCTATTAGGTGGGGATGCAGACTATATTAACCGTAAAGGGTATCCCTCCATACAGTTACAGGTATTACTACATATGTATTAATCTCTGTATACATGATTCGGCAACCCAGGGCTTTTTAGTTTTGGTCAGACATACATTTTGTGTGAGGGGTGACTACTGTTCAGATCTTATTGAAGACCCTCCTGCAACTTTAGCAAGTGCAGACAGGAATAAAAGCACTGTCCTTGATAGCTTGTATTTTAAACAAATAGTCAAACTTCTTTTTACACGTACGTCCACTCCATATCCCCCATTTTCTATACAATGTACATGTAATGCTGTTTGAAATCTACTTCTTAAACAATTAAATTAACATTGTACTCGAACTACATTTCAGAAAGTTACAATTATAATAGTTCATATGTTGATAGTGATAACTATTTCTGGACTTATTTTAGGAATTTGAAAGCACTCCATACTAGCCGTGCTTTCTGTACCATGTTGAACACTTTTCATTTCTTTTTTTAAGTTTAAAATATACGAGTATGTAATATGTTACATATACATGTATACTTTTGCTTTTCAGAACTTAATTGTACACAGTCATGACATTCCATGTATATTGTAGAATTTATATTTGTATATATATTGCAGGTAGTATCTGACAACAGAATGATGATTCGTCATGCTTACACCGGCTGGCCTGGTTCTACACATGATGCGAGGGTCTTGCGTAAATCATCATTGTATGAATTGGGTGAAAACACCAATAAAATAGATCAGAATAAATATATTTTGGCAGACAGTGCATATCCTTTAAGAGAATGGCTTATAACTCCCTTTAGAGACAATGGACACCTTAACCAGCAGCAAAGATTTAATAGAGCTTTATCTTCCTCTAGGCAAGTAGTGGAGAGATGTATTGGTCTACTTAAAGGAAGATTCAGGAGACTTCGTGAAATTACTTTGCACATTTTGGAAGACATCGTTCAAAATATTATTTCTGGTTGTGTCCTACATAATCTTTGCATACTTAGAAACGACAATATTGAACAATTCATGGATGAATTAGACGAGGAGCCAAATCAGTATGAAAATATATTTAATGCTGCTATTACAGGAATGGAAAGGAGACAACAATTAGTTGACCATCTACCCTGAAATCTTGGTAGAAAAACTTTGTATAATGTTACAATTTGTAAACCACATGATGAGTCATTGCTAATTGATATATTTGCGCCTTTTTAGCTCACCTGGACCGAAGGTCCATGTGAGCTATTGCTATCACTTGGCGTCCGTCGTCTGTCGTCCGTCGTCTGTCGTCCGTCGTAAACTTTTTCAAAAATCTTCTCCTCTGAAACCACTGGGCCAATTTTTTTCAAACTTGGCCACAATCATCCTTAGGGTTCCTAGTTTCAAGTTTGTACCCAGGGTGTTGATCAACAGACAAATATGGCCGCTGTTACTAAAAATAGAACATGGGGGTCAACACAGGTTTTTGATCATTATCTAAAAAACTATAATAGCTATAGAGAAAACCGTTACTTCAAATTGATCAGCACATTAAGGTCTACAATAGTTGCTATTAGTGCGAAGTTGTGTATTGGCTTCTTGTAGGAGTTATTGCCCTTTTTTGACGATTTTTGACAAATTTTTTGGTATTTACAATATAACCTGAAAAATATACGAGGTAGAGTGAAAGTGTAAATGGCAAAAATGATCAGCAATAAAAGCCCTACAATTCACTTGATTGGTCTGAAATTGTCAGATGACTCTTTATATGAGTTATTGCCCTTAAATGGTAATTTTTTATGAAATTTTCCGTTTTTGTCCTGTAACTTTAAAACTATAACAGCTAGAGTAAAACTGTTAATAGCAAAAATGATCAACAATACAAGCCCTACAATTCACTGTATTAGTCTGAAATTGTCAGATGACTCCTTATAGGAGTTATTGCCCTTAAATGGCAATTTTTTATGAAATTTTCCGTTTTTGTCCTGTAACTTGAAAACTATATCAGCTAGATTGAAACTGTAAATTGCACAAATGATCAGCAATAAAGACCCTACAATTCACTTGATTGGTCTGAAATTGTCAGATGACTCCTTATATTAGTTATTGCCCTTAAAAGGTAATTTTTTATGAAATTTTCCGTTTTTGTCCTGTAACTTAAAAACTATAACAGCTAGAGTAAAACTGTAAATAGCAAAAATGATCAACAATACAAGCCCTACAATTCACTGTATTAGTCTGAAATTGTCAGATGACTCCTTATAGGAGTTATTGCCCTTAAATGGCAATTTTTTATGAAATTTTCCGTTTTTGTCCTGTAACTTGAAAACTATAGCAGCTAGATTGAAACTGTAAATTGCACAAATGATCAGCAATAAAGACCCTACAATTCACTTGATTGGTCTGAAATTGTCAGATGACTCCTTATATGAGTTATTGCCCTTAAATGGTAATTTTTTATGAAATTTTCCGTTTTTGTCCTGTAACTTTAAAACTATAACAGCTAGAGTAAAACTGTAAATAGCAAAAATGATCAACAATACAAGCCCTACAATTCACTGTAGTAGTCTGAAATTGTCAGATGACTCCTTATAGGAGTTATTGCCCTTAAATGGCAATTTTTTATGAAATTTTCCGTTTTTGTCCTGTAACTTGAAAACTATAGCAGCTAGATTGAAACTGTAAATTGCACAAATGATCAGCAATAAAGACCCTACAATTCACTTGATTGGTCTGAAATTGTCAGATGACTCCTTATAGGAGTTATTGCCCTTAAATTGCAATTTTTTATGAAATTTTTCGTTTTTGTCCTGTAACTTAAAAACCATAGCAGCTAGAGTGAAATAATAAATTGCAAAAATGATCAGCAAAAAAGCCCTACAATTCATTTAATTGGTCTGAAATTGTCAGATGACTCCTTATAGGGGTTATTGCCCTTAAATGACAATTTTGTTAAGAAATTTTCCATTTTTGTCCTGTAACTTGAAAACTATAGTAGCTAGATTAAAACTGTAAATTGCACAAATGATCAGCAATAGAAGCCCTACAAATGATTGCTTAGTCCAAAAATTGCAAGATGACTCTTTATAGGAGTTATTGCCCTTTCATTATGAATTTGGACATATGAACAGTTTTTTAATTATAAATTAGTCTATAACACACCTATTAGTAGAGTAAAACTGTAAATTTCTAAAGTACCCTAAAGGACAATGCCTAAAAACCATTTAATTTTCAGAAATTGTGGATGGCACCTTATAGGAGTTATTGTATTTAACAAATTTTTTGAAGAAATGTTAAGTTTTTGCACAGTAACTTAAAAGCTATAACAACTAGACTGAAACTGTTAATTTAAAAAATTTTAATATAGTTTAAGTCATTTGGATTCCAGGTGAGCGATTACAGGCTCCTGGGAGCCTCTAGTTAGAATTTGTGACGAATCAAGAAAATGGAATAACCTAACAGATAAAAGGTCTGTTGCATCTACCCCAGACTTCCTGTTTTTTCAAAAAGGAAAAGAGCTAATTGTAGAAGATGTAAACAAAAACGCTCAGATTTTAGTCTCTGTTGTAGAGGTAAGATGCTCTAAAAGTATAATAATGTTTTTTTTCCTTTTTGTAGCACATTATATTATTCTGTTGAACATACTAGTAAATATGACTAACACATTTTTTATTAGCTCACCTTACCCAAAGCGTCACTGTGAGCTATTCTCATCACTTGGCATCCGTCATCATCGTCGGTGGCGGCCGTAAACTTTTCTCATTTCAATCTTCTCCAAAACCACTTGACCAATTGGAACTAAACTTAGCTGAAATGTTTATTAGGTGTTAACAAAATTTGAGTTTTTGATGCTGATCAAATATTAAACAAGGCTTTCAGGGCCATTAATGCATTCTGATTGGCTCAATTTTAAAAATCTTCCTCTCATAAACTGCTTGGGAGATTGATTTGAAATATTGCAGAAATGTACCTCATGGTCATCTACAAAGTTTGAGTTTTTTTGCCGATCCAAAATCCATGATGGCCACCATCACTGGACATGGTTTAACATAGGGCCAGTATAAAAATATAGTTTGTTTCTCCTCGCTCGACCGACACAGAGAAATGCCCGCCGACCCAATTTTTTTTTCCGATTTTTTGTTATTTCCGGAAAAAACTCGGTACCGGTCTGGTACCGATCATGGTTTTATTATGACCGGAAGTGATCGGAAGTTTCTAGATTTTCGTCATGCTTTAGAAATTTTCAAATTTGAAACATGAAACAATGCTGCTGCTGCAAAAAAAAAACAACTTTTTACCTACCTACCCACCTGTAAAATCTTGGGTCGGAAATGGGGAAACAAACATAAATGTGGCCTAGGACCCTATGAGAAAAACATACAAACAACTTCTTCTCAGAAACTGTTCAACACAATGAAGCCAAATTATGAAGAAATGATGGTTGGATATTTATCTTATTATTTTGAGTTTTTTTAGCCAATTGCAAATTGAACATGGCTTCCAGGGCCACTAATGGGTTCTGATTGGCTGAAATTTCCAAAATCTTCTTTGTACAAACCACATGGCAGATTGATTTGAAATATGTACCTTAGATTGTCCTCTACAAAGTAGAAGTTTTTTGTGACAATGAAAAATTTAAGATGGCAACCACCTTGGAACACAGCTTAACATAGGACCCTATGGGAAAACCATACAAACAGCGTCAAACTGTTCCACACAATTAAACCAAATAATGCAGAAGTGAATCTTGGATAGTATTATTTCAAGTTTTTCGAGTTGATAGGAAATTCAACATGGCTGCCAGAGCTTCAAATGCTTTCGTATTGGCTGAAATTTCTAAATTTGTTTTCCATGAACTGCTTGTCATGTGATATGTGATATTGTATATTGTATGGTCCTCTACTAATTTTGAGTTATTTGTTTCTATCCAAGATACAAAATTGCTGCCACCATGGGACATCACTTAGCAAACTAACCTATGAAAAAACAAATCGGCTTCTCAGAAACTGTTCTACAAATTGCTGCTGATTGGAAATTCAACATGGCAACATTTATAGAAACAGCATCTTAACATAAACTCAACTTTAATATCAAAATTTGCAAGAAAAGTCATGTCTCTTTAACTGTTTTTTTGTAAGTCAGGTGAGCGATACAGGCTCTTAAGAGCCTCTAGTTTCTAGGTACTTGTAATAAATATGGTCTTTATTCAACTTCATTTTGTATGCATACAATTTAGCACAGAATAAACAAGAAATCTGTGAGCTACTGTTCACTCTGTATACCCCCTGCTAACCCTATGGTGGCGGGGTTTTGAACAAATTATGTGCCCTACCCTTATGTAAATTTAAATGGAACCGCCCTAATAGCTTAACAATACAAGTTTCATGACATTTCATGGGGCATGTCTTTACTTTGTTGAGGAGTGATCTACATGTATTATAAACTGAACTTCAAAATTTCCAGGTGGTATGCAAAACTACATATTAATGCCATTATGTACTTCATAAATACCAAGTCTCGTTAAATTCCGTTCAGTAGTTTCAAAAGAATTGTGCTGACAAGATGAGAAATGGTGATTTTCGGTTTCAGCAATTTTTTGGTAAGTTTAAAGGGCCATAACTCCCACAAAATTTGGCGGATCAAAATTTCCTGGTAGTATGCACAACTTCATACATAAGTTTCGTTGAATTGGTTCAGTAGTTTCAAAGGAGTTGCGCTGACAAACTATGTGACAGACGGACGGACAGACACGACAAAACAAATATATCTCCCCACCAAAGTGGAGGGAGACAAAATGCCAAGGAGTGGTATTGTCCAATAGTGTTCTACATCATAACAAGTAAAATGTTTCTGGACATCTGCTCCTGTCGTTAAATTCAGTGTTTATGATGGATTTGTGCAAATTTTAAAAACAAATTCTTAAATAATACTGAATCTCTGTATATAATTTTAGATCTCCACTCCATATAGTTTTGAGTTTTTAGTGAAAACAAAAAATTGTTGACAGGTGAATGAAAAAGTGAAAACTATTGGGCGCCACATCCTCAATGTGGGGTCAGAATAAAGTACTGGTACATTGTGCATATCTACGTATCTTGGAAATGCATTTCAAAAACTTGCACAGGTAAGAAAAAAATTGATTTGGAAAATGACATACTTTAATATTTTAACAACCATAACTTGGTAATAAACAACAATAAAATAAAATATAACAAAATTAATAAATCAAAGATGACTAGTGATTTCTTGCTGTCAAAAAATAGCCATTGTGCCCTGCTCCCTCATTGTACTAAGTTTGTTGAATCAATACATTATATGACAAAAACCGCATTCTTATAACGGATAAACATGAAAACAAGAGAAAAAATCTGAATGCTTAACACATTAATAAGGCACATGTCACGTATGACTCTGACTTAGGATTTGGAACCATCATCGGACTGACTCTTTCCCTGTCCTTGAACATCATCGGACTGATTGACACTTTTTGCAAAAATATTCAAAAACCTGTCCATCCTACGCATCTTGTCATTATGTTGCTTCCTCATTACACCCATCAGTTTAGCATTTTGGGCTTCTACTCTACAGCTTAAATCCTCAAGTTCAGTTTTTCTTTTGATGCCAGTGGTAGTGCATGCTTTACTTGGGGTCTTTTTCTTACCAGGAGTTTCATTGGTAGCTTTTGCCTTTAATTTTTCTGATCTTGCACTATCGTAGGTTATTGCCGCAGTCGTTGCAGCTTTATTGCCATATGCCTGGTTAAATGTTTCAAAATATTTCCACTCTTCCTTCGAGTTACCTGTTTTTCCGTTATTGTCAACCACTTCCTTGTACTTTTTCTTTAGAATCTTCCACTTGTTCATGACTTGGGTTTTTGTTACTTTAATATTTTTTGAATTTAATTCGTCCATTATCTTTTTCCATAGTGTTTCGTGATTTTTGACAGATGTAAAAAGCGGTCATCGCCTAACCTTAATTCTAGTAGAAGCCGTATTTCGTTGTCAGTCCAATTGTGAATCTAAGAATAAAAGAGATAAAAATTAAATATTAGAGGATTTTTTTTCTAGCTTCTTTTTCTTTTTTTGTAATTTCTTTTTTTGGTTCTTTTTGTGTTTCTTTTCTGTAATTTTTTTTCCATCTCCGAAAGCCTTTCTTCTACCATCCTATGAAATTCTACAAAGTTAACTGATGCGTCGTTTGAAATTTGAATCCTATTTGATTTTAGAGCCAAATAATTGATGCTGTCAGAGCTTGCTGATTCTGAATATGAAGAAAAACATCTTGTTGCATCTGTAGAAAGGTCTGAATACTCACAATTATTGGAATTTGAACATGATGAAATATCAGACAGACACAGAACATTTTTTTCATATGAATTTTTCTCCTTAAAATTACACATAAAGTTAGACTCGTATTCAAGGTTTAATACCTGGGTCTGGGATACAGGAATATTTGGAGTATTCTTTTCATCCTGAGAGTGAGAGGTTTCTTCAGCATGTTCAGGTGTATTATCTTGCTCATCATGCTCATTTATATTGGAACTCCCGGCATTTTCCTGGGGCTTGGACTTCCAACCCAACACCGCATCTTTAATGGCCTGCTTTGTGGCTGGATCTAAAAGAACATAAACATTATAGGTAAAATACTATAAATTAAACAATATACATTAATAATAAAATAAAACAATAAAATTCCTGCGGGCTGGTGAAAATTAGCATATTTTTGTTTGAACTTGAAGCAATATTTTATGAAAATATAAGAATTTCATGGTTCGGGCTAGTAGTTGAATTTTTTCTTTAATACAACATTAATGTCTGAAAATAAAATAAGTTTTGCAAACTCTGATTTTCAATGTTTGTGAAAACTGTAAGAGCCGCATGACAGTCACACAAAATACAGGGAACATAATAGAAATCTATAATATGATTTATTATTTTTTAATCATGCAATATTCCTCAATAATTTAACAGGCAAGCACTGACGGTGTGATTCTCATGCAGGATAGGGGAGACTAGGCAGGGCTGTAGTTAAATCAAGACTTGATATGCATGCCCTCTTCTTCTTTTTTGCAAAAAAAATGAAAAATTGCACTTGCAAGTGGCATCGACATAATCGAAGACCAAATATTGTATGTTAGAACAAGGGAAATTTCGTCTAAATGTGTTTCTCATCGATTAACACTATTATTCCTTCAAAATATTATCAACAAAACCCTAAAATCTATTCTTACGTATCGTCTCTCGCTCCGCCAATCGCCATTTTGGATGCCTACTAACTCTGGGTCCGACCAGAGTTAATCGAGAACTGGTGTCAAAGGTCAGATTACGTCATTTGGGCACATTCCCGAGTAGTTCGAATGGATCTCGGGTAACTCGGGTAGGATCCCGGGTTTGCATCCGAACTCGACCTTAAGGAAAAGTAGATATACGTCTTCCTGGCTTATGTTATTGATCTTGCACTTTCTCTATTCAATTGTGTAAGTGTATTGTATGCTCACATTAACATGCTTCATATTTTCATGTTTGAATTGTACCATTTTTGTTGATACCTGAATGATTACTTAAATCTTAGCTGTCACGGAAAAATGTATCGTTACTTAGGAATAGATGGATGATTCAGCCTTTTGTGTACCAGTGGCCTGTTACGCTTAAATGCCATCAGAAATGTAGTTACTGAAGGATGGAAACAGATAATTAAGTATGTGGTTGGAATAGGTCTTATCATATCAATATATGTAATAATATATCTTTCTTTTCATATTAATCAATACTATATTGATAACCGACAATAATTGATTGATTGGATGTCTGCCTTACGTCCAGTGAGCAGTATTTCAGCTATATTCAGGACGGAAACAAGTTAACAAACAACAAATCAACGGAAAATGGGGGTGGGATGGGTCATAGGGAATACAATTTTGACTGCAAATGGAAAAGTATGGAGTTTTGGGTAGGGGCGGAAAATTTAGCCTTTTGTAGCGGCTACAATGAGCCTACTCTTTTTCGAAATCTACAAAAGGGGTCTTTATCGTGCAAGGAGCGTGGCACTCTCCAAACACGTTACCCACTACGGTTCGCTGTCAGTCTTTCCGTATTATGACCTGACAACCCCCCCCCCCAAAAAAAAAAACAAAAAAAACGAGAGGGTCTCCCCTATCCGCGCTGGGCTGCTCTGTGGGTTGATCACTGGGAACCCTCTCAGTATGGGACAATAAACAGAAATAACAAACAACTAAATTGCAATCAGAAATACAGCAAAATGTAAGAGTCTACCAGTCCCCTGTCCACAGTTCCTTAGACAGTTTAATGAATGAGCCAATACTCTGAATTTGTCGGAACTTTTCCAGGTTTAAAATTATTTTTAGAGTATCTAGATATGAATTCATATTAGAAATATTGAAGTCAGATAAGAGATTAGACAGAAACAGTTTATTGTGACGATCATGGCAGTGTGACACTTTAACGACCATGGGCCACTGCGGTCCGTGATCAGGCCTTCAATATTATAACCTGACAAAAGGCCAACGACACGCTATCCCCTATACGTCACCTTAGGACGATTTTGGTAACTCTGGGTCTAGCACAGTTAACGTACTAGTATAGAATTTCAATAAAAGACCCCAAAAGGGTGTCGTTCGTATTCTGATGTTGCTGCCAGATTACTTGGTGTGTTTAAATTGAAGTCTTTTTCATTCCTAAAAAAAAATTTAACAGTAGTGATTTTTTTAACAACAATTTTCTCCTAGAGTATCGTACATTGTAACAATATACTTGTATCTAACTAAGGATTTGTATACATTAAAATAATTTTCCTTAAACCATAGCTCACTGGTATACATTCATGGTGTCAAACTTGTTTTTCATGACAAGTCGGGTACATTGACAAAATTGACACACACGCACACTTCCAGATCGCAAATAGTGTTTTGGCCCGCTGTTTGAACAAGTCATGAATAGATTTCTTGAAATTCCATGCCGAGAAGAAAATTGTTTGTACGCGTAAAAGAAATAAGTTTTTTTCCCAAGAAGTTAAAGGCAATAAATAGAATTAAGCTATGAAGTACAATACTGTTGTCCGTTTACGTGTAATGTTAATTGCAATTCGTAGCAATGCACATCTAGATTATTTACAGCCGTCTTTTGGCCAATTTGTGACTTCGAAAAATCATCTATACAACTTACTACTAATATGTCTTTGTTGAAGATGGAGAGGATCACATTTGTCAAAAATAGAATGCTGGACCATGCTGTAAAGCTTCCCAGTACTGCCCAGCTGCTTTCCTCAGGTGGCAGATGGGGGATACTTGATCATTGTGTATTGTCGAGTCATCTCCGGACGGCATGTATATTAACCATAGAAGGTAATGTTGGAGAATGCCATGATATAGGCACATTATGTAGATTTCGATAGGAGTAGGCTGATCTAAAAATGCTAAATTATTCGCTCACCTTTAGTCCATACTTTTCTAGTGGCATTCAGTTTTCTTATGTTTTGGTATAAAATGGTAAAATTTTAATTACACAAAACATCGAACAATGAATTTTGACAATATTATCATGCCTTTTTCTATTACTTTTACTGGGACTGAGCTGCCCAGCGCGTTCCCGGGGCGTGGATAGGGGACGGCTTACCAACATATAGAGTGCCGTGTTTGCAGAGGGCCACGCTACTTGCAAAATAAAGACGCCTTTATAGATGTCTATAAGAGAAGGCCGCCACAAAAAGCTTAAAATTTCTCTTCCTTAATAGAACTGAAATACTGCTCATTGGGCGTAAAGCAAACATCCAGTAAATCAATCAATCGTTGCAACGCTTAGCTTCCCGAGACCTGCACAAAAAATTGTGAACGGACTGTGCATTTAATAACCCCGACTTCCTGCGCATATCATCTCTACGTATACTATTTTTCCACTTGTAACAAGCTTTTCTAAAGTTGTCATAGAGAAAAATATCTTAAGAAGCGAATTATATATAGTTTAACTGTACGAAAATGTTTTTGAACATCTGGACACGATGAAATTTGCCGACCCAGACCGGTGTCGCAAAATCCGCTGTTTTGCCTATGGGAGAGCTCTCTGACGTCCCACGCAAAAAAAAAGCGTTGGAAGGCAGAGGATTCTCGGACTAATCTTTGACTCGCACAGATTTGCTTGTTAAAACAATCCAGTCAGCACCACACAAATTTCCATTGTATTTTGACCTCCTATTTTGTAATTTAGCGGAATATATTGTCTAGTCTGAGCTCACTTATGCTTCAATTTGAAATGAAAGGTCCACCTGAAATATGTTGTGTATTGGAATGACGACCACTAACGTGAACGATGGCCAGGGAATTCAAGACCCGACATAATTGGAGAATGGAATTTGTTTGTTTGAATGGTGTTTTAACGCCACTTTCAGCAATTTGTCGGCTATATCATGGCGTCCAGTTTTTATTGGGGGAGAAAGCCGGTGTACCCGGAGAAAACCCCCGACCTGCGGTAGGAAAATTGGTGAATAGAGTGCAAGTATACCAGCTTATAAAATTTCTTGTAACAAACGATAATTAAACAATTTATTGAATTTATGTCAATGTGTACAAAATTCAAAGGTTGGGGGTTTTCTCCGGGTACTACGTCTTCCTCTTCAATACTGGACGCCATGATATCGCTGAAAAATTGCTGAAAGTTGCGTTAAAAACATTTAAGGCACACAAGGATCATGTAATGAAAAAATACAAAACACATGAATATAACAGAAAGCACTGCTTGATTTAGAGATAGTAACTAATAACAATATACAGTAATTTACATGATACAAAGTAAAAAAAACTCTTGATATTTACTTTACAACTAAGATTGAATATACTTTTTGGTAAAAATAAAAATACAATTATTAATGCACGTTTTCAACAAAAAATAAATCGACAGATAACATTTTAATTTTTATTTTACAATCCATGACATGGTGCGATTGTTCACTTCTGGTGGCTCGTTTTTAGTTTTTATCAAAAGCAGTCTTCTGCTTTTGGTAGAACATATTTCAGTGAATTTTTCATCTTGTTTTCTGTGTATATTCTATAAACATTTCGAACTGCCAAGATAGATGGTGTTTTATGAATCCATCTTGGCATTCCTCATCAGAAGACATGTATTTGTCGAGTCTAATCTTAGCCTTCTTAATGTCGCGTATTTCCATTTAATCACGAAATAAAAGACTGCAAAAGTATTATCTTTACATACATGTACTTCCTTCTTCTTTTCATGCGATGCTCTCTTTTTTTCTCTGAGGTTATCTTATCGTTGTGGGTAGCTGTGTTTTCCTGCTTCTTCGCCAGGAAATATCTGGTAAAAAATAGCAAACTGAAGTACACTAGATTATATATAATTTCAGTACAGTTTCTATGTATAGTCAGCAAGAAAATGGCTGATACTGGCTGAAAATGAAATATTCCTGTTGTGTCAAATATCTTGGGTTTCGTGTCTTTAAAAATTTCACAAATCAAACCAACTCGCAATCGCAATAATGGAATTGCAAAATTATTTTTAGCAAATCCATCAATTGACCATCTAAAGTCTTGGGTCTTCAATTGTGACTGCACAAGAAATTTTCTCCAACTTGTAGAATTACGATATGTGAGGCTGAAACCAATCCATGAGCCCCAAAATGTTCTATCATTTTGAAAATATGTTATTTGTGCACCACTTGCCCTATAAAGTTTAATCAATTTTAAATCATTGAAAACTTCAAATTCTGATTCATCAGTGTCTTCAAACCAGAAATGTAACTCTGTATCTCACTATTAAAAAAGACCCACTTCAAAATGTAAACAAACGTTAGATTATGTAATAATGCATTACAAATTTTTAACAGTCTTCAAAAAACTACTGAATTCCTTTATTTCTTTTATCGTGGCATGGGCTAATGAATAAATACTTAGCTGAACATTATCTCTTGACGTACGAAAATCATGTAATCTACCTAATGTCTGAGGCTCAAAAGAGGATAATATAAATATTTTGATTAAAGTTATATAATTCGAGAATATAATACGATAATTAAGTTAAATTCATTATCATAAAAAGATTAATTGTTATAAGAATTTAACTGCATATAAATCATATTAGCCATATATGTAGCATTTATATTGCCTGCTGTTTTGGTGAATGAATCAAATTTAATATTTAGACCATGGGACATTGTCTCTCCATAGAGTTTAGTGTTGATTGGGTCCCATGATAATTCGTCATAATCTTGCTCCCTCCATTCACGAAACGTTCTATCATAAATGAAGGCAGCAGTTTCATTAGACCTTCTTGCTAAAGTTTTAATGGTACATGTGTATAAGCATATTTCATTAAATCACCTGCTTCAGATGCATGTTTCTCCACTTGAATGCTTAAAAAAATAAGAAAAGCCTACAGCCAGTGTGCTATAGAATCAAATCTAAATAAGGGAGTTTGTTGTTTTTCCCAAACCAGGCCCTCTTTTCACTACGACTGAAACTAAATTTTAGTAAATTGATTGTTGATTAAACAACCCAAATCAATATATTCATTTTACCAAATCTTGGCATTGATCTTACAGCCGGTGGTTTTGAGATAATACTTTGTAAAAAGTTTAAATTCTCAGATTTAGACACTGTAGTAATTACCCAGATTCTGAGCTTCATGCATATTGTTCTGTATTGATGTACCTTCTTGGTTTAGAAGTTGTGTCAGTTGGTCCTCATTATTGTTGGTGTGTGGTACTTGATTTTGGGAAGTGTTAATTTTAGGAAAGGGGTGGTTTTCAGTCTTAAAGGTGTTTGTGATACTGTTGATGGCATGATGAGTCCACTTTGCATTAGGGCTTTCACGACTGGAACAGTTTGGGAATGGCCGCCTTTATATGAGTCTTTTTACATCTAGATTTCATCGAATTTAAATGGCTTAACTTTTAATTGGGTAGCAGGTTGCTGGACTTCATTGTTTGGTATAAGAATCCCTTGCTGAATACTTCCGTTTGTGCTGTTGAAGAAAGCTAGACGCTGAAAACTTGAGTTTGTGTTAAAGGTAGCTTGTGACTGAAAGCTTGGGTTTGTGCTGTTGAAGGTAGCTTGTGACTGAAAACTTGAGTTTGTGTTGAAGGTAGCTGGTTATTTTTGCTGTTAAAGGTAGCTGGTGACTGAAAGCTTGTGTTTGTGCTGTTGAAGGTAGCTGGTGACTGAAAGGTTGTGTTTGTGCTGTTGATGGTAGCCGGTTGCTGAAAACTGGTTTGTGCTGTTGGCTTAGCATGTAGTGATGGACTTGTTGACGTGGCCCGAATTCGGAACGCAGACGAAACAATTTTCAAGTTTGTTAACGAAATTAATTTATATAGTATGATTTGATTTACTGTGAAATTTGATATATATTTATATTGTTTCTAGATTTCTATTTATCTGTATATGCTCATATTATTGTATTAGATTACGTTTAAATATTGAGGGAGTGATATCCATTGTCCAATTATTCTTACTTTTACGTCCTAAATATATAAATGAAATATTTTTCTTGCTGGAAGTACAACAATCTGGTTGCGTAAATAAACTTGGGTTTGTATTGTTAGGATAAGCAGTCGGCTGTCATACAAGAGTCATGTTAAAGGAACGCAAGGTCAAAAATTATTTTCTGGCATAAAAAAGATTTAATCTGTTAATATCCACATCTGCAATCCATTTATTCATACTACACATAATTATCATTTAATCAGCGATTGTTTATCTTAATTGCACTTTTCTGGAGGCAGACATATTGTAAATACATTTCCTAGCTGGCGCAGCTGTTTATGGCGTATTTTAGTCAATTCCCGTTTCATTTGGCATTATCAACAGCTAATAAATTATATGCTACTTAAATAGATTACTCGTAAACTATGGATTCAAGTGATAGAAACATAACCTGTGATACAGAAGAACAATATTGTGTTGGATTTTTGTATAAGCCGGAGTTTACGGAGGAAAAGTTAGAAGCTGCTGAAGAATATAATGTGAAAACCAATGTGAAGAGACCAACAATGTGTGTACATGTGGACACTCTGAAGAGAAAATATTTGTTGCAGAAACTTTTAGCATTATGATGAACATTATATAACAGATGAAAATTCTTGTATTTGTCTACATACCGACTTAGAATTAATATGTTTGAATAGATTAGTTTTGGAAACTGCTTATGTTATTTTTATGCGATATAAGAAGCTGACAGACAGAGCTCCTGATTCACTGACAGATAGTTTTAACATTATATTTTTGGTGACATTTTTACATTAACTTTATAAAATATTGACTATAAATACAAAGGAATATATGTTGATCAATAGTAATTGTAATATGAAATAGCAACAGGGCAATAGAAATGATAGAGTGAAAAAAAAAACTCGAACTAATTTTAAAATTGATGGGCAATTCAACATTGTTTTTACTGTTAGATTTTTTTAATTGTCATACCTTTTTTCAGACAAAGCAGGCTGATGGCATATCGTCAATTTGTTAACTGGGTAAGAAGAGGGCAACCCGTTGGTCGCAAGAACAGAGTTATATTACCAGCTTGTGTTGTTGTGAAAATTCGAAAAACTTTTCCTAAAGAATCTGGACATTATGAAGGATTTCACAATGAATCGGACATATCCTCTTCAGAATCAGAAGATACAGATGACTATTAAATATTGTTGTTTTCAATAAAGACATATAATATGTATCACAGAAAAAATACATGTATTTGAAAGATTATAATACAATTATAACAGTTATATGTAGTTTAACTTGAACATGGAAACGTGTACCTCTACAAGTATTTCCTTCGGTGGAACTGGTTTTGTTGCAATGTTTTTTGGCAGAATGTTGGCTTGTTTGATTTGATGTGGGGTAACAGTTTTTTACCCATAACTTTTGCCTTTACTATATGTTCCATTAGTTCATCCCGAAACCCATAGTCCTTGTCAGCATATCGTTTTTTAACGCACGATCTACTTGTTGCCTTAGGGAAAACCGGGGCAAACTGCAAACTCCCATCTAAAGCCTCTTTTTGTTTTCACCTTAAGTTAAAGTTATGGTCCAGAGCGGCAAGATGGGACCTGGCAACAATCCGGGGATATTGAAATTCCTGTCGTTTTTGGCACATACTTTAACATCATTGAGTGGAATACTTCAATGTCTGCAGTATGAAGAAATAGGTTCAACTGTCGTAAATCTTTCAAAACTCGTGTGTCGTTAATAACAGATTCTAGTTCATTAAATGGCTTGCTTTTTGCTTCTGCCCCGTGCGGGATCCGGGTGGCTAAAAGAACAGACCGCAGTCGCGCTAGCTTGTCGTAAAAGGCCTAAATAGCGCCCAGTACCCTGACCGGCGTGTCAAGTCGGTTTGCCTAAAGACCGACTGGGATGTGTGCCCCAGGTGGTTGAATGGGGTACCCCTGGCAAGCTGGGGTTGTCAGGCCATAATACGGAAAACCTGACCGCAAACCATATTAGTGCACCGTTAAAGAATATCATTCAGAGGAGACAATTGGACTTTAGTTTTTAAAATATAGTGGTCAATGGATACCTCCTAAGCACAACCCCTCCTAAACCGCCTGATCTAATGTCTTTTTGCTAATGAAAACTTCAAAGTTATGAACCCTAATATTTTAAAAATTATTCAAATTTACAAAGCCCTTGTAGCTTTGGGTAAAGAGGTTGTGTTTTTCTGGATCCCAAGTCATGTGGGAATCCATGGGAACACAGTCGTGGACGAGGAGGCCAAAAAGGCCTTAAATAACAATATAATTAATTGTGCCATACCTTTTACTGATTTTAAAGCATTAATTTTTAAATATATTTCTCGTTTGTGGCAGAGTGGTTGGGATCTAGAGGTTCATAACAAACTTCATGAGATCCAGCCACTACTTCACAAAAATAATTTTAATTGTTTTAGAAGTCGTCGAGACCAAGTTGTTATAACCAGGTGTCGTCTTGGTCATACCAGGACGACTCATAGTTATATTTTAAATAACGATCAACTACCCGAGTGTGTGCCATGCAACTGTCCATACACAATCAGGCATGTCTTGATGGACTGTGTGGACGTGGCCCACATTCGGGAACGTTTTTATACTGTGGATTCTTACTTTAATTTGTTTACAACTGTCGCTGGCGACAAAATTCTACAGTTCTTAAAAGAAATTAATTTGTATAATAAAATATAATCTTGTATCATAACTGCTGTTATTTCATATTTTATTATTTTAATCACGTTATTTTTATGTGTATATACCCTCATACTATTGTGTGAGATAACAGTTTTACTATATTTCGACATGGTTGTTTTTTGCCAACTTTCTAATTATTAAACATCATCAATTTATAAAATTGCTCACGTCCTGAATATAGCTGACATATTGCAAGGACCCGTCAACCTTGGAATTAATGCTGAACTTTTCACTATGATTGGAAAGTATCTTCAATGGTTGAATAACATTCCTGCCGTCCGAAAAGCACTTTTACCTTCAAGTCCTATTTTTCTAACTTTCCTAACGCATGGTGATAACTTCACATTTATGAGTTCGAATACAATTCATAAGGCTGTGCAAAGTTTGTGGAAGAAAGTTCCCATAGATAAACCCATCTCAGCAACCAGGATCCGGAAGGCAACGGCAACGGGTTAGGGTCTATATATATATACACATGTACACACAACTGTTACGAGAAAATATTACATACTAAGTTTCACGAAGATTGCTCAAGTAATTTCGCCAATGTGAAATCGTTATCGCAAAAATTCAAATTGGTTCTTTGACAAGTAAATGAATGTAACCAACGTAAAAGAGGAAAGAATCTTTTTTATTAATGCAAAGTTACCACGGTTAACAGGTTTTAGGATACAAATTAGGTTTGATGCAAATGTATCAAGAAAATATTTTTCACAATACATAGTGATATGCTACAACGCGGTAGATGTTACTAAACATGAGAATGTAACCGCTCAGGACTTTGTCTAGTAGATAGTGTAAAAGTGTTGCCTTTCCTGCGAACATCTAAAAAAATCAGTACCTGGGACAAAAATATAAAGACTCAGCTGCTGTTTGGGTGAGGAAGGTAAAAACACACGAAACAAATTTTGTCTCACAGAAAGTAGTTAAAATTGTCCAACACACAAAATAAAACCATTTAAAAAGGACCAGAAAAGTTTTCCGGACATGGGGTACCAAAGTGACCGAAAATAGGAATCCAAAAATCCCACATTCCCGAAAAACTGACGCAAAAAATTACTGAATACCTAATTCCCGATTCTGGAGTAACGAGAGCGGTAAAATGGATACCAAAAGGGCGCATTCACCAAACCCTCACCCTACCCTAACCCTGAGTTAGAGAGCATTTGGTAAAATTTCATAACATAGACAATAACTCCGATTATCTACGACGTCTCCTTGACAAGGCAGAACCTGTAACCGAAATAGCTGAGAAACCAATAAAACACAAAATTAAAAAGGAAAAAAAAGAAGTTATAATAATAGAAAGTGACGAGAGAGCAGTCGATAAGTAGCATGAAGCAACAAAGTAGAAAGCCCTAATCCTAAAATCAGAGAAATTAAAGAAGTTGTAATAACTGAAAGTGATAAGGAAGCAGTCGATTATTATTATGAAGCAACAAGAGTAGAAAGCCCTAACCCTAAATTCAGGAGACATGGGCACACAAACAATTAAAGTGAGTGATGACAAAAATGTAGACACAGAAAAAAAGAAGCCAACGATGGCACAGGCGGTAAAATTGAAAGAAGAAATAGCTACAGTAGCCACTGATGATCAAAGCGATACAATTGACACAGAATAGTTACAGTAGCCACTGATGGCGCAGGCGATAAAATTGACACAGATGAAATAGCTACAGTAGCCACTGATGGCGCAGGCGATAGAATGAAAACCGCAGAAATAACTACTGAAGTCTGCACAACCAAGATGTTTTTCCATAACAAACTGATTAGAAAATGTATATCATGGCTGCAGAAGCCACCGTACCTAAAGCTAAGAAGAGCCGCAATGCAGCATGGAGCCCAGACTTTTCATTGCTGGAATTATATCTCACCAAACCTAACGGTCCAAAGTCTTTTGCAAATATCTCGATTAGATCATTGGTACATGAGGGCTCTGGAAAAAATGGCACCAGGTATAATAAGGTCTTATTTTCTTCTGTAAGGATGTTTAAAGAGTACTTTATTGAGGCAGGAATTTATAAGACATAGATATGGAGGGCCCCAGATTTAAAGATCATTTAAAAAGCACTAGTAAGAGACTGCAGAAGCGAATATTGCCACAAGACATTTTTACAGTCCAGTGTGGCGAAACGATGTACAGAACTGGCGCTTAATCCACCAACAGAAATAACGCCCAGCAATTTCCATACAATCCGAGATTTCATACTACGTAGAGTGCTACGGACAAACGCACAGCGACCAATAGCAGTAAGAGGAATGACTGAACGAATTATTAAAAGAGCAAAACCAACAGACGACGTAGGAGCTGTCGTAGCTGTAAGTATTCCTATAAAAGTTGTGTTTAATGTATACAGATTTGTGTTTACGATAGCATGAAAAGTCCAGTAGCAATAGGGTTAGATGATTAAAATAGTTGATGACATGTATACAAAAAAGGAAGAAATCTCCATAATCATCTTCCACCAAACACATGCCGTGGCCTTATTGTTAGTGTCACCATTTACCGCCGGTAATTGGCTCCACAATAGCGGTAAAAGGCAACATAATAGTCATTTACCATAAGGTTGTTGGCTACAAAACAGCGGTAAATGACTATTCGAGTACTGTCAACTTTTGTAAAAAAAATTCATCTTTACCTTCTTTTTCAGATTGCTGATCATAAAACAGCCCAGACAGGACCTGTTATGATAGGGCTCAGCCAACAAATGTATAACATGTTAATGAATTATGTGAAACTCTGTAGAAACATTCCAGGTTTCGAGTCTGATTACAATCGAAGCATCTTCACTACCTGGCCAAGGTGGTCAAATGATACCTTCTAGTACCTCACAGATAAACACAAGTTTACAATAATTTGGGCACAAGGGACAGTTTCTAAATCCATTACGGCCACACGTTTAAGGAAAGCAACGGCAGCAGCGGTTAGGGCTGCCATGAAATTCTTGCCAAACATATGACGCATGCCTCAGAAACAGCCGATCGACATTTTGCCTTGAATGCAAATGACTTCCCCTGTGGTTCAAATGATAGCTTCCGTGATGGAAAGAGGTAAAAATTCCACAAAAACAATACAGAATTCTGCACACTGGCAAAGAAAGGACATTTTTCCAATTGCCGAAAAAGACTGATCCAACTGATAGTGATCAAACTGTAGATTATGATTTTTCAATCGTAGAAGAACAAACTAGACCTTCATCACCCTTAAATAGTTGCGAGTTTGCAATTTCCGAACCAGAACAGGATGATTCACTAGAAAGAGGTGAAAATACACACAGAAGGCGATCATTTCCTAAATCTGAAAGTGACGCACTGCTTATAATCTGCAGAAAAAAATTTAAAAAGAGGAAATATGTACAAGCATCAAATATTGAAATCCTTACCAGAAGTAGAGGAAGGAAGAATTTTTTTTAATAAGCTGAGAATAAAGTTTGAGAAAAAGGATTACAAAAATGATTGTTGAAAGGGTAAGAGCAGAATACCAGAGAAGATTACACGAAGACGTGTAAAAACTAAGACCTATAAAAACTTTTGGCAAGATTATTCTGTTGACTTTGTATGGGAAAGGCATATTTGTTTCTCTAAAATTATTATCAAGATTGTTCATGCAATTAATAACTTATCATTATTATTAGCCTTTTGTTTCTTTTGAAAAGAATTATCTTTTCATTTTTTATTAATTTTTTTTTTAAATTGTCAATTTCGTTTATTCATTAAATTAATAACTAATCATTATTAGTAACCATTGTTCTTTTCAGAAAAGAAATATCTTTTCGATTTTTTATTGGAAATTACAAAAATTGTCATGAAAAAGAGGATGATAATTTTACCCTCAGTTTATTGATTGAATTATTACCGATCATTATAACATGTTTTCTTTTTTTTCAAAGAAGTCCAAAAATGTTATATGCCTATTGTTTGTGATTTAAATAAAAATATGTCACAAAAAGGATTGAATTAAAGTATTCTGACAATTCTATATTAATTATTCTTTTCTGATGTAGGCCTTTCGTCAAAAGGACATCGCCTGAATATAGCTGAAATATTGCTGCTCGCGCGTTAAACACCATTAATCAATCAATCAATCAAAAGGACATTAATCTGAGTGGCATGATTCACAAAACACACGTACAAATCAAAAGTAGTTGATTGATTGATTGTTGTTTTACGTCCAGCAAGCAATATTTCAGCTATATTCAGGACGTGATAATTAGAACAAATCAACTTATTTGATTACAAACAACCGTTTTATATCCCTCCCTTAATACTAAAACGAGATCTCATACAATAATATGATAATATACATATAAAAATTTAATTAAAACAATAAAAAGTATGCAATATCACCATTAGCAGTATACTTAAATTTTGCTATATAAATTAATTTCTTTTAAAAACTTTAAAATTGTGTCGCCTGCGACAGTTTTAAACAAATTAAAATAAGTATCTACAGTATAGAAACGTTCCCGAATGTGGGCCACGTCCACACAGTCCATCAAGACATGCTTAATTGTGTATGGACAGTTGCATGGCACACACTCGGGTCGTTGCTCGTTATTTAAAATATAACTATGAGTCGTCCTGGTATGCCCAAGACGACATCTGGTTAAAACAACTTGGTCACGACGACTTCTAAAACAATTAAAATTATTTTTGTGCAGTAGTGGCTGGATCTCATGAAGTTTATTATGAACCTCTAGATCCCAACCACTCTGCCACAAACGAGAAATATATTTAAAAATAACTGCTTTAAAATCAGTAAAAGGTATGGCACAATTAATTATATCGTTATTCAAGGCCTTTTTGGCCTCCTCGTCCACGACCATGTTCCCATGGATCCCCACATGACTTGGGATCCAGAAAAACATAACTTCTTTACCCAAAGCAACAAGGGATTTGTAAATTTGAATAATTTTAAAAATATAAGGATTCTTAATTTTGAAGTTTTCAACAGCAAGAAGACATGACAGAGAATCAGAGCAGATAATAAATTTGTGCTCGTCTGACGAAGCAACTATTTTCATCGCAAGAAGAATCGCTTGCGACTCAGCAGTAAATACAGATGAGGCAGACGGGAGACGACGAGTTTCAACACGCTCTCCGAAGACAGCGGCTGAAGCAACTTTATCTTCGTCTTTTGACCCATCCGTATAAATAGTACTATAGTCAGGGTAACAAGATTTAATTTCTGTAAAATGTTGCTGTATAATTAATGGGTTTGTGTCGGATTTTCTATGTTTTCTTAGATCGTAAATAAATATTGGCTTTGGGTTTAACCAAGGGGGGTTATGTGGAATTTCAATTGCAGCAATTTCATCTAAATTTATACCTGAATTCTCCAAATGAGATTTAATCCGCAGGCCAAAAGGTTGAATTTTGTTTGGATGCTTTTCGAAAATGTTCTGATAAAGAGGTTTGAAAACACAGTCGTGGGCGGGGTTGTCAGGATAAGCCTTCAATTTGGTTGCATATTGCAAAGCGAGCTTTATTCTTCTTTGATACAAAGAAGGCTCGTTTGCTTCTACATACAAACTATTGACAGGTGTGGTTCTAAATGCTCCAAGGCATAGTCGCAATCCTTGATGGTGTATAGTATCAAGGATTTTGACATATGACTTGCGAGCAGAACCATAAATAAAACAACCGTAATCCAATTTCGATCGAACCAGCGATCTATATAGATTGAGTAAAACATCGCATTCAGCACCCCAGTCGGTGCTGGATACGACTTTTAAAATATCTAATGCTTTAAGGCATTTATTTTTTAACATTTTGATATGGGGAAGAAAGGTTAGCCTTGAATCAAATATGAGACCAAGAAAAGTAGTTTCTTTTACAATTTTGATAGGATTATTATATAATTTTAATTCGGGATCAGGATGCATCTTACGTTTATTACAAAAATGCATTCCAACGGTTTTTGAAGTGGAGAATTTAAAACCATTCTCCATTGCCCATTTCTCTATTCTATTTAAACACAACTGCAGTTGACGTTCGATCTTATTCATATTTTTCCCTCGGTAACATATGAGGAAGTCGTCAACATATAGAGAACCATCAATATTATCTTTTAAAACTTGAGCAAGGCTATTAATTTTAATACTAAATAAAGTGACAGAAAGGATGCTGCCCTGGGGAACACCCATTTCCTGTACAAAAGGGTCAGATAAAGTAGAATTGACCCTAACTTTAAATTCTCTGTCGGATAAAAAGTTTGAAATGAAGGTAGGAAGTCTACCTTTCAACCCCATATCAAAAAGATCTTTTAAAATACCATATTTCCATGTTGTGTCGTATGCTTTTTCTAAATCGAAAAAGATAGACACAACATGTTCGTTTTTGGCAAATGCGTTTCGAATATATGTTTCGAAACGCACCAGATGATCAATAGTACTACGACCTTGTCTAAATCCACACTGGATATTCGATATTAGGTTGTTCGATTCTAAAAACCAGACAAGGCGATCGTTGATCATTCTTTCCATGGTTTTACAAAGACAGCTTGTGAGGGCTATAGGCCGATAGTTGGACGCTTCCGAGTGATCTTTTCCTGGTTTTGGAATAGGCACAACAGTGGCCATTTTCCAAATAGATGGTAAGTCACCCGTTTCCCAAATGTTGTTAAGAAGATTCAGAAGGCATTGGAGAGAAGATTGTGGCAGATGTTTGAGAAGTTGATAATGGATGTCATCTGGGCCACATGCTGTATCGTGAGATTTGTTCAAAGAAGTTTTTAGCTCTTCCAAAGAAAAGGGTTTATTATAATCTTCTAAATGTTTTGACTGAAAATTAAGTTTTGATTTTTCTTTTTGAATTTTGATCCGCTGAAAATTGGGATGATAATTTTCAGCAGAGGAGTGTGTTGCAAATGTTTCGGCCAATTTATTTGATATGTCTGACTCTGATGTTAACAGGTCTTGTCCATCCTTTAAATGATGGACGTTTGCTTTACCGTTTTTACCTTTAATTTTACGAATCATGTTCCAAATTTTATTCATAGGGGTATGGTTATTTAGTTTGGAAACAAAACCACGCCAAGAGGCGCGTCGTCTTTGTTTCGTTACCCTGCGAGCTTTCGCTCGAAAAATTCGGAAATGGTTAAGATTATTTTGAGTTGGGTGTTTATTAAAGCGTCGTTCGGCTTTTTTCCGGTCTTTAATAGCGTCCTCACAGCTGTCATCAAACCATGGTTTACTAGGATGTTTTGGATTTGTCGAGGTCTTAGGAATTGTTTCATCAGCAATTAAAATAAGTGTTTCATTGAATTTTAAAATTGGATCAGAAATAGCTTCAAAAGTATCCGAGGTAAGTCGCTCTATACAGAGTTGTTCAAAAAGAGGCCAATTGGCCTTGCCAAATTTATACCGAGCGACTCGTTCTGTGTTTGAAGAGTGTAAAGATTCCAAGATAATGGGAAAGTGATCACTGCCACAGAGATCGTCATGGACTTTCCATGAGAAATCGGGCAACAGAGAAGGATCTGCTATTGTAAGATCAATAGCCGAATATGATCCATTCCCAGGATGTAAATATGTATTGGTTCCATCATTAAAAATACACAGATCCTCCTGATTCATTAAGCTTTCAATAATTTTACCTTTTTCGTTAATTGTGTTACTACCCCATAGAGGGTTGTGTGCGTTGAAGTCCCCAAATAATATATATGGTGCTGGTAATTGATCAGTAAGATGTTTCAACTGATTTAAATTTAATGAAGAATTCGGTGGTATATACACAGAGCATAAAGTAATTGTTTTATCTAATGATATTCTAACAGCAACTGCCTGAAGATCAGTGTTGAGATCTACAGGGCTATGTAGAACTTGATCTTTTACCAGAATGGTAGAGCCGCCAGCAGCTCTATCATTCTCATCTACATATGTGCTGTATATAGAGTAATTTTTTAAAGATATGTTATCACTTCGTTTTAGGTGGGATTCTTGGAGGCAAAATGCAACAGGAAGAAAGGCTTGAACTAATAATGTAATCTCAAGAAAATTAATCTTAAGACCTCGACAATTCCATTGTATTATTGTACCCATTATGGTCTGCGAATAGGGGAATAGTTGACAGGTTTTTTGGGGCTATTCCGCCGGTTTCTGCTGGGGGATCTACTTTTAGATCCAGTATCTGGGGGTAATGTATCCATGGGATCGCCCCAGATAGTAGTGTCTAGATTATCTAGACTTCCAAACCTGTTGTGGACCTTGATGGGATCCCGCAGCAGTTTTGGAGTTCGATCTCCTTTTTGATTTGATTTTTTATTTGAGTTAGAAGAATTTAAATTGGAGTTGGTATTTTTTGAATTTTTTTGGGGGCTGCTTGAAGATTTGGTTGAGGATTGAGATGGTGCTGAAGACGTAGCAGATTGAGATGGTGCTGAAGACGTAGCAGTTTGAGGGGGTGCTGAAGACGTAGCAGTTTGAGAAGATGAAGATTTTCGTGAAGATTTAATGATTTTGTCTGTTATTGTAACTGGTAATTTTGAAGGTTCCTGTTTGTCAATAGGCCAGGTGATGATTGTCTGCGTTTCAACTGAAGTGAGAACGCGTTTGGCCACACTGGCGTATGACGTTGATGCAGGAGACGAGGGATTATTCATGGTATTATACAGACGACGAGCCTCAGGGTATGAGATGGTCTTTTCAGTTTTTAATTTTTGTATTTCTTTTTCTTTTTTAAAATGTTGACAATCCTTGGATGAGGACATGTGGGCTTCACCGCAATTGGCGCACTTTGGAGTTTTAGTGCAGGTAAAGCCCTCATGTCCTTCTTCTGCACATTTAAAACAAACCAGGTGACCTCTGCATTGTCCCTTTCCATGACCGAACTTTTGACACTTAAAGCAGCGCACCGGGTTGGATATGTATGCGCTGACTTTAATTTTGTAGAGGCCAATCTTGATTGACTCGGGGACAATGGGTGAATTGAAATTCAACAGAAAGGTGTTCAGTTTTACCTGAACACCCTGTCTGTTAGCAATAAATCTTTTCACTTTTGTTACACCCTGAGGCTCTAGTTCTAAACAGATTTCATCATCTGGTAATTCCGAGAGATCTTCACCTCGATAGCGAATAATCCCTTGACTCGAGTTTAACGTTCTGTGGGGTGAGCTAGTTATATCTAAATCTACAATTTTGGAAAGTTTGAGTAAATTCAGCGATTGGTGTTTTCTACTGCATTCTATTAGCAGGGAACCGGACTTCATTTTGGTGACGTTTTTAACGTCTCCTGCACAACCCTTGATAGATTTTTCAATGATGAATGGAGATACTTTTGCCAAAGGTTTAGTTGGGTCTTTACTAGATAATACAATAAATTTAGGCCAACTTTCTTCTACAACCAAATCTTCGAGAGGGAAATCATTTTTTCTTTTTTTTTTGGACCTTTTTGTGTTAAAGGGGGTGTTTCGGAAGCCATGATTAGAAAATTGCGGTTCACCACCCTTGTCACCCACCCGCCACGGAGTGCCAACATGGGCGATGCGTAGAGTCTGCGGATCTCCAGCAGAAAGCATCAGGTGTTCCAAGGGTGGTATACTCAAACAGACGAATTTCTCAATGAACGCATGCCTCGTGCCCGGGGTTACCTGGCGATACAACCGTTCGAAACTCTGTCTACTTGATTGACCCATGAGCCACCGCCTTCTTAACAGCCTGTTACTGAACAACTTTTGTAGTAAGATACACAAGATAAAATCAAGTGACAAGAAGAATGACGACAAGCTTGTTAAGGGCTCGGCATGACCAGCCGATTGACCGAACCGGGTCCATCCGGTCTCCCGTCTAGTTGAAGTCAGGGCCAAAGTGGTGTATTGAAAATCAAACCCGCTGACCCGCACTAATGGATGCAGCAGAGAGTGATCTCTCAACCACCAGGATCCCTTCCTCCACCATCACGGGTTGCAACACACGGCAAACATGTCGCCTCTATAAAGCTGAGGAAGCTTTGCCCTTCAGCCACCGCCTTCTTTATGAATCCTTAAAGGAAGCTGTCTATCAACTGGTGAATACATTTCATGGAATAGTTTGAAAAGAAATAAATGTAATAGAAAAGCTAAAATGAGAAGGATTCACAAAGGGCAAGACGTGACATGCCGATTCATCGAAGTCAGGGCTAACTCGATTTCCCGTCTAGAAAAAGTAAGGGTTCAGTAGGTTATCGGGACCGTTTACCCGGCCTACTGAAATCCCGTCCTATAATCGACACGGGTCGCAACACACGGCAGGTGTTGCCTCTGTTAGCAGACTCTTACTGCAGGCTGAGGAAGCCGTGGGCCTATTCTCCTGTGCCCCGGGTCCCACACGGGGTCAAAAGTAGTATACTTATACAAACACAAATACACAGTTATGTCCACATATCAAAACAAATCCTACTCCTGTTCTAATACACAAAAACATAGTGGGAAAGTGGCGTTAAACACAATTTAAACAAATAATCCAAACTTACTGGACCAAGGCTTCACCTCGTGCACCTGTTCCATTAAACCTCATATTGATCTAGTTCAAGTGCAGTAATTTTATAATAATGAATATTAATATAATCATAAAAAGGCTTATTATTTTGAACATTACAGCAGGAAAAACGCATTGAGCAATGCATATTTGTTGGATGGTAAACATTAAGCAGCTAGATATTCGTTTACACTTTTGCTACAATTGTATATTCACTGAAACCCTATTACTACTTTTAAAGAAATCTTTTTTGCAATACTGATTTCGTGAGAAATTATTTGATTTCTCGGAAACGCAAGGTAAAGCTTGCAACAATTCACATTAACTATTAAGTTTGCTATTTATTTTTCGTGTATTTCAGTTTTCAGAATTCAGAGTTGAGTGTCCGCCTTTTCCGGATGAGTCCTTTGAAGAACGGGAATCGATATCGGAAATATTGATGCCCATCATGAAAATAGTTGTAAAGTTGCTTCGGTGCACATGGGATCGCCTGAAATACGAGGTCCCCTGTCCTCCGAAATAGTTTGTTTAGCGGAATCGATACCTGAAAAGTAGGATGATGAAGAACGTTCTTTAGATTCTTTAGATTCGTGTATATAGAAATTCATTTTGATGAATCAAAGTAATTGAACAGAACACTAAACCTACACCTGTTTCTATATATATAGCTTCTGCTGTTTTATTTTCTCAAACTGATTTAATAAGCGATACAGAAGATATGTCATTCCCAAGTTATATTTCTCATTGCAGAAGATCGTTCTTGCAGTGTGAGGCAAGCACACTTTTAAATATATGCGAGCCTTTGCTGCAAAAACTAATTATCAGTCCCGAAACTAATAATCAACCGTCTTAATCAATCTGCAGAGGGTTCGATGTTACTTCGCACTTTTGAAGATAGATTTGGCTCAGAAACGAACAAAAAGCTCCGAGAAAGGCTACGAACAGAGTTGAGAAGAAGACGTAAGCCTTACTAGATACATTAACGCATTGTTACATTTTTTAAATTCCTTGTTAATGTTTTTTTTTTATTTCGATGTCCAAAATGTTTTGGTGTCTGCTGCTTATGATAATATTATGAGGCGAGATCACATAGAAGATCTATCATATATTGTATTTCTAGGGGCAAAGACGTAGCAATTTTTACATTCCTTGTTTTTGGTTTTTTATTTCGACATCCAAAATGTTTTGGTGTCTGTGCTGCTTATAATTGTATTATGAGGCAAAATCACATAGACGATCTAGCATATTTGGTATTTCTAGGGGCGAGGAAAACACAATTAATTGTTAGACGTAGCAATTTTTACATTCCTTGTTAATGGTTTTTTTATTTCGACATTCAAATTGGTTTGGTGTCTGTGCTGCTTATGATTATATTATAAGGCAAGATCAAATAGAAGATCTAGCATATCTTGTATTTATAGGGCCGCAGAAAACACAATCGTCAGACGTAGCAATTGTTACATTTCTTGTTAATGGGTTTTTTATTTGGACATCCAAAATGTTTTCGTTTCTGTGCTGCTTATGATTATATTACAAATATTTGTTCAAAATGTGGACTGTTTAAACTATAATAAATATTTCAAATAAATATATGTTTTCTTTAATAAATCAATAATAAAAGAAGAAAAGAATCAAAGAAACAGAGGAGTACTTAACAGAAAACAAGTCATGGACAGGCAAAACCATAAATAAGACAACAAAACAAACAGACACGCAACACAAAAACTGAGTTACCTGAACTTCGCTAAAAATCCGGGTTTATATCAATAAATCGTTAAATGTATTTTTACATTTTAGCAGCTAAATGTAAATGGAAAATAATTCGTTATAAGCTAGCGCCAAATTGTGGCGAAATTTTTGATTTTGAAAGCTTACACCAAGTCGTGTACCTGTATTTGTTTATTTCATTCATACAGTACATGCATTTGAAACTATATATTTATTTTTTACGAATTTCAAATAGTTCTTTCAACTGCCAACAGAAGTATGTTTATTTTATGATCGTTTCAGTCAGAGACAACCTATTTCAGTTAATGATGAACCTCACCGATTCAAATAGAATATAAAGACGACACGACTATTCTTTTGCTGTGATGGTCCTATAACCAGACATTACGTAGTGGCTCCTGTATCGCAAACCTTTTAAGATCTCCTTAAAGAGCGAGGATATATTGTGTTATGAGGAAAATAATATTATTATACTCAACGATGGCATTTCTGTTTGTTTAGCAGATTTGTAGAATATTTCGCATCCCAACGCTATTTGGATGTCGCAAGTATTGACTCATGTTTCCCGTTACACATATTGTAAACACATTATAAACCTAACCATCGCCCTTGTAGCTAAAATTACTAATGGAAATAAACAAACAAAATAATTTCTATGATAAATGAATAAATAATGTATTAAAGATATATTCAATATCAAACGTTCTAACGCTTTTGCATGATAACTCTCAACTTAGCATGCAGGTTCTCTATCAATATTGTTTAGTAGTCACACCTGGTTCACGCCTCCTCTGAAGTAAATAGTTTCACAGTATTTCTGAATAATCTATATAACGAAGTTTACCAATAATTCATTAAAGATATATTAAATTTCAACATTCAAATGTAAACTGAAACGACACACAGATCTATATAGAGGAATTGACAGAAGCAATCTTTCAAATACAGGCAATTGGTTAATAGCAGCAGATAAGTAAGAACAACATTAAAAAGACTTAAAAAACATTATACATATAAAATAAAATATATAATCAAAGAGAAAATTAGTCATAACATTTACCCCAAGTTTTCGTAAATTGTAGCGTTACTGCAAAAACCAGCGGTTACGGTACAAATTTACCAAGTTTTGCCGCAATTTCGCGGTAATATTCAAATTACCAGTCATATTTCCGGTTTTTTTTGTAAAAATTTCACATACTAAAAGAACGACTTTACCGCAGGCACCTTACCCTAACTCTACCACTAACCCCAAACCCTAACCGGAAAAAAGTTATCGATTACCGCCAAATTGTTACCGAATACTGAAACCAATGTACAAATTACCGCACTAAGAATACAGATTACCGCATCAAAGGTTACCAATGGATTGACCCATGAGCCACCGCCTTCTTAACAGCTTGTAACTTTGGGACTGAAATTCACAAGATATGATCAAGTGATAAGAAAAATGACGACATGCTTGTTAAGGGCTCGGCATTACCAGCCGATTGACCGAACCGGGTCCATCCGGTCTCCCGTCTAGTTGAAGTCAGGGCCAAAGTGGTGTATTGAAAATCAAACCCGCCGATCCGCACTAATGGATGCAGCAGAGAGTGACCTCTCAACCACCAGTATCCCTTCCTCCACCATCACGGGTTGCAACACACGGCAAACATGTCGCCTCTATAAAGCTGAGGAAGCTTTGCCCTTCAGCCACCGCCTTCTTTGCAAATCCTGTAAGGAAGCTGTCTATCAAATGGTACATACATTTCATGGAACAGTTTGAAGGAAAATAATGTAATAGAGTAGCTTAAATGATAAGGATTCACAAAGGGCAAGACGTGACATGCCGATTCATTGAAGTCTGGGCTAACTCGATTTCCCGTCTAGAAAAAGTAAGGGTTCAGTAAGTTATCGGGACCGTTTACCCGGCCTACTGAAATCCCGTCCTGTAGTCGACACGGGTCGCAACACACGGCAAGTGTTGCCTCTGTTAGCAGACTCTTACTGCAGGCTGAGGAAGCCGTGGGCCTATTCTCCTGTGCCCCGGGGCCCACACGGGGTCCGTCTATTAAATGGTACATACATTTCATGGAACAGTTTGAAGGAAAAAATGTAATAGAGTAGCTTAAATGATGAGGATTCACAAATGGCAAAACTTGACTTGCCGATTCATCGAAGTCAGTGCTAATTCGATTTCCCGTCTAGAAAAAGTAAGGGTTCAGTAAGTAATCGGGACCGTTTACCCGGCCTAATGAAATCCCGTCCTGTAATCGACACGGGTCACATCACACGGCAAGTGTTGCCTGTTAGCAGACTCTTACTGCAGACTGAGAAAGCCGTGGGCCTATTCTCCTGTGCCCCGGGTCCCACACGGGGTAACCAGACTCGACAGCAGGTATAGTCTTGAATATTTTATGCACATACATGTATACATCTAAAAATTCAATTGGTTTAGACATTTTAACAATTTGTCTATGCAAAAAAATTACATTTTGTTTTAACTTATTAACATATTATTTATGGAAACATAATTGGAAGGATAAAGAACTATTTAAGTTGGATCAGATATCAATATTGTGCCTGTTGAGAAATATTGTGAAAGATACATTCAAATTTTCAAGAGCAATTAAATGATCATTAATACTAAAACAAGATCTCATACAATAGTATGATAATATAGTTACATATAAAAATTAAATTAAAACAATAAAAAGTATGCAATATCACCATTAGCAGTATTCTTAAATTTTGCTATATAAATTAATTTCTTTTAAAAACTTTAAAATTGTGTCGCCTGCGACAGTTTTAAACAAATTAAAATAAGTATCTACAGTATAGAAACGTTCACGAATGTGGGCCACGTCCACACAGTCCATCAAGACATGCCTGATTGTGTATGGACAGTTGCATGGCACACACTCGGGTCGTTGATCGTTATTTAAAATATAACTATGAGTCGTCCTGGTATGACCAAGACGACACCTGGTTATAACAACTTGGTCTCGACGACTTCTAAAACAATTAAAATTATTTTTGTGCAGTAGTGGCTGGATCTCATGAAGTTTGTTATGAACCTCTAGATCCCAACCACTCTGCCACAAACGAGAAATATATTTAAAAATTAATGCTTTTAAAATCAGTAAAAGGTATGGCACAATTAATTATATTGTTATTCAAGGCCTTTTTGGCCTCCTCGTCCACGACTGTGTTCCCATGGATTCCCACATGACTTGGGATCCAGAAAAACACAACCTCTTTACCCAAAACTACAAGGGCTTTGTAAATTTGAATAATTTTTAAAGTATTAGGGTTCATAACTTTTAAGTTTTCAATAGCAAGAAGACATGACAGAGAATCAGAGCAGATAATAAATTTGTGCTCGTCTGACGAAGCAACTATTTTCATTGCAAGAAGAATAGCTTGCGCCTCAGCAGTAAATACAGATGAGGCAGCCGGGAGACGACGAGTTTCAACACGCTCTCCGAAGACAGCGGCTGAAGCAACTTTATCTTCGTCTTTTGACCCGTCTGTATAAATAGTACTATAATCAGGATAACACGATTTAATTGCTGCAAAATGTTGTTGTATTATTAAATGGTTTGTGTCGGACTTTTTATGTTTTCTTAGATCATAAATAAATACTGGTTTGGGGTTTAACCAAGGAGGATTATGTGGAATTTCAATAGCAGCAATTTCATCTAAATTTATACCAGAGTTGTTCAAATGAGGTTTTATTCTGATTCCAAAAGGTTGAATTTTATTTGGATGTTTTTCAAAAATATTTTCGTAAAGAGGTTTGAAAACACAGTCGTGGGCCGGGTTGCCAGGATACGCCTTCAATTTGGTTGCATATTGCAAAGCGAGCTTAACTCTTCTTTGATACAAAGAAGGCTCGTTTGCTTCTACATATAAACTATTTACAGGTGTGGTTCTAAAAGCTCCAAGACATAGTCGCAATCCTTGATGGTGAATAGTAGCAAGGATTTTGACATACGACTTGCGAGCAGAACCATAAATAAAGCAACCGTAATCCAATTTCGATCGAACCAGCGATCTGTAAAGATTCAGTAAAACATCGCACTCAGCACCCCAGTCGGTACTGGATACGACTTTTAAAATATCTAATGCTTTAAGGCATTTATTTTTTAACATTTTGATATGGGGTAGAAAGGTTAGCCTAGAATCAAATATGAGACCAAGAAAAGTAGTTTCTTTTACAATTTTGATAGGATTATTATATAATTTTAATTCGGGGTCAGGATGCATCTTTCGTTTATTACAAAAATGCATCCCAACGGTTGTTGCAGTGGAGAATTTAAAACCATTCTCCATTGCCCATTTCTCTATTCTATTTAAACATAACTGCAGTTGACGTTCAATATTATTCATGTTTTTTCCTCGGTAACATATGAGGAAGTCGTCAACATAAAGAGAACCATCAATATTATCTTTTAAAACTTGAGCAAGGCTATTAATTTTGATACTAAATAAAGTGACAGAAAGGATGCTTCCCTGTGGAACACCCATTTCCTGTTCAAAAGAGTCCGATAAAGTAGAATTGACCCTAACTTTAAATTCTCGGTCAGATAAAAAGTTTGAAATATAGATAGGAAGTCTACCTTTCAACCCCATATCAAAAAGATCTTTTAAAATACCATATTTCCATGTTGTGTCATACGCTTTTTCTAAATCGAAAAAGATAGACACAACATACTCATTTTTTGCAAAGGCGTTTCGAATATACGTTTCGAAACGTACAAGATGATCTAGGGTACTTCGCCCTTGTCTAAAACCGCACTGAATATTAGAAAGTAGATTGTTGGATTCTAAAAACCAGACAAGGCGATCATTGATCATCCTTTCCATGGTTTTACAAAGACAGCTTGTGATAGTTGGACGCTTCCGAGTGATCTTTTCCTTGCTTTGGAATAGGCACAACAGTGGCCATTTTCCATATAGATGGTAAGTCACCCGTTTCCCAAATGTTGTTAAGAAGACTCAGAAGGCATTGGAGAGAAGATTGTGGCAGATGTTTGAGAAGTTGGTAATGGATGTCATCTGGACCACATGCTGTGTCGTGAGATTTGTTCAAAGAAGTTTTTAGCTCTTCCAAAGAAAAAGGTGTATTGTAATCTTCCAAATTTTTTGACTGGAAATTAAGTTTTGATTTTTCTTTTTGAGTTTTGACACGCTGAAAATCCGGATGATAATTTCCAGCGGACGAGTGTTTTGCAAATGTTTCGGCCAATTTGTTAGATATATCTGACTCTGATGTTAACAAGTCTTGTCCATCCTTTAAATGATGGACATTTGCTTTACTGTTTTTACCTTTAATTTTACGAATCATGTTCCAAATTTTATTCATAGGGGTATGGTTATTTAGTTTAGAAACAAAGTTACGCCAAGAGGTGCGTCGTCTTTGTTTCGTTACCCTGCGAGCTTTCGCTCGAAAAATTCGGAAATGGTTAAGATTATTTTGAGTTGGATGTTTATTAAAGCGTCGTTCGGCCTTTTTCCGGTCTTTAATGGCGTCCTCACAGCTGTCATCGAACCATGGTTTACTAGGATGTTTTGGATTTGTCGAGGTCTTAGGAATTGTTTCATCAGCAATTGAAATAAGTGTTCCATTGAATTTTAAAATTGGGATCAGAAACAGCTTCAAAAACGTCCGAGTTAAGTCGCTCTATACAGAGTTGTTCAAATAGAGGCCAATTGGCCTTGCCAAATTTATACCGAGCGATTCTTTCGGTGTTTGATGAGTGTAAAGATTCCAAGATAATAGGAAAGTGATCACTGCCACAGAGATCGTCATGGACTTTCCATGAGAAATCGGGCAACAGAAAAGGATCTGCTATTGTAAGATCAATAGCCGAATATGATCCATTCCCAGGATGTAAATAAGTATTGGTTCCATCATTAAAAATACACAGATCCTCCTGATTCATTAAGCCTTCGATAATTTTACCTTTATCGTTTATTGTGTTACTGCCCCATAAAGGGTTGTGTCCGTTGAAGTCCCCAAGTAATATATAAGGGGCCGGAAGCTGATCAGTAAGATGTTTCAACTGATTTAAATTTAATGAAGAATTCGGAGGGATATACAGAGAGCATAAAGTAATTGTTTTGTCTAAAGATATTCTAACAGCAATCGCCTGAAGATCATTGTTGAGGTCTACAGGGCTATGTAGAACTTGATCTTTTACAAAAATGGTAGAGCCGCCAGCAGCTCTATCATTCTCATCTACATATGTACTGTATATAGAGTAATTTTTTAAAGATATATTATCACTTCGTTTTAGGTGGGACTCTTGGAGGCAAAATGCAACAGGATTGATTGATTGATTAATGGTGTTTAACGCCCGAGCAGCAATATTTCAGCTATATTCAGGCGATGAACATGAAATGGATGATAAAATGAACATGAAATGATGATGAATGAAAATGGGATGGGACACAAGGAAAAATAGGGGTAACGGATTTTAGATATAATCAAGTGAAAAGAAGAATAAAGACAAGCTTGTTAAGTGCTCGGCGTGACCAGCCGATTGACCGAACCGGGTCCATCCGGCCTCCCGTCTAGTTGAAGTCAGGGCCAAAGTGGTGTATTGAAAATCAAACCCGCTGACCCGCACTAATGGATGCAGCAGAGAGTGATCTCTCAACCACCAGGATCCCTTCCTCCACCATCACGGGTTGCAACACACGGCAAACATAGCTTTGCCCTTCAGCCACCGCCTTCTTTGCAAATCCTGTAAGGAAGCCGTCTATTAAATGGTACATACATTTCATGGAACAGTTTGAAGGAAAAATGTAATAGAGTAGCTTAAATAATAAGGATTCACAAAGGGCAAGACGTGACATGCCGAAGTCAGGGCTAACTCGATTTCCCGTCTAGAAAAAGTAAGGGTTCAGTAAGTTATCGGGACCGTTTACCCGGCCTACTGAAATCCCGTCCTGTAATCGACACGGGTCGCAACACACGGCAAGTGTTGCCTCTGTTAGCAGACTCTTACTGCAGGCTGAGGAAGCCGTGGGCCTATTCTCCTGTGCCCCGGGTCCCACACGGGGTTCGGGGGTTCTATCCGGGTACTCCGGCTTCCTCCCCCAATAAAAACTGTACGCCATGAAATAGCTGAAAAATTGCTGAAAGTGGCGTTAAAACACTATTCAAACAAAAAAAATGGCTAAAAATAGAATGGAAAAATGGGGGGGGGGGGGGAATACAGATTTTGGCTTATATTTAAAAAAGTGTAACAGATACAGGAAAACCGAAGAGACATGCCTTCATCTGCATCAAAAGCTCTATGAAACACTCCATTTGGTTGAAGTTGTATAAGAAGGGAATTCATCAAGTCGGCGGAGAGACGAAAATTAAAATTTTGCTTCTTTTATTTTTATTTCATTTCGCCAGAAATTAGGGTCGGCGCTCCCGTCAATAAAAAAATATAAAAATACAAATAATAATTCTTGACATGTTGTTGAATTTTGATTAAACAATAAAATATGCATAGTTACTTACGTCTGTTCTAACATTAACAAAAACACTGCAATAAAATTATTTTTAAAGACGAAAGAACTGATTTGTCCACACACTTTTATATGCAAAATAATTGCCAAATTTATACAACAGCATGTTTTTTTTTTTTTGGTTTTTTTTTTGCACGTTGATATGAACGTTCGTTTGCTTGTCGTAATTTAATAGAAAATATATGGTTCAACATTAAATAGGAATCCTGGAGGAAATCCTTCATGGAATGATATATTATAATATCTGCGACATTTAGTGATAATTGCGAAACCTTGAAAAATAAAATGTAGATAAGCTTTTTTTGTAAGTCGTATCAATTTTAAAGTCTTTACCAGTCTCTTATTTATTGTGTAATGTGCTATTTTACTGTTAAAAATCTGTGAATCTAATTAACTTGACAAGTGCTCACCTGTTGATTTTAAAATTATACAATACACAAGTTTATTACAATATTTTTTGAGCACGTGTACAAAACGGTTATTTGTTTACATCAAAGAAAAATCAATTATGTTGTGTAAAATTAATTATAGTATTCAAATTAAATGGCTATGGTAGGACTTTACAGATGGTTCATGTAGGTCGAGTAATTTTATAATAAAGGGATACACGAAAGTAGAATTGTGAGGTTTAATTATTGCGATTACAGAACGATCACATTATTTGCATTAATAAAAACATTGCAAATATTTCTTAATTTACAGTATTCTTATAGGAGCTATTCACATCCATGACATATTTAAATTGTTTGGGTATAATAAAATAATAACCAAGATACCAAGTTTATAAATATAAATTATATTCAATTAATTAATTAACTAATTAATGACATTTTTAGATGTAGTCTAAGGCTTTAGCACAAAAAGCACAATAAAAACCTATTTTTTTTCAGGGATATGGTTTACATAATTAAAGGCGCATTTAGGAAGTTTATAGGATACCCAATTGATTTTCTATCCTTTAAACAAATACTAGAACCTGCATACACAAATCTTCTACAGGAGTTTTGTGCTGTATGCAATTTCAATGGAAGGTTTCATGAATGTGTTCTTCAATGTAGGAGTATGTTTTTCAAGTGAATTGTATTGATTAATTATGATATATATTGACTGAAATAGGTGCTTAATTGTCATGCAAAATGCAATCAACAACTATGCCTATATGATAATCCAAGGCCAATATCGATAATAATCATTCTAAAATGAAATCTTGTGTTAAAATAATAAAATCCCTTTTCTTTGCAAATAAAAGTAAAACTAGTTGGAACCTTTTTTTTATCAATACAGATATTATTAATTTCATTTTTTTATTGGCCGAGTTATTAGTGCTTACTTTACTGTTGCATAGATTTAAAGAATCTTGAAAAAATTATTGGACTTGCATTACTAATTGTATATAAAGTGGGTATACATATAAATGTAGCAAAATTTTTATTGAAAGATTACATCATATTGCAGGTAGCTAAGGGTTACATTCCTGGAAAAAATATAAAGGTACGAGATAGAGTCAAGATACAACAGAGATTATGATACTTAATAAAAGAGCTGATACAATTAATTCACGGTATTTTGGTGTTACATCCTCTATGAAGGTAAATTACATTTTTATCCTTGTTCCATACACCACATTTTAATTAATACCCCACAATAAGGTTTAAGTTTACTTATTGCTTTTTTATATTTTTTTTCAGTATAATAATTATACATGTAAATTCACTAAATAAACGCAGTTTGAAAACATTACTATTATTAATTGCTAAGAAATAATTGATTGATTGATTAATGGTGTTTAACGCCCGAGCAGCAATATTGAAATCATATACATTCAATGATATTATTAACCAATTTTTACAATTTGGTTTTCTGTCTTACTGACAGCCTCTTGTCTAATATTCCAATAGTATTTTGTCTGCTACTTTATGAATGTGCCCAAATGTTTGTGCATGTTTCTAGCCATTTTCCTCATTTGTTGACTGCACAATCATGTTATCTGCGTTATTGGGCTATTTAAGGGTGCTATGCATGTTAAATGCAACAAAGTAAATAAATTTCATATGATAAGGTTGACATTTTTTTTAATGTTTTTTTAGTTTTGGTAACATTAATATCCAATTTGACAGCCTTCAGATTTTAGCACCTGATCTGTGTTTACAGTAGCACAAAATATATGTCAAATTTTAAATGACTATAATTCCATTAATCTGCTCTTTCATTTAACTGTGCTTTCGTTATTTTTAATGGGGTATCAATTTTCATGTTTTTTGTTCATTTTGGCTGAGCCACTAAATTCCCCAGAAAGGGGTATTTTTTATTTTGCTTTGTATGCTACAAACTTCAAAACCATGAATATAACTCGAAGAAAATAGCAAAGAAAACTGAACGAACAACAAGAGCCAAAAGCCAAGGGACAGTTACAAATCCGGATATAGACAAACACAAAACAGAAACCAAAAACATTAAACACAGAAAGAGAGTAACCTGAACCCAATAAAAACCATGGGTGCACTCAGGTGCTCCGGACGAGTAAGCAGTGCACCCGTAATTGGACACCCGTCGAGTTACTAATTGTCTTGTCTAGGGAAAAGTCAAATCCAGGAATAGGATTTGAAAATGTCAGATCGTATTTGAGACACCGATTTCCCATTCGATCACTCAAGTCGTGGTGCCCACCATAGAAATTCTGGAGAGATAACATCAACCCAGGTACAACAACCCTTGTTTCCCCTTTGCCTAGAAAATCGGAATAACGATCGCAGGATCTAGAATAATGTATAAGTTATGAAATGTACACACCATACGCTGGAGCTGTTGGAGTGTTGCTGTCCATGAAAGGGAAGCTGACAATTAGAAAGTTGAAGTCATCACGCTTGTCGTAGATTCTAGTTTGTAGTTTTCCTGAGAACTAATGATTTAGTCAATCCATTACAGTTTCTTCCTGTCATAAATAAACGAATCCATAGCAAGTTATTGTTACACAGAAGAAAGGGATTGTTCTTTCATGCTTCATTTACAGATGGTTTACTACTGGGTTGTTGCGGAAACACCCTACACAGACTTGACAGCCCAGTTTGTATTCGAATGTTTGGAACCGTGTGCGAGGCCAGACTGCCCACATATATTCCCACTTACCACAAACTGTTGGAACGAAC